>JAWNMH010000397.1:6365000-7069007 GCA_035044325.1 Drosophila nr. medialis 2 BK-2023a | reverse complement strand
CACTCTGTGTTCAGTCAAATTGTCGCATCTATAGATTTGTATACATTTGCGATTTTTTGCAATCGACTTTCCTATTGGTAGCACTCTTCATAAACATCAAACACAAAACAATATTAAGCATACATTTTACTATTACAAATTTGTGTTATGGCAGAAGTTTAGCTCTGTCAGCTTTAATTTGACTTTTTTCAGCATAGTCGCTAACATTTTTCTAGCAACACACATTTTAGTCGCTAATATTAAATATTGAATAGCGAATTTTCATGCATGCTATCAGTATTTCAATTAAGTGTACACTCTTACAATTGAAAATACAGGCATTTCATCCTAAAAGAACACTTTGTTGCTCACAGCACACACACATACATATACCTGTATTTATATAGTAGAACTATATATATGTAAATTGGGCTGATAGAGCGGGCTGAACCGCACGTCATTGGCTAAAAATTTACATGAAAAACAAATTTTGCTTGAGGCTGGTACTCGAGTTGACCAAAATGACTAAATGACCAACTGATGCAGCTGATGGTGGATGCTGATACCGATGATGAAATGCCAGCAGGACACACACACACACACACATAAATACATATGTATATGTACATATGCATAGATATATACGTATGTAATGTTGCACACAAACAGAAATTAAGTTCACACGTTGCACACTGCATAATCCCAGCGATCAGCATAATAATCAAAATTCATGAGTCACAACAGTTTCAATATCAGAGCGAGGCCTGTACCGCAACTGTGGGCCATCGTTGTGGCGATTAGTTACATATGCTGTCCGGCCATTTAAGCTCTCCGAGTCAAGTCAGGCAAGTGCTGATGGGTCGCCGCCGGCGTCTGTCTGCCCAAAATGCAAATGCATAATTAAAATAATTCTGCAGACATGCGAACGGAAGCAATGAACATTCGACTCTGCTGCACAGCATATATCTTGCACTTGCAATATGCTCGCTCACACCCTCTCAGACTCGGCCTTGGTCTCGGTCTCGGTCTCGGTCTGGGACTGGTAGTCGGTGCCACAAGCAGCAGTCGTGACTTGAAAGAGCACTTGGTCGCAGTTATGGCTATCGTTGAGCAAAAGTGCAATGACTGAAATATATGTCAAAGCATGGCCAGTCCTCGTCTGGCAAGCAGTCGCAAATCCCAAAACCTAAACCAAAACCAAAACTGAAGTTAACTGAACCAGGGAACGTAATCAGAGTCATCAGAGGCATATGAAATGCGAGAGGGTACAAATTATATTAAATTCCTGTTCATATTATTACCTCTGGTGCTAGAGTGCGACCATTGCAATGCCAAATAAAAGTCGCCTCTATTGCCTGATTGCATGCAAAGTATGCTATACGCTATTACGAGCATAGTCGCTCCGACACTTGTGTGATTTACGCGAGATCTGGCAAAAACTTACACCCAAGGAGAATAAAATAAACATCGAACGAGAAAGAAAAACAATTCAACAAAGAGTTTTATGGTAGTCAAAGCAACGAATCGACTTTTGCATACCCTAAAGAAAATTTTGATTTGTGTAAAACTATATAGAAATATCGAGCTGAGATAATTCTGGATCAAGCGAGTGTCGATGATGTGATGCATAAGTCACATATCAATATTGTAAAACATAAAAAATACTCAAAACAATCAATAATAAAATATACAGGTTTTGCTCTTTTTGCCGAGTGCCCAACATGCCCTTCTCTCGATGGACGAAGCCATGCGGCCGGCCACAAACATGCGTGTGCCTATATGGTACCAACTTCACACCTCGCCGGCGACCGAATAAGCAAGGAGGACCCTGTTCAGGAGTGGCGTTTGGAAGAGCGGAAAACAAACGCTGGCAGCAATGAAATGCAATGCGCAAAATGCATTTCCCGCGACTACACAATTGAAGTAATAAATCACGCCTGGTGGCAACAGCGTCATTGCATGAGAAGGGGGGAGGGGCATGGGAATCGCAATGGTTGCCGCATGGGCAATGTGGCCAAAGCGGCGAAGATTTTTTTGTAGATCTGTCTGACTGCGAAAAAATTGTCCAAAATGTTTGCAAGTGTGTACGTAGTGCAAAGCTACATACACACACACACAGACACAAGTACACACACTCATACACACAAAAGCATACACATGTGTGTGTAAATATTAAGTGCAATCATGTGGAAATACGCGAGAAATGGCAGCCCGGAGACGGGAGACGGAGACTACCTATTAAAATGTTCGCTCATTAATCATCGGCACAGCAACGCCGCCTTTTTTCTTGTTGTTGCTTATTTTATATAAATATTTCACTGAAAAAAAGTGTGCCAAAAATAAAAAGGAAATAAAATTGCAAATTTATGCACTTTTATGGGCACCAATGGGTTGAAATATTTCTCAACTGCCGCATAAATATTCCCGACAAAATTTAATACATTTCATAAAGTCCCATGTCGATTTCTATAACTGCATGGTTTTTTTGCTGTTAGGTTTTCAATGCCAGAGACAACTGTAAATAACTGCAACAAATTGTGTTTACTGCACATATTGCGCATACGCCGCATTGCACACAATAAATGAAAGTTAATTTAGTACACACACATTTAGTATACATATATGAATG
This sequence comes from Drosophila nr. medialis 2 BK-2023a, assembly GCA_035044325.1. Taxonomy (NCBI): domain Eukaryota; kingdom Metazoa; phylum Arthropoda; class Insecta; order Diptera; family Drosophilidae; genus Drosophila; species Drosophila nr. medialis 2 BK-2023a. The sequence continues at coordinate 7,066,399 of JAWNMH010000397.1, read as the reverse complement.
TGTATGATCTACTAAATCTAGGCAGGGATGCACACAAAAAAAAACTGTTGCATTATTCAGAGAGTTTGAGACCAAAAAAAAGAGGCATGTTCCCCGCTCAGCTGTGCAGAATTTCGAAATTAATTTAAATGATTTGCTTAATAAAGCGCCCATTCAAATGTGTTATTGCCGTGGTTGGCTTTGATTGAGCATAAATGCAAATTACTCTGCTATGCGGGGACAGCCAGGGTAAAATCTATAGTGTAATAAATAGAGTACAATTTAATCACTGGAAACAGCCCTGTTTCCCAATAGCTGAAATTCTGTCAAACTAAAAAAAGCATAAAATTAAACAAACATAACGTATGTATTATTAACTTTTACTACACTCTTAAAAGCTTAAAACCATCCATGTTAAAATATTATATCGTACATGCAGACTTATATTTAATTGCGTTTATTAAAAATACTTTATACACAAATATTTGGTAATTTAATTTAATTTAAAAATATTCAACAATAACATTTTGAACAGTTAACAAGCCATTTTACTTACAATCTGCCAGAGAACAATAGTCATGATAGAATTTAGTATAAAATAGAACAAAATTATGTTCATTCAGTATACAGGTATACACTTGTATATTCTGTTGAACAGCTGCAGTGTGTATTTGATAAGCAGTAAATGCAACTTAAAAGCCTTTTGAAAGTAACACTAACCTGAACACCATAAAAAGTGCACTAACCAGTTGCGGCTAATTAAATTCAATTCAACGCTTAACCTTCCCCACGGAGACACCCGGAACAGCAAGAGCGAGCAAAGCAAATGCTGCACTTAGATAGAATCTGTGTCATTTAAGTTGCTTCTGCTTTTATTTAAGTTCTCGCATACTGCTGTAATCAGGAATTGTTAGAAAAAGGGCGTCTCTCTAGGAGTGTCGAGGCAAAACAATGCAATTATATAAGCGCTGTAGTCGAGATACAGCTTGATATTGCCACGCCCCTAATGCAACGCCCTTATTTGCAAACTGTCACAAAACTCAAGGTATTTCCTGTCTCTGTCCCTGTTCCAGTCCCAATCCCAGTCTCAGTCCCTGTCCCACTGTCGTTCCCCGCCCCAACACTTCGTTCCACTTGGCTGACCCTGCATTCTAATTAATAATTTAAAGCTCAACAACCGACGCCTTTTCAGACGAAATTTCGATTGCATTTTAATTATTTAATTTGCGACGTGGTCAAAAAGTGCCAAGTGTCGACCCGTCGCGACTTTTAGTTCACCCAAAAAGTCAATTTAGAACAACTCTCCGTCTGGCAAATTGTAAACCTCTTGTTTACTTGCCAAGTCTGGCAAAACAAAAAATGATTCAACATGTCAATGGCAAATTTTCAAGCATTAAGTGCTGTAAGCTAAATTATAATTTATTGTTAAGTCTGTACTCTACAACAACAACAAGCTATCAACATAAGGGCTGTAAAAATTCACAGAACCCTTTCTTCCCAAGCAATTTATGTTTTAAATTTCAGTTTATTGTTTGACGTAAATATTTTTCACTGCTTGGCATGACTAACTAACTCCGTCTGACAAACTTACTTACTCAATACATATATATATATATATATAATTCAGACACACTTAAACAGCCTCCCTGTCGAAAGAAGATTACACGCGCGGACTTGACGTTTATTTTCGAACTGCCGGGGAATCGACGATTAGTTTCAAACTGCCTGCTCTGACGATCAGGCCCGTTCTTTATAAACAATTCCTAAATCTAAACAAATATATAGAAATACAATATGCAGGCGTTCGTAAGGCGACCGCATCGGTCTCTTATCGAACGCAGCCGCTTGAAAGGCGACCGCAGTCTCACTCCTCTAACATCCTCAAGTGACTAATTTTGAGTGCGTTGCATGAGCCAGCTATCAGCATCTCACATGTTCATACTTGAACACTCCCAATTATATTAGATTCAGAAATATGTCAAAATAATTTCATAACAGTAAATTTCAGAAGTAAACATTTTTCCTCATTATATTTCTCTTTGGGATTTGTATTTAAAGCTTCAGTAAAATTTCAACATCACTAGGTAGACTTCAGAGCAAACATTTTAAAGTAAAATATGTCAAATCGAGGTTTTTTTGAAATACTCGTAGAGTCATTGTGTCCTTTCGAAAAATGAAAGTAATTCGACTTAGATTTATGTACGCAGTTTCGCTTATAAATTGTAGGCGTGACAATTTCAACAAAACTCGCTATTCCCAAAAGTTTCATACAAAAATACATTACGAATATTAGTTTCACCCCCACATACAAACACACACACACGCACACATTCAGTTTACACATTGTGCTTTTTGAATATGTGTGCAATTTAAGCACATAGAAAAATTTCAAACTGCGCACAGTTTGCCGTCAAAGTAATTTTCAACCACATTCTCGTTTATAATTGCTTTTGTTTTTTAATAATCAGGCTTGACCCATAGCCACATGCTCGTACACTCACTTTCTCATGGTGTGTGGGTGTGTGTGTATAAATAAAGCTGCCTAATGGCCCCAGCGCACCACATTGCGTATGCTTAACATTTTGTGTTGCTGGTTACTATGCAAGATAAACTGGCAACGGCAAAAACTTTTTATTATTAACTTAGCGCTCAAAACTAATAAAGTAAGCTGCTAGGAGGAGGGGGAGGAGTCGCATAGGGTTTGGAATTGTGGGTAGTGTATTCGTGTGTGCCGCAATAAGCGAGAATTGTGCCATCCATTTGCTATCGCAGAGCCCGTTTATGAAATAATTTTTGATTATACAACTTTTGCCATTTAATCAACAGCGGACGTGTGGGTGTGTATATGTGTGTGTGTATTTAAGTGTACTCAAAGAATGGTATATGGTATGTAATATGGCCAGCAATGCGAAAAGTGAATGGAATGCGTTAATCTAATAATCATACAAATGAAAACTGTATTTATAAAGTAAGTCGTATCCAAAAGAGCAGAAACATTATTGTGGCTTCTATTTATCGAGTATTCAGCAGTAAATCACCTCAATTTGAATACCAGAATACTAAATAAACATATAGCAAATCCAGCTGCAACGCATTTTTTATCTCTTAATTTGTCAGTTGAAAGTGATTCAAAATCTCAACAGGAAACTAACTTAATTTATTGACTGTAAATCAGAGCCATTGGCAAAGTTCTTGGAGATGTTTTCGCAAATTTTTAAAGTCACGCACATCAGCTTAAAACTCACAACTTTGCGCAAATGAGTGTACAACATTTTGGTCGGTTTCCAGCTTTAATGGCCTTCAACCCTTCTCCTCGGCACCGATTCAACGAGAATGCTAATGCAATTGCAGGGCGCTGAATTTTGCCGCCAATCAAGCATGTGTGAGTTTGGGTGTTGGCGGAGCCCAATTAAATGTGTTTTTTATGTGTCTCTGTTCGTGTGTGTGTGTGTGTGTGTGTGTATGTTGTGTATGCATATCTGGGTCATGTTGTTATTTCCGGCTTTTGTGGCCAACACATGACCGACTTTAACTATAATTGCGGTGATCGCCTTGTGGAGCTTTAGCCAATTTCTATTAACAGGTATCTAACCACTCAAACATATACCCTTTCTGGTCGTAGCAACTAGCTGTAGCTGGAAAGGTTCTTAACCGCAATGACTGGCCAAACTCATTGGCCAGTTCATATTTACAAAGGACCATTTGTTGATTGTTGTTGCTGCAGATGTGCATGTCCTTTCGAGTTGGAAAATTGTTTTGCAATCAAATTAGATTATAATTGTAATTGCTGTACTTCATTTTATGGTCACAGTTGCACAATTGTTGGCCATATGCGAAACAGAGGCTACCTGTGCAAATATAATATGCCAGTTGTATTTAATTTAATAAAAAATTCCACAATTTGCAGTCCAATGGATGCAGGCACTTTCTGCACGTTTCAAATGCAAAACTGGTTCTATAATTGCATTTCATCTCCTGCGCTTCTTGGCCAGCTTTCACGTTATGTGGTCATTATGTGTGCTTAACGTGTGAGAGCTCAAACGAAAATTACAACTAATTATGGTAAGCTGACAATTGCCTAAGGTGGGGGCAAATACAATACAGTCAATTTATAAGCTTCGATTTTGGTCACCCAAGAAACAAAGATGAATAAGCCAAGTTAAGCCAGGAGAACCCCAGCATTCAAGCGAAACAAAATTGTATGCAAGTGATTGCACAAACTAGCTGAGATAATTCTGTGAGAATAAAGCTTGCCTCTTGTGTGAAATAAAATCAAAAAGTAAATTTGAATACTACTTTAAAGAATACGAATATGGGTCAAAAGCTTTCAAGCTGTGTTCAACTTATGATTTGTATTAAACGATACATTTCAGTATATGTGTTGGTCCATAATATATAAAACAACTTCGGATCAACGATTATTCTAAGTATTGTTTATTTTGTTTACTTATAACTATTATTGTTTGGCTTCTTAAATAATCATTACATTTACGTCGCTACACTTTATGCACCTTTAAGCTCAATTTTGTTGTGCATCTAACCCAATCTTGTGAGATCTTTGTACCGACTAATAACAGAACTCAGCACCATTCTCTCTATGTCTACGCGTCATTTCGGATCTCTTTCTGCCTATGTCTCTCTGTTTAAAAATAATAGAAAATTGAGTTTGTTGATTTATTTTGTGTCTGTCATTCACAGAATACCATTGCCTTCTAATATAACGTTGAGAGAATTCTTTGGTGACTTATGTATAACCATTTAGGTTTGTGTAATTCGATTACCATCGGATCAATGTGAGCACGAGTATCTATGTGTGTCTATGAAGTCTCAAATATATGTGTTATGAAACGAGTCTTATCTGCAAGACCACGTCGATTAGGATAACAACAAAGACAGTTGCAACGTAAAACCTTGCTCATTGTGGCAACAGTTGTGGTATTAAATTATTTCGCGCTCAAAAGCAAATGCAGCAACAATGTAGCGGCTATGGCCACATTATGCATAACGGTGCACAGACATACACACACAGACAAATGCTTTGCTTTCTACATAGTTTTCAGTTTTTGACCTTACAACAGCGATTTATCTTACACCATTTGTGTGTGTGTGTGTGTGAATAGCATCTTTGCAGCAGCACAAGCCGCAGTGAAAGCACAAATGCAAATTACCTACACACAGACACAAACGCTCACACATGCTTAGTTCGGTTTGCAAATGGGCGCAGCGAGGCTCCACTTGCAACAGCAGCAAAAAATGTAATAATACAGCAAGCATTTTGGGTGTGCTTCACACGTGGTTGGCTCTGGGGCATCTGCAATGCTTTTGTTACCAATACGACGAGCAGGCGGCGGATGGTGGGGCGTGGAGCACCGCAAGGCAATGCTATAACTACGTATGTCACAGCACGCTCTGTTCTATTTAATTAAAAAATGCACATTTTTACATTTTCGCTAAGTTTTTAATTTCCATAATTAGCGCTTGCATCGCTGTCGTTGCCAACGACATGACGCTATGACGCTGGGCGATGCCAACAAGCAGCAGCACCAGCACCAGCACCAGCATCAGCAGCAGCAGCAGCAGCAACAACAGCAACTTTGGCGGATGACAATTTTCGAGTATGTAGAAACACCAAAACACACACAAACGCACACACATACATAAAGCACAGCGCATAGTGTTTGTTGCCTACTTATCTGGGGCGCAGTGTCACATGTACGAGTATAAGCACCGACAAAGTGCGCTACTTGGCCTGTGTGTGCGGGTGTTTGTGTGTCCCTGTGTGTATGAATATTGGTGAGTGTGCTGTGCAACATTGTGAAGTGCGCTTGTCGCTCTTGTTGCCCTCTTGTTGTGTTGTGCAGTGTTTTGGGTTTGACGAAAGTCATGTAAATTGTGTAATAGGATTTTGCCAGGGGGCAAGCGCCACATTTAATACCCATTGGAAGACAATGCAGCTGTTTCTAGTATTCGAGGGCGGCGCGAACAATGGAAGTGATTTTATGCAAACGCTCAGCCTTCAAGTTTCAAAATATTTTCTCATAATGTTCGGTGGGCTTAACTAAGTTATTGCAACAATTTAACAAATATATTTATATAAAATGTCGATAATTGCCATCGCATTTAATTTCATGTATCGAATACAACTTCATAAAATAAATTGAAAAGAACTGCTCATTTTTGTGAATAAAAAACACCATAAAATATATATATAAACTAAGCAAAATATGAATACTAATTAAAATAAAAAACTTGCATTTATTTTATTATAGACAACAGTTTCCCCAAAGCACAGAAATTTATGTAGTTAATATTGCAGCTTGCCACATGCACAACTGTACAAATCTGAGTGTGTATATATATATATATATTAAATGTCACATTAGCTATGCTAACAGACACACACATACTCACCAGTGTGTTACACCCACACACACACACACACCCACCCCCTCACGCTCACACTCTGGTGTACAGTTTCCGCAACATCACAAAGCTTTTGGTCAGCTTATAACGCTATTTGCACACTAGCGCGCATTTATCACATTTATCTTGAGCATTCTCTGGCATTGTCCAGACCGCTGTCCCAGTTGAGCCGGAGAGAGTGAGACAGAAAGAGAGATGGACCGTAAGAGAAAGAGCGAGTGTAAAGGAGAGCATATAGCAAACACCTTGCAGGAAGCCGCAGATAAAAATTCCCATAAAGCAAAAAGGCAAACAGGCAGCTGTGCAATGGTGCTCAGTTTATTTGCGTATTTCAGATTTTGTGTTTTGAGGTAGTCGCGAACAGAGGTAAATGCAGCATTCATTTATGGCAATGGGAAACGAGAACTAAAACCAAAAAAAAATTGTAGCAGAAGCGCACCTGAATAAGTTTTAATCCTATTTTGTTGGATTTGTAGCGGATTGTATTGCAATGCATTCTGTGTTTGCTTCTCTATCGCATGCACAACACACACACACACACTGATTTAAATACACAAGTGTACCCATATGTACATGTGTTTACTTTTATGGACGGCTTAGTCTGAAAAAAAAAATGAAATCGACATTATTTTTTTAGCAGCGGCAAAACAAAGAGGTTAATTATACTAATTAAAAAGTCAAGTATTTTGATGACTTTTGTTGCTAATAGTGTTGTAAAGGAATTTTTCAAAAAAATCTACTTAGCGACGGTCAAATGTATGCCCGTTTTATGAGGGTATTTGTATTTTGTCAGTAAAAGCGAAACTCATTGAACGATTTCTTTGAGAAGATGTGTCGATGTTGGAATGTATTCTCTTAGATTTGAAGTAATCTTGATAAAACTAGTATTGAACTTTTTGAATAGTTTTCTTTTTTATCTATTTAATATGAACTTAAAATATCGCACAATTTTTATAAAAGGTTTTAAATGATGTAAAAGTAATTTTGAAATGAACGGAAATAAATAAATAAATGTTATTGCAATTAAACTTAATTGGATTTTCATATTTTCTATTTATTCTTATTAAGCGAACTTATTATTTATGAATGTTATTTGCTTCTAAAAAGTTGGCCAACCATGAAAAGCTATTATTCCTAAATCACCTTTCATAATAATTGCATTTGTTTTTTGTAACTATTTAATTTGTGAACAACATTTTTCAAGTGTATGCCGACCATACGAACTTTTCATTTTTGATTCAAAATTATACGTTGTCGTTATTCCGTACTGGAGCTGCTATCAGCCAGCATAATATTCTGCTGTGAGTACTCATTATACCCGTTTTCGAAAAATCCAAAATCCATGGCTGCACATGCCGTACCAATCAACGTCACGCATTGGTGCTTAGCTGTGCGAACCTTGCGCCATATTGCAGCCCTGTAATTTTCATGTGCCCCAAAAACAGAAACTACCCAAAAACGGCGATAACAAAATAAAACAAAAAAACCAGAAAACTTTGGTCAAATGCGTGTAGAATGTAATGCAGGGCAATGTATCTATTTAATTTCCATTTTACACGCGAAAATAGTTTGCATATCGAAGCCCAGTTGAGGGCGCCATTGTTATTGTGGCCGCATTACTCATACGCAGCGCGAGTTAAATTGCTTGCATAACGCCGAGCACAACGGAGCCACACTATCACACACACAGCCGTAGGTCAGTTTGCAATAAAGTTGCATGCGTATCTGTGTGTGTGTGTGTGTATGTGTGTTTTATGCGCGTAATAATTAGAAGTTTAATTGGTCGAGCATAAATGATTTAATGAATTTAGCAGCCGGCCAAAAAGAGATGCTCCCCATTGGAATGGAGCGCGACTAATTGATGCTGTTCTCCAATGACCTCCCCGATCCGCAATAATTTCAAGTATTAAGCAGCACGTAAACTCGCTTAAGCTGCACTTTAAAACCAGTTTCCGACGCGCCTCAAGCCAGCAGCTGAGCCAGCACCACCCAATGAGCAAAAATCAAAGCAAATTACAAATAATTAGTAACGCATTCTATGAGCAAGTGGGCGTGGCATACAGGCGCTCATTAAAAGAAATCAGTGAGCGCCCACTTGAAGTGCCAGCCAGTGAACTGTAATTATGGCAAGAGGAAAAGAAACGCTGAAAAAATAAACAACAGTGGCAAAAAAAAAGTTCACTTAATTATGCTGAACAGATTGGGTCCAAAAGTGTTGCTGGCGAGATGCTGACATTCATTTCCTTTCCATCTGATTTATAAGTAGCCATGTCGAAGCCGAGGCCAAGTCAGTCAAACTTTGTAACTACTACTTTATTCTTCGAGAAATTTCGCCATTCACTAACGAGAAGCTCAGAGCAGCTGGCAAAGTGAAATAGAGAAGTCAATAGAATGAAACTGCTGTGAATAATAAATGGCAAACAAAAAGAAAACAATGAAAATAATGATTTTGTTATAAAGAAAACTTTTATTATTCATCTGCTGGGTTTTCTTTAAAATACATTGTTTCTAGCTTACCTGGAATAACATTGTTTTATGGTCGATGTCCACTAGTTGTTATAATTATATAAGAGTCCTTATACAATTTAAAGTACTTCAAATCCAAGTAAAGCTCTTAATATCTTTAAGTTTGGCGAAGCTTAACATTTATGTACTTGCTTTTTTTTGTGGCAGCTCCTTGATTGCTCTGTTGGGGATATAATGCATTGACCCTCCGTCTAGCATTTGCCTACTATAATGGCATTTGTTTGTCTGAGCAGCTAAGCTCATTCTGCAGCAGGCTTCGCTTCACTTACCCATCCCTTCACTGCGTGCAAGCCTAAGTCATTCAAGTGCCTTCAAAAATTTTAAAAGACCGTGTAAACGCTGCCAGTGTTGGGTGGAGGAGCCACCCAAACACTTTGCGCTTAGCTGAGGGGTGCTTTGCCTTTAATAAAACCACTCCTCGCATTTATCAACTCTGCCACCGTCAGACAGGAGGAAAGAGAATAAGATGGACAGGCAGATAGCCGCCAACTCCCCAACACTTCACTTTGCTTGGCCCAGCCCCCTAAATTAGCAGAGCTTTGGCTCTGGATCTTTGCGTAGCTCTGGCACTCAATGGCCACAGGGTGCAGCGTAGCATTCGCCACTGAATTATTAAATAGGTCTAATGCATTTCATGGGTTCTCAAGCGAAATTCCACACCTCGACTTCATATTGATGCATGACGAGTTGTGGCTACTTTTAAGAGAAGCCAGCTGCATTATCATTAGCACGGCTGGGCTGACACTGGCGCTGTTAGCTGGTTCAGAATTGTTGGCAACTGACTAGTGTTAAAGTAAAGCTACACATTTTAACTCTTCTGTTTTATTCAATCCAATATCATTTGTGATCTTTCCTTTGTTTTTTTTTATTCCCATTTTTATATTAAATCAAAACCACATCTTGTCAAGCACACAAATTGTAGTCAGATATTTTACAAATTTATGAATAGCTATCAAGCAGGCTCGTCAGGCTAGTCAGGTCTAGGTGAGTTATTGGCAATGTAAAATGGATATACCCGAAGGCATAGAGTCCTTTCTCATCTGTGATTAATTGATTGGTTAATTTGTAAATTAAAAAATAAAATTAAAAATACTTAGTTAAAGCTATTCTGATAAAAAAAAAATCAACAATTTTTTATAATTTCAATCCAGCTACAAAAAATAGTTCAATCTTGCAATGCATTCAATATCATATTTATTCTATCGACTTTGTAAAACAAGCCACCGAGCTTCGAATTTTTTAATAAAAAATTTAACAAAAAAACACCAGCAAGATTTGTTGCCTTAGCGCAACACAAAACCTTTGTAATTATATGCTTTGAAATGTAGCTGAAAGCTTTGCCTTCATCCCAGGGCCGCTGCTATTTGCATCTTGCCAGTTTTATGCTGTGTGTATTATGTGTCTGGCCTGAAAAGCAACCCCATGAATGGCGCACACGTGTGTTTTGTTTGTCTTTATGTCCTGCGCATCACCTCTTACATAACCCAACCAGTTGAGTGATAAATTATTCAGGAATTCATTACACGTGCACTGCCAATTTAAACTTTGGCCCCGCATATTGCTCTCGAGCGCTTTATGGGCTGCTTTGTGCATCAAATTTAAGTGATTTAAATTGCACATGCAGCTAGTCAAGTTTGGCCACTATCTGCGACCACCTACCAGTGGCAACTTTTCGAGTGGACAGTGCAACAAAGTGGCGTGGCGAGTGACTAGCCACAGAGTTTATTGCAACCGCAGGAAAAACATCATAAAATTATGGAAAATTAATTTAGCTGTGTCACCATCGATTGTGTTGTGAATTTGAATGAAAGTTGCGGCAACCGCAATTGGGAAATAATTGAATTTAGATTTCCAATGCACATGTGTGTGTGTTCCTCTTGTGTGTTTGGTAGCTGTAATTAAAATAATGGAAATACTCTATAAAACACGTTTGCGGTCTAACCATAAAAACTCGCCAAAACTTGCACAACGAATTTGGCAAATTCAATTTTGCTGGTGGCAACAAAACAGCTCTCGGCGGCAAGCCATTTCCATATAAATACAAATACCAAGCGGATGAACGTGAATTTACCTCATTTTCATGGTAGTTGCCATGAATTGGAAATATTACATAAAATTAAAACATATTTTCAGTGATTATCGAAGTTGAAGTATTTTTTTCGCAATCATCTCTATTGTTGTATTGAGTTTATTTAGCTTAAATAAAATATAAAATATTTGTAAATGGAATTTTCATTCTGATGTCGAAAATGTTTAAGAATGCTTGTAATAAAGAAACTATATTTTTAAAAACAAGTTTTTTTCAGACTAACTGATTAATAAACAAGTCAATTACGGAAACTTTTTGGATTCTCATCTGATGTGTTTTTCTAAAAATGCATGGGTCACTTGGCATATGCCGATCTTTGGAGTCTTAAAATTGTCTGACGCGGGAAGAGTATATGTTTCAAGGTTCAAGTCCCTATCTCTAAGTTGCATTCACACAGATGGACAGACAGCATAAAGGACATCACAAAATCGACTTACCTTCGGTATCGAAGTATACAAATTCTGATTCACGGATGGTTAGTCGGTTTTTGTCCGATTAGTTTCAAATTCATATGCAAAGTGCTCAATTATGATATTTTGAGTAGCGAGATGAGTTTGAAAATGATGCCTGCAATAATTTACATAAGAATTAGCACAATGTGACTTTACGCAAACTTCTATACATACACAAATAGCCAGATAAAATATATTATTTGAGGCTTATGCGTTTTCAAGCCACATCCGCATTTTGTGGTAAAAACTAATTTATTAAGCGTGGATGCGTTGCTGTTTTTGTTGGTCATGCGTTTTCTCTTTTTGTGTGCTACAACACACCACAACAATACACAATGAACAGCGAGACAATTGCAACAATGGGAGCCTCCAAACACCAAGCTTGTCGGCAGCATGGACTTATTTCCCCTTTAGGTGGTGTGTCCGAAACAGAAAACAATGACCAACCGTAGAGCACTAATAGCCGCACAACAGCAACTACACCAACAGCAGCAGCAGCAACACAAGCTCCAAACTCAATTATCATTCATGGCAAAACTTGACGATGAGTATAATTGGATAGAAGACTGGTCTTCGAGGGCAAACGGCCAACGAAAAGTGGCATGGAAAACTGTCAACGATATGGCATGCAAATTTCGAGCTGTATAAAATTGGATACGCTTTTCGAAAAACATTGTTATAGGGCATATTTAACATGGAAAAGAATATATGTCTGGTTAGTGTTAAACAGCAGCTTCTGTTTCATAATTTATTATATATTGTATTTTTACTGAGAACACATTAAATAATATATATAAATTACTTTTCTTATTTGAATTTAATGATATGACATAGCTGCTTTTGAACTTTTATGCTCTCTCTTTCTCTAAATTATCGAAAACTTAAACTTATATTTACTTGGAATACACTAAATAGTCTACCGAATTTCATTTTCCTTATTTGAATCATATTTTGTAGCTAATTCCACTTAACATTAGTGCATATATCATGTTTAATACATTTTTAAATGACAAATAAGGCGAACACTGTGCTTCATATTCGATGTTGAAATGCACCACACCAGAAGAATAAAACAAATTATAAGCGAAAGTAAAGAAAAAGCCGCCAAACCAGCCCGAAGCTGGCAATGCTGCTGTTGTTGAGGCTGATGCTGAGTTTCTGTGCGTGGCAACGGAGGAGATTTCAAATTTTGAGCATGACGCTGTTATATTCCGCTCGCAATGCTTTGGGCCTCGCCTAAAACTAGACAACAGTGCCGCATTACAAAAATAAAATTTTCAATTTACAACAAATGTGTGTTGTAGCCCGTGGTTGTTTTTGTTTAATTTTGTTTTGCATGCAGCCAGCACTGGCCATAAACAACAACAAAGCAAGCGTCTGATGAACGAGAGGGAATAACGCGGAGGATTGGAATGGGAAGTAATAACATCAAGAGTGGGAGGACAATTGGTACAGCACAGCACAGCATCAGCATCAGCATCAGCATCTTCATCGCTGCCAGTCATAAAACAGCAGCACACACAGCAATGTACAGCGTTTCCCACATGCCACACTTGGACAAGAATACCGAGTCGTGTTTTCTTGCTTTTGCTGTTGCTGCGGCTGTTGCTGTTCATGTTTTTTGTGGTAAGTGTCTTTCAACGTATGATGTGGCACTGTTTTCTCTCAAGCTTGGACATCTTTCTGCTGCTCAGATATTCAAGAAATAGCCGCAGCACTTGAAGAATGCAAACATCGAGCAATCAATGTTTGAAATAAATATGTATTTATATAATAGTGATTTTCAGAAAACTGAGAAATAGAATATTTTCGGTTAAAATTATTATAAGTAAGTGCATGGGAATTGTGTTTTGATTTATGGCAACTTCACTGCTTATAGCAATCCCAAACAGTGATATATCAGTTGCTTTGTGATATCGCTTGTAATTACTAATTCAATCTTATTCCAAAAGATAATTCAATTTGTTTGTAGTTCATGGCAACAAAATTAAAGAAGAATAACTTTCATCAGCAGTCGAAATATAAACTATTAAGAACTAACATTATAAATGCAATGTATATGAATTAATTTTGTTTGTAAGCATTTGTCGTTTTTGATACATTTTTCAATTTATGTTAGCTGCAAACCACAATTGTGTTATTTCCAATCAATCCATCATGTAAAATTCAATAATATTTAAATTGAAAACCGTAAATACAAAAACAAACTCAGTGCTCATATTTGTAACAAATGTAAGTATTTTTACAAAAGCCAAAGCCAAAGTATAACAAAATATTTATTCTGCATATTTATATATGTATAGTTTTGCTAATCTAATTGTAAAATTTAATTTTGCACAACTCTTAGTAAAATTGTGCGCTGTAGATAATGTGGCTGCCACAATTCTATATAAATTAATCCAATTAACTTGAGGCTTTCTTGCTTTTAGCCAGCAGCCAAGCCGCAGCTGTGGATTGTTTAATTTTCTTAGCAACAGCGTCTGAGCCACTATTATGCAAAATACCGAAAAAAAAACAAGAATTACATCGAAGAACATAACAATTTATGCAGCGGCAATCAGCAGCGGCAGCGCCAGACTCGGAGGCCGGATTCGCAGTTCGGAGCCAGCAGCTGCTTTGTATTTGAATTTGCCTTCCGGTGGCTGTTAAGCAGCAAGTGTATGGTTTTGGGGCAGGGAGTGGCACATAAGTAAGCAAGAACGTTGTATTGCCGATGCTTACTTTGAGCATAGTTGCCATTGAAGAGGGCGACGCTTGCACTTACAAATCATTGAAAATTCAACACATTGCTAATACGACATGTTGTCGCAATTCTGGCAACACTGTTGTCATCTATGCATAGTTCTGTGTGCTTTTCCGCGTGTGTGTGTTTGTGTTTGTGTGCGTGCGTGTGCTTATTTGTGAGTGTGCCACATTGTGTTGCACTTGTTATTAAGTACTTCAGCGCACAATTTTGTTGTAATGACAACCTGCAAGGCAAATGCCTAAGGCGGCAACATCGCGTGCCAGGGCCGCGACAGCAGCTTGAACTGAAGTGCAACACAGTCTGCTATCATGCCCCAAAAGGGGGCGGCGCATGGGCATGGCCCAAGCATAACGCACACCCTTCGCCCTACATGTGATTTGCATGTTTAGCGAAATTAGCGCACTAACAACAGCTGCACACAACGTTGCATGGACAGGGAGGTATAGAGAGAGAGACAGAGAGAGTGAGAGAGAGAGAGAGAGCGAACTTAGTGAATAGGTGCCATTGTCGTTGTTGTTGTTTGCATTTCAGTAACCTAACTGCAAGCTTACTGCGTATACACCATGTGTGCCACAAACACACACGCACACACACAAACACACACACAGACGCACACATGCCCAGGCACATGCACATAAACCATTATTTATTTGTCGGCAGTGCTGTGTGCACTTTTCGTTCCTCTGGCCACTTTAAATTAACTTCAATGGCCGGCAACGTTAGCAGTGCGAAACCAATTCATTTGTCGTGTTGCCTTTGCCTTAATAAGTCAATTATGTTTTGCCATTTTTTTGTCATCTATTTTTTCCCTTTGTTTTAGCCTAATACTCTTTGCTTTGAACTCTTTTCACCCTCTTGGAAGTCGTTAACTCGTTTGTTTTTTACGAGAATTAGATTCATTTGCTGAGTGAAGTCTAGTCGCTGCAATTTATGAATACATTATGAATTTATACTCCAGCCGAAATCACAGACAAGTTTACTCAGCATATTTCTCTACAAATAAAAGATGTTCGCTATTTTGTAAGCAATTTCAATTTCGTTGCTGTTTTTTTTTTCGGCTTTTTAAAGAAGAAGCCTTTGCCTCGAATGCACCCATTTCCAAATAAGAATAAAAAAAAAACTTAAAAAGCAAGCGGCAATAAAAGAAATTATTAAGATTAATGACTGAAGATTATTTGCCTTTGTTTTCAACTCAAAAGTAATTTTTTCATATATAATGTAATGCTTGCTTTTATTTTTGTTCGCTTTGAGGGGGCTTAAAGTGTAGATAGCCAAAGTGGCTTACTGAATTTAATGAATCGCAAATGCTAAAAGAATTCATTTATTAAGTAAACAAAGTTGCCACTGCGGCTGACCATCGTCAGTAAGTAAGCTGCTTAAAAGTTGTGAGAATTATGATTCTTGTGAATTACAGCTAAACAACATCAAACGATAAATAATACTTGTAGACTTTGCCGGGCAATAACTAAAAGCAGAATGCTTGACATGGAGTTAAGAATCCCCTCAAGGGCATGGTCCAAAGTCAACAAATTCCTTTGGCTTCCAGCTAGTAAATTAGCTTAGCTTGTTGAGCCAGCCCACACTGAAGACAAACTCGTACATTACGTATACGTATGCGGATATCTTTCATCCTCATTCGCATAAAAGTCTGCTGAAAGCAATATTAATGAGCTGATGGTGTATTGCATAAATTCATAAATTATTCCTAGCTTTATTACTCGTAACAAGTTGGCAAAGGCTTTACACTTTTCCGGATAAACAAACACTAAACAAACAGTAATGAACAGCTCAATGCGAACGCAGTAATTACCAGCCATGTGTATGTGACTTCAGTGAAACTCTCAAAACAAAACAACCTCAGAAATCTCTTTACTTGTGACTAAAACTAAAAATTAATTAGCTTAAGTCAAAATGTGTGTTTACTCTACCATCAATTATTTTTGACGAGCTTTTGAATTATTTAAAACTTCGACTTCCAAACGCTGAAAGTTTCAAACGAAATTTGTACAAAATTTAAAATATGTGAATTTTAGTTCCATAGTGTAATGATAAACTTAATATCATTTGAATTCAGTTAATTAAACTACAAATACACATTTCATAGTTAGTTGAATGCATATCTAAATCACCTATAAAGTCAACAATTTTCTGCTTATTTGGTATTTATCCATTTGGCATTAGAGCAAGCTAGAACTAAATATAATTTTCTTAAAGATTTATTATCATATGTAGCTGGAGTAAAAGATTGAGATTTGTTTAATAGTTTTTAAGCTCAAATAAATGAGGTTTAATTAAAAGGTGCATACATGCGCCACATAAATTTAAGTTGTTTACTCAAGACAACTTTGAAAATATTTAAAACTTTTCATAAATTCCACGCGTGCCACAAAACTTTTTTAGCGCTTGCAATTAAATTAGCTGCCTGACAACACACACACACACACAGACACACAAAAAATGAGTGTACTACAGGTATGTGTGTGTGACATTTTCCGTATTTGTGTGTGCGTGCAATAACTTTTTGCTTTCCGAGCCAGGTTGGCATAGTTACGTTTTTTAGTTTTATTTGTGTGTGTTTTTTGTATGTTTTCCTTTATTTTTTGTTTGTGACGAAAGCTTACGATTTTTGTATTTCCATAGTCAAGCGTAAAGATTAAAGCATTTTCCGTCATATTTATTTTACAGTTATGTCACTCCCACTCCCATTGCCCGGGACGCGCACAAATTGATTAAAAATGCCGCCAACTTTTTGCTAGCAAAGCTGCTGCCCAACAAATATTTTAGTATGTTTAAAGGCCACGCCCACTGTCAGCGAGGCCGCCCTATTTCTGTTGCCGCTTCCCATATGCATTTTAATTTGAGCCCGACCACACAAGAATATTTTCCATTTTAATAATTGATTTTTCGCGTGCGTATAAGGCGAAACTTTATGCACGGTTCAGTTACCCACGGCGTATGAGTAATGCCTATTACAGCAGCCAGCATGTACACTCGCACACCACACCCGATTGAGTGTAGTACTCGTCTGTCGACACGTGCGCATTTTAATAAGTAATCCAGCAACAGAGCCAAAGTCAAAGGCATATTTACTTATAAGCACAACCAGCACAGCCAGAGCAACACTCTCACATTGGCGAAGACTGAAACCTGAAATCTTGGCAAAGTTTTCCATCTAATACTATGTGGAAGTATAAAGCAAAGCTGCTACTCGCTGGCATGCGCTCCAATTTCACACAAGTCCAATTCAAAGCTGAATCCAAGCATAATGGCTTTGGGCGAATGCGCTGTCTGCGTACTGTTTTCCGCAAAGTACTTTTAATTCAATTTTGATTTCATGCCACACTGGCTTTAAGGGCACACGCTAAACTAAATCGAAGGTATTGCAGACTGAAAAATCATCTTTGTTGTGAGTTGCTTAGTTGTGAAGCACTAGCTTAACATTTACGCATTTTACACATATTTTATTTTAATTGCACTTGGAAATAAAATCAATTTCATGTTCACCCAAGGAAAATTTTAGATCTATCCCTGAATCGGTTTGGGTAAATATATACAACAATCACAGGTTTTATCATTCAAATGTGTCAAAAAGTCTTTTTGATAATAATAATAATAATAATAAAAGCTAAGCTGAAACCGTTCGGACATACCCCTTGAGCATTTTTAATCCATTGCAAAAGTTTGTGAGACCCTCAGGGAGTTTATTGCGAAGAAAGAATGCTCATATTTGTGGCAAGCTTTGTCCACTGCAATGCTTTGTGTGACCAAATTGGCAACTTGCTTATCAAATGATGAACACATGTAGTATATTCTCAATATATGTATATATAATATATATATAAATATATACACACAAGTGTATGTCGCTTAAGGCTCTGTATTTGGTCAATTGCAAGAGTCTTCATAATCAGCTCTGGCAACTGCTGTGGCTGAACTTGAAAGTGTAATTCTCTTATGGACATCTGTGTTTGAGTTGTCCATCGCCCCAGGCAGTGCACTCATGCAATTACAAGCGTTACCTACATACTTTCCGCAAATAAAAGACATCAACTCGATGCATGGCCCTTTTGATGGAAATGGCTACTTTTTGAATGGCTGGATGTGTGCTGTACTGTGCTGTGCTGGGCTCCGCAGGCCGGGCTTAAATCTGTGTGAAATAGGTCAAATGCACTCAATGGAAACCGACATGTGGCATGGCAGGCATGCCAGCTGCATGACTTTGCCCTTACCCCTACCCGTTCACCACTTATCCTGCTGTTTGATGGCACTTTAGTCCAAGCCGTTTTCGTTTTTTCTTTTTTTTCTTTTAAATTTCCTCAACGCGCCATTTTTGATCAAGTGCATTTCAGCAGGAAAGCTAACGAAGTGGAAACTTAAGCTGCCGACGCATTTCGACTGGACGCTGAGCCTTGCAGTGCCCTGGGCAACAGCTGAAGCTCTTTATACTCTACTCAACTCGCGGGACATCACAACTAATGCATTCGAATCGTAACAGTTACCTGGAGCAAAGTTTATTTCCGCCACTTTGTAAATATTTCTCATACGAAGAGTATGTTTAGTTCGTATATCAAAAGTCAGGTTTTAACATTTTTTGTATCACAAGAGTACCAGAGTCGTATAGGCGTAACTCAAGTGGGAAGTGGGTCATTGAGCGCACATCATGTTGCCCGAGGATAAGAGGCAAATCTCGACAGTCTTCCATGCTGACTGGCAACATATTCGGTATTATAATCAAAATGTGGCTAAGCGTATAATCCGACAAAACTATGGGCACTAATTAATGAAAACAATTAGTAAATTAAGTAAGATATTTCCGCTCGATGACAACGACGGGAATAATAATAATAATAATAATAATAATAATAATAAGTATAACAGACAATTGACCAAACATAAGCGGCAAAATAACATAAACATAAAAACGCAAACGTTGGCAATAAACGGGCATACAAATGCCCAAAATTTATGCTAATTGGACTTGTTTACCAGTGCGTGTGGCTTAACGTGCATAAATCTAAATCCATACAACCACACTAGCTCTCCATCTCTCTATCTCTCTCTCTCTCTATATATGTACATATCTCTCTCTCTCTGTCTATCTCACTGTAATTTTCCACTCTGCTCTCTCTTTCGTTCTCTATGTGTCCTTCCGTATTCATGCCTATTTTTGTTGGCTAATACATATATTGTATATATTTTCAGCATTTAGCTGACATCTTCAATTTCGTTTATTTGTGTCTGCAAATGCCAAAGGCGGGTTTCCTGAGCTTAGACCAGCAAAATCCCAAGCTGAATCTCCCCCTCTCCCCCTTCTCACTGTCTTTTTCTACACATATACATATATATCTGCGTGCTTTGATTTCTTGTGTCAACGCGAAAACAACAAATAATAATTTGGCTATAGCCAAATGTGCGCGATTAAGAGATGCCCTGTAATCAAGAACAAATGCATACACATACCATAAGGTCCAGTAAAATCAAACAATTTTGAAAGCTATCTTGCCTATCTATTATTTGTGGCCTTAATAGACTTGTTCTTCCAATAACAAATGGTCTAGAAATTTATTTGAAATAAAAAGTTAACTCAAATTTTTCTTTAATAATTTGAGAATTAACAGCATACGTTTTAAGGCTGTTGTGAGCATCATTGCGAAATATGAGCCATCAACCATCTTTTGTATTAAGTAATACTCAATTATACCCTGTTTTCCGCATTATTACATACAGGGTGCTTAAAACAAAAACACACAGCAGACGAATGGGCAAATATTTGTTTCGAAGCCAAAGACAAGCGACAACCAAGCCAACAACGAAGACAATGAAAAATATTTGATTTGGAATTGTGTTTTCCCAAGTAGGAAAATGGGAAACGGGCCTATTCCACATTCAGATTTTCTGCGTTGAGAATGCGCTTGGCACCGAACTTCCTTGCGAATTCAGAGCATAGTCTTCAGATTGGCCTATAACAAATTGTATTTGCATGTCAATTGCGCTTGTTTATCTCGCGTTATTATTTTTGACATTGCCACAAGACATAAGATAAGCGGGCAGACAGTCTGATTTGGCAGATTCGATGTCTTGGATATAATGAAAATCTCTAGTCAAGTCATGTAGAGCACTTGGAAATCACAATTTGCATATTAAGCTGATTGTGTATAGGATCTAAGAACTAAAGGATGACGATGTCAATGTGTTACTGAAATATCTGATTTAAAAATTCATATTCTCTTTTACCATAATAAGTTTTATACCGATTCACTCTTAGTTGCTTACTTTAGAAATAGAACATCAAAAGTAAACATAATCATAATTAAAAATATCATAAAACACAAATTGCTGAGTTTAAGTTTGCGGATCGTTTTATGAGTTTGTTGAAAAACAATCGATAGCTGACTGGGGCAAATAGTAATTAATTTACCCGGCCTTAAGCACATTTCGTTGAATACCCATTAAAGTGGTCATAAAAGGTCATTGGCCAATAAACTGAAATGCAATTAAGGGCCATACATCATAAAATCAAACTACTATCAACGATAAACCATAGAAGTTTGATAAAGCGCATTTTGAATAGATTGATGAAACTGAGTTTGTTTACCACAAACTTTTCTCACAAACTACATGCTGTAGTAGCCAAGGATGGCGGGGGCTGAGTTTTTTGTTTTCTTTGCACAGAATTCCTTTGTGCTGACGGCATGTTAATGATTGAAAAACTTAAACGTAAATATCTGTGGCAATCTACAATCTGCCCTATGCAAAAAACCGCAAAACAATTAAAAAGTGATTTTAATTGAAAAACAGTGTAAACCAAATACGAGGAAAAATGGTCTGCATATGCGGCAAATGGCAGAAACCAATTAATAAATTTGAATGGAGCTATTATGTCAAAATATGTATTGCATACGTTAAAAGCATCCATTGGAATATTTACATATGCATGCATATTACACCCGTAAGTGAACTGATGTGGAATTCGTGGAACATTCCATTAGTGGCAGTTGAAGGTGCTTCTTTAAGCTACCAGCACGTACTGTACATAGATTTTTATATGCCTCATGTTTTCTAGCTTAGCATTTTACTTAATACGGTGCCCGGCAGTAAGGTAAGGTCATAAATTGTCGGCCAAATCCACTGAAATTCGTACACCTGTTCTGGTAGCTAAGTATTATTGATAGGCATTAAAATCACGCGCGTGTCCACAACGAGTACTCAATAGAGCATTACGTGCACAACATACGCATAGGTGTTATACTTGATTTGATTACTACAACGCATTTGGCAGATTGTATTGTACAATAATGCCACATACATGCAACAATATACAATATACAAGCACAGCTATATCCATATACATTTCTGCAGAGAAACTTATTCGCTGAACCGTTTCATCCAGCAGTTAACTTAACCACCTAACAATTGCAATAACTTAAACCAAACAAAGTTGAAAAACTGCAAAGAAAGAAAATGCAGATGCAAATTCAACTGTGCAATAACACTTTTCGATAGAAATAATATTCGCTCACAATTAGTACATATTATATATTATATATATATATATATATGTATATGCATATATTATGTTCTGCATTAGGATCTGTTGGTTTTTACTCCCTGAACTCATTAAAAATGGGTAAAAGGGGTATAATGGTTTCGTGCAAATGTATGTAACAGACAGTAGGAAGCATCTCCGACCCCATAAAGTATATATATTCTTGATCAGGATCAACAACCGAGTCGATATAGCCATATCCGTCTGTCCCTCCGTCTGTATGAGTAAGCGGATTTCAGAGACGATGAGAGCTAGAGAAATTTGGAGTATAGGTTCTCGAATACCAGGCGCAGCTCAAGTTTGCTGTATTTTATCGATAACTGACACCGTTTCAGGAACATCGATACATTTCGGTTTCCGATAGCGATTAATGGTACAATTTTAAAGACAGAATCTTCTAATTGATACATAATATGCATATGCATATAATATAGCAAAAGCCCAAATTCCATCAAGCCAGCCAGTTAGGGTCATATACGCTGGCTTAGTTTTCTTAGTTTGCAGTCCCTGTGCCTGCCATAAGAAAAGATTGCACTTGAAGACCTTCTCACATTTGGGTGCAAGACTCTTTAAAGGGATATTTGCAAATAAAACTATAATATAGTTAACAACTGGTATATCGTAGTCGATCTCACTCGACTGCAGCATTCTTACTTGCTTCTGAATAGTTTTCTGAAGGAAAGTTCTGCGATTATATAGCATACGGATAGATAAAAGCACATAGCAATTGTAAGTGACTTCTTAATACTAACCCCGCTCGAACTAAACTGAACAAATTATATTCTAGAACATCTACTAATGTAGCACTCTGATTTTAAATTGAAATTGATGCACTTTGCTAATTGTTTTTTTCTTTCTTAAATGTGCATAATTTATTAATAATTTCAAAGTATCTCCTTACAGTGTGCTTAAGAGTTGAACGTTAAAGATTTATTAAGCTAATAAAAGTGCCAATGAAAACTCGTGTTCGTTTAGAAAACCATAAACTACTATGTTGCAAATATATACAAAAAGTTCCAAGCAATATATTTGTAATTTAATTTAACCATCTGAATAGGTAAATAATAGTTGAATTGTTCTCATGTAAACAAAAAGTTGTCTAAAAAACAGTTGACCTCGTTTGTCAATACGTCGACTGGCCACAATATCAATTTGCAAGACAATACAGCTCGGTCCCAGGCCAATGCATACATTCCCTCTCTCGCTCTCTCTCTCTCTCTCTCTTTGTCGTTAGTTAGCATATCTGGCGTCAATGCATTTGATTGCACAATCCTTTATGGAAAGGACCTTTGGCCAGCTTGTCGGCTACTGGTGCACTTGTGTACTTGCTCTTTCAATTTCTCATCTTCATATGTACATACATATATGGTTATATAAATGTAGTTTATCTGCTGACCACATTTTTTGTCCCAGTCCCGTTGCACATTAGCATTCTTTTGTGTGTCTCTGGTCCACTTTTTATTGGCCCTTATGGCATTTGTGGCATAAACTGCTTTGGCATTTGGCTGGCAAGGCATAGGACTCGCCACTTGAACTTAACTCAATTTCCATCTTTTTACTTTCCTCCTCCATCGCTCTACTAAAATGATTCTTTGCTCGTTCTCAACTTTCTTTTATTGACTGTGCGGCAGCAAAAATTTCAAATTTAAACTCGGCACGAAATGACAAATTGCAAACTGTATCAGAAAAAAAATCGATGAGTACTGGCGTCAAATTTTTTTGTCTGTGTATGTGATTTTGTGGTTGAGTGTGGTTGTGTGAGGTTGTGTGCGAGTGGTATCCAATTATATACCTTAAATGGCATTCATTACGCTTCGCTTTTTGCAATCACTCATTTGGACATGCGGCGTTGCACAATTTGATTTAAATTAGTTTAGTTCGGTTTAGTTTGAATGCAGTAAATATGTACATTAAATAGCAGCTCACTTGCATTAACCACAATATGTAATTAAGCATTTAACTTGGCCAAATATTTAGTGAATGATATTTCCTCGATCTCAATTTAGCAAACTTTTCAACTGCAGTTTCCGATTGGACTTACTTTATATTAAAAAAAAAAGTAATATTTTAAATTAAATGCGAATAAAAAAATATCAAACCTAAGTTTTTACATATGGCATCTATTCATTCAATGCCAAATGAATAGCTCGAATGGAATGAATATAAATTAACGAGTAATATTCATGGGCTCGAAACACTTAGTTGCTCTTAAGTGCACATTTCTGCTGTTAGCAGGTGCCAAGTTTTGCATAGCGTTGCCATATTTTTAGGTGTGCCCAAGCAATTATTGGATTCCAAATATTGCGTATACGCAGCACTTGCCAGAAATCGTATATTCAATAAGAGCTGTCTGTGGTTTTATTGCCCAACCAAACGAGCTAACCGTTAACTGTGCCCTTCCCAGCCGCCACCTCAAGTGGAATGGAAAATAATTAGACACTCAGCATTATTTGTAGGCAATCAAATTGAATTTAGTGTTGTCCAAAGGCACAGATAGGCACAGGCACAGGCTCAGGCTGAGGCACTGGCGTTTCCCTGGCCACGCCCCTCACCCACACTCATGCTTTTGTCTCCTGGCGGGTGAGTGTGTGTGTGTGTGTGTGTGTGCACGTGGCCAAGTGTGTGTCCTTTTGGACACTTCCTTCTGCCTGACAAGCTGTTAATTCTCATCACGTTTAATGTAATGGCAGCACGTTAACTTTGAAGCGCTAAATTGGAATTCAATATGTTCGCTAGCAATAAAATGTGCGACTTTCTCGCATCAACTTTGTCTCTCACTCTCTCTGTCTCTCTTTCGCAGTCGCTTTCTCCGTCCACATGTATTTCTTTCTGTATTCGACTTTTGGCGAGCGAACTTTGCCAGCCTTGACTCGTAAATGCTCGTTGAACTATGGCCAAAAGCCAACCGAAACTTGAAAACTGCCAACAGTGTGTGTTTTTCCCAAAAGTCAAATTTCCACTGAGTCATCGCGACATTATAGATTATTATAATGAATATTTAATATCACTTTCCCTGGAATTTGAAACAAACAGCAGAAATTATAAAACCAAGAAATTGTTCAATCAACTTATAGCGACTACAAAATACCCTGAATCCGGATATTGTATTTCTGGGTAAATGGCAACTTCCCGTTGCGCACTCACTTTCCGAGTTTTCTCACTTTTTATTAATGGAGTAATTCAAATATATAAGTATATGTTACTGTTGTTGTTGACTGTCAGCAAGCCATCTGCCAGAATCGTTGTCTTTGGCTTAACATCTGCGAGCTGGCATCCTCATTACGCATCTTAATTATCTCATTTCAGCATATAAAGCTTTTTATACTGGTTCAGTACAATTTAACACATTTTACACACTCACTGAAGGTATCCTCCCTAGGCTGCAAGGTGTGTGAGTTTTCAATTCATTTTCGACCATATTCTTACCGATTTATATATGATATGATAACTAATCGGTTGATGTTTCCAATTAAAATTTAAATAATCACTATTGGCTGTCGAGTTTTCAAGCGGTTTCAGAAATGGGCAGATAATGGGATCTATTTATATATATGTAAATATTTTAGTTTTCAATCGATTTTTAATCTGATCAAGTAAAAGTTTTTAACAGTTAATACTGATAGTACTATAACTTTGTAATCTTTACTGCTTTGGAACACTTAGCAGGGTGTCTACACGTTGAGTGCTTTTGTTGGGTCTGTGTTGGGTCTGGATGCGAGCACATTGCTTCATATTAAGTACAAGTAATTGAGACACATGCAATTATAACGAATAGTCGTATCGTAAATTACGAAACACGTCGAACGCCACACGGTAGCAAAGATTTATAAATAAGTTATTTAAAGCTTGAGCGCAATGACTTGCATGGCTTTTGAATTATTTGGTTTTTGCTTTATGTCAGCCATTAAGTCCAACCGGGCGAATTGCTCATCTGCACTTAAGCCACTCCACAAGTTGGTACTTGGATGCCCGAACTAGTTGGACATTTCAACACTTTGGATACTTGAGCGGTGTCCGAGGGCTTTTAGTGCGTCACTGCATATGACAGAAAGTAACTCTCCATCTCCATCTCCATCTCCCTCTCCATCGCCGTCTGCCATTATATACTCGACTATGTATTATCTCATACTCACACTCACACCCTAGCTCACTTGGCGGTACTTGCGTCGCGTGCCAGACAGTCACATGGCACATTAATAAGTTCACTTACACTTCCAGTCCAGGCCACATTATTCATGCCTTCACGACATAATTACAATTTGAATTGCTTTTATTGCCACGAGCACGACTTTCATTTTTGGCGCTCTCCTTGCCCATTTTGTAACTGACAAATGAAAACATTTACTGACATTTACGTGGGCTTCAACCACAACAAAAACAACAACAGTCAAAATAGCAGTTGGGTAATGTTGTTGACCGGATCATTGCCCTCACTTCACTCATGGCTAATTAACATTCTGCGATGTGAAAACAGCTAAATGCTTTTCCTGTCTCCTGTGCTCTCTTTAGTCCACATTTCTCATACTATTTTCAGTGCACGACAAAATGTGCTCAAGGCAGTTCCATTTTTTTCGGCTCTCCTTTTATCTTCGTATTTTATTTAATTTTTTTTTCTCGAGTCTCATAATATTCATGTAGAAATAACATTTCATGCCAGCTAATTATAAGATTTTCATTGAATTAGCCTGTACCTGGCTCAAGACAAGACACTCGCTGCCTTAAATGGTTTTTCTCCCTTTTGGTATGACCTAAATGCCACTTACTAAAATATTTACATTCTTACTTCGGGCCATTTTTACAATTAAGTTCTAATTGAAAATTTGTTGTTTTATTTCTCAGAATTATGCAAACAGTTATTTTAATGAGCTCACAATTCGGAGAGAAAATTGTGCAGTAGGGAAATCATATTAAAGATAAATGTATCAACATTAAGTCTTGGTTGATTCCTCATTTCAAATTTACCGATTTGTCAATGTGGTTCCAGTTGGTTCTGATTTTGACTGACAACTGAAGCGGCTTGAATTAATAACTAACACCATCGCTCCACTTTGAGGTCAGTGATAATAATTGAACTTAAGTGCCCAGTAAGCCCAGAAAAAATCATTAGCTGACGGTCGCATTTACAGAACGCAAATAATATAAATAAACCTTGGGATAAGCCCACTTGGCTCTTTTAAGCTGTTAGTGTTGCTTCTGCAAATGGAGGTGCTACCCAAAGCTTTCCGATAGCCATTCGCACACAGCTAGGCCCACTTTCGACTCCCCAATCGCTGCTGCTATTTGGCGCAATTCGAAGCCATAGATTACAGCGCATTCTGACTGTCTGTGTACTGTTATATTTTTTGGTTCTTCTTTTATGTTTATTACCCTTGCAGAGGGTATCATAGTTTAGCTATGCAATCTGTTACACTTTCGATGCCCATGTAATCTTGGTCATGTTTACGAAACTTGGCTATAACATTTATAGCACCCTCCGTCAGGCAACTTTGTTGAAATATTCTAAAATTATATACCCATTAAAATAAAGTGTAAGTCTGTGAAGATATGCTTGATATGCAATCGGAGTAACAAATATAAGCATGATATTCTAGTTTAATCTAAGATAAAAATACTCTTTAACAATGATTTCCAAATATGCTTTTAGAATGCATTTCTCTCCTCCCATGAATTTTAGCATTCAAATGTATATTAGGGTTTTAAATCAAAAGGATATTAGGGTACTTACTATTCGATCAAAGTCTTTATAAAAAAGGTTTCTTGCTTATTTTCAATTCCTTTAAAACGTTTATTATCATCATTGCCGTATCTGGCACACAATCAAGATAAATTGCTGGCAATTTTGGATATTTTGCATTTATATTTATTTTATGGACAAGTCGCCGCAATGACGCATTTATTGATTTTGTTAGAATTTCGTTTTTGTTAGTATATTGCAAAAATATAACAAAATAAACAATAAAACAAATAAACCCAAGTGAAATAACAATAATATTTGTACATTTCACAATCGCAGCTTCTTTTCAATTCGGGGATAGTTACAACAACAACAACAACAACCAGAACAAATTCCGACCGTTCTCGATTTAGAATATTTTCGAGTAGTGTGCGTGGCGCGTGTATTTTTTAGATTTGAATATTTAATTTGCCCGAAGGCGGGAAAGGAGGGGAATGAGTGTGGCTCTTAGTTACTTATTCAAACAAAAGCCAATTAATTAATAATGTCAATATTCACGGGTCATGGTCTGAAAATAAAAAAACAAAACGGAAAATGGAAATATCGTGGAAAACCCTAGCCAAGCAAAAGAGAATTAATGAATAGAAGCAAATAAGGAAATGAAATGACCTTCAAGTGAGAAACAATAAAACATCCATTATGATTTAATGACTCCTTGAAGTCGAGGTGTATGGAGGTCTTAATTGATATTTTCTTTGTCAGATTTTGTCCATTGAACTTACTCCTTTAAGATACTCAGTGTGTACCGGACTAAAGCCCTACAAGGTCGGGCTACTTTTGAAGTAATAACGAAGTGTACTCGAAGGAGATTTAGGGTTTGCTTAGGGCTCTGATTTATAATTTTTGTGAACTTAATACTCATTTTCAAACCCATTTTATGTTAATTCAATAATTATATTGATATCTCAGCAGCTTAATTATTAATATCTTAACACTCGAATAAAGCCAAATTATATCAAATTCAAAGTCGATTTCAAATTAAAAATGAAACTGCTTTAGGTTAAAAGCTTGGCAGGGAACGTTTTCATTAACTTTATCTTAAAATTATACAATTGTTAACTATAGCTTTTGAGCAATTCAAGAAAACTCTCGAAATAATTAGTATGTAATTGTTAAGCAAGTGCGGCATAATCAACTGTTGGTTTATATTCAAAAAGCCGCTTAAATGAAATTCATGAAAAACGAATGTAAGTTTGATTAAAAATTAAACGAAAATATTTCTAAGCCAGCTCTCATTTGCATACACAACCATGTGAAATTCCAATTGCCAGGCAGCCAACCGAGCTTGGCCGACCCTGCCACCAATTCTATGCAATTTTCGCAATTACCCATACGCAGCGTATGCCCGCAAAGGTCATTACTTTACCCTGTGCGACTGCGACTCCGACTCCGTCTCCGACTGCGACTGCAAACTACAAGTTGGCGAAAACACGAATAATTTCCATAAGCTACTAAATTTATGCTAAAATAAGCGTCACATAAAATGCAAATAGTTATTATTAAACTTTTTTCTCGACAGAGAACTGCAGGTGGATGAAAAGGATGTTGGAAGTGTAGCTCACCTGTATTTAGACTCGTTTCCCTGAGTTCTTCATAATTAAGTTATGGGGAGCGTCTTTGCGGAAAGGCGTAGAGGTTAGGCTACGCAGTACAACTGGGCCACACATAGTTCATTGCATGCCACACGTATTTTGGCCCGCACTGGCTGTATATAGTAAAATGTGGTGCAACATGAGATTATGTTGATACTAATGTTAATGATGCGCCATGAGATACGCATCTGGTGTATCTGAAAGGTCGTTGCTCCTGCTCTCCTACCTTAATGCTTAATGATAATGATACACTGCCGTACTTTATGGCTGTCTGTCACTGTTTGCATGTGTGTAGGTGTGTGTGTGCTCGCTTTTGGGGAAATAATGAACATTACTGTGGGTATTAATTACTGCCATAATTAACAGGCGACAACAACATCAACTGTGTATGAGTCTGTATGTGGCACAACAATTTGCGTAGCTCGCTCATCGGCCAATTTATTATTTGTCATCTGTTATTATGCCATTAAGGGCTTTTTTATTGCCGTACATTTTTAATTATCATTTGATCAGTTTTCCTTTTTTTGTCGACAATTGTGTTCATTTTAATACTGTTTTACACGGCAATTAAGTTGTTGAGTTGAGGCAGGTGTTGCCAATAAAATCGAATACGCCATCAATTCGAATTGAAATGGAGCTGTAATTAAGTAAAGGATTTTAACTAGTATTCCCATTGAAGTGGCACAAAAGTGGAATAATTGGTTAAACCATTGACTTAGTTTTCCATAGTAATAACGATTTCTTTAAATATTACTAAGTGTGATTATACTAGAATCTTAATTGATAAAATGTACACATTTCATACGCTCACAATTTATTCAAGTTTATTTGCTTTCTTCACTTACTCAAATTGTTGTTGTATGCCATAAAAAAACCACACAAATAAATTTCAAAGTTATCCGTCGCAAACAACATTCAATTTAGAAAAAACGTAATAATAATAACTAACATATTCACGCAAAAATCGAATTTAGCAGCAAACTAAAAAATGATTATTGCTGTGGAAAAGTGAAATATGAAATTAAATAAATAACAATTTTATTCGTAACTTTAAATGAGTGTTGTCAAAAGCGCTTAAGGTAAAATATGTATCGAATTTTTAATTAATATTCGAAGCAAAATAAAATAAATGTATGGAATACATATTTTAACAAAGTTCAGAAAATGCTGATCGAGTTGAAAAATAAATGAGCAGTTCTGTCAACCTCATCTCACTTCACCACGCCTCGCCTCGCCTCGCCCCTTGACCGGTGTTGTTCCGGCAACAATCGACTTTTCGGTTCATTAATATTTAATTAGGCAACCCGGTTACAAAGTGCCCATCCAAATAAATAAAAGCTCGAAGACAATGTACATGTTTTTGTTTTGTGTTTTTCGACTTGTCCCAAAAATACATGCCATGCCGTGCTTGTGTGTGTGCATACATAATTCATTATTTTAGAAGGTAATGGCTCTCTATATATGGAAAAATTAAAAAAAAAAAAAAACAACAAAAACAGTAGTTACTGTTGCCACATAACTGAGATTAATTTGATGTTGCAACTATTAGCACATTAAAAGCTATTTTCTGTCCATTATCCTGCCAATCCAATTCCTTTCCCCATTCCTTGGCGTAATGTAACTTTTTCTTAATGTTTGGCAAATTTAACTTTGGGCTACACCCAGCTACTTACACGAGTGGCAGGGGCAGAGGGCATCAAAATAAACATGTCATCACGCAAGAGAACTTTATTTTAATTTTAACATTGCATGTCAAACTCCGCCTTGGCTTTGGCTTGCCGATTTCCGTTGCCTACTTTTGTGCGCCTTCGTTTTTGCTTTGCTCGTAGCAAATAAATCAAAGGCAGTTTACTCTTTTGCTCCCTGCTCGGTTCGTTCCTTTTTTCTTTCTTTTTTTAATAGCCACGAATCACGTGTTTGAGGCTATTTCATAATGGCGCGTGTGCCAGCCACGATAAGAAAATATTACACCGCCGGCTGGCGCTGTTCTTTTTTACTTCATTTGACTTGGGGCATTTGGGCAAAAGTTTGCCAAGTGTGATAAGTGACCGCCTAATGGCATATTTGATTGTTTACGAAATGCATTTAGTGTGCCCCAAAAAAAAAAAATGATAAGATTTGGGCTCATTAATGCCTACCATGGGGCATATCATAAACTTATTATTTGCACAAATTCAAGGGAAACATGAAAAACAATTTGTTCGCTTGTCTTTCGTGCAATCGTCAAAGCCAAAACTAATCCATCACAAATGTCAGCCAATAACTTGAAACAAAAGTCACGACGGAAAGCAAAACAAAAAGTAAACAGGTTTTCATCTTTGCAGGTTTTCATCCGTACACGTATATTGAAACTTCGTCAAGATTGATGCTATCATGTTTTGGGCCTAGGTCGTTACATATTTGCCGAGTATTTACCTTTTTTTCAATATTTAATACACAAGTTCATTACTCTTTAAACATACACTTTAAGCCCCTTCAAAGTACTATATATTAAAAAGTACTATATATTAATATGATACATTATAAAATAATAATTCCTCGTTATTATATTTATGTTCTAATTTAAATTGTCAGAAACATCTGGCTGATTATGTAGACACAGCTCGATGGTTGCGTCTGATTGCTGAAAACCACTCTGCTCAAATCTATGAAGTTGTTAACTTCCAGGGGGGAAGGAAAATTCACTTCCTACTGCCCATCATTGAATAAATACTTGAATAAAATCTTAACTTAATTGTTATTACACAGCATGATAAGGCGTGGAAGATAAGATAAAGAATGAATGGAGTGAATGGTAATAAACAAATATTATTTCTTTTCATAACAATGAAAAATATAATAAATGTAGCTATGCGGTTATTTTTCCATGTTCTTTTGTATCACTTGTAAAGCACTCATGTGCTTAATAACACGAAACACATCACAACATCGAAATTAAAATACATGTATGGGCCAATAATTGTGTTCGGATTTAATAGGGTTTGGCAAAATTGAAAGACTTGCGTGCCTTGGAACCGTCAATGCCAAACAAAGAAAAAGTTGAAGAACAACAACAAATATGCAATAAATTTCGACGTTATGTGTTAGCGTTGAAGCTGGGTTGGCTAAGTCAACTGGTTGTCAAAATTTAGTTGCGCACTTGTGCAATTACCATAATGATGTCAGCCAGCGCACAAATCAAGCGACGTCGTTTATTACAAGTGCGAGAACTTAATTAAAATTCCAGAACAAAGGCGCTTAGATGCCTGGCAGACGGGGGGGGTTAAAGGAGTGTTGGATTGAAACGGAAAAGTGTGGCACATAAACTATGCACAATGCCAAGTGAAAGTGCCGCTGGTGATGACTGCTGCTGTTCAAGGACTTCCGCTGCTGCTGCTAGAATAACAAACGTGGGATGGGGAGAGGGGAGGGGGTGGTGAATGAGAGAGGCAGCAACGCTAAGTTGGTTGACTTTTATGATTGCTTGCTCTGGCATTGGCTGGGGCAAAATGAAAATGGCAAGTTGGCCATTGCCGAAACGCTGCGCTGAACACCAATGCGTCTTTTCACACAATTTCAAATCCCAACTCAATTTGAGTAATTTTGCAGTGAATCCTTTTGACTGCGGTTAGTGTGCGACTGCGGTGTCGTTGATGTCGACCAATGGCATTTCGTCCACCAGCGAACTCATCCCAACTTCATTGCGATCATCATCATCATCGTCGTCAACATTGGCAGGCAATGCCATTGTCCAAGTTCGCAACGCAGGGCAAATTCCTGGCTTCTGGTTATTGGTCGTCTGGTGGTCTCGTGGTTTGGTGTTCTGGCTTTGTTAATTTGGCTCACACATTCCCACACACGGTAGTACACTATACTCTCACACACACAAGCCCACACACACACACACACACATGCATCACGGCTTACCCGGTTTTGGCAAACGCATTTGGAACATTTGCTTCATTTACTGCGTCGTTTTCCGCATTTTAATTGCTTCTGCTCACACACAAATAGCAAAAGGACTTCACACACATACGCACACGCCTACACATATATAGGCACAAAAGTTTGTCAATCTGTAATTTGAATGCGGAGCATCATCGGCGTCCGTTTCCTGCCATTTTCGCGACTGCGTCTGTTTGACTCATAAACCTGCGCACCATTAAATGAAATGAGTTTCTGACAAAATTATCTGCTCGACTGCGGATTGACGCAGAGAGGAGAAGAAAACCCAAAAAAAAAAACAAAGAAAAAAAAAAGAAAGGAAAAAAAACGATATAATAAATTCAGTCTCGTTCGATTTTAATGTTTACTGATTAATTTCAGTCACTCACTCAGATATACCCAGCGCCAATGCACACACGCACACGTTGGCACTTAAGGACATACATGTAAACGCATGTTGGTCGCCCTCAAATTGTTTCATAACTCATTTAACTAAGCAGCGAGCTGCCTGCAGCGCCAGCTGAAAGTTTAATTAAGTTACTTAGTAAATCAAATCAAATGAGCAGCTTGCGACATGGATTACTAGAACGCTTTCACAAGGCACCGCCTCAGACTGCAGACAGTTCCAGCTTGTGTCCTCCTTTTCGCCGGCAGGTGCTTAATCTGCTCCACTGGAAGCGTTTGCATCGCTCTCAAGTGGCATTAAAACAAATTACAAGTAATTAAAGACTCAATTCTCATTAACGACGACTTTTGCCAGCAGTTGCACTTTTTGTTACAGTTTCTTTTCTCTCTGCTCTTTTGTTACACAGATTGTTAAAAAAATTCAGCGATGCGCCAAGTCTTACACACACTTTGTGTCATAAAACAATAATGCAAGTGCTTAGAACAATTTGCTCTTTGTATAGTAGCATTTAAGTTTCTATCGTTTAATATTAATAAAGTCTATTTAATGCTTTTCAAGCTAAGACACACATTTTTTAAAGCACTTAAAACTCTTGAAACTAAAAGCTTGCACAAAAATCAAATTCAGTAAAATGCCAAAAATGTAGTCCAATTATTTGTTAATGCTGAGAAACTGCCAACTGATAACACTCAAAGTCAAACTCATTTTTATTATTTGTCACAGTTACGAAGTCTCACAAAAAAGCTCAACTCATCATCCCTCTCCTCTCATTTACCCTTATCAACGACTTTTAAGTGCTTACGCGCTTTGATTTATTGCGTTCATCGGTGGAAAAAACTCATTTGATAAATGATAAAAGTTTTTATTTGCTTACGGTTATTAAAAAATATTGTTTAATCTCTTTTTACTGCCATTGCTTACTGATAAGTCATCATTGACATTATTGCAGAACACTATTGCTTAATAAGTTGGCGTAAGAATGGATTTGCCTCAGACAAGATACCCAAAATTAATGGTATTTTACAGCAGAGAAGACTTTAAAATTTATTATTACTTCGCGTGGTAAGATGAAACTCGTGACTCTAAAAGAAACATCTTAAGAATTTGTCGAATTTAATTAAAACACAATTTTAAACAGGGTCATATCAATTGGTAACTATCATAATAGAAGATGCTCTTAAAATTATTATTCCGTTGTAATAAATAATAACTGAGTTGCCGGGAAATTCCTCAATTCTTTATGTTTTCGTTTGCTTATGCCAATATATTTGTATCGTTTTGCTTTTTATCTTTTCACAAACAACAGCAAAAAAGATGCGAAAATATATATTTATATGCATACGTTTACATCTGTCAAAAATATTTATTGCCGATTCACTTTTTTCCAGTGAAATAAACACACTTTCTGATTACATGAACTGAACGACATTCAACGCTATCACTTAATTTTTTGCCGCTTTTGCTGGCGTTGCACTCTCAAAATCAATGACCTCAATACGCAATGCAATTCAATTCAACAGCAAAAAGAAGTAAAAAGCTGCTGTGGCAATCGGTTGGTTACATAAACATGTAGCCCATTTCTTCAGAGTGACGCCTTTTCTTTTGGCCCTCCCACATTTTAAATGGCAGCGACCCGAAAATCAATTTGAATTCGAAGTGTTCTGCTGCTTGGCCCAAAGCCTGCTTAAGCGATTTGCTAATAATAGCCAAAAGCCGTTAGCTTTCGCCAGCGATTTGTATCCAATATGTTTGCGGACTGTTAGGCTAAGCAGGAGGCCAGCAGCAGAGGGAAATCAGCTCTCATTAAATATGCATAAGTGTATGTGTGTGTGAGAGGGGAGGGGGTGTGATAGGGGCGGGTGGGTGGTGTGACGCCCACTTCCTCACTTTAACAGCAAGCAATTACAAATGTTGTGCGTAACTGTATCTTCGGTTCGGCTCCTTTCAGTCTGTCTGTCTGTCTGCCTCTGCCTCTGCCTCTGCCTCTGGCTCTGTCTCTGCCTCTGCCTCTGCCTCTGGCTCTGTCTCTGCCTCTGCCAGTCTGTGTGTGGATGAATGCATATTTATATGTGTATGTTTGTGCGTAATCTATTATGCCGCTGAAAGTGGTAATTCCGGTTAGTAAATAACGTGCACGCCCAATGCCAACGAGTCGCCCGAGTTCGCCTTACATTCGGTGTTCGAAGGCGTCGATTCGATTTTAAGCCACGTCTAGGCAAAAGTCAGAGTACAGCCGACGGACAGTGGCAAATTTTGAAATTTGTTTCTGGCAAGCAGTGGTAAAGGGGTAACGGGGATTATGGGGTCATCGAAGGACAGACAACAATAACGGTTTCAGGCCCCAGGCTCAACCGACTATAATTCCTGTGTTAAAACCCATAAATCTATAGGGCCCTGCTTACGTATGCGCCATTTCACACCGTTGCCGTTAGACGCACACGCAAACATTTACATACATATGTATGTATGTACAGCCGGCCATATAGTCATGTATATGGTAAGTTTACCTCGCGATAACCCCTCCCCCACCCACCACCCACAAAAGCACGCAAGCAACTATATAGTCGGTTATCGATAGAAATGGCGTGCACCTTTCAGCCAAATTGCTTTCCGGTCGATTTCACATACCTTTTCAAGTGGCGCTTTATCAATATTAAATTTATCCTCGACTCTCTCATCAAACTGTTGTTTTGTTTCAGTTTTTTGGCTTCCGTTTCGCATTTTTAAACTTGATTAATTTGTTTTTTATTCGTGTTACCTTGTGCGAAATTTAATTGAGATCAAAAATCATTTTAATGCAATTTAATTAAATGCGTTGCTGAACATTGAACTGGTAAATTGCGTATTACATATTAAAAGCCGATTATTTTCAACTTCAAAGAACCATGCTGCGAAATAAGATTAAATTGCAGCAGCTGAGTAATATAATAATAATGAGTAATATAATTAATTTAATATAATATATTGATTTATTTTTAAATAAAATACTTTACTTTATTTAAGTAAAGTAAAGTACTTATGTACATATGTACCTAAGAGTACTATTTATAATCAAAACGAAATGTGATTTTCCAAAATTATTTATTTCCATTTTTTTCGCTGCGTCAAAAGTGACACGTGAAATTTATTAGCACATTTTCTTGGCAATTTATTTGTTTTGTGAGAGTAATTTGAGCCCTTGGTGATATATAGTTTAGAAAGTAAACGTTGAGGGCCATGTTGAGAAAGCGTGTATAGATTTATCATTTCTGGCCTTAGACAACCTAATACCACTGCCTCAATAACTATTAAAGCTTGTGGCCAAAACACACACAAACGGCCACGTTAACAGTTTTGACAGCTTTTCAATTTGGTTGGCAGACAAATTAAAAATGGTTCGAAAACGACGACGACGACGACCAAGCGACGCCAGCTGAGTTTTTCAAAGACGAGCAAACGCAATTGTTGTTGTCACAGTGAGACACGGACCCACCAGGGCAGAAGGCGCCAAGGGGGGCCAAGGGGAATACACAGAACCTGCATGTTTGAGTGCGTATTACGAATATTTGTCAATTTTGTCATTGGTTGCCCACAAAAAAAAAAGACAGCGTGGCCTTGCGCTTGGGTGGTCATTGTGGGAAGCTCTTTGAATTTGGTTCTAGGTCTAGGACCCGTCTGCTTCGCCTGCCACTGCTGCCCTCGATGCCCCGTCGCTTCATCAGACCCCGGGGCTTTACCAATTCGTGCGTTTTGTTTGGCTGTTGTCTGTTTGTCTGTATGCCTGTCATTTAAGTTGTTTTGGCTGCTGATTAGAATCACACACGCACACAATTCATACACATATGCCACAAGCACCCCCACACACACACACATACCCGGAATGTTTTTGTGCGAGGTGCACATCATAAACATAAAAGTGAAATGGCGAAAGTAGTGACAGCAATACATAAATACGCTTACATATATACATATGTATATATATATTTGTAGGATACAAATCCTCTTTTTATTGTTATTTAATATTTTTTTGGCGTTTTATGAAAGTTTAGTTATACACGCATATGAACACACACACACACACACACACACACAACTAAGAAAATAGCTGCGCCACTTGGAATGCTTTCACGTACAGCTGCGACGTCTTCTTTTTCCCCCTAGTCTGTCTCCCGGTCCATGACATTATCGGGCACGCGTGTGTCAACTGCCGACGCTGCTGACGACAACGATAACGTCACTGGTGAGGCGGCGAGAGATGCGGGAAGAGTGGAGGACAACATCACCGACATTTATACATACACAAATACACAAAAAGGTACAATAATAAAAACCAATAAAAATGACAAATAAAAAGATTTATGTGTTTTGTATATTTCTGTGTGAAACAACTTATTTCTTCTCTACTTCAAGATGGCTTTTTGTACACTTCAAATAAACACTTATAAGCGGAAAAAGGATGAATATATATTTGTCAAACATACAGTATAACAATAAGCTGTGAAACTGAAGTTCATTCAACTTTCTCGCTCTTGACTACATTTTTTTCCACAAACTCGTGTTTTAGTACTCATTTAAGAAATAATTATAAATGGGTTGAATCAAAGTCGAAAGCTTTTTGTAAAAATTTGTTATGTAATTGCCACAATTCTGACCCTGTCATTGAGACAAACAAACTGTCTGTGGGTAAGCTGGAAAATGTGTTTCTTGACAATTTGCATATGAAATGGATGGGAAACAAAACAGCGCAATTAATTGGCTGTATGATTTATACATAATGTGTGTATTACAAACAATATTTTCCACACAGTCTCGTTTGCTTTTATGCATTCCATTTAAAGCATTGCTTAGCGATGCGTGGCTGAGATAAGAGAAAAACAAGAAAATTAAATTGAAATAAAGTCAATGTTATTTTCTACATGTGCGCCCAGAGACACAGAAAAACAAAAACAACAGCATAAAAAGCAGAATATGCAAATGCGATTGTCTAGCATACTTTTCGGGGCATAAAGGTGAATGTTGTAATGAGTTCCGAATGAACAGCAGCAGCATCAGCAGTCACTGAATCTCATAATTAAATATGCAGTCTACAAAGAGAGATGTCTCTGGCATATAGAGCATGTCTAAGTGCTGCAAAAAGCTTCAATCAATATCCTAATATTCACAAATTGATACAATTAATCGAAACGTAATGGGCCAAATCATTGCTAAGATGTTGAAAATATTCGACTTGGATTGATAGATATTTGTTGGAGTAAGACAAATTTCGACTTTAATAGGAATAATCATTATGAAGAGTTCAATATATATTTCAAGCCATCCTGATTTAATAAATTCTCTGTTTTATTTATTTTTGTGTGAATTTATTTTTAAGTGAACACTTTAAAAAGAGTGTAATTTTCACATTAACTAAATTGAGAAATTTATTTCTTTATTATAAAGGTCATTGGTCGTAACTTAATTTTTGAGTTCATTGAGCTGACAGCCCCAATGTATAAGCATCAATATCAATATACTGTATCTAGCAGCAACCCGAGTATTGTCATTTCGAAATTTGTTTATTTTTCATTTTGAAAGCGACTCAGCTTTGAAATAGAAATAAATACAAGCAGCAAACAAGAGCGTAGACAGATGCCAACATCGATTTTACTTCGCTTATTGGCACAGAGCTAGCAAATGTGACAGCTGACATATTTTTCTCCAACATTTTATGGAACGGGAGCCCATCAAGTACACTAGTCTCCTGCTTGTTTTCTTCCATCATTTATTGGCTGGAGTATTAGAAGTGGCGCCAGTTTGTTCCAATCTCTCTCAGTATGTCGTTATTTAGTTATATATATATATATATCTGTTTACTATTCTCTTAGTACGCTACTCTGTAAACATTTTGTCATCGAAAAATTCATTTAAATCATGTTGCCTGTTAAGCATACAAAAAATGTTCATTGAATATTTGTACGATTTGCGACAAACAATTAGATAAGAACATTTAAGCTTTCCATGCATTTAACAGCACTACAAAAAGGACAAGCGAACAGTCAAAGGATACTCACATAAGGGCAGTCTCTTTCTAGCGTTTGGAAAACTACGTTATTTGGAATTTCTGTGAATGGGACAATAAAGTCGGGAATGAAAAAAACAATCTAGGCTGAGTAGATAGCATAGATCTAGCTCCAGCAAGAAACTACATGTTGAACTTTAAAAAAAAAATACAACAAACAATGGTTTGGAAGAAAATGAGGTCAAAGCCAGGATTAACGAAGGCCCACCACAGAGCCAGATTAAATGATGCAAAGGAACACATGTCCTGCACCCAGGAGTGGCAAATTGTGGTATTTTCTGATGAGAACAACTTTAATATCGATAGTCCAAACGGTTTTAATTATTACTGCCATGATTTAAAGAAGTCTGAGAGATTTGTTCCTACTCGAAGCTGTGGCGGTGCTTCACTCATTATCTGGGCTGCATTCAGTCATCTCAAAAGGAACCTGCTTTGTTACATTTCTGGCCGTATGAGCTTGGAGGGTTATACAAACCGGTTGTACGAAGTTCTGGTGAACTTTACTGAGTACCAACCAAACCCAAACACAGGATAATGCTCCAATATTAGTGCCGCGGGCCATTTTTAGAGTAACCAGCAAGATCATCCGACCTAAATCCCATAGAGGACATGTAGGGACACCTGTTCCGTCGAGCTTAAGCCTGTAATCGACAATTTGAGACAGTTGAGCTGCTACTAAGGCCGTTGTTAAGGAATGCTCCAGAAGCCCAAATCGAATTTTGTTAGTTATAAACAAATCTGGAGGCACTTTACATATATTCATTTTAATAGCTCTGCCTTTAATCGAATAAACAAAAAACATTAAAACTTAATTCTTTTTTTATTTGACGTGTATTTAAAACAACTTACTTTTGACCAAAATAAAATTTTTAAAATTTATTTTCAATTTAATATAGAAAAAATGAAGTGCGTTTATTCGAATTTCGTAGAGTGTATTAACATACATGTATATATACAAGCAATACCAATAACGATATTTAAGCCAAATCAAATAAAATCAACCTGCCTGGCTTAAAACCCTTTTCCTATGCTCCTTAAACCAAAACAAGGCAGCATCTGCATCAGCAGAATAAGGACAACAAGGACGTAGGCAAATAAAATATAAAAATTACGAATTGAACAAATAACAACAACAATGATAGCAATGTAGCTTGCATAAAAAGTTATCAAAATGTGAAAGGCAAGCGGGCTTACAGATCGACAGTACAAAACTAAACTCAAACAACAACAGAGTGTTATTGTTGCCCCAGCATCGACAAATACACAGATACATATGCACACACTCATGCCCCCCTTATGTGGTCGACAAGCACACTCGCACGCTAAAGTGGGGCACAGCTACTAGGGGTGAAGGTACCTCGACTTGGCTGTGGCAAGTGGGTTGGTCGAGTGTGGCGTGCTTTAGATTCGAGTGGAGGAACCCGCAGTTCAAGAACAAAACATCTCTGAGCTGTTGGAATCATGTGAGATGGCTAAATTTAGCAAAAATGCATAAATAAATCAAAAGAAAATTGTAGTCAGACTTCTCGACCTCTATATAAAGTGTATATTAAATGAAATACTTATCTTACTGGATATGTCTGTTGAAAACCATATTCCCACTTCACTGTATGCCTTGCTCTACTGTTGAAGCACTACTTTTAAAATTACAGTAAAAATAATTCACTTCAAAATTAAAATGAAAATGCAATCAATTATTTTAATATTCAAATTATTTAAATTAATTTTTAATTACAAAATGAATTTTACGATTAAATAAATTTAGATTTATGTTAGGATAGAGATAAGCTTTTATAATATTATTATTATTATTAACGTAGTAATGAGACAGTAACTTAACATCCGTACATAACTTTATATCGATATCGATCGATATCAACTGCATGCTTATCGTTATCGATCGATATCAATTGGTTGATCTCCAACTTGAAGCAGAAATCAATCGTTGTGAATGCAGTAAAGTAAGCAGACATCTCTGATAATACAATTTAGTTTGACTGTTACATTATTATTATTATTATTAATGTTATTATTATTATAATTATTATTCTTATTATGTAATGTTAACAGTTAACATTTAAGTTACAAGAAGCGACTTACGATTAAATATATTTAAATACATCTCAGATTTAAGATAAGTCCCGCTGCAGTTATTCTCAAAGGTATTTTTTACCATTAACCTCAAACTGCACCCGTTGCATCAAGTGTATTCTCAGAAGTTTCATTTAAGCTGCCACAGCCACTCCGTGGCGCCACCTCTCCACCAACTATCTGCCGCATGTGAATTCCGTTTACATTTTTGCGCGCTCGCAGACGCAGTTCCTCTGCTCCTTGTGCTCCTTTTAATATAAATATACTTTCTGCTCTGTGTGCTTCGCAGTTTGTTTGTGCAGTGTTTGCATTTTCTTTGCTTTATTTATTTATTAATTTATTTATTTTTTGGCCAGGCGCAAAAGTTTCACTTGCATTTGGCATTTTCTTATTGTTTTTCGCTATCTGTTTGTCGAGTACAAATAATTTATATAATATTGTTCGCAAGATGTTTCAGGACAACAGCGACTTTTAATTCTTGTGAACGCCGCGAGTAAGACGTTCCTCAGATAAATTAGCACAAAGTTGTTTGGCTTGATTGCGATTGAAGTGCTTTGATGACATAACAAACCATGTGAATAGCCTCTTGGCGCGTGTGTTGAATCTCAGTCGCTTCCTTGGGTTGGCAATGTGCGGCAAGCACTTCCCAATATATACCCTAAACGAGTGCTTGGGACTCTCAATGAATCTTGACACTTTAAATATATAAACATATAAATGCATATTTCATTATGTTTGGAAAATTATGCAATTGAAAGTGAAAAAAAATTAAAATTTTATATTAAATATATTTGAAAATTACACTTAATTGCTTTAAATGAAACCATTTTGATTGGAAATGACAAAAATTGACAAAAATTTAAAAATTATTATTTAAGAATCTTGCATTACTCTTGCTAACTTGACTGTTTCGTAAGGGTATTCATGCTTCGTCGATATCTGCCTCATCCATACAATGGACTTTCTGAAGTTTGTGGCGAATAAAGTTTCGCAGGTCAAGGGGCATTCAGTTGGCAGTTCAAGCGCCCACATATACTGCGCACTTACAATGGACTTATTTGTTGTCGTCATTAGCCGCGTTTGTCTGAAATTAAGTTAAGTTTATGACACAGCAGACAGGCCATTCTCCGCCAGCTGCAGACCACCAACTGACAACTGATGGCACTGGCAACGCTCTTGGCTGTGTTCGCTTGTGGGTTTCCATTATGGTTTTATTATCATCAATATCACATGTTTATATATACATATATCTTGTATGCCATGTGGAACAATTAATTCGGTTGGTTTTTATTTGCTTTCTTTTAAGTGTTTCTCGCTGTCTGAATTTCTGTATTTAGTTCTGTCTTTGGCGCTGTCCTCTTTCATAGTTTTGATTTTGTGACAGCGACTGCTCTTGTCAAATAATAGACACATATAGATGTATATATATTGATATCTTTGCCTTTATCTGTGGCTGACACAAAGTTCATTAGGTCCTTCTGGCTGGCTGGCAGGGCGCGGAGGGATTGTGTGTCTGTACGTTGACTTCAGTTAGCCATTTTGTTATAGGTCTCTTCAACTTTATAACAAAATGGCGCGACTCATTAAAGTGGTTTCACTGTTTAATAAGGTTTGTTGCTATGATGTCAACATTTTACGCACAACACTGAGTTCATCATTTTTTTAATGAATTCGAGCACCAACTTTAAGGGCTGACATATAATTTTCTTATCGTGAGGATTTCATAGAGGAGATAAACAAACAAGAAGCGGTCGAAGCTATCTGGCAACCTTGTTGTCATTGTCCCGATACTATTGAGAGCGGGTAATCGACTCAGTACCGATATAAGAGAAGTATCGATATCTGATCGGCTGTCTGCAGAGTTCGGTTGCGGCAGCCGTGAAGAAACACGCATGAGGCGCAATAAAACATAAATCTAAATTCATTATCAATAAGCACAAAAATACTTAGCATATACATATATCTAAAAAGCCAATCCATTATAATACAATAAATAAATGTATATTATTGGAAACTTAAATAATCTTTATTTCTTGTATATATGTACATATACATAAACATTTGAAAAATGTATCAAACTTTTGAAAAGCCTTGTTTACACATTGATTTAAAGCTTGAACAAAAAAATAACAATTAAATACAAACAAAGTTAAGTAAAATTGTTGGACATTAGTAGCTGAAAAGAGAGCCTTGTTTGTCGACCGCAACTTTTCTCTGCAAGTTTTCATGGCACTCTTTTTTTCCTTTTTTATTCTTCTTCGCTTATCGCTTTGCGAATTCTTCTGTTTTTTTTTTACACTTATTGATTGCCGGCACTTAAGTTGGATTGTTCGATCTCCCTTTTACTTGTCCCCAGTTGTGTTCTCTTCTGGTATATCGACACTTTGAACCACATACTATTTGCAAGCAGCTGAAATTATCTGTATACCAGCAATTTGGTGTGTTTGATTGTTTCGCAGATTATCGAGCAATTCCTAAAACAGCAAGCAGACTCATTAGTTTAACCAACAAGCTGTCGAATGTCGTTGCTGTCGTTCCCATGCTCAATCAGAACAGTAACTATGCTAAACTTTGTGGCAGCGGCTAGATAACTTAAAGCCTAAGCAGCCCACAAATGACGGCAAAATGACAGCAATTGGAGGAGAAACACGCGCATTTTAAAATCATCAACATTATCATCAGCATTATGGCAGTTATGCGGCAACTGCCTGCTCCTTACTGTTGCCTGCTAGCTGTCGACTGTTGGCTGTTGTCTGCTGTCTGTTGGCT
The DNA here is from genome assembly GCA_035044325.1 of Drosophila nr. medialis 2 BK-2023a. Classification (NCBI taxonomy): domain Eukaryota; kingdom Metazoa; phylum Arthropoda; class Insecta; order Diptera; family Drosophilidae; genus Drosophila; species Drosophila nr. medialis 2 BK-2023a. The sequence goes on along the minus strand of JAWNMH010000397.1, from coordinate 7,022,085 downwards.
GATGGTGAATGGTGTATGGTTGTACTCTTAACTGATGCCGTCGGCTGTTGCTGTCATTCATTAGACGACGCAAAATGTACCAGAAATGTGCCAAGAGACCAACAAAAAGTAAAACAAGACGAAGCGATTTTCTTAGGCACGCCGATGCTTATATGCCCTTGCAGACCCCTATTCACCTGGTGGTTTCTAACTATCTTTTCCGACCAATTGTTACTTTGAAAGCTATTTGTTATAGTTGTCAAATGCTGATGAATATTAATATTTAAAAAGACGACTCTGACACATTTACTGCCTGCAGCAAGAAAGACCAAACCAACTTTAACTAATCGGCTAGTCTCGGCTGTCGAAAACGTCTCCTTCATCACAAAGTGAAAATACCCTCTGATAGTGTATAAGAACAGCGCCATAGAACACGAAATCAAATTACACGGCAAAAATGACTACGACAACGAAACGAAACGACGACAAAGAAGTTGATTTCAACACGGCAGCGCCGTGGCACAAACGTATCCACGCAAAAGTCACACAAATTTCAGCATGTTGCTCTTCGGCTCATTCGGCGACACTGCGGCAGACAGTCAAACTCGATAACTATCCATCCAACCATCTATCCATCCATCTATACATCTATCTCTTTGTCGGACTAGAATATCAGGCTGTCTGTCTGTCTCTTTCGGTGTCTGCTACGGAATTCGAGCATGTAGCTGCAGCTGCTTCATTTATTTAATTATTTCCGAGCATGGCTCCTTCCCCTATTTGGATTCCCTTTTGCGTTCCACATTTTCACTCTGCAGTAATTTAGTTTATTGTTATTTTTGCTTATACACTCGGCAAATTGCATTGTTTACAGGAAATTGCAGAAATTAGTTTTCGACGACTAACAGCGCATAATTGTGTGAAATCTCAGAAGTACATCCAAAGCGCTGATTAAAGTGGAGTCTCCAAGCTGTGATACATACATATATAATTTGTCAGCTGTAAACAGTCATAAGGACATTCGCACATATATAGACACATACATATGTATGCTTAAGGACATAGCGCAGCCATTGCAAAAGCATAAACTGAAATAATAAAAAATACGCAAGGCAAACAATTTTCTTCTAGTCGTGATGCTGGCTTTTGTCTTCAGCTTCGCTGCCTGCTGTTTGCCTGGCATTTTTTATGACACATTGATTTTATGATTTTTAGCACCCAACGGTGTAAAACTTGACAGCCGTGTCCTGTGAGAGAAACGCCAGTTCTCACAACATGGCCTCAAAATGTGCCGGGCCTGAGACTCAGCAGGCGGTACAGTTTGCTCGTAAGGGTAGTTAAGTTCTCCTAATAATAAACATTAACGTTGATCTCTTTATGTGAATGTCCTAAGTTCAAATTATATTCTTAACATTTATTTGCGTTTTCATGCTTATGCTCCCAAGTATAGTTATATTGTTCAAGACTTGTTTTAGCACTTTTTTGTTAAATATTTATTTCTAACCTCTTAAGGTGATGATCACATTCTCAATCAAAATTAAGCTCAAAATATAACAATAAGCTCTATCTATACTTTATTTAAGTTGTTAATATTGTATTTTTTATAAAATTCCCAGATATTCTCTTCTATTCCCATAACAATATCCTGTTCTTCTCTGCATTTATGGTGTTGTTTAGAATTGTCCATAAAATTTAAGCTAAAAGCATAACAATCTCTCACTCTCTCTTTCTCTTTCTCTTTCTCTTGTTCAAATTGTACTTTATACATTTTTTAATCAAAATTTTAAGATATTATTCTCTTCCATTTGAAGAAACAATCTCCACCTCTTCTCTACACTTATGGTATAGATAAAAACTCTTAAAAAAATGTAGGCTAAGAAAAATTACAATAATATCTCACCCTTATTTAAGTGGTTATTGCTGTTATTGCTTTTTTTTATCAGAATTCACAGATATTATTCATCTATTTAAAAAAAAACATCGCCTACTCTTCGCTACATTTCGCAGGTCAATCTCTCATATCAAAAATTATTCACAGACCATTTAGCCACGCGTCTTCGAACCCAAACTCAGCGCATTCAGGCAGTCAACTAAACTCAACTCGACTCATCTCAACTCAACTAAACTCAGCTGCCGCTAGGCGTCACATCAGGGCACAGCCAGGCAGCGGAGCACCTAACACTTGCCTCTTTGCGTAAATCTCAAAACACATGCTCCCAAGTTGCGCAGCATCATCCATCAAAATCATTTTATATGGAAACGAGACGGGCAACAATTTTATGGACGCACTTTCTCTGCAGCCACCGTTCACCCTGTGTTGCCTTAACCCGTTGGCGACGCCTCCCTGCAAATGCTCGTTCTTGCCTCTGTTTTTAATGCCTTAACTTTAACACGAAAATGGTTCGAATGCTGATAGCTCAACTCCCGGCCAATAGTCATGCTTTGTTTTGATTTTTTTCGAAAGAGGAAAACAATTTTTTTTATATGCTAGAACAAGTTTGTTTTATGTTTTCCCATGTTTATTTTCCCTGTTTTTTGCAATGTTTTTACGAGCATTTTCCTATTGCCTTTGGCTTACAAACCTGTCACAAAAATGGGTAAACAAAAGAATAGATAACTTTGTTGTTAACTTAGGAAAAGTACTTGACACAATTTTTATAGGTAAATATATAATAAATTTGATTTATTTCGCATTTTTTTTAAGTATTGTTATTTATATGATATTTAAAACAATATGATGTTTATGGAAACGCAGTTTCTGTTTAAAGAGTATATGAACTTCGGCTTATCGTAGGGAGTTGTTCAGCATTGGGCTTAAACACCAGCGATGCGTGACATTTTGGGTAGGTGTAGTTGTGGAGCCAATCCAAAAGTGAAACCCATACCATCGAGTATTTGCAGCACGCTCAATCCGTTCACATGTGTGCGCGAATCACGCACGAAAGATTTTTGAATTGCCCCCGAGAAAAACACCAACTGACTGACTGACATGACGTTTGGGGGGACAGTGGTTTTTTGTTTTTGTTTTTTTTTTTGCCAAGTAATTCATCATGGCAGATTCCGGTTGCCAAATGCGCAACGTAAATATTTTCATAATTCGCTAACTAAGTCGAAAGCCGCACACCGAAAATCAATAAGTTTGGCGTACGTGTTGTGATCCGTCTCTCCACAGGAGCCATCGAAACTGCCCTGATACGAGTACAACTACGGGATACGAGTACATTCAGCCCTGGGCATTTTTTTGTTTTTCGTGTCCAAAAGTTTTGTTGGAGTGGCTTACAGCTAACGCCATCGAGAACTTCATAAACGTGAAGAATTTTCATACAATTTTTTTATTTATTATATACCCTTGCAGATTGTGTATCGAATATTATGCTGAATAATACTAAATCGTCTAAGCCGCAACAGAAAGTACGGATGGACTCAAATCAACAGATAGTAAAGCTATATGATTTTGTCTTCTTTTATATATCATTTAATTATATTATATTTATTTAAAAAAATAAAAGTATTTTTCTAGGGAAACTACATATAAGATATTATTACTTTGACAGGCAATAGGAAAAGCATTTTAAATGTTTAAGTCGCTCAAGCAAGAGTATTCAATATTCGGTTGCCCAAAAAAAAATTACCTGTTCTCTGTTTATGATTTTTTTTTTGTTTTGCGTTTTTTTCAGATTTTTTGGCCACAAAGTTTTGGCATGAGCAGGCACGTGTTGGTCGTTGTAGCTGGAAAGTTGAGACAGCAACAAGAAAATCAAGTGTACTCGTAGGATGCTTATACTTATATATTTATTAATGGCCACTTCGATAAATCTAAATCGAGCAAACGCCTAAGCGTCCATTGGCTCATCATCACCGTCATAACAAAAGCTTAGCGAAGTTTGCACAACTTTTCCAATAATAAGCTCAAATGAATATGAGCCGAGAGGCGAATGCCATCAACCAGCTAGAGATATCGAGAACTTTTTTGACATGTGGCTCAGATAATTCTCCATTTTTTTTTTTCTCTTTTTTTTTGTGTGGTGGCAATTTGATTAAAGGCCCAATCACTGAATTGGGGCAGCCCCAGGCGAATGCAATTATGAATCGACAGGGATTCAGTTAAGGGAATGACAGCCAAAATCGTTGAATAGCTAAAAATAGACTCCACAAAATCTGACTGACATACTTATACTTATATGCAGAAGAGAAAAGAATTCTTTGAACTAGGACACACAGTTCCTTACGTATACCTCCCCTTAATTTAGATATACGAATCTACGGATTCCTCTTTCAAATGAATGCATTATTTTTAATTTGTTTCAGTATTTGAAGATACACATAATGGCATAAAAATGTATAAACTTCCAAATCAAATCAGTTTTGGCAATTATGAACATGATGATTTGTATACAACAGTTTCTGCGCATTTTCCGCTTTATATTTCCTTGTTTGATCCCTGTGCTCCTTTACTTTATTAAGGTTATTTACTTATTTCACGGATTCAATGACAATTAATTCTGTGAATACCAGTTTATTCATTAGATAAAAGTTCGAATTGCATTAGCAGTGAGGTGAGATGGCTCTAACTTTTTGGCAATAAGCCCCCATCTAAATAAGTAACTAGAACTTAAAATTTCTCCACTTTGATGTGATATCCGCCAACAACCGCCTTCCCCTGGCTTTATTTGCAAATAAGACCACTTATCGCAATGCGAGACGCTGTCAGTTAAGTTTGGGCCAAGTGTTGATAGGACTTGTTTGTTTGAGCCGCCAACAAGCCAAGTCAATAGCGAAGTTGAAGAGGAAGCAAAGCTGGATAGCCTCATTAGCTGGTGTTCGTGAAGTCCTGCTTAGTCCTGCGGTACAATATACAAAACTCTAAGCCGAAACGGTTACACGCGCCCCTCTGCATTTAGGCATTGTCAACATTCCGTGTGCGAAGCAGTCGAAATCGTCTGGCAGGAAATGAGTTTGCTCCTTGGCCACCCAGGGGACCAAAGGAAAGAGAGGGAGAGCGGGAGAGAGACGGCAGGCAGGGTAGGAAGTAGGCTGTCCAGGAACAGGAAGTTCACTGTCATAGTTGCTGCCATAATTATCTTGTTTACAAGGTGAAGGTAGCCTGGCCAGAACAACAGCAACAAGCAGAGTAGGAGCCACTGGGTCCTGGGCCTGGCCTTAAAATTTATGACTGTACAACACATTGGGTATATTAATTTGAATATGATTGCCCTTGGGTGCCGGTTTGCTAGTTCATAATATCAACTTGACACACACACACACACACAAAGCCACACACACGCACAGACACACACACTTACACACGCAGCTCTGCGATTTAGTGTACTCATAAAATATTTGTGTTGCAGATTAGTAAAATGGACAATTTCGTCGCTGTTGTTTTTGCTTTTGCTTTTGCTTTTGCTTTTGCTGCTACTGCTGAGCCATTAATTACAGTTTTCACTCTCGCTTACAGATTTTACATGTACACATACACACATATTTATACACATATCTCAGCTTGTGTGTGTGTGTGTGTGTGTGTGTTCAGTTGTTAGTTGCCATGTCGTTCTTCGTCCATTAAAGTGCCACAATATTTTCTGACAATTATTAATTGTGTCGTATGTCGGCTGCGCTGTCGTTGTCAGCTTTTCTTGAGTCTGTCAAAATTTTAGAGCTTTACTAAATTGTGCCAAATATACTGTTCATTAGCATGCTGTCGGCGATTGCATGCATTGCCCGTAATTGACTTCTCTGGCATTTTGGGGTCATATGGAAAATTGCTTACTTGTCTGAACGGCAAGCAAGCACAAGATTTTAATGCTTTTAATTGACTGCATTTTTGCAATCGAGTTTTTTTTTACTGCTGCATTCAAATTCTAGCAAGATTGATCAAAATGTTTAAAAACACTTAGTTCAGCAAACATTTTAAGACTTTAAATAATATGGGTATTATTTAAAATGATTTTTACTGCAAGTGATTTTATAACAATGGTTTTGTGATTATGATTTGATTATCTATTTTTGTAACTTAAAGTTGTTTTCCTTTGGTTCGAGGCCAAGCGCTACTTATTTTGTATAGACCGGTACAATTCGAATACCATTTGAATTTATTGATTTTCATTCTAAGCCGAATGTGTACAGACAGCTTTGGATTTCAAAAATAAAAAAATTAAAAACAATTGACCTGGAGCCAGCCGAAGCCTCTGTGTAAATTCATTATTTAAATACATATTTATCTATTTCATGGCAGACTAATTTGATTTTTATAAGCAATTTCATACTTTATAAACAAGTCGCGAATGGATTTTAAAAATTAATTGATTCCTTAACTACAATAGCTGAATAATCTTATGTAAGATAAACTCAATTTTGTTAAGATTATTTACTTTTTGGCTGTATAAGATTTACCACATTTTAATATCACGCTCACCAACTTTGAATAGCTAAATGAGTTCATAACTTGGCCACAATTAAGCAGTGTATTTAAACTCATTATGTCATGAATAAGCTGTTAGACGTACACAAATTGAGTATTACACACTGATGTTTTGTAATTATCCTTACATGCACACTCGGTAATCCTTTCGGCTACCTGTCAAAGGACGCATTCACTCACTTAAATATTTCTTCTGATAGAGTTCACAGACTTTAGCTACAAATTAATTTATCATTACCACTCAACGTTGTCTCAAAGGAAAAAAGAAGAAACATGCTACTCAAAAACTAATCCAGCCGATTTCACAAACGTCTAGCAAGTAATCGGGTAGGGGAAAAACAAGAAGAAGAACACGATAGTGATGATGATGATGATAATGAGTAACCCTTCAGTAAGTTCATTAGCCCCCAAATGGGTTGAAATAATGCGCCAGTTTTTGCTCGCAGCTAAAAGCAAAATCAACAAGACCAAGCGACTGCAAAGAAAATACAAATTAATGGCAAATTAATGAAATCTATGGCGGCAAGCTGAAATTGGAAAGGAGAATGCTAAATTGCAAGAGAGAGATAGTAGGAGAGAGAGCGAGATAGCGCGCGAGAGATAGACAGAGAGAGATAGGGTGCAAATTGGGTGCGCTGAGAAGCAGCCAACCCGAAAATGCCGGCAAAAGCAACAACTGGAAATGTGTCAAGCCACCATTCATTCCACTGCACCAACCCCACACGCTCCTCCCCCCTTGCCAACCCCCCTCATCCTCATCGGTATGCCCACAGTGAAGCGTGCCAAAGCGGCGACTGAAGGAATTTGCAGTAATTAAACAATTTTACACTGACGCAACCCTCCAGGGTCCGGATGCTGGCAGCGCGCGCTCATTACGGCAATTTTTCAGCTCAAGTGTTGCATTTTGTTTGCGCCAATATCCGGTGCTCTGGAACCCCCCGCCCCTCCCCCTTTCACCCCACCACGCCCTCTACAGCCCTTCGCAACACACCACAACACGGCAACTCGCCCGTTGCAGCTTGCAATTTTATGAGTGGCTGCAAATTAGCTGAAATTAGAGGCGAGGGCAGTGAGACCCTAGCAAAAGCACCCAACAAACCGTGCCACTTATTAAAGCATTTGCAATTTGACTGATTTTCTGGCACTTTGTGTTAAAGCTCAAACAGACTCACCATTTAGACTCTGGCAGGCTCAAGGCAAAAGGTATTAAGTGACTGACGTTTGTTGGACAGAAAACCGACGATATTAATTTACTTGGCCAACCTGGATGCCCGAAATGTAGGCCAAGACAATGGACAAAGACAAAAGCAACGACAGAAATTGAATTAGAACCGAGCCCAGGCAAACAGACAGACTGACAGACTCACAGATGGATAGACGGACAGACAGACAAGTAACCTAAGTTTCCTTCATATATGCAGGGATGTGTGTGCAGCTTGATCAATTGGACATCTGATTTCAAGGATAATACAAATCAAGCAAGCAAACAAAATGGGGCCAGCAGACATGCAGCTAGAGGAACACACAAATACGTACACATACACATAGGCCAGCAAAATACAAAAATAAAAAAAGAAACTATTTCAGAGCCTTTAACAACTGCAGCTGTTGAGTGGAGCAGCTTTTTCGATTCCATTGGAAAAGATGTACAGATGAGAAGCTATTTTTAGATCGCAGCCTGAGCTAAAAAAAACTTACTTCATTGTTATATTTATTTACTAAAATTATAAAAAATTTATAAAATGTTTAAAATTTTGCACATTTTTCTCAATTACTCTTATCTTAATCTGATTTGCAATTGAAAATTTATTTATTTTTGTTTGCTGTGTATCTAGCTTTACGTCAAAAATATGCAATTAGGCTTCTACATTATTTTCAATCACAATTACCAGAATACAAAATATAATTTATCCCAACAAAATAAAAAAAGGGTAAGGACAAAGATTGGTTATTTATTTCTTTGTTGTGGCTCATTAATTCAAGAATTACATTACTCGTACTCAACTTAAGCATGCAAATTAAATTAAAAATAATCAATAAGCATAAGCAAAGTAATATAAGATGGAAAATTTAACATAAGCAGTTACGTAACTTATTCGTAAAACTGTTTGATGTAATCAATAAGTTGTGAACCAGAAAAATGTCAAATATGTCCAAGTATTTGTGGCTATTTTGCAGATTTTAATATTAAGCAACTTTCAGAAGCACAGACAAATATTATTTTTGAGCTCACCTTTCCCAGAAATCAAATACAAATATATTCAGTAAATATAGACATACAATTGGCAGACGCTCACAACTGTTCATTCACTCATCCAATCACTTTAGCTCACTCACTCCACACGCCACACTTCCACTCTCTCTCAACAACAATACATGGGCCCGTCCTTGGAGGCACAATAAGGCAAAACTGTAAACCATCGCCAATGAAGCGCTATACATAAGAATGTATTACCAAAAAAAAAAAAAAAAAGGAAAAAAATGTAAACGAAAGAAGGAAAACTGAAACGACAAGCAAACAAAAGAAGCAAATAAATGCGCTGGCCATCAATCAAAAGGGCATTCCAATGCCAAATGGCCAAATAGCAGAGGCAAACGGAATTAAGCGGAAGCGGAAGCATAACGAGCAGCTCTCATTTCTCGCACCGGAAAAGGCCCGGCAAGGTAGGCGACAGCCGAATGCGCCACCGACAAAGGAAGTGCCGCCCATAACGCTTACTAAATGCTGGGCAAGACGCTTGGCCAGGCCAAGGCAAGCGAAGCCAACTTAGGCTTATGGTTTAGCTTGGCATTAAGTCTGGGCCTGAGTGCGACAATAAACAAGCTAGCGAGCAAACGACAAACAAATAGACGGCCAACAATTTTGTTTACACAAACACATTGGCAAATGGCGGCCCCATTACGTATACGCCACCGGCACCACAAAACAACCAAATGCGCCCTTTGACACACTCAACACACACACATACACACACAGTTGCCACAGTTGGCATAGGCAGTTAGTTGTTGTTATTTGCGGCCTTGGTGGCAAAGTGGAAACACACGCGGCCAAGCTGCGAGACGCATAAGCAGACATTGCCACAGTGGCAGAGACATAGGCAGAGCCACAAACAAACAGGCAAACAAAGCAAATAGAACATATCCACGCACCGAAGCAGACACAACTGACGTAGTTAATGCCACAACAGTTGCCCCAGTATGTTGCCAAAATATTAAAGCTTAAGAGTAAAAACAAATCGATGCCTGCTCACTCAGCTTAATAATTTGAGCACACTTACTTGCTCACTCTACTTTCTACACAATATTTCCAAATATATAAATTGATTGAAATTTCACATAGAGCTCAAATCTGAGAGAGGTGGAAATCAATGTAAATAAATACATTTAATGCTTAATAAAAGTTGTTCACAGTTCAAAACACTTGTCCTCAAGATAGATTGATTTCCCATTTTCACATCTGTTGAATCAAAATATTGAATGAGAGTCAGAAGTAAATTCCAGTCAAATGCTTTTTGGTTTTATTGAAAAACTTATTCCAATTACTATTATATTTAGTCGCCAAGTTGTTGAATTAACCACACCGATATATGCAATTCTAAGCTAATCAGATACCGGCAAAAGATGGATAGAGAAAATGAGAAGGGGAAGAGGGGCAAAGATATGGGGCAAATACGGAAAACAAAAAAAAACAAACTAGATGAAAACGTAAACGTAAAATGAAATGGAAACGGCAACTGAAGCCATGACAGTAAAGTGATGATAATTTGTGGAACTTAGGACAGATATCTGACCATTGTTTTTAGTCAGAAACTTGATCTATGTTGAAGGACATTTCTTTGTTTGTCTTACATTTTGTTTTGTGGCTTTTTTATTATACGCCAGTTGCGAACTATAATAACTTACTGTAGTTATTGCTGACTGGCTTTGCACATAAAAGCGACCTAGCAAAATCTTGATATCCATCAAAGTTGGCAACAAGCTCAAAGCATGAATGCTGCAAAACTCATTAAATGTGTTTGTTGAAAAGAATAAAATCTTTCGGCAACATTTTGCCAGTGAAATCCGGACGCCGAAAATAATCATACAAAAAGTCTTTCCCTCTCTCCACCATCCAAGCGCCAAGCACCCACTCCAAGATAGCTGCGGGAATGCTACAAAAATGCAGCGCACCGCAAAATACAATAACTCATTCAAAACCCAATTTGTTTCCGGCCTGTTTCCCCAACGAATTAATTATGATATCAGCATAACAATTTGCATAACCTCAAACTGAACTGGCAGACATGCAGACACACACACACACACACACATATATATATATAGATATGTATAGTAACAAGTGCAAACACACACACACACACACACACACAACAGAAATAAAACTCGTTTTTCCCAAATGCCATATCAGCTCAGCAGATGTATAGGCAAAGATACAATATAGCAACCACACTGCTCTCACACAAAAGCTACAGATACAGCGTCTATATTACAATATAAAATATACGTACATGCAAACATATTCACAATCACACAAACATTGTGTTGATACTCTACAGTTTGTGGCATATTTTCATATGATTATAAATTCGGCAATAAATTCAAGATAATAAATTGATATTTATAATTGGGATCAAATGGAAAATAAATGGAAAATAAATGGAAAATAAACCTTGAATAAAATGTAATAAAATAAATAATTTAATATATAATTTAAGTCATTCTTAATGAACAAATAAAATGAAATAATAATGTGAGAAAAGCAATAGGTTTGACATTTAACATTTCAAATACATGATTTTCAAGCAAATTTCTTATGTCTTTTGCAGTCTTCATTTCGCTCCATTTGTGGAATTATAAATAAACAGTTGAAATAGATCAAAGGCTCTGAGTTGAAAAAATTGTATATGAATTGCAAATCGATGGCAGTGCATTATGCATTCGTCCATGCTCAATTCTATTTTGCATTTATTTTTTTTAGCCGTATCTCGATGTGGCAGTGTGTCTTTTGGTCTGATGAAATTGCATAATCGCTTCCAGTTGTTGCACAATTATTGAAATGTGCCTGTTTGCCGCCCACAGCAAGGGAGTTAGCGCAACGGTTGTGGATGAGGGGCGAAAAAGGAGGTAGGGCGAAGAGGGGCATGCCGCAGTGGCACGCCAGGCAGCGAGGCGTAAAATTCACTCGGCGCTCGGAGCGGACGCGAACTTGCTGCAAAAACGCAAAACGCAAATGAAATGCCATTTTTCAGTACAAAGGCAATCAAAAATTTATGGTCGACGACAGGCGACGGAGACACATTTGGAGCAGGGCGACAACGTCGATGTTGTCATTGGCCCTTAAACATGAAACATTTAATTGCCAAGTTGCTGCAAAACGCTTGCAACATTATGGAAACGATAGCAGCACAATCGAGTTGTTTGTGGCACATTTCTGGACCACAATCAAAATTAACAAATCCGTTTCAGTCAATCAATGGCTATTAGGTGGCCCGAGCTGCTCACAACAAGACGACTGTGCAATTTAGTGAAAAGCAAAGCAAACATTATAAATTCATCGAGCTGGTCATTTAATAAGAACACTGATTGTGTGCTGGAGTGGGTTGTAGTAGTATGCATAATGCAGCCTGTCATAAAACTGAAAATCTCATTTGCAAAAGTCACTGATGCTCCCTGCCAGGAACACTGGTTAACATTATCAATGCTGGCAGTAAAAGGCTGCCAGACAGAGCAGAGAGCAACAGGATTGGGTGTCGTGGGAGCGAACGGAACCATAGAAACATTGGAGCCATGGCACAACAAGGCAAAGGCTGTCAATTTCAGTTAACTGCGGCAAGGCAAGCCGAGCTAATCCAACAGAACAAGGAAAACTGAAGGCAACTCAACAATACAACCGCACACAGAGGACAGCGACAACAGCGACAACAACAACAACAACAACATGAACAGAACGGACACATGCAACTTCCGTTTCCGATTTGCTTTTGTCTGCGCTTCTTTTTATACCCAACGTTTAGCCTTTGGTCCCTGCCACTGACACGGATGTTGATTGCAACCAGCAGAGCCATCGATTGGGAATGCCGCTTTCGTTGCGATTGCTTGTTAAGGTGTGTCTCAGTGCCTGTCGAACATGTGCTCAGTCCTCAAGATTAGACCACAATTTGATTATAATTTACAGCTCTGAGTGGCTAGAAGCTCCCACTCAACGATGGAGCCTTTAATTTGCATTAATATACACATGTTTTTAAGCTTGAGTAGCAAGAACGTTGAAACTTGCTTTACCTAGTGCCATCCTCAGACAAACTCAATCTCATTAAAAGTTGAAGCTTTAGTGCTAACTTTGTTGACTTGTTTGTGTTATTTAAAGGAGTATTTCATTTATTGCAGCTACTCACTTTGTTTACTAATTGGATTACATTTACCTTCATTAAGTCCAAACTTTTTTTTATTGTTCTGGCTTATCCTGAGTCATTGGCAACTGTATTTACATGACGCCTGCAGTACTGTTTACTGTTTTGTTTTCTTACCTATCTTAAATTTCCTTCAAAAGACGAATATCGAAATGCCCGCGGCACCTTTTGCCATTCAGTTCAACTAGCTTGAAAGCAACAGAGCCAGCTTTGCCTCAATAATACCAACTAGAGATTTAGCTACCTAACAAGTTAACAGCAAGTCAGTGCTTAACCATCACAGCATGAACTATTCTATTATCTGTGGCCCCCAGCCAACTTTGAAATGCAGTTTGCAGTTACTGTTGCAGTTCCAGTGTCTCATCAAATAAACGTCATTTGCACTTTTACACAAATTACTTGCAGCCACGACTCCACTCAGCTGGACCGAAGTCAGCACAAAGCCTCATAAATCCCAAAGTAACTTGCTGGTTGATTATAAACCTGAAATGGAAGACACCTCACAACATATCAAAACAAGAAGCAAAAAAGCACTTTGCGGCACCGAACACTGCATACCCTTTAGAAAGTGATTTTAGCTTTAATCATTAATCATTAATGGTTCTAGAAAAAATACTTAGTTTGATTTTATATCTGACTTGTACAAAGCTAACCTAACAGTCGGAATCAGGATTTTCGAACACTTAGTTTTGAAATAAAACTGAATATTTATGCTGATTAAAATGTACAAACAAGTTTTTCATTAAAAAAAAATCTGTTGTTTAATTCAAAATTAATATTTATGCTGATTAAAATTAAAGTTTAAATAGAAAATTATTTGAAAAACTTCGAAATTGATAAGGAAAACAAGCTGATGTGCAACCATTTTTAAATAGTAAATATTTTGTAAATATTCCTAGGATTTATGTATTTATTTATTTACATATTTTATTAAGGGTGCAACGATAGCAGGCAAGGGATGCTTGACAATGAGAAGATGAGAAAGGTTTCTTTCCCATTCCATTCTGTCACTCATTTGCAGATTTCATTGCAGTTTCCATTTGAGCAATTTCCTGCTCGTTGTTTTGTTTGTAGCGCTTCATTATGCTGCGTAATAAAAATGCCAAATGGCGACAAATATGGCAGGATGTACAATACTAATGAACTGCCACAGTGGCCAGGATGTGGCCGTGTGGGTGGCAAATGCGATAGAGAATGTTTCGTGTATTGGCAATTCGATTGGGTGGCAACTAAAACAGACTCACAATTACTTAAGAAGCGCACAATGGCCAACATGGGAATTCGATTTCTGTTGCGAACTTTGGACAATAGATGAGTGCTGCTATTGAGAATTGTAGTGCAATCAGCTGCAGAATAGAAAATATATTTTAATTAAAATTGTAACAGGTCGCGCACAACCTGACTGAGGCGTATGGTCGGCGATCAGCCGTTGAAACATAAACGCAAAACTTCTGACGAGTTCTGAGAAGTCGCAATCGTCATTTGGGAAATGGAATGCAAAAGTTTTTCGGTACAGATGAAGTGGAAGTTTGTTGCAGAAAGGCCACACAGCGCAGGATGTCGACGGGAGATTGGCGCCCAAATGAGCAGCAGCGGGAATGGCAATTGCAACAGCAACGTTAGCGGCAGCGGAAAATACACAAAACTTAAACCAATGAACATTAAGATAATGCAACAACAAGAGATTGCTAACCCTGGGGGCTAGCTGGCCTGTCCTTCGCCAACATAATTCTGCATTCGACCTTAGAGCAGCCCGCAAAAGTTTTGCTTACGACAACGCAACGAAACGCAATCGTCTCCAAATGCATTGGACTAAGTCGGAAACTTGCGCTTGCCACATTTGCCAGTTTGCATTCGAGCAGCAACATAAAGTTTTTAGCTTATGTTGTGATTTTTATTGTTCACAAGAAATATTTGGAGAATACGGCAGGAAACAGAGCGAGCGGGAGCTGAGTGTCACAAAATGAAGATAAGTTTTATGTGGCGCGGAAATTAAGAAGTAGGTTTACAGTATCACCTACTAACCCCAAGGATCTGGCAATGCATGTCCTGTGTCCGCTTGCAAATGACTCGAGGGACGCCTTAATGCCAACGAGCAGTACGGTGCTTTGTTGTCGTTATGCGAATGTGATTAAATGTATTAAGAATTCATTAGTCATTAGCTCATTGGCCAAAAGAGGCAGCAGTCCCGGCCATCATTAAATATGCATTGAGTCTATTCATTCATGCCATTACCATTTGTGCCGCAACTAGGAACCATCTATTGAGTTCGGACTCTGTCCGTTAAGCACCTGCGAAGCCAAACTAATGCGCTGTCAATGCTCTGATTTTAATTAGACAAGAAAGGCAGTTGCCGCTATTATGATAAGTAATTGATAAAAGACAAAGGACGTTGGCCAATACAAATGCAATTTGATGGAATTTCAATTTCAATTTGCCCAAAGCCCAATATCCAAATACTGAACAGCTGACAAATTTGATTTATGACTTTAATAATTAGAAAACACATTTATGCCAGAGCACTTTTTACATCTGCAAAGATAAATTTAATCATTTAATAATATATATTAATATATATAATAATATATTTCAATAAATTTTCTTTGACAAATGTAAAATAATAATAAATAATAAAAATGTCGTTTGATTAAGTTTTTTATTTAATACTCCACTTAACTTAAAATACTTTGAACTGCAACCAGCTGGAGATATATTTGAATAATAAAAAGAGTCACCAAACAAAACATGGAATAAAATATATTTAATTAAAAAATTACAAGTAAAGTTATTTTTTTTTTAGTTT
This sequence comes from Drosophila nr. medialis 2 BK-2023a, assembly GCA_035044325.1. NCBI lineage: Eukaryota > Metazoa > Arthropoda > Insecta > Diptera > Drosophilidae > Drosophila > Drosophila nr. medialis 2 BK-2023a. The sequence goes on along the minus strand of JAWNMH010000397.1, from coordinate 7,006,478 downwards.
TAGCAAACGCTTTCGAACTATCTTGTAATCTATTTGACTTTAGTTGAGTTTGCTCAACACATTTTGTTTGATTCGTTCACAGGTGCCAGAGCGAACCCTTTCGGTTTGGTGCCGTAGTTCTAACAAGTCAACACAGCTGAAACGTGTAGCCAATTTTGCCACACACACACGCACTGTGTGATAAAGCCGGTCTAAGTAGTAGGTCAAACACGTAGCACACGCACTGCAACGATTGCGACTCCACTCTCAACTTGCTGACTGTCGCTTAATTAACTTACTTACATGTGGGTAAAAAAAGAAGAAGAAAAATATCATTGCGATAAGTTTGGTAAACCTCAGCAAAAGCCATTAAATGTCGTGAGGCAACTTTCGGCAATTAATTACCCGCAAAAGTTTTCAATTACGAACCAATTACGCCCAAGCATCAACCCATTTGGCACACACGCACACACACACACACTCAGAAAAAATTGATATGATATTTTATTGAGCAGCATCGTCAGCTGTCGCCACATACACGTACTCAAGTCACCGTAACGCACCGCACCTATCACTCTCTCTCTCTCTCTCTCTCTCTCTGTCTGTCTCTCTCGCTCACTGCTGCTGACATGTGTTTGGGTGTGTGTGTGTGTTTGTCCTTTAACACAGGCTAGTCGATGACACGTTTTGCCAACACATCATCCAACGTTGATGATGCCAACATGAATGCGTTCGCCATAACGGAAATGCAGCGAGGCATCAAGCGATATGTCCTCCTCCCAAATGGCCGACAAATATGGCGCCCAAAACAATGGCCGCCTGCTGCAGCAGTGAATAGTGTTTTTGTGCAAATTTGCACGGAATTGCAATCTAGTCGACGCTGGGCATTGCGAATCACGCATTGAAGCGGGAATTGGGATTTTGCGGCTTGGGGCATGGGGGCATGGGACATGGAGTATTGGGAATGTGTCATCGGTCTCTAAGCAATTGAGCATTGTGGCCATAAACACATATGTACATATAAAAGCACCAGTGGATATTGGATTTTCGGCAGTCTTTTGTCGACATTTCAAATTGAGCTCTTTATTAAGGTGTAATTTTCAATATTGCACGCGTTGGTCAAAAGCAAAGTTTATGATGCGATTGAATTGGTTAACAGTTCGCTAGGCAAACTTGTTGACATATATAGCTTTATTGAAAATTATTGAGCCAATAGAGCCAATAGGTGCTCGATACTGTGAGGCCAAATTGGGTAGTTATCGTTATGAAATCTATACGGAATATTATTTTTAGAAGGGATTACAAAGTGTTAGCTCGGTGTTAACTTGAAATCAGTCGTTTAAGCCATTCTCGTTTATCTATGATATTTTATTTAATAGTTGACGACTTAATATTTCACAATTTTCCAGAGCTAACAAATATAATGACAGTATCATCTCAAGCTTCAGATATGTATAATTTAGTTTATTAATTGACAACATAAGGTTTTACAACTTTTCATTATATATTACATAAAGTTAAGATAAAGAACAACAACGAATGAATATATTCAAAGTCTGCTTCTGCCATTTTGCAAAGTTTCAATATGGCATAGCAATTATAATATAAAATGATCATCTTGTAAGGATAACAACCTAGAATCAATGTTTGCGCACAAAAGATAGCTGTTAAATCTGAGTTTTACAATCGCCCAAGTAGTTCACAAGTATTGACGAGGCGTTGTCCCAATTGTTGACCTTTATTACATCGCAACTGATAAGGGAAGGGCATTTGCAGGTTATCCTCATATTTAGCCCAAAATGAACTTTAACTTAATCGATTGTTAAGCGGTTGATATTCTGTTAACAACAACTGGCTACAAATTGTCACCCACATATATTGGGCTCTAATGACGTCTGATAAGCGAACCATATTTACTCGAAAACGAAAGCTTGCGTGTAATGACCCCAAAAATCAACAAATTGAATTCAATTGACCCCAGCAAATATGTACATATGTAAACATACATACATATGTGCATGTATTTATAGTGGTCATTTAATCAATTGGGCATAACTTATTCAAATGTCAAGATTGGTAAGGGTCGCATTGAAAGTGTTCGAACCGGCATCTATTTCGAGTACAATTAAAAACAAAAAACAAGGCTACAAAAAACAAAAAGGGAAACGAAAACGAAAACAAGAAGCTATCGCATCCATCTAAATTGTGTCATGTTCAACTATAAGTGGAACTTTTGACGTGAACAAAAACTACACATATAGTGTTTCAGGCATTTGCATTATTTATGAAACAACCCGATTGGACCGAGCAACACACGCAAGAACCGCTAAGCCATATAAATAGTATACTCGTAGATGTATATATAAGGGAGAGAGAGAAGTGGTTCTTCGACTGTTCAACTGTGAAAGCTCAATGGTGTCAAATGCGCAAACGCATTCCAGCTGACCGACTAGGGGAGAGAGAGTGCTCTTTGATGAGTGCAAGTGATACTTGCTGGATAGGTGTACATCGATACGATTGTTATCTCTCAAGCTCATCATTTCCATGGCATCACAAGTTGAGTTCGACTTAAACGAAAATCAACTGAAATGATGCCATCATCAACTATGCACGTGTGATTACTGATACCACTTTATGTTATCCGGAAGTATTTGTGTAACGTTGCCAATTGGATTTGCGATGTGAGTAAGGCCAAAAAGACTGGATAACAATATAATAAACTGCAAATGAGTTCAGCCAACGTGATCGAAATGTCAGAGGTCAAGCTAAAAATGTAAGCTTAGCTGCGCTGCTATGAAATGTGTATTGACTGACTGACTCACTGACTCACTGACTGACTGACTGACATTTGATTATTGGATGGTTGCGCACTTATTGAAATTGAAGTAAAAACTTTGTTCTACAACAACTTTCTATCAGTGAAAATAATGTGAAAGTGCATTTTGAAAATGTTTCCGTCTCTTGCTTTGCAATTTTAGGGAAAATTAAAATTTGTATTCCATCCAATTCAATTAAATTTGAAGTTTCACACAAATTATTACATATGTATATGTTTTGGAAAATCAATCAATATCAATATTAAGCTAAGGTATGAATGTTGTAAGGATTAAATTATAATTTTTGACCTATAGAAATAAAAAAAAAAACATGATTCAATAAACTTTTTGAGTTTCACATAATAAATTGTCACATATGTGTATACATTTTTGGAAAAACAATTCCCAGGAGCAGAGAGAAAGAAAATAATTATTTTCGATTATATTACGATTTATTCACTTAATAGTTTAATATTGTAAAAAGCATAATATTTCTGGCAAACTTAATACAACATGTGCAAATAGATTGATAAAATCGTTTTTAAAATGTGTGTGCAGCTTGGGGCAAATTAGATTTATGAACCTTGCTAAATTATGAAGCCAGTTAATCTTGAGCTATACCCTTGCAGATAAAATTAGTTGTCAATCCGATTTAGGGATTGAGTTGAACAATTTAAACGTAGTAAAAATAAGTTATTTGGTCGATTTCAGATCATTGCATCAAGGTTTAACTGACATTAACTGCAGAAAACATAGAAAGTGTGTTCATATATCAATAACATAGTGTGAACTACTTGTTCATCCCCTGTCCCCTATTGCACTCCAGAGGGTACTCTAATGCACAGCAGCGATAGGTAGCCAGGGGTGGGAAATGCCATGTCCCAGCAAAATCCAACTGCTTTAGCTGCAATCCCCGGCTCAGACGTGTAGACGCAGGCAAACTGAAATGCGTTGTCGATGTAGATGACGCCTTTGGGGTGTGTGTTGTGGTGGTGTACGGTGTGGCAAGGACAATTGAAGTGCACACGGCATAAGCTCAGCACCGAATTGTGCAGCACTCAGTTAAATTGTCCAACAGACTGACGTGGGTCGCCCCAAACAGCAACAGGAGCAGCAACACCTCAAACTCGAGACAAGCAAACCCACACACACAACACACACACACACACACACACAATACACATATGGAAAGTGCTTACGATAGCAGTGCATGGATAATAAACGAGTGCAAGGATAACGACGAAATGGGAGCACGGAAGTGTCTACCAAAATGGCGCAACAGTAAAAGGGCCAGAAGACATTGAAATATTGGAATACAATCGGTTTAGGATTTGCCGATAGGAAGAGCGCTTGAGAACCGCACCAGGACTGAAAACACTGAACACTAGAGACCTGAGACCTCCAAAGAGCTCAGTGCTGAGTACTGATGCCGGGCAGACCTGAGACTCCACACCAAAAACTAATGACATTGTGGTCGCGCTGTCAGCAACAGCGACTCGCTCGAAGTGCAAATCCTTTTTCGCACAAGACTCACAATAACAACAAAAACAAGGCAAAACGTGTCCCGTTACGTTACTTGCGCCTTCGTCAATCAACGGCCATTGAGTGGGACACGTTTTGTGCAAGTTTCCTGCCTGCTGAGCCAAACTTCTGCCACAAACCGGGCGACACATGACACGTACTCAACTCGACTCCGAAACGGCGTCCTCTGTTCTCGCCTCATCCAGCGTACTCGGCATTATTTTTAGTTTACTTTTTTTCCATCTGTTTTTCTTCTCCTTTTTTTTGGTAGTGTTTTAAAGTTTTAAGGCTCTTTTGTGGCATATTTGCATATTAAGTGGCATGCGTTGAACGGTTTGCAACTGACGCATCCAAGTGAAAGGCAGGTCCTATGCAGGTTAGAGAGTGTTTTGTTGTTTGGCGTACTGTAATTTTTGAGCCCGAAAGGACGATGACGAGGCAGGTGTTGCTGTTGTTAGTTTGGCGTAGGCTTATCGTTGAGCCCCCCCTAACCGTAATTCCAACTTGCAAAATGTCAAGAATCTTTGCCTGCCAGATTAAAGCTCTTTGCGCTTTATAGTGTGTGTGGGTGTGTTTGTGTGTGCGTGTGCGTGTGTGTGTGCGTGTGGGTAGGGCTCTGCGAGTATGCCTATCTGTAAATACCTGTTAAGACCTTAAAGCCAGCATGTAATGCCAACGAGCTAAAATGTCAAATTACCATAGATAAAGGGATTTTCTGATTTAATTTATATAGTTTGAGGAACTTTCGGAAATACACTTGAACATTTAACCATTATCATTGTCCGTTAACAGTAGGTTAAGAATTAATCTATTAACCTGCTCTTTAATAATAATACTCAGTTGACACCAACTACTATATATATCACACATACATATATCGACAAATCTTAAATCAGACGGAACATTTGCATTTAGTTGTTAAAACATACTTTAAAAAACACTTCAAAATTACTTAGTTGCCTGAGTATTTTAGTCTACAGTTCACAAAAGCTAATGCTTAAAATACTGGCGATTATAAATGTATCTTAAAAGACCAGTAATCAAATATAAATTATAATGGGATTGTTAACATTTTTTTAAATTTCCCTGACACAAGAATTCCACTTAGTCAAACATGGATATTATAAAATAAATATGGAAACGTCTAATTATTATTAGTTGCCATTCATAAACTGTTCGACTTCAACGCTGATGGTCTTCAGTAGCAACTCGGTGGGATTGGAGCAACCATTTAAAACGCCCTCAGCACAAGCTCGAACCGAGATGCGATAATACTGATTGGGCAGCAGGCCAGTCAACTTATAGGAATGCTGTGTGCCGGGCAGTTGAATGCCACTCAGCTCCTCCTCCACAATGCATTTCTGTTCCAGCTGATAGCTGATCGAGGCATGGATATCCTTGCATTTTGGCTGAGCATGTTGGATCAGATAGTCCGTTATGCCCGTTTCCTGAATGTCAATCATTTTCAGTTCCAGGCGCGCGCGGAACTCATCATAAAGTCTGGCTGCCCTCTTCTCCGTTTCATTCACGCCCGCCGCCATCGACTGATTGCCCGAATTGGTCAAATTGCCGTTGATAGATGGAATTGTTGCATTTGTTGCATTTGTTGTTGCCAACTCAGACGCCATCTGAACTTCCTTAGGAGCCGCCTTCTTGGCTTCCAGAGATTCAGTTTCATTCACGCCCGCCGCCATCGACTGATTGCCCGAATTGGTCAAATTGCCGCTGATAGATGGAATTGTTGCATTTGTTGCTGCCAACTCAGATGCCATCTGATCTACCTTCCGAGCCGCCTCCTTGGCTTCCAAGTCCGAAGCTGTCAAATTGCCGTTGTTAGCTGGAATTGCTTCATTTGTTGTGTCGTTGCTGCTGTTATTGATGGGCGATGCATTTAACGGGTTGCCAGCGATCAGATGATCAAAGTCCCTGACCTTGCTAAATTTGTCCGTCTTAATTTGGTTATCGCGTCGTCTGAAATGATTGAAACCGACATCACTCTGGCAATTTGAATGGGATATTGTGCATAGAATGCTTACTGAACATATATCAGATTGGGCAGCGCATCGTCATAAGTCATTTGCTCCTTATTGTAGTAGTCCTCATCCTCCGGCTGTGGCCCCGAGTTATATGATACCAGATCATTGCAATCGCAGTCCAGATAGCTGTTACTGCATGCCTTAAATGTGGCATAGTTCCTGCCACTCTTCTCCTTCTTGGTCAGATTGTGCACCTCAAAGTTGATTATGTACTTGAATATGTCCCCATTGGGACGACGTGGTGGCCACCAACTCAATAGCTGTGAAAACAACAAGTGGATGAGTACAGACAAAGGAATGAGTTCTTAGACAACGCACAAATTGACAGCTACTCTCATTAGTAGTAATACTTAACTATCCAAATATTTATCTACCCAAACATTAATACATACTATAACTTAATAATACAATAGTTGAAAAGTGATAGATGATAAGTTAGAATGAAAGATTTACAACAAATTAAAATGTAGAATAAAATAAGTTAAAAGGCTCTACTCGAGAGAGCTCATAGATATGTACATATGTAGATACACAGATACATAGATACATAGTGCGCTGGCTACTGTTAGTTTGTGTAAAAAGGCGTTTTGATGAACAAAATATGTCTTCTAAGTGGCTATAATCAAAAACGATTTAGGCAAGTAATTGTCATGGAAAATAAGCTGATCAAGAATGTGTACACTTTATAGGGTCGGAAATGCTTAATTTAAGTTTATATTTGATAAAACGAAAACTAAAGTTTGTGATTCTAGAATCTGCAAGAATACACCAAAAAAAATCACTTACCACTTCGGTACTGTGATCGGACCTGCCATGAAGTCGGCTCACTGGACTCGGCTTGCTGGGCAGCGTGCGAAAGTAGAGTATGTTGGAGTATGCATCAAATTGTATGTGGTAATCGGTACGCGTGAGAGTCTTCACAAAATACGCATACTGAGTGTGGGGCTTCAGGTTGGAGATGACGTGACGACGATTCTTGCTAGTTGAGACGTCCACTAGCCAACTAATTGAAATGATTTGAGCCACATTTAGATACTTTCGTTTAGTTGGCCAGTTAACTCGGTCCACTTACTTGTCGTGGCCACAGCCATGGCGACCATCGTACTTGCTGACATTGCGCTGGGGTGCCTCCATATAATGATATGAGTAACCGAGCATTGTGTCCATATCGTTATATTTCAACAAACTTGTCGCAATTCGCACCGCTGTGGCATTGACATCCTCAACCTCGGCATCCAGCGTGTGCACACTGTCGCCACAAATGACGCGCTCGCCATTCGAGTTGGGCGACACATCGACTATGGAGATCTTGCGGATACTCTTCAGTGAGGACTGCAGCTTTAGCACCGTCTCATAGCACAATCTTGGATTCAGGTGAAAGTAAATTGTGCCACGCTGTATGGACACGTGTCGATTGTCTGGCCAAATGTGTTCCAAGTGATAATTGTTCACAACGAACATGGCGTATCTGATTGATCAAAATTGAAGAATAAGTATTTGTTAAAGAAATAATTATTAATTAAAGAATAAATATTTGTATTCAATTTAATGCATTTGAATATTTATTTGTATTAAAATGTAGTTAGAGTGCTCTAAATAAATTTTTTTTTTGTGCTGAATTTTTAATTAAAATTTCGAGCAGAAAATATGTTAATTAATTTAATTAATTTTTTATTGAATGTTCGAGCTGTTTCAAAATGGTATTTTTTTTGCCAGTTTTTCGATTGGGAGAATACGAAATCTGACAAAAATATGGTAATTTAAAGACGATTGTAAGCAGCAAAGTGGAATATCTCTAATCTTAAGATGAGCAGTTGTCTTACTTGTTTTCAATAAGCTGATCGCCACGTATAGTATCCAAGTCTTGGAGGAAGGAGAACGACAGTAGCTGGGCTGAGTGTACCACTTTTAGATAGCCGGTAATCTCTTTTATGCTGCCCAACGCCTGCTCCAGAGCAGATATAATTTGTTCTGTCATATCAAGGGTTTATTACTATTCGTTTTTGATGATACAAATATATGACTTGCTCACCCTTTACGTCCACCAGCTCGATGATAAGCGATCCATTGATAGTTATACAATCACGCAGCTGCTCCAGATCCGCGCCACGCTTCACGTGGAAGACACCGCTGCACTCCAGCTGACATTGCAGCATTCCATTGGCCTCGATTACGGGCTTGTGATTATTGGGGCACTGTTCCACACAGCGATAGCCACTCGCCAAGGGAATGAGATTAAGTTGTCGGCATTCCTTTTGCGAGATGCACTGCCTCTTGTGCAGCTCATAGCTGGCAATGCACCGATCCACACAGCGTCCATTCCGTTGATAGTTGGCGCACAGCGTACAATTCTGCAGGGAGCAGCCCGTAATGCAACTGGACTGGCAACAGTTGCCGGACATATCGCAGCCATTGCCTCCACAACTCTCCGGACAGCCTTGGCGACGTGGCGGCTCTAGGCGCACCTGATCTGTTTCCATATTCCAGCAGAATTTCGTCTTACTTGTGCTGTTAGCGAAATCGGCGGAGAGGCCGCCACAAACTGGACAATGGTTCGGCGATTTGTTCAGCTTGAAAATAAGCAAATATTCATTTCATTAGTACTCTTTCGAAGTAGCTAAAAATATTCACAGATTTTGTTTAATGTTTAATTACGATAAAGATGCAAAATAAAATAATTTAAAGTTTCTGTAACTACTATGTAGAAGTAGTTTTAGAATTATTGCATTAAAAATATCCTCAATGAAAGTGATGCATTTTCCTTGAGTAAATACGGCTTAAGAAACATTGATTAAGTTGCTTTATACATAGATCTTATATAGATTATATTAGATTAAAACGTGTAAGAAGTGAAAATATTAAGAAAAATAAAATAATATATAAATTATAAATTAAATATAGACCAAGGGATAAAACACTCACTATCCTAAAATATTTAATATTCACTCTATTTATACAATATAATATATATCATATTACATATATATTATATATAAATTGGCGTTTATTCAAACTCACCTTTATGGAGAAATGCTGAGCCGTGGCATTGCCCAGCAGATAGATCCAGTCAACGGTCTCCGCAAAGCATAACATGGGATTGCTTTCGATGCGGATGTAGCCGTTCTGGATGCGCTGCAACTCCACAAATCCCAGCTCCCTCAGATTACGGTTCTCGTAGACAGTCAGGGCATATTGATCGAACAGCAGCTTCTGGCCACGGATCAGTTGCAGCTTTGGGAATATGGACTGCAGCGTCAGCAGACCTTCGCAGCGGTAGAGCATTAGATAGTCAGTGATCTCGGTTACCTCGCTGTACAACTCTGTGAGACTCGCATTGCTTGTCAGCTGCAGGTGCACAATGCGCACATGACCCACAACAATGCTGCAGTTGCGCAGTTGCTCAAAATCCGAGATCTGGCGCAGTTCCATGGAACCGCATATGGACTGTGCTGCGATGTTAGCAACTGGCGGCAGCAGGCACAAGCAAAGCAAGTGCAACAGCATATTGAGTCCGATCGACGATGCCAACTGACACATTCAATTTAGAGCACTTGACCCGAATGGCCTCCTTATACCATTTATATATATATTTGGGGTTGAAGTGCAGAGGGAAGGGGCGTTCTGGGGGGGCAATTAGCACCACGCTATAAATTGCACACTTGAATGCCAATGTCGTTTGATGAAGATAATGTTCGTTCACGATGTGTGTGCGTGTGTGTGTGTGTGTGACTATTTTCTATACACGCTTCCGAGTGTGGCACTCGCTCCGTTAGCGACGACGTTTCGGTTTCAACTGATTTAACCGGCGAGCAAAGCAATCTACAACAGCGATTGGGTTCGATCTTTCCAATTAGCCAGAGAGACCTGGCTTCATTTTTGCCGATTATTGTTTTGCTTCTTCACTTTTTGCTGGCCGTGCATGGGTGGGCGAGTAATCAGCTCATCTGCTCAAAACGTCTCACAAATGTTTGTACTAATGCTACTGTTTGTTATTTATTAATTTTATTCATTTGCAGCAGCAACTGTGGCTAGCTGGCAGCTATTCGTGCCCCTCATTAGATTAAAGCTGCGCCGCCTTTGTTAAAATTTTTCCGTCTCTTCTCGCCACACTTGTTGTTTGGTTCGATTCTTTTTGGGCATCTGTTGCTGCCCTTCAATCTCGTTCTCTTCCTATTCCCATCTGCAGTTAACTGAGAAACCAGTTCGCCGTCGTCTTCGTCTTCGTCTTCGTAGTCGTCGTCGTCGTCGTCGTCGTCGTCGTTAGCATCTGTTTTGCACTTTTTGTACTGTTTGTTTCCTTCGAGATGCTGCGTTAACTGATAACAGAAATGCGTCGCTGCGCAAAAATTAACTTGCACCAGCGAGCATTTCAATTAGAGCAAAGAGCAGTCGAAAACAGTGAGCAGCAAAAGAGACCACAACAACAGTTGTGGAGAGCGGGCAATTGTCGGTTTCAGTCGACTCAATTCAAGTAGTAAAACTAATGTGCAATTTAAAACCGCTTGCAATGTTCTCGAATGAAATGCAATTGAAAATAATGGAAGTGGAAATACAAAAACAAAGGAAACAAAAAATTCACCACAGACAATCAAACTAAACTGTTCAATTCATACAAACCAATAGTTGTTATATATATATATATATATATGTTTTAATTGATATGTGTGTTGTTGTTTGTGTAACAACAAAAGTTTTATGCGATTTCATATTGATTAGTAATAAATATTAGTCGTCAATGCTCGGTTCATTTTTGTGAGTTGCTTTACACAAAATCAACGAAAATGTCGCCGAAGAAGTGACTAAGCAAATATAAAAATTTAAGTAAATAAATTTCCTATGTGAACTCACTTAATGTAGGAAATATAAATTAAGAAATATAATAATATAAAATTGTAAATATATATATAAGAAAAATTACACTAAATAATAAGAAATTAAAATAATTCTGGGAAATGTTGCAAAAGGTTTGTTTTACTGAAAGTGTGAAATAAGAATAAATGGCTCTAATTATAATTTTGATCTATAAAATCTATGGCGCCCTTTCTGAGCCTATATGAATGCGAGAAACTTTGTCGTGTTTAGGCTGTTCTCCGAGTTGAAAACATGTTTCCCCTCACGCTAATTAGTTGGATATGTTTTGCTATTTCACCGATACAAGTATATTGCGAAGGATGGGGCATAAAAGGAGGTCGCATTGTAATTTTTCATAAAGTTTCATCTACCAATCCTCCCTCCCTCTCTGTACCCAGCTAGTGAGTGTGCCCAAAAGGGCATCTAAAAATATATAATTATGCCCAAGAGCGCAATGCGACAAATCCTATATGCGGGCACCTATGAAAATGAGATGCGTGTGAAAAAGCCAAAAGTAATTTGAGAAATTCATCGGCAAGGCACAACTCCTACATACATCAAATAACCACACCCACGAAATTCATTTGCAGACGACCAACTGATGCGCTGAATCAATTTCCATGAGCGCTTTGTGGGCTGTGGTGATGAGTAGCGTAAATTGAATGCAGCATACTTTCTGGCCGGCCGTCAAACTATGTTGTATATGGCATGTAGAATGTAGCATGTAGCATGTAGTAGAAGTAGTTGACTGGTCGCACCAATTATTGAATATGCCAGCAATGACGACACGGATGGACGCCGCCACACGGCCACAGGCCTGCACATCCAACAGCCACATAATCCACTGGCACGCGGCACTGGGTAGAGACACCTTCGGCATCGTCGCCGATGGAGGCGGCAAGGCAAACACGTAACGGCATTTTGCGGCGCGTGATGGGAATCTATAGCAGTTCCATTCACTGCGAAACGTGTGCTTATGCCTACACATAAATACTAGCAGCAAGTGGGGAGTGCTCGACTACCGAATAGCCTGTAACGAAATTGTACATATTTAAAGTGATCCGTTGTTGTTCAAGAATATATATTTAATTAAATTTAACAACACTTTACATAATTATTAATAGTGGTCATTCATAAAATAATTATAAATCGTAAATGTAAATTAATAAACTTTAATTTTAAAAGATTCTTAAGTAAAAAATCACCACGAAAAATATTTCCTTTAGAAATGAAAAAAAAATTCTTAAAATAAAAACCTTCTTTTTTATTCATATCTAAATGTTTATATTTAAATATATCTAATAGTATAAATTCAGACACATATTTTAAGAAAGCAACCTTTTAAAACTTCAGGAAAGATTGAGGTCTCGACCAGTAGCGGTCAAATTAAATTATAAGAATTTTGGAAAAGCTATCTCTATTTGTTGAATGTGTGAAATCTGCAAAATATTATTGTTTAACAATAATAAAAGCATTAACGAATAATAGCTGAGTTACGCTTGCCGCAAGAAATTCAGGACGTTAGCAGACAACACACATATATGCAATTTATATGAACAACTGGAATTTCTAAGTGGCGATTTTTGTACTAGTATACAGGGTATAAGGGCGCAATTCCCCCCACAATTTCCACACTTGTGCCTCTTGGGCACTCCAGAAGTCACTCCGTCCCATGCACGTCGATGCACTTAAGTGCCAAATTAGAAGCTCCCGCTTCTCCAACTGCACATAGCTGCCATCAATAAATCAAGCATCTTATGCAGTTGATGGCATGCCAAATCAATGAAATTAAATGCTTCCTTATCAACATTGCTCCTAAGTATAAAGCAGCAGCAGATGCTTTAAATTAATTGAGTTTCCACGCAGCATAAACTGCAGCTGTTGCTGGGTCGGAAGTGAGGACTATCAAACTGGGCACATCCTATCCATCAAGTGCACTTGGTTGTTTTGACATAGAGGCAGTCTACGTCAGTCAGTCAGTCAGTCTGCTATCGCCAAATGTGATTGATATGACACCGAGCGAGGCCTGACAGCAGCCAGAGTTTCGCATCGTCTCTAATAAACTACGAGCATGTTCGACTCTGAACCAATTTGACATTTAGTTAACAACATACAAACACTCATATGTATTTATGTATGCACTTCAGCATTTACATACGGCATATTCAAACACATTCAAGCACATTTCCAACATTTCAGAATTGACACAAAAAGTTTTTTTTATTGACCAGGTAAAACATATGTATGTACAGACTTTAAAAAAACGCACATTTGGCAAGTATCATCAAAATTGCTTTAAAACTGATCGATATCGATTTAAATGTTAAGTGCAGATGTTATGTCACAGCACTAAGCAGACAATACATAGAGTCATCAAATCGACTAAGCTACTGTGACCTTGGGTCTTATCCCGCTTCGTGTCGACCCGAAGACAACGCATCAAAATTTGTACAGACCTAGTCTGTCGAGCAGCGAACATGGGTCATTAGAAGATAGCAGCAACACTCTGTCCTTGTCTTTTTGTGTGCGAGCTTTCGATTTTCAATATACATGAGGTGGGGTGGCTTAACCGTTGAACAAATTGGTGAGCATAGCCCATAAAATGTATGGTGCAAATCTAAAACAGGGTATCGTTGTGTCGACTTACAAAATTCTTTGTTTCCCGATGGTCACACATATGCGTATGCACACAATGATAGGTTTCAACGGGATCGTGGCAGAGTGCACGGACGGCGGTTTGAACAAACAATTTCGCACATCGAGACCATAATGATACCCCTTGTAAGATTTTTACAATTTACAATTTCGTTAATATATTGAGCAACAAATATGATAGTAGATTCTATCGCATGAGTTCTTAAAATATGCTTTAATAAAAAGTTAAATAGTCGACAGTCACACAACTGATCGAAAGTTGAGCTCACGGGAAGAACATATGTTTTTCAATGACATTGCAATTCTTAAAAGGGGTATCAGTGTCTCGACAATGATCCTCAAACAAAGTGTTGTGCGGATTTTGAGTAAGGCTTTCATATGGTTCGCTGTCAATGTACCTCAGAATAAGCGTTGCATATTTTACAGCTGTGCACATTATGCCAAAGCCAGCATGGAAACAGCTGCCCTAAGCCATAACTGCTGCCCGCAGCCCCTTTGCATTAAACAGGCGCTTTATCGTCGCACACACTCACGTACACACACACACTATGAGACACTCAAATCTTCAAGTTTATGCAAAGGTGCACAACGCTGCCATTTGCTTATATTCCATTCTATATTTTTATTTCAATATAAATTGCGCCCGGTGCTAGCCAGCTGCCCCTTTAAACATCCCCTCTCCACACACACACATACACGCATACACGCACACACACACCCCTTTCAACCGTTGCAATATTCTCTTGCATTTTTCGTTTCCATCCCATTTTTATCATGCAATGCAAATCGTTTGGCGTTGGGTTAAACATTTTTTATGCATTTTTCTGCCAGTCGCCTTTTGTTCCTTAAGCGTGTAATTTATGTGAGCATGTGTGAGTGTATGGCAAATACTTTACATGCACTGGCACAACAATTTGCATATGCTGCTTACATAAAGGGCAGGTAGAAATTTTCTATTAGCCGCAACAAAAAACTTAATTTATTGGCCCAGAACTTGGACTTTTGCGAACTTCTGCTGCTGGCCAGCAAGCAAGCTGCAATCAGCCCCAAAAACCTGACAGGCACTTCATTCCCAACATTGCTATGCCAAAGAAAATTTGATATCAAAGTAAATTAATAATGCAAAAAGGTTTTCCGAGTCGTTGGAATTTTTACTTTGCGTGCAATACTGGAATTTGGTGGCCCAACTACCACTTCCCTTTCCCGTTGCCTGCTCCGCCCACGCTTTTAAGTAATGAGTGAAAATATTTCAAAAAGCTTAACCAGCCATGCACACACTGTACAGCCGGAAAGTTTGTCCGACAATCTGTCTGACAGTCAGGAATTCAAACAATCAACCGTCTGGCCACCGTAGCAAAAGTTTTGGGACACCGAATCGAAAAACGCTGCGGGAACATCGCTCATGCCCAGTAAATATTCAAATCAAATTAAAGTCGTTATTAAATTTGGTTGCTGCCTGCAAACAATGCGTGCTGAAAGCGTACTCCTTAATGCCATTGTGGTGTGTTGATGGCCAAATTAATTGCATATCTGATGCCAGCTAAGATTCTGCACGCGAAGCAAACCGCTAAGCCGAGTTCAGTTTGCATTAAACATCGCGCTCGTTTATTGTTCCTTTGTTACGGCTGGAACTGCTATCGGAGGTATGGTGGGGGAACGGATTGCTGCACTTGACTGAGCAGACCAAAAAAAGGCACTCCCAACATCGACTGGGGTTGTAAATGAAAGAAAAACAGGGCCGCTGGCTGCTGTCTGCTGGCTGCTGGTTGATGGTAACTGAATATGCAAACGCTTAAGGGCAAAATTTAATGAACTTTTATTTATACAAGTCTTGTGTTACTTGTGTGTTTCTTTTTATTGATTTAAGCTTAAGCTCTGCACACGCTTTATACTTAAAGAGTACTTCAAAAATATAAATAAGGTAGGTAATGGTGATATATGTATGTATGTATACAGTGTACTTTAGTGTATGTGAAAATATTTAGTTAATGTTGGCTTACAAAGCCATTTTGGTTAAGTATCCTTCATCGAATTTGTTTGTATATTTAACGTCGACTCATATTTGCCGACATAGAAAAATACAAGCAATAAAAATAAATCAATTAAAATATACAAAAAATTCAAATTCATTCATTTTAAAACTAAATTTCGCATAATTTATTCCTTTGTATGATGTTGACTGGCATCATTCGACACACAAAATACAACCAAAAAAAAAAACAGATGAAATATTAATTTATGTTAATTATTCACATTTTATTTTTCTAGACTTGCCTCAAATACAAAAATGGTTCCATTGAATAATGTCCTCGCACATCTCATTTAAGAGACTAATATGGGATTTTTCCTATCAATGTATTTCGTACATATATAATTTAGGTTTTCTATTAGCTTTCATTACATTGCAAAATAAAGTGCAAATAGCAAGCGTAACTTCCTCTTCCGCTTGTGGGAAAGACGCAGTTCACAAGTAATACCTTTATTCAAAGTAAAAAAAAGAAGCAAAACAGTCCGTAAACAAAAGCGCACCTCAAATTTGTTAAGATTAGCACACAATTCGCATACAGTCAACACCATTTCCATCCCCATCACCATCGCCATCACCATCGCTATCACCATCAACCTAGTCGTAGTCGTCGTCCTCGTCGCTCGCGTCTTCGTCGTCTTCGTCGTCATCGACATCGTCAACGCCAAGACCAACGATGTCATCGAGAGCCGTGGCCAGGACGCAGCCGGGTGTCTAATCTAATGGCTGCCGGCTGCTGGGGCAACCTGACAAACATTGACATTTTCTGTTATGTAATCAGACGCCCGAAGGTATGCAACAAAAAACGTGCTCTCCCAAAAACCGACAACGTCAAAAGAACGCAATAAATTGTCGCATAAAAATTGATGTTTTATTTTCAGGTGCGTTTAGCGTTTCTTTTTATACTCTGTATAGCCAAACCAAAATATGAGAATATTGGCTAGAAACTTCAAGCGCCCAACTGTCATTTTTTTGGCAAAAGTCTTTAACTTCGGTAGTTCGATAACTATTGAACTCAGTTTTATGATCAAATTTGCTGAATCCTTTTCATTGCTGCCCTCGAAGCACATCTTAGCCAAGCAGGCTTTGCTCGATTTTATCTCTTATTGCACTTAGAACAGAGTATTGCGCAGTCGGTAAACCACGATTGCAAATCTTTTACTTTTCCTCTTGTGCTCGCGTTGCCGTTGTTCTAATGCTTTGGCGCGTGAAACGTGCACGGAAAACTCAAATTTTTGTGGTTGGCCCAAAACAAAAACACAAAAATAACAAAAAGAAGAAAAATATAAAAATATATTTTGCTCAATTGTGCACCTACAAAATACCCTTTACAAAGCTTGAGAATTTCAAAATGTAATATATTTGCATATACATATAAAAAGAAGTCAGAAATTTCAAGCAACTTATTTAAAAACATAGTTTGGACACAGAAATTAAATGTGTAAAACTGTTCTCAGCCAGAAAGTCAGATTTATTTTTTCTGAACAAACCTTTTCTATTAAACTATACCTCTATTGAAGAACCTCCTACCATATTTGGAAGCGTTCTTGAAGGTGAACTAAATAATCCGAATATTCAACTGTAATTATTATTATTTTGTTATTATTATTATTATTAATATTATCGTTTTTAATAATATTAGTTATTTTATATTGATTTTAAGTAAAAAAAAAAAAAATTTTGTAATTTATTTAATCTATTTTCTATCTATTATTTTCGGCCACATAATTTATAAGAACAACAAATAGATGATCAAATTGGTTAATCAAAATGGTGTTGAATTCCCAGCATTTTTTCAATTTTATTATTGATTTTCCCCGATTTTCAATAAATTACACCGTTTACTATTACCTTCTTCAATTTGATTCTTACCTTGAATTTCACCTGAGAATAAATTGAAATTGATTTTGTCCCTTAAAGTGTGCGCATAAGCGTGAAGAAACTCAGCGAACTCAGTTGTAAAACACACCCCTGGCAGAAGAGTGAAATTAAATTATCACTCTATGAGATTGTTACTTAACCAAAAATCGTTGGCCTGCTTTCGCCAGCATGATTATTATGTTGGGCCTAGCATGCTGACTGCCACTGATAATAACTTGAGTCGGCATTTAGCTGAGCCATTTGTATCGAGAGGGCCAAACGAAAGTGGCGTGCCGCAGCTGCCATATTAATATTTGCCACGTGCAGCATGAGAGAAAGCACACGTGAAAAATGCCATACAATCCATAACTTGGCCGCGTACGATATCCAGCCAACAAAAAAGACGACCTGAAACCTGTTAACCAAGTGTTTTGCAACGCATTAGCCAAAACTGTTGCCAACTCTAGCGTGTGTTCAAGGTTTATGAGAACTTATGAGATGTGCTGCAAATGTGACCAAAGCAGAAAACTTGCGTAACATTTAATAATATTATAAATGAAGATTTTCATTGATTGCCTGAGTTCCTTATGATGTAGCAAGGTGAGTTAGTACACCCTTGATGCGGCTTGTATGCGTATTATTCTACTTTTCACATATGGAATACAAATCATTGAGATTGGAGTAATAAATCATATGGCTCCGGTCGTAATTGAATTCTTCTGTGAAATACTTATTTGATTAACAAGCTCCTTTAACCAATTCAATCAGCTTTGCATATAATGCTACATTCATAATTAATATCAAAAAGATTTTATAAGAAAAATCTGACGTATCTTAAATGTACAATAAAATTTAAGTGACGGCAATTTTTACTCCCGTTTACACGGCAGATATGCCTTGGGCGTTCTTTCTTGGTTTTTAGTTTTCATTACATTTTTTTATCACTCCGATATAAATACCTTGTTTAATCTCTAACAATTTGCTTAAACAGCAAATTGCAAATATAAATTTACTATAAGCCAAAAAAAATAAAACCGTCTACCAAGCCGGCCAAGAAACTTGTAAAAAGGCAACAGTCTCCGCAATCAAACCACACGGCGCTCAGCCTTTATATATATGTGTACTGTATATACATATATATATATATATATGTTGTATCTACTGCCTGGTCTCAAGTTTGGCCCGGCGGCTTTGAAGCTTGGCAGGAGCAAGTAACGAGATAGCGCGCCGGAAATTTGAGCAATGCAGCCAAATTGCGTTAAACCAAGCAAAAACAGAGAACAGACAACGTGGCCTGAACAACGACCAAGGCACCGACAACCTCACCTCAACCAAAGATAAACTGAACACTGAAAACATAAATTCTTGATTGCAATAGATGACGGCGACTGCGAATGCCACGTCGTTCTTCCCATAGTTGTCAAAGCCAATGTCGTTGTCATCAGTTTGATGTCTCCTCATGAACCTGTGCCATATTTCACTTAAGAGATACTATTTCAAAGGCCAGCCACGCCCACTGTACTGTGAACGAGGAAACGATGGGGACGATGGGGACGATGCGGCAATGGGGAGAACCGGCAAGCAGTTAAATTGCGTCCAAACCTAACAAAGGGAACACGTGACATCTGCGGCACATAAATAAAGACACCATTGTGAATTATTACGCTCCATCATCAGCGATGTCTTTGCGGGGGGTTGATTGCATTGAATGCCTCAACGTTCCCCCCTTTCAACATTCTGCCGATACGATCACTGCTTTATTTACAATGCACAAGTCAGTGGAGTCAGAGGAGACTAAGTCATCGTTAAGCTCGCAACAACAACTCGGCTCTTGCTCCATGCCCAACAATAGCCCTCTCGTCATGGGGGGCCAAATTAAGTGCTCAAATTTCAATTAAAACTTGTGTCTTTCGATTTCAATTGGCAATTTCCCGCCATTAAGTCGAAATATCTGCGATACTTTACTATAATTAGATGCAGTCAAATTGAATGTCGGTTTGTAGATTTAAAAACAATTTACTTCGCAATGGAATCAAAGTTCCGATTTTTGTCTACTGTTTTAAGCATATTTATTTTTAATTAATTATATTATTAAATAAAGTTGACTTATGTTAAAGGGGGTCAACAATTCATACATTATATTGTATATATATTTCTGATACTATAATTGGTGAGTATCGAAAGTCGTGATATAATTTTTTAAGTCTCTTTGTTTACATTATGTTTTTACTCAATTCCTACTATAAATATTCATGCTATAAATACAGTTTAGTTTGGAAAATTTCGTTTCTGGCACCAAATACCAATTGATATCATCAATAATCTTTTTATGCTTACATTTATATATTTTCTCGCAATAAAAAGACTTTTAAAAAGTTGCATTTGATCGCCGTAAAAATGATTTGTTTCACGTAAATAAATCTCTTATTCAAGTGCCATACATTTATGTGTTATATAATATCAAAATGTATGAAATTCAAAGTACTTTTTTTATTTGGGATTCGGGTTTACTTTTGCGATTATTGCAAATGACAGATATGAAGAGGAAGAGGAAGAAGCAATGTGTATTTCTTGGGCTCACAGTATACATTTGGCCGCCATTTCTCTCGATGCTGTCTTTGATTGCAGCTGACCTACTTGCTGCCTGATTACCCAGCCAAGCGCACACACACACACACACACACCAACATGCACTCACACACTTACAGTGAGCAGAGCAGAGCATTCTTTACATAACTTACGGCACATTCCGCATTCTTCGCTGGCAAATAACTTTGCATATTTGGCGGCGCCTTTGCCGCATGCCTTGATTTATGCAAAGTTTTCATTGCTGCTGTTGAAGCTACTTCGATTAATTGTTGGCAGAGTTCCCACAGTTTAATACTTGTACATTCCCATTGCACATGTGCCACACACACACACACACACAGAGGCAATTCTCGACTCGAAAAGTATCACTTTAATTTGTAATTCGGTTGCTTGCTCCTTAAAAGTTTTTGTTTTCCCTTCAGTTTAGTTTGTTTCGTTTTGAGTCTTCGACTTGACTGCTATTTGGGTTTTGCGTGCGGCATTAAATGCAAATTTTCGCCATTAATATGAGTTTGATATGCAAAACGTAGGCAATGGAACATAATCAGATTGCCAATCTTACAAATACATACTTACAAAGTGTTTTGCCAGCGAAACTTCCAAATCTTTTGAGTTTCAACTTTGCTTTAAGTCTAACGAAAATTGAAGCAACATTTCGCTTCGGTTTACTAAAGTTTTAAGTTTGCTGCAGTCATATATTAAATGTACAAACAGATCATTTAATTATAGCCACAAATCGTCTTTATATACATACATATATATTCATTTATGTAAAGGGTAGAAATGGACTATTTAACCATGAAAACTTTCTAGCAGTAAATTTGTTATTTAAATATTTGAAATCGATATTTTAAATGAATTCTCCAGAAATATTCCTTAAAATTGACAAACTGTAATTTTCGGTATATATTTGTATATATTTTTCTTTGTTTTGAACATCTAAGATGTGTGTGAGAGTTACAGCATTGGGTTGAGGGTATCCCGTAGGAGAGCTCTCACGACTAGAACAACCTTACTTTCTTTCAAATCGACTTATTGCAACTGTGCTCCACAACATTCAAATCACTCAATTCAAAATATCTTAAGCCCAATGCTTGATTCAAAATAACTCCATTCGAATTCTTTAAAAATATATATGTTGGCTTAATATGAAAAGTTATCTTATCTTAAGAACAACCTCTCAAAGAAGAGTCTTTCAAGGGGTGCCAACATTCCAGATCAAGCCTTATATTAAAGTATTGCGTATATTTTGGATTATGTTTAATAAATTTTAGATTTCTATAGATAATGAAATCAAGTATGCTATTTTCAATTCGTAAAAGTCTTTTGAAAAACTGTTTCATATCATTTTTTGAAGCGAAGCCCAGACAAAATGAAAAATGGAATGCCGCTGAACTTGTCTATCCAACGTTCATATGCTCAGGCATTTGATCACACACAATTTTCCAGAATTTGGTCCGGATACTACTTCAATATATATTTGTATGCATTTTTCCTTTTTACCCAACTGAACTTCTTTTGGCTAGCGTAAGCAGATCTCATAATCAAGTCAAGCGAAGCAGCAGCGAAGCTGTCAACCACAAGGATACGCCATGGTTATAACTAAGGCTCACACACACTCAAACACACTCACACTCGTTGCGGTATATGAAGAGTAATCTTAATGCACCTGTCGCACCTGCAAATGCACACACACTATACACACTACACACACACACTCGCAAAAGTCCTGTAGCTAATGTAGTTTACTCACGCTGAAATATTTGCTTTGCCCTGCCTTGCGGCTAGTCAATTTTTATCAGTTCTGTTAAATTTGCATAAGACATGACATTTGACTTCGCCCGCCTTCTACTGGAGCTGTTAGTGGCAGGCAGCACAACTGGCCAAGTTTATTTACCAAAAAAATGCAGCAGCAGCTGTAGCTGTAGCTGTAGTTGTAGTTATCGTGCTATTTGCCAAGTATTTGCACACTAGTTGGCCTCGTTGGCAGTCGGCGCGTGCTTCAAACTGCATTTTGGAGAGAAGAGCCTGTCCCAAAAAGGATGCGGACAGTTAATGGTGCCTCTCGGCTTGGGCGCCGAATAATTAAGATAATTACGCAGAAGGAGGCGCTGCCTGGTTGCTGTCCGGATCAGCCGCAAATTGCCGTCATCATTCTTGACTACCTTTTGTTGTGGGCAGGACTTATGACAAAGGCCAAAATGTCATGTACAAAAGATAAAAAGGACACGGCGGCTAATGAAACGGCACCAAAGCGTAATAACGAAAAACACAATAAAATGTAAAAACATAAAAAAAAGGAGCAAAAACACAAGTTAGAATGCTCTAGTCGCGAGAGCTCGACCTGGCGATGCCCTGAACCAAGTTGTTAAATTTGTAAAAAATTTGCTGCTTTTCATTTTGTTCGATTCGAAAATATGATTTGGATATTTTATCTGACATCGATTTATGTCGATCAACGAGAAACGAGTTCAGTTATCGATAAAAATTATCATCTTATGGTATACGAGAACTTATATTCAAAATTGTATGTCGATTCAGCTGTTGCTGCCAATCAGGAATATATATACACTATGGGCTCGCAGATGTCTACTTCTGCCTGTTACATACTTTTTGCACAGCTCCACTACACCCTTTGACTACATTTTGTTGCGTACAGGGTATACAAATACAAATATCAAATGAAACATTGTGCACAAGAAACAGCAAAAGGATTGTTAGGCACATTTCCATTCTAAAACACCCAGTCACCCACCGCTCAGCCACCGCTCACCCACTCACCCACCGCTGCTACTCCCAATCATGCTCCGCATTACAAACTCTATTGTTCTTGCTGTTGTTGTTGTTGTTGTTGCTGTTGTTGTTGTTGCTGTTATTCAGCTAGCGTTGCCTTTGTTAAATTGAAACAATTTGTCACTCTCTTGGATAAGTTGCCAACGGGCTTTGTTTTTGTTAAGGGATGGCTGCGTGGGGGGTTGTCCACCCGTTTGATAATGAAATAAATGAAGAGCAAAGTAAGTGTGGGCGTAAATATGTACAAATATTTTCTAATTTTCTGTGTAACGCATTGAGAGCAAATGTTTGCCATTGTTGCGATATCCGAACTTATAAATGCAATTACCTTTCCCGAATCTTAAATAACGAAAAGCCAAATTACCAAATTAACATTGCTCGCATTGCTCGAGTCTTCATTTAAAATTTCCAATTGAAATTTTTACAAATGTTATCTGAACTCGTTCAAATCAATCAATGGCTTCTAGCCGTTTTTTGTATTTGTTTTAGAGATGAAGAAAAACTTTCTCAACGATTATTTGATTTTTACAAACAATTCAAGATTTCTAAATTTTGAATTTAAGCACAAATTTCACGATATTCCTTGCAGGTAAGGAACATATATACTCTTATGAATAGACTTTCATTTGGTTAAGAACCGTTCCACTTAAAGCAATCCAAACAAATCTATCAAAAACTGAATATATATTTTTAGCCTGCAAGGAATAACGTGAAATCCACGTAAAACAATTAAAAATCAATAAAATTATTTTTTTTATTGGAATGCCTATTATATAATATAAATATTTATCCATTCAAATTACACTTAATCGGTTCACCACGTGTGAAAAGTAAAAATAAAATGGGAAAAAAGAAAAAAGAAAAATGAAAAAAGAAAAACGAAAAACGAAAAATGAAGGGAAAATCAACGCCAGTTAAATTTTATTTAAATGTCAATTTCATTTGCATAACTTGCGCGATGAGCATTATATATAACATTAATGCCAGATGGCCACTTAGCGCAAATAAAATCATTTTAAATTGTTGGCCTGGCCGTTAAGGCAATGAAAATGCCAAATCCAATTCAGTCTCTACCAGCCACATGCCCCACTCTGATTCCAGCAACAACACAAAAAAAAATCGAGCGAGTGAGAGAGAGAGAGTGAAAGGGAAAGATGAATTCAGTTAGCCAGGTTGTTGTTGACGTACTTAACCCCGCTGGCCAAATGCTTTATGATAAGCTCAGGGATCCGAGGTACAAGTGGCCATTTGATCTGTTGGCCCCTTTCGATTTGCAGCCAGCTGCCAAATCGGCCCAAATGTCTAGCATAACAGGAAATAAATTCTCAACAGCCTTTTGTGCCAGGCCACCTGTCACAGCCACGCCCACTCAGCAGTAGTTTATTTTGCTCAACTTGTGCTTGACCAGAATCAGGCAAAATGTTTACTTAAATGCGGTCACCTGGCTTGGTCCTGTTGCAGTCGATGCTATCCTTGCAAAGGGTAGTTCAACTATTTAATTCGAAGCCAAACAGAAAATTCAATTAAATTCCAGAATGAAATTTGAAACTATAGAAGATAAATAATTATATTATCCCAATACAAATATATAAAATATAAAATATAAAAATTAAATTAATAATAGAACATTTAAGAAACATCAAAATGAGTGATTTAACAATATTTCCCAGCTGGACAATGTTCTGAAAGGGTATTTAAAATTCGGATATGACCACTAACGATTGCTCATTCTTTTTGTGTAGTTTATTTTGTTGGTCTTTAAGTGCGTTGCAAGAGTTGCAGGTGGATTTTGTTGCTGTTATTGTTGTTGGGCATTGTGGTGTACATGTCTGAGGCAGCTCGGCTTCAAATGCAACATTTCTCCGGCGAGTAGGCGGAAGTGCTTTTATATGCCGGGCTACTTCCTGCCTATAGAAATCCCGAGCTGTTTCTGCCTGCCCCAAGTGCCAGCTGCACTTGCCGGGGTTGACCGGGGTATTTAACAACAATGGGTGCGCCTATGCATATGCAACCCATTTTGTTGGCTCAGTGAGCGTTGCATGCCCCCACGCCGCGCCCTTCAACTTGACATATTCGCTTTAATAAATAGGACAGGCAGCTTTAGATAAGAAGCAGCCACAAAACATTCCACTTTGCTTGAAAGATGAGCTCCTTCATCCAGACAGAGCAGAGTCTGAACATTCTTTAACTATTGTTTTTTATTTGTACTTCAACAAGAGCAACAGAATGTTGCACCTTGAATGTCACCATGTGGCTACACTCAGAAAAACAAAATCCGACTGCAACTTAGTGCTGTTTTTCGTGTTTTTAATGTTGTTTCCTGGGTATGGTACTTTTCTAAAGTTAGGGACGTATTTATTTTATATAATGTCAACTTATTTGACGAATCAGCCAAATTTTCGATATATGTGTGCTTTGAGTTTTTGAGCACAGCTTTGTTCCTACTTACAACAGGTTCTCGAGCAAAAATAAATAAAAATAATTTTTGCGCTTTTCGAGGTTCTGAAGAACAGCTGAATAATGTCGGTTCGATTGTCTACGAAGGTGTCCTACAACTATATCAGCGAGGCGAAAGTTCACAGGATAATAACTGATTTCTTTATACTCGTGATGCTCTTCATTTGCACCCACATTGGTAGGTAATACTGAGTTGATTGTCAAATATCGTTCGTCACTCAATTGGATGTTGTTCTTCA
Organism: Drosophila nr. medialis 2 BK-2023a; assembly: GCA_035044325.1. NCBI lineage: Eukaryota > Metazoa > Arthropoda > Insecta > Diptera > Drosophilidae > Drosophila > Drosophila nr. medialis 2 BK-2023a. The sequence goes on along the minus strand of JAWNMH010000397.1, from coordinate 6,980,656 downwards.
GCCTCGGAATCGATGCATTCGCAGTACATTTATTACAGTAATATACATGCGGAGCAGACGTTCGTGAAAAACGTGCCGTATAAGAGGGAAATTCACTATGATGCATTCCTCTTTGAGGATATACGCAACACGGAGATGATGTTTGTTTATTTTAGCTACAATTTCCTACAAACTATTCACGAGGATGATCTGAATGAGACCTCAAGTCCATATGTATTGAATTTGGGCCTAATGGTTGGCGCACCGAGACTTCGACAAATACGCATCAATCCGAGGGACGACTGCCACCATGAGATATCCACGGAAGACATAAAGGAATGGATATGTTATGACGAATACTCGTCCTCTGCCGAATATACGGGTTACCATCAGGGGTATGCATTCGTATTGATTTGTTGATGCGCCTTTAAATCGAATTTGAATCCTTAAAATTACATTTTATGTATCAGCAGCGATTACTTGGCCGATGCCAATTCTATTTGGACTGATTTTTATGTTTACCGCGGCGGCGGATTTTCAAAGACACTCTCCTTTAAGCATACCACAAATTTGGAATTGCTTGAATCGCTTCATGACACCTACTGGGTTGATCGTGCCACACGCCTCGTTGTGCTCGAATTCAGCATATTCTACGATGCTAACCAGATATTTCAAATTATCAAGTCTGTATCGATTCACCCTCTCTCTCTCTCTCTATCTCGATAATATATTAGTTCATGTTCAACTCAAGTCTAGATTGAGATTCGAAATAATGCCAACGGGTCTTGTTGTGCCCTCTGCGGATATTCGATGCATACCTTTGAAGTGCTTCCTATCCATGGACATTTTTCGCATCCTTGTGGGCACCGTCCTTTATATAATTGTCGTTTACTATACGTACCATGAGATTAACGAAATCTGTGCGATCGGCCCAAAGGCATACTTCAGAGTGGCCGATAATTATTCGGATTTGGTTTTCTTGATCGTACGTACGTGAAATATCGATAGTTCGATAATTTATTTATTATTATTAATGTAGTCATCGTACGTGGTTTTGATCTATAACATTTGGCACACCGTCGAGGTGAATGCCATCTATGATGCTTACAACGTCGATCGCGATGTCTATATCAACTTGGATAGGCTGCTCCTTGGCTGGCAGGTCTATTGCATTTCCATGGGCATTCTCACATTTACGGTGTGGCTCAAGTTCATCAGGTTCATGTCATTTCACAGAACGCTGAGGCGACTCTCGCACACTATTCGACTGGTAAGTTGTGGTCCCTTGCTTATAAATATACTTTACTCTAACTGTAGTTAAAGATTTTTCTTAAAAAAAATTCTAACTCAAATGAAGATGTAAAATCTGAAAAAATCAGAAGCAAAAAAACTTTACTTTTTTTCTTAACGTTTTTAATCTTGGAATAATATGAATATATATATGAATAATATATGGAAAAAAATATGTATATATCTTTTTACCTTATTATTATTATTAGTATTAAAAAAAACAATGCAGTTGACGAGTCAGCAGCTGAACTAAGATCTGCAAGGTCTGTATAAATCTTCGGTTCCATTAGGTATATTAAATTTCGATCCGTCTGTTACGAGGGGATCTCAGAGACTGTAAGAGCTAAAGACTTTAAATTTGGAATATAGGTTCTCGTATGCCTGATCGAGCAAAGGCACATACACACCTAAGTAACGGTCCATTATAATGTCCCCCAAATCAGAAAAAATATCAAAAAAATCAGTTCCTTAAGAACTTCCGATTCCGATTCAGATTCTGAATCAATTTCAATCGGATCCGGCTTAATCCGCTTCCAGTTTAAAACGGATTTCAATGATTAATGTTTCTTTTCCTTTTATCATTTGCTTTCATGTGAAGTCATTCAAAAACGTTCTCGGCTTCTTTTATATATTCATTTGCATTGTGTACGCCTTCGCCCTGTGGGGCTCAATATTATTTGGGGATGAGCTGGAACAGTTTAAATCGGTGTTCTCAACGGTGATGACGATATTGCGCATTTTAATGTCCGACGTTGACTATCAGCCGATGTCCAAGGTTCAACCAATACTTGGACCCATTTACTTCATCAGCATTGTTGTGGTCATCTTTGGCATTTCCCTGGTGAGTGCTTATATCATTTTCTGCCGATTTACATTGTAAATACTAAATGAAATATATTTGACAGAATTTATTTGTGGCAATCTATCTGAGCACCTATGCAGATGTGAAGGCCAATACGTTTGTTGACGATACTTTAATATTGAAAATGCTTAAGAAGGGCATTAGGGATTACTTTCGATTCTCTCGCAGTCGCCAGCTCCGGTCTGAAGAGATTAAGACATTTGCGATGGGACGGATGCAGAGGAACACTCCAGACTTCGTGGTGGTTCCAAAGGAGTCGACACTCAAACGACAACCAATAATAACTCTTCGCGAGGACTTGGCTACGTATGTGGTTCGCAACTTTTAATTGTTGATTTTCTTAATTTTTTCAACATTAGCTTTACCGAACACTCCATCCACCTGGAAAGCATGTTGGAGAGCTTGGTCATCACCATCGAGAACATTTCGGAATTACAAAAGCAAAAGGCGAAAAAGGATAAATGAGATTCAAGACAATAAAATACAAACCACTTTATTAACGTGTACAACAAATTTGAATAAAATAATATATATATATAAAATCAATGAAATTTCCGCACAAAAATAAGTAATGCTCATAATCAAAATTAGTGGTTACAATTGTCATCGACTTGAGAATTAAAAATTGGATTGCTTTTTGCTTGAATTAAATATGCAAAAGCTCGTCTTTAATTGAAATCACGTTCTCATCCACACTCAGTCGAGTGAAATGTGTTCCTAGAAGCCGGCATATTAAACCAGGAGCGTGTCTACCCCCAGAGAAAAGGAGCTCGCAAAAGTAAGTGAAGAGGAAAAGACGCAGGTTAATGGATTTTTCTTGTGATATTTGACTTGAGACACACGGCGATGACCCAAGCTCACAGCACATTTTTTGGGTGTTCCTTGCTCTACCCCAGTACACAGAAAGAAAAAAGCAAACAACAGATATTCAAACAAGAATATTCATTAGATTGGGTGCGTTTATTCTAGTTCTGGGCTCTAAATTTTGTTTTGTTAATAAAAAAAAAAACACTGAGAAAAACATATTCAAAAATGTTACATTTCATTTGAAGTGCCTGGTGTTTTCTCTCCGTGTATAGGTATTTTTGGCTTTTATTTTATTTCACTCTTTTATATGCAGGATTTTTCAAGTGAAAAACTTTACATTTATTATCAAGATGTATGCATATCTCTGTCGCCCTCTCTTGCCCTCTCTATGTCGCTGTCTAAGTCGCCCTGTCTCTATCTCTGTCGGCCATTTCGAGGGACAACAAACAACACATTTCGTTTAATTGAATGTTGCGGCTGTCGCTTGTCGTCGACAACAGGACAACAACAACAACAATAACAACCACATTTGTCGTGGCCAAAACAACAAGCCGGATCGGGCCGGGCCATAACGGGACTTTGTGTTTGCCGGGCACGCGCCTTAAAAGAACCAGAAATTATAATGTAGTGTAAATATTTAATGGTGATGCGACTTTAGATTATGTTGCTCTTAAACGTGCTGCTCCTGCTGAGACTAAGACTTAAACTGAGGCAAAGACTTAACCTGACTTGGCCAATTTAACGAACTGTAAATGTCGACCGCACGGTAATAACTTTTTTGTGTGTACAAATAGGCAAAACGAAATGACAGCCAAATATAAGTGCAATTTATATTTTAATATTTTAGTAAAAGGCTGTCATCAATTTAATAACTCCTTAACGATATTCACTTTTATTGCAATTGCAATTTGAAATGTGCGCGCGCCGCACAACAGCGCTGTCTGCTGGCGACTTTTGGTAGCTTGCATGGTTGTGTAGCAAGCAGCTTAACATCGATTCTATAGTCGACTAAACGTACTCGTCGTTTTACATTTGGCCGTGCTATCGAAGATGTATCGATTAGCGTGACTTACTCGATACGCTATGATAGAGAAAATGTACGTCATGTGATTGTGGATTCTTTTTTTCGCACGAAGCAGTCACCTGTCGGCCGAGAAAAATACAATTACGCCTGCAAAATTTGGTAAATAGCACTTGAAATAATTGCGAGTTAACATATTATAGAGTGTCTTTTTTAACGAATAGAGAGACCAGACAGACAAAGAAAGCAAAACCGTGCAAGATGGCGCCCCAAATACGCACAGTCGTAACGCAAACATTTCTATGGCTCTTCCTCGCCTCGGCCACCATCCTAATCCTCTACTTTGTTATGACTGGCAAAGGAGAACGCGTAAGCGTTGGCTGGTTCCTCGCCTCCTCGAGCCCATACATGTGGGCATGCCTGGGCATCGGATTGTCAGTGTCGCTATCGGTTGTGGGCGCTGCCCTTGGCATCCATACGACGGGCACCAGTATTGTGGGCGGTGGTGTTAAGGCGCCCCGCATCAAGACCAAGAATCTGATTTCGGTCATTTTCTGTGAGGCTGTCGCCATCTATGGCCTGATCACGGCTATTGTACTCTCCGGCCAGCTGGAGCAGTTCAAAATGGAATCGGCGCTCGAATCCGTGGGCGTCATGTACCAGAACTGGTTCTCAGGATATCTGATTTTTGGTGCTGGTCTTGCCGTCGGTCTCGTAAACTTGTTCTGCGGTATTGCCGTCGGCATCGTTGGCTCCGGCGCAGCACTCTCAGATGCCGCGAACGCTGCGCTCTTCGTCAAAATTCTGATTGTGGAGATTTTCGGTTCGGCCATCGGTCTCTTTGGTCTGATCGTGGGCATTTACATGACTTCGAAGGCAAAGATGGGTGACAAGGAATAAGTGGACGCTGCAATGTGAGTGTTAATCACTAATTAAAATATATTCGTATATATATAATAATTAAATAATAGTCTTTGCAGCACTTGTGTCACGCGCCGCCCCATCCAAAGCAACAAAAACAACATCAACCAGTCATCAAGTCATTCCGAAAACTAAAGCACAGCAACATCTGTGTTCCTCCATTCGAGATTTTCTTTTTTTTTTGGAAATTAGAATTCGTTACGCGCAGTTACAGAAATTGAGAGAGGAGGAGAAACTCTTCACAACGACATGGGACTTTAGTTACTTATTAAGTTAAAAAAAGAGGAAAAGTTAATTATCGAATTTTTACGCTGCGCGCATTGCGCCAATTCTCAGCATCAATTAAACAATTGTGCGTTTAATGTGCGCTGTGTAAAAATTGCATTCGATTTGTTCTATTCTAGTTAAATCAGTTTAATTCGTATTTGTGTACGAGAGACAAGTGTGTGTGTTTATCGTAATATATTGCTATAATGTATAATAAGTATGTAGTTGCTTATATTATTTGTTCATTTTGTGGCACGCGTATTTCTAAAGAGAAAAGTGTATTATATTAACTACAACTACAAATAATAAATATTTAAAAACTGTATATTTTATGCCACGGCTAATTCAGAAATAATAGAAACTACACAAACCATATTATTATTATTATTATTATTATTATAGAGATTATTCCATATTCAATAAATGTGTTTTGTTAACCAATCCAAAAGTTGCCACATACTCTAATCAGTTGCACGCGCCCAACTTCTATAATATATAATATATATGTTTTATCAGTTACTAAGAGCGTTATGAATAATCATATCAAAACGTGGATAATTACAAAGCGATCAAGCTTCAAATTAAACATATATCTGCAACTAAATACATTTGTTCTTTAACAAAAACAGACAGAGTTGCCGCAATTGCAATTTCAAAAATGTATGCATGTTCAAATCAGAAATGGCAGAGTTGCCACATTTTACAATGTGGCAAAACTAATTATCTAACACAGTCACACTGAAAGCTGAACGAGTCTCTTTTATCACTTGCTCTCTGACGAAGCAGTTGCATTTTCTGCATTCCGCCGTTAAATAATTACAAAAACGTTTACATACTTTTATAGATAATTTACGCAGCAGCAAATATGACTGACTTCGCTGATACCCAAATTGAAGCAGATCCGTCGCAGCAGCCGCCGTTGCCGGCTGAGCAACAAAATCAGCATCAAGTCGAAGACGCCGTGTGGGAGGAGGATGCGGCTGCTTTAAACGAGACGACAGCAGCGGCCGGCAACGAGTTTCCCGAGATTAAGATCTTTGGTCGCTGGAGCTGCGATGATATAACGATCAGTGACATCTCACTCCAAGACTACATTGCCGTCAAGGAGAAGTTCGCACGCTATTTGCCGCATTCGGCCGGACGCTATGCAGCAAAACGTTTCCGCAAGGCGCAATGCCCCATCGTGGAGCGTTTGACCTGCGGCCTAATGATGAAAGGACGCAGCAATGGCAAAAAACTGCTCGCCTGTCGCATTGTCAAGCACGCCTTCGAAATCATTCACTTGCTCACCTCCGAGAACCCCTTGCAGGTGACGGTGAATGCCATTGTGAATGCGGGACCACGCGAGGATTCTACACGCATTGGGCGAGCTGGCACCGTACGTCGCCAGGCTGTTGATGTTTCCCCCTTGCGTCGCGTCAACCAGGCAAGCATTCAATTTACAAACTGCATTTACGCACACTCAATTTATTCAATTGGTCGATAACAAAACCTATCGAATCTCGTTTCCTGTGCAGGCAATTTGGCTGATTTGCACTGGAGCGCGTGAGGCTGCATTTCGCAATATAAAAACGATTGCCGAGTGTCTGGCAGATGAGATGATTAATGCTGCCAAGGGCTCATCCAATTCATATGCCATCAAGAAGAAGGATGAACTGGAGCGTGTGGCTAAGTCGAATCGTTAGACACAATTCCAATAATATATAGAAACACACAAGTTTAACAGAAACAATAATGAAGCATTAAGTTTTTAGCAACAAGTTTTGCTAGCCAAATATGAATTTGGGGCGTCACGGGCTGACGCTCAACTGAAACATAAGAAAATAAATATTAAATGAAGTATTTCAAATAAAATTTTTCATATTTGATTATTAAGAACCAAGATGATAATTAATATGCTTTCACAAAAATCGTTGCTTAAATTGCAGAAACTATTGCGCTTTACTTTGTTCGAGTTCTGAAATTTGTGACGTCACAGCTGCTAACGTTAAACTCAACTAGTTAATTGAAAAAAAAAAACATTCCTCAGCTTCAATTCAATGTCAGGCAACATTAGTTTTGCTTGTTAATTGTTGACGGAACTTGTTGAAAAGGTACAAAAAAAGGAGAAAAAATGGGTATATTTTTTATTTTCCTTGGATTCTTTGGCGTATTTATTTTTGCCATCACCGCATTGATTCTGGGCGATGTGATGAATGGGCAGGGAGAACGGGCCGGTCTCAGCTGGTTCCTGTATTCGAGCAGTCCACTGATGTGGGCCGGCCTCGGCGTTGGCCTCTGTGTCTCTCTCTCGGTCATCGGATCAGCGATGGGCATCTATGCGACGGGGACCAGTGTGGTCGGAGGCGGAGTCCGATCGCCACGCATCCGAACCAAGAATCTGATCTCCGTTTTGTTTTGTGAGGCGGTGGCCATCTATGGCCTGATCAGCTCAATTGTGTTCTCGGGCAGTCTGCAAAAGTATGAATTGCGTACGGTGATCCACAGCCGTGAAAAGATGACCCAGAACATGTTTACCGGCTTCGCCACCTTTGGAGCGGGTCTCTCCGTTGGCCTTGTCAATCTGAGCTGCGGCATTTGTGTGGGTTTGGTAGGATCGGGGGTGGCTCTATCGGATGCTGCGAATGCAGCACTCTTTGTCAAGATACTGATTGTGGAGATCTTTGGATCGGCCATTGGACTGTTTGGATTGATTGTTGGAATTTTGATGACATCCCGTGCGGAAATTATCGACTAACTCTTGAGAGGACTACGAATTTTATTAAAAACTACAATTGGTACACAATATAACCTAAATGCTAATCATCGTCGCTATCTTCGCTACTGCCTTGCTGCTCCTCCTCCTGCTGTTGAGCCTGCTGTTCATCCTCATCCTCTTCGTCCCAGTGCTTGATCTTCTTGTTGGTCATAAAATCCTCGCGCAGCACATTCCATTCGGATTTTTTCTTTTTATTGCCAGCATGAGCTGGCTGCTCATCATTGCTTGGCTCGTCCTCGTCGTCGTCGTCAGAGTCCGTTTCGGACTCCTCCTTTTTGATGCGATTGTCTATCGGTGAGGATTTGGCACGTTTGCCGCTCATCAGCACATCCAAAAATTTACGCTTATCAATGTTGTTGAGAACCGCATCCTGGCGACTGTCCAGCGGTCCAGCGTCATTCAACTGATCCTGCAGATCCTTTTGCTGGACGCGCACCGCATTGAAGAATTGCACCATGCCGCGTGTGGCAACCTTGCGCAGATTACGCTCTCTCTCCATGTCCCGGTAACTGGGCTTGACACGCAATTGCAGCGGCACATTCTTGCGCTGTTGTCGCGTCAATGTCGCATCGAGCGCAGAGCCTACCTCGGCTTCATGCTCCTCTTTTGGCTTTTTCACATCACTTCCAGTAATCTCAAAGTCATAGTCCTTATGTTTTGATTTGCTGCTTGAGTCATTGAGCTTTTTAGCCCGGGAGAGCATTGTTTTATTTTGTGTCGTTGATTGGAGCATCTTCAGCATGGAGTTGGCCCAGCCGGAGTTGCCTCCTTCTTTGTCGCTGGCATCATCGCTTTGGTCGTCATCAGAACTGCTTGTCTGTTTCTCAGTTGGCGGCATCTTTTTGGCCCGCTTATCGCTTAGCAGTGCCATAATTGCAATACAATAATTCAATTAAATACACTATAAACAGAAGCGACTCTTTTTAAACACGTGCGAGTCGCAATAAAAATATATTTCAGACAGCTGTTTTGAATTGCACTGCTTTTAATAGCACTTGTCGCAGAATTAGTTTATTTTGCGGGCATTTTGGCATTCCGCTACCTGGTCACACTGCAACATAAAACGATCATTTTAGTTGCAGTTTTAGTTTTTGACGATATTTCTAGTTGCTGCAAGCTGAGAATTGTGAACTGCTTTTTTTTTAAATAAAATAAATTAATGGTTCTTCAAAATGCGAATAAGCATTAAATATTAATTATAAATAAAGCATGTCTAATAAAATTTTGAAAAATATTACGACTTGATTTATAAATACTTAACCTTCGTCATCTAAAGCGGGCATCTTTATCCCAGTCCCAGCAAACTTTCCACAAATCTATTAATTATAGTATTAAATAAATTAGTTAATCGTTAGAAGTGTGTGTAAAAATATAACAAAAACACACCCAAATGATGCTTAAGACCTCAAAAATTGTCCTCATGGGTTTTTTTTAAGATCAATTAAAAATATATAGTGCACTGATCATATTGATTTTTTTTAAAAGAATATTCTATGAGTAACAATTCAATAATTAAATACATGTGCAATGTATAATAAAAAGACAAAATATCTACTCAGTAAATAAACATTTATAGCTTGTAAATATAATTCTGCTCTTTATTTTAGAATTTGATCATATAAGCTCTTGAGCGCAGTGGCATATTCCTCCAGATCTCTTGTGGCCTGATCTTCAGGCAAGAAGTCTTTCAGTTGATAAATAAATATTTGAATAAACTGCTGCGTTAGCTGAAGAAAAAAAAAGGAAAGCAAACTTATCCATGTATGTATAATTGAATGAAAGAATATATATATATATAATTGAAAGAACTAACCATGAGGATTGGTTGAGCCTTATTATGCACGACGAGACACTCCATGAGGACAGCCACAAACTTGGCATAAAATTCACACAGATGCACATGCAAAGCCTGTAGCGGAATTGAAAGAATGCACACCAAAAAGCAACGTTGCATTGCGACCAACAATTGAGCGCAGGAGTCGGCACTTTGCAACAGTTTCTCGGATTCCAATTGAAGCATTTGCAGAATGTGTTTGGCCCATCGATAATTGGTGCTGACATTGAGCGAAGAGCAGACGTCTAAGCAAGCATTGATTTGATTGGGTTGTGTGAAATCGGCGGCCAATCCTTCTCGGATTTCCTCCTTATTTAGGGTGAAGAAATAGCCTAGTTTTGTTATGAAATTCAGCAGGCAAATTGACATTTTAACATCGGACGATAGCGAGACATTAAGTGTAAGACGTTCGAGCATCTCATCGCACTGATTCCACTGTAAAAGCATCGATTAATAAGGGGATCACAATATCTACAGATATACATCATAGCTACCGCAAAGCCATACAGCTCCGTGAAGTGATCCAAGCAGTGGCACAGGCAATTCCAATTCTCGAAAGTTGTGTCAACCGGGTGCAAACTGTGCGCATCCCTAAACACATTGTCATAGATAACGCCTTGTATATTCAACTGCTGGATATCAGCCGGATGCTGTGAATCAAGTTATAAACAACGAATTCTACGGATACTAACATACATCTGATATATCTCACGCTAGACTGTAACATGTGCGAAAAGATTCGAGCGCCAAGCTGCTTGTACTCCGACTGAAAGCATTCACGCACATTTAAACCCACAGCTACGCTGAAAGTGATCAATTTTGTGGACATTTTGACGTCGTTTCCATAGCGCTTCTGTAAATAGTATAATACAGAGATATTACATAGTTCAATGAATATAATTACATTCATTATAATTACCTGTAGATAACTGACAAAACCATGAACTGCGCCAAGCTGACGCTTCCAACAATCCTTGTGCAACTTTTGCTCATAATAACAAAATATATACGATTCCTCAGCATTGAGGCAGATGGACAACAAATTTTCGAGATATTCATGGGCATTTCGCAACAGAAGTGCAGCTTCGCCAATCAGACTGTAAATCGTTGGCGATGCGATCAATTCGCATAGTAGCAAAATAACCTGTGACCTCAGCTGCAGTAACATAAGCTATTAAAACCATATCAAAATAACCGCTAGCACTTAAGCAAACCTGGTTTGGGCCATCATTCGAAATGACATCCTTGTTTCTCTGTAGAATATCATACAACTTAGGCAGCTCTTGTTGGAGTAAGGAATGATAGGTTTCAAAGTGCGACGGCAGCAACTGTACGTTATCCAGATCCTTCTTTAAAGCAGGCAGCATGCATAGCTGCACCTGATCACTTATAAATGCCAACTCTGGATTGTCAGCATCGCAAGTCATTGTACTATTTACTAAACTCTGCAGCTCAAAAAAAAAAAATACAATGTGTTATCGATAAGAGTTCAGCTGCTTGACAGAGTGACCCTGTTTTATATAAAAAAAAAAATACATGGTCACTCGTTTAATAATTTGCAACCGGTCCGATTGCTGCCAGAATATATTTTCTGTTTACTGTCATAAGCTAAATAACAAATATAATGCTAACGCTTAAGCTCGAGGCCTTGGGTCATCCATCGCCCAACAATGTGTCTTTCACCAGTAAGTATTGAGTCCACTGTTGAAATTATTTTTGAAAGTGATATCAGCTGCTTAACAGAGTGACCGTATGTCTTACAAACAAAAAAATTAAATGGTCACTTGTTTAATAAATTGCAAGCTTTTCGGTCGCTTTGAGAATATTTTTTGTGTTAATCTGTAAAATTATCTATTACAAGAGATATGGTAAATATAATGCTTAACCTTAAGCTCGAGGCCTTGGGTCATCCAACACCCAACAATATAGCATTCAGCAGTACGTATTGAAATAATTGTCGGCAGTAATTCTTAACTAATTCTGTGGCACACACAGACCGCAAGGAATTTGCCAGCACAGTCCTTTGGCTGGAGGATCAAAAGATACGTTTTTATTCCATTGAAAGCCGTGACACAATGCGTAATCTGGAGAACATGCCGGCGTGGGAAGAGGGCTAAAAGCAATACCTCAAAGACCTGAGCACGCCGCCATACGACACACAGCTGGAGCAGCTGACCTGGTTGGTGGGCCACGCGATGCGTCTCGAATTTCTCGATGATCCCGCCCAATACAATTCGATCAATGGGGTTTCTGAAGGCCAGCCAAAGAAAAACGGCGCTCTGTCGCAGGAGAAAGTGCAAACCATATTTGATGGTAAGATTAATGGTGAGTTGCACAAAGGATTTTTACATTACTACTAATTGCAAATTGCACCTATTTTTGTGTTTTGTAAACAGTCCATGACAAAGATTTCATTGCGGGCGTTCGAACTCTGGCCACAAAGCTGCAAGTGCCCCATCACCCCAATCATTTGCTGCAACTGGAGGCTGTGGCGCGCATTGTCCACGAGCGACTTGGGCCGGCCGCGATGAACCGCAAGGCGATCACCGGCACACCTTTCCCCTTTGACAGGGGTAATGATGTAGTTGCAGCCAACGATCCGGCATTGGATTATCCGATGCGGATCTTGAGACTGCTCCAAATCCAAAGTCTGCGTCAGCTGCAGACGCAGATCAATGAAACCATTGTCTCCGTGCAAACGGTGACGGCCAATCCGAAGACTGACACCAAGCTGAGCAAGGTGGGACGCTAAAGGACGAGATACGCATCGTTGAACAACTTTACTTATAATTGTAATGAACAAACTATATTTACGATTACGCTATTATTAAATAACATCAGCGTTTAAAGAACGGATGATCCCCTGTAATTTTTTTCGATTGCTTTTCGGACTCAGCGGTTGCCTTCAGGAAATTTGCATCTGCCTAACGGGCAGCGCCCAGGAAACCAGCCACTATTTTGGAGGAGAAATTGTCAAATTGTTGTTCTTGTATATTTATTTCTTTTTTTTTGCGTACCTGCTGCAATGCTCTTCATTGCGTAGTGTTCAATGGGCGAGCGACGACGTTTGGCTTGCGAAAGCAAAAAGGCTCCAATGCCGATCATGCCGAAGCCGCTTATTAGGCGGCAGGTGATGCAGTCGGCGGACTCGGACACATTGTCCCGATACCAAGCAGATATTTTACTAATCATTGTGCTCCAACAATCGGCGGTATTTTCGAATTTTCCTGACTTTCTTTGAGTTTCCTTTTTTTATGTGTCTGTTTTTATTTTAAGAGTTCTATCGAAGACTTGAATCAAAAGTCTAGCTGAACTAAATGAACGAATTTAGTTCATACACGTTCAGGTTCATTAAGTTCGTGCATAGTTGTTGAAAATTTATTGAAGCGGTTCGAATAAGTGCATATATTATTTGGATTTTAGTAATCTCAAATTTATGAATAATGATGAGTTCCTAGATAATCAAAATAATTCAAACAAACTATGAGACAGTGTTTGTCTTCAATGACATTAGCATAGGCTGCAATCCTAACAGTGCACATTAACAGATGTTTCCTGCATTAATTTTTATTTCGGTAATGCGATTATCAATCAATTACCGTCAAATAACAAAAACTTGTTCCTTGTATTTGTGATCACCCTGTGATATCAATTATCGAAAAAAATATTATACACTTTGAAATCCGTGGTCCTTTTTATTTAGAGACGCACTCACGATCTATCGTCAAGCTTCCACATTATATCGACCATGTAATGCCGACCGCCACACTTTGCAGTGAAACAAACGCAAAGCAATAATACAAACACGAGTGGACGAAAATCTTTAATTTAAATGTTTCAAGTTGATCGTTAACATTAACTCCGGCTTAAAAAATTGTAAGTTTCAATGCTCATTGGACTTGGCTAAGTTTTAAAAGGTAGCATTAAGTAAAAGTATAGGAAAATGCAGGTGAAAATTTATGCCGAAAATGAGAAAAAAAGTTGCCGGCGCGACAACGCTACGCACACATGCAAGCAAGGACACTGACACACACGTATACAACACTAGCTTGCAAATGGCGGATGGAACCAACAGCAAAAACTGCATGCATGTACTCTGTGTGTGTGCGTTGCAAGAAGTTGGAAGTGTGGAAAAAAAAAACAACAACGGTAATTGCATAAAGTAAAAGCAGTACTACGAAACGTGTGCGTGTGTGGTGTTGTGCATTGCATTTGTTGTTTTGCAGCGACAACAGCAGCGACGCCCTTTTGTCTTCAGCTTTGCGTACGTCGCCCTTTTGCACGGATCTTGGCTGACATTGCCCCGCCCCCGCCCACACCTACGCAGCAAACCATGTCTTCGTTTTCTATGCGTGTTGTGTGTGTGTATAAGTGAGAGTTGTAGGTGTATTAGTAGTCGTCGTATATGCTCCACATCTATCAGACGAAAGAAGACGAAAGACGAAGACAAACAGCCGCACACTCAAAATCGGGTTTAGGTCACTTGGCAGGCAGGCATATTCATGCATACACACATAGACACATACGCGGACAAGTATATTTGTATGTATGTGTGCGCTTCACATACATTTCAAATGATTCGTTTTCTCAAAGTCTCGCCAATTTAGACTCTTAATAAGCCACGTTGAATATGCTTCTTACTTTTTTTTTGTTCCTACACTCAATGCGCTAATGTCATTAGAGTGCAAACTGATAGCCAAAAGCCCAAAAGGCAGCCGCTGACAAAATTAATTTTTTTTTTTTTTATAAATTTTTTGATTTGCCAAGAATTTTTGTGGCGCTGTCTGAGTGACATCCCCTGCCCTCTGCTGGGTGCCTGACTTTTTGTCTGTCTGCCATTTAGCGCTGGTTTTGTTGCGATTTTATCAAACACAATAATAAAAAAAAACATAATTGATGTGCTGGCCCCTATTTGTTGCACTTGTGTATGTGTTGTCTGCATTTGTGTTGGGCTTGTCTTTTGACATTTACACATTGCTGCTGCTGGCGGCAGCCCTACAGCAGATACACGCCCTCCCTCTTCTTCCTCCTTTCAATTACACTCAGAGACTCGCACTCTCTCGCTCTCTGTCAAATTGAGCGCTTATCACATCATGAGCAAATATAATGCATTTTGTTTGTGTAGTCATTCAAAAGCTCTCATATAAATAGTAGTATATATATATATATATTTATATATATGTGTGTATGTATAATGAATGTGCCTAGTTTGTCATTCACATTTTTCTCAATTGATAATAATAATCAATAATCATTAATTAGACATCATCATCAAGCATTGACTACTGACTCATTGTAAAATGCGACGAGTTGTTCCCTTGAACCTTGAACTAGTTCCTAAATTGACTTTGACTACTATCTAGGAGCAAGATATACGAATAAAAACAAAATAGCATCAAACAACTGCGAACTTAAGGGGCGCCCACACAACACTGGCTCTCTTTTTTTTTGAGGGAGCGCACTCAGAAACATTGCATGTTGCATAAACATAATTAAATAAATGAAACAGAGAACTTTCTAAAATTAACACTTGCCCGTTGAGGAGGCCTCTGACAAGCAAAAATAGAAAAAGCAAAATTGCATTTATGAATAACAGCACAAACAAAGACATCGCAAAAGAAAAAGAAAACGTTGAATGAATGATGAGTGTGTTAATAAATGCAAATAACCAAGTGATGGGAGAGTGAGAGAGAGAACGAGTTAGCGAGCGAGAGAGTGCCACTTGCACACCGTTACACCGCTGAAGCAATTGGCCGTGTGAGTGAAAAAAATAAATATTCCATATAGGCAGCGGCGCAGCTGCTTTTCCTTCCAATTGAGCAACAGCAAAATTGGGCCAAATTTGCAGTCGGCGCAGCTTGTAACCAGGCCAGCAGTAAATTTAGCAAACGACTCAGTCATGAATATACACACAAAACACGCACATACCAATGTAATTATTTATGTGTGTATAAGTTTGTACTTGTTGCAGTTTTATTTTATGCTTTTGCCGATAATCATTTTTATAGACGTCGGAGCCGAGTCACACAGCAGACACACTAATACAAGCATACACACATACATGCGTGGTTACATGTTGTACCTGTGTGTGAATGTGATGTGTGTGAACAGTTGAGCACATTCCGCAGCGGCGCTCTTCCGGTTGATGACCTTTACCTTTACCTTTATTTGTAGTTTCTTCTTCACGGCCGCTAGATGACGCTCAAAGAAATGCTGCCTTTGTTGGCATCTTTGAAGTGAAAAAAAAAATTACCGATAGCCAACAAAATCTCTTTGACTGACATCTATATTTAGCACGGTCAGAGTTGCCAGTACTGCCACCCTTGTGAGATGGGAAAATAAAGTTTAAAGTAACTTTAAATTTAAGTGACTACTTTACTTAGATGTGCTATTAAAATCTATAAGTAACGTCATCGAAGTTATTAAAAGTTTGATACTCAGAGTAAGACAAACAGAAAACATGCCGCTGATTTCAGCAGCCAGTTAGTGTTTGTGTTTTTGCTTGTTTGCTTGCTGGCCGAGCGAGAGCAACAACCTTGAATTAAATTCGCAATTTGTGAATTCTTCAGAAGCTCAGCTAAGAAGCGGGCAGTAGCAAGCAGATCTTATGGAGCGAGCACACTTGAAATTTCAAGTTCTAACTGTATGTATACATGCGCCGGCCGTTAGTGTAAGCGAGATAGAGCATAAGAAAAAGAAAGAGAGTGAATGGGAAAGCAAGCGAGTGCACTGAGCAGAGCTGAGCTTTAGCGTCAGTCGTCATTATCATCGTCGTCGCTTCTCGCCGTCACCTTGTGTCATTCGCAGTTCATTCGTATTGTGTCCATTTAGCGCTCTGCACAACAGGCGCTTCGTGTGCTCGGTGAAAAAAGAAGCGATCCCACATTTCTGCTGCTGCTTTATTGAGTGCTATTCCAATATTTTACATACGTGTGCGTCAGAAAGTGATGCGCGCCTCTATGTGTGTGTGTGTCTGTGTATGTGTATGTATGTATGTACACGCATGTGTGGGAATTTCCTGTTACATTTGCAAGTCTTTCTTTGGGAATTTTTTGTTTTAGGTTTTTGTGTGGGCAGTTTTTGCTGTTGGCATCCGCCTTGAGTTCAACGAAAAAAAAAACAAGTTGCTATTTGCTTACTCATTTTCGTGGAACTAAGCTTTGGGACAGGCGATTGACAAAACAGGCAAGAACAAGTCTCATCGATCCTAGCCTAAAATATTCCACAACTGTATGTGTGTGTGGTGTGTGTAACTTGCTTACATATGGTTTAAAGTGCATCTTTTGTCTGATAAACAGGACGTGTAAGCATAATAAACAACACGAAATAAACAAGTCAATTATTATTTACAGCACGACTAGCCATATTAACGATAACAGTTGCATACTTATGTATTTATTTTTTTACCATTCACCGGCCGGCTAACTGATAAGCACGTACACAGAAAAATGTAATATTTTCTCTATTTTTTGCAGAAATAATATTGACATTTATTTTTTCTTCTTATTTGTCTACAATTAAGTGGACTTTCTGTACTGTTTCATGACAAACATTTCTTAAGCTATTCTGCATATATATGCATATATATATATATATATATATATGTACATCTGTATATATAGACACGTTAATACACATACATGCATAGATGAAATTTTGAAGTGAATGACGAGAATAATTGTTTCGATTTTGTTATGTTGCCGTAGATCTCTTTGCTTTCGCCCTATGTTTAATGCGAAATTTGTAGAGCAACGTAAACGTTTCCGTTCCCTAATTGCGAAGTTCCACATCATCGGCAGTAAGGATCGGTACTTTCACTTCAAGTGCTGATAATGTGTGGCAAAAAGAAATAAAAACGAGCACTAAATAATTTATTATCACTTTTCGAGGAAGAAGAACTTTTGACACCACACATTTTGTGTGCTATTTTTATTTTTATTTTTCCTAGAAAGATAAAGCGCAATTTAATCTGCGCACCGAGAACAATGTTCGCTATATCGACAGCTCACTGTAAAAAAGCTACAATCAAAGCGGCAAAAAAAGCCACTATCAATAATAAATCACAGAAAATTTGAGTTATGATTATTATTATATGCGGGAAATTAATAATTTGAAATGAAACATTTAGTGATTTAAATAGCGATTAGGAAAAGACTAAACACATATCGTAATTTGAGCAGTCTAATTTTAATACTTGGCAACTATTATTAATTAAGTTCTGATTACATTTTGCTGTTCCAGTAATCTCCAAGGGGGAATCAGAAGAGAGAAGCAGAGCAAACAGCAAAACTTATATCATCGACTGCTGGCGACACAAACTATGCAAATATGGATTTTCACATTCTGATTGTCATTGGTTGTGTGTTTGGGGCATCGCTGCTCGCGTTTCTGTTCGTCAACAAGATCTTCAGGCGCAAGACCTTCGAGGAGGTTGATGGTTCTTCAAAATGCGAATAAGCATTAAATATTAATTATAAATAAAGCATATCTAATAAAATTTTGAAAAAATATTACGACTTGATTTATAAATACTTAACCTTCGTCATTTGAAGCGGGCATCTTTATCCCAGTCCCAGCAAACTTTCCACAAATCTATTAATTATAGTATTAAATAAATTAGTTAATCGTTAGAAGTGTGTGTAAAAATATAACAAAAACACACCCAAATGATGCTTAAGACCTCAAAAATTGTCCTCATGGGTTTTTTTTTAAGATCAATTAAAAATATATAGTGCACTGATCATATTGATTTTTTTTTAAAGAATATTCTATGAGTAACAATTCAATAATTAAATACATGTGCAATGTATAATAAAAAGACAAAATATCTACTCAGTAAATAAACATTTATAGCTTGTAAATATAATTCTGCTCTTTATTTTAGAATTTGATCATATAAGCTCTTGAGCGCAGTGGCATATTCCTCCAGATCTCTTGTGGCCTGATCTTCAGGCAAGAAGTCTTTCAGTTGATAAATAAATATTTGAATAAACTGCTGCGTTAGCTGAAGAAAAAAAAAGGAAAGCAAACTTATCCATGTATGTATAATTGAATGAAAGAATATATATATATATAATTGAAAGAACTAACCATGAGGATTGGTTGAGCCTTATTATGCACGACGAGACACTCCATGAGGACAGCCACAAACTTGGCATAAAATTCACACAGATGCACATGCAAAGCCTGTAGCGGAATTGAAAGAATGCACACCAAAAAGCAACGTTGCATTGCGACCAACAATTGAGCGCAGGAGTCGGCACTTTGCAACAGTTTCTCGGATTCCAATTGAAGCATTTGCAGAATGTGTTTGGCCCATCGATAATTGGTGCTGGCATTGAGCGAAGAGCAGACGTCTAAGCAAGCATTGATTTGATTGGGTTGTGTGAAATCAGCGGCCAATCCTTCTCGGATTTCCTCCTTATTTAGGGTGAAGAAATAGCCTAGTTTTGTTATGAAATTCAGCAGGCAAATTGACATTTTAACATCGGACGATAGCGAGACATTAAGTGTAAGACGTTCGAGCATCTCATCGCACTGATTCCACTGTAAAAGCATCGATTAATAAGGGGATCACAATATCTACAGATATACATCATAGCTACCGCAAAGCCATCCAGCTCCGTGAAGTGATCCAAGCAGTGGCACAGGCAATTCCAATTCTCGAAAGTTGTGTCAACCGGGTGCAAACTGTGCGCATCCCTAAACACATTGTCATAGATAACGCCTTGTATATTCAACTGCTGGATATCAGCCGGATGCTGTGAATCAAGTTATAAACAACGAATTCTACGGATACTAACATACATCTGATATATCTCACGCTAGACTGTAACATGTGCGAAAAGATTCGAGCGCCAAGCTGCTTGTACTCCGACTGAAAGCATTCACGCACATTTAAACCCACAGCTACGCTGAAAGTGATCAATTTTGTGGACATTTTGACGTCGTTTCCATAGCGCTTCTGTAAATAGTATAATACAGAGATATTACATAGTTCAATGAATATAATTACATTCATTATAATTACCTGTAGATAACTGACAAAACCATGAACTGCGCCAAGCTGACGCTTCCAACAATCCTTATGCAACTTTTGCTCATAATAACAAAATATATACGATTCCTCAGCATTGTGGCAGATGGACAACAAATTTTCGAGATATTCATGGGCATTTCGCAACAGAAGTGCAGCTTCGCCAATCAGACTGTAAATCGTTGGCGATGCGATCAATTCGCATAGTAGCAAAATAACCTGTGACCTCAGCTGCAATAACATAAGCTATTAAAACCATATCAAAATAACCGCTAGCACTCAAGCAAACCTGGTTTGGGCCATCATTCGAAATGACATCCTTGTTTCTCTGTAGAATATCATACAACTTAGGCAGCTCTTGTTGGAGTAAGGAATGATAGGTTTCAAAGTGCGACGGCAGCAACTGTACGTTATCCAGATCCTTCTTTAAGGCAGGCAGCATGCATAGCTGCACCTGATCACTTATAAATGCCAACTCTGGATTGTCAGCATCGCAAGTCATTGTACTATTTACTAAACTCTGCAGCTCAAAAAAAAAATACAATGTGTAATCGATAAGAGTTCAGCTGCTTGACAGAGTGACCCTGTTTTATATAAAAAAAAAATACATGGTCACTCGTTTAATAATTTGCAACCGGTCCGATTGCTGCCAGAATATATTTTCTGTTTACTGTCATAAGCTAAATAACAAATATAATGCTAACGCTTAAGCTCGAGGCCTTGGGTCATCCATCGCCCAACAATGTGTCATTCATCAGTAAGTATTGAGTCCACTGTTGAAATTATTTTCGAAAGTGATATCAGCTGCTTAACAGAGTGACCGTATGTCTTACAAACAAAAAAATTAAATGGTCACTTGTTTAGTAAATTGCAAGCTTTTCGGTCGCTGTGAGAATATTTTTTGTGTTAATCTGTAAAATTATCTATTAAAAGAGATATGGTAAATATAATGCTTAACCTTAAGCTCGAGGCCTTGGGTCATCCAACACCCAACAATATAGCATTCAGCAGTACGTATTGAAATAATTGTCGGCAGTAATTCTTAACTAATTCTGTGGCACACACAGACCGCAAGGAATTTGCCAGCACAGTCCTTTGGCTGGAAGATCAAAAGATACGTTTTTATTCCATTGAAAGCCGTGACACAATGCGTAATCTGGAGAACATGCCGGCGTGGGAGGAGGGCTACAAGCAATACCTCAAAGACCTGAGCATGCCGCCATACGACACACAGCTGGAGCAGCTGACCTGGTTGGTGGGCCACGCGATGCGACTCGAATTTCTCGATGATCCCGCCCAATACAATTCGATCAATGGGGTTTCTGAAGGCCAGCCAAAGAAAAACGGCGCTCTGTCGCAGGAGAAAGTGCAAACCATATTTGATGGTAAGATTAATGGTGAGTTGCACAAAGGATTTTTACATTACTACTAACTGCAAATTGCACCTATTTTTTAATTTTGTAAACAGTCCATGACAAGGATTTCATTGCGGGCGTGCGAACTCTGGCCACAAAGCTGCAAGTGCCCCATCACCCCAATCATTTGCTGCAACTGGAGGCTGTGGCGCGCATTGTCCACGAGCGAATTGGGCCGGCCGCGATGAACCGCAAGGCGATCACCGGCACACCTTTCCCCTTTGACAGGGGTAATGATGTAGTTGCAGCCAACGATCCGGCATTGGATTATCCGATGCGGGTCTTGAGACTGCTCCAAATCCAAAGTCTGCGTCAGCTGCAGACGCAGATCAATGAAACCATTGTCTCCGTGCAAACGGTGACGGCCAATCCGAAGACTGACACCAAGCTGGGCAAAGTGGGACGCTAAAGGACGAGATACGCATCGTTGAACAACTTTACTTATAATTGTAATGAACAAACTATATTTACGATTACGCTATTATTAAATAACATCAGCGTTTAAAGAACGGATGATCCCCTGTAATTTTTTTCGATTGCTTTTCGGACTCAGCGGTTGCCTTCAGGAAATTTGCATCTGCCAAACGGGCAGCGCCCAGGAAACCAGCCACTATTTTGGAGGAGAAATTGTCTAATTGTTGTTCTTGTATATTTATTTCTTTTTTTTTTGCGTACCTGCTGCAATGCTCTTCATTGCGTAGTGTTCAATGGGCGAGCGACGGCGTTTGGCTTGCGAAAGCAAAAAGGCTCCAATGCCGATCATGCCGAAGCCGCTTATTAGGCGGCAGGCGATGCAGTCGGCGGACTCGGACACATTGTCCCGATACCAAGCAGATATTTTACTAATCATAGTGCTCCAACAATCGGCGGTATTTTCGAATTTTCCTGACTTTCTTTGAGTTTGCTATTTTTATGTGTCTGTTTTTATTTTAAGAATTCTATCGAAGACTTGAATCAAAAGTCTAGCTGAACTAAATGAACGAATTTAGTTCATACACGTTCAGGTTCATTAAGTTCGTGCATAGTTGTTGAAAATTTATTGAAGCGGTTCGAATAAGTGCATATATTATTTGGATTTTAGTAATCTCAAATTTATGAATAATGATGAGTTCCTAGATAATCAAAATAATTCAAACAAACTATGAGACAGTGTTTGTCTTCAATGACATTAGCATAGGCTGCAATCCTAACAGTGCACATTAACAGATGTTTCCTGCATTAATTTTTATTTCGGTAATGCAATTATCAATCAATTACCTTCAAATAACATAAACTTGTTCCTTGTATTTGTGATCACCCTGTGATATCAATTATCGAAAAAAATATACACTTTGAAATCCGTGGTCCTTTTTATTTAGAGACGCACTCACGATCTATCGTCAAACTTCCACATTATATCGACCATGTAATGCCGACCGCCACACTTTGCAGTGAATCAAACGCAAAGCAATAATACAAACACGAGTGGACGAAAATCTTTAATTTAAATGTTTCAAGTTGATCGTTAACATTAACTCCGGCTTAAAAAATTGTAAGTTTCAATGCTCATTGGACTTGGCTAAGTTTTAAAAGGTAGCATTAAGTAAAAGTATAGGAAAATGCAGGTGAAAATTTATGCCGAAAATGAGAAAAAAAGTTGCCGACGCGACAACGCTACGCACACATGCAAGCAAGGACACACACTGACACACACGTATACAACACTAGCTTGCAAATGGCGGATGGAACCAACAGCAAAAACTGCATGCATGTACTCTGTGTGTGTGCGTGTGTGTAGTTTAAGGCATAAATACTGCGCTGTGATTTCAATGTGAAAAAGTTGTGAATTTGTTGACGTTGCAAGAAGTTGGGAGTGTGGAAAACAAAAACAGCAACGGTAATTGCATAAAGTAAAAGCAGGTCTACGAAACGTGTGCGTGTGTGGTGTTGTGCATTGCATTTGTTGTTTTGCAGCGACGCCCTTTGTCTTCAGCTTTGCGTACGTCGCCCTTTTGCACGGATCTTGGCTGACATTGCCCCGCCCCCGCCCACACCTACGCAACAAACCATGTCTTCGTTTTCTATGCGTGTTGTGTGTGTGCATAAGTGAGAGTTGTATGTGTTTGTAGGTGTATTAGTAGTCGTCGTATATGCTCCACATCTATCAGACGAAAGAAGACGAAAGACGAAGACAAACAGCCGCACACTCAAAATCGGGTTTAGGTCACTTGGCAGGCAGGCATACACACGTAGACACATACGCGGACAAGTATATTTGTATGTATGTGTGCGCTTCACATACATTTCAAATGATTCGTTTTCTCAAAGTCTCGCCAATTTAGACTCTTAATAAGCCACGTTGAATATGCTTCTTACTTTTTTTTTGTTCCTACACTCAATGCGCTAATGTCATTAGAGTGCAAACTGATAGCCAAAAGCCCAAAAGGCAGCCGCTGACAAAATTAATTTTTTTTTTTTTTATAAATTTTTTGATTTGCCAAGAATTTTTGTGGCGCTGTCTGAGTGACATCCCCTGCCCTCTGCTGGGTGCCTGACTTTTTGTCTGTCTGCCATTTAGCGCTGGTTTTGTTGCGATTTTATCAAACACAATAATAAAAAAAAACATAATTGATGTGCTGGCCCCTATTTGTTGCACTTGTGTATGTGTTGTCTGCATTTGTGTTGGGCTTGTCTTTTGACATTTACACATTGCTGCTGCTGGCGGCAGCCCTACAGCAGATACACGCCCTCCCTCTTCTTCCTCCTTTCAATTACACTCAGAGACTCGCACTCTCTCGCTCTCTGTCAAATTGAGCGCTTATCACATCATGAGCAAATATAATGCATTTTGTTTGTGTAGTCATTCAAAAGCTCTCATATAAATAGTAGTATATATATATATATATTTATATATATGTGTGTATGTATAATGAATGTGCCTAGTTTGTCATTCACATTTTTCTCAATTGATAATAATAATCAATAATCATTAATTAGACATCATCATCAAGCATTGACTACTGACTCATTGTAAAATGCGACGAGTTGTTCCCTTGAACCTTGAACTAGTTCCTAAATTGACTTTGACTACTATCTAGGAGCAAGATATACGAATAAAAACAAAATAGCATCAAACAACTGCGAACTTAAGGGGCGCCCACACAACACTGGCTCTCTTTTTTTTTGAGGGAGCGCACTCAGAAACATTGCATGTTGCATAAACATAATTAAATAAATAAAACAGAGAACTTTCTAAAATTAACACTTGCCCGTTGAGGAGGCCTCTGACAAGCAAAAATAGAAAAAGCAAAATTGCATTTATGAATAACAGCACAAACAAAGACATCGCAAAAGAAAAAGAAAACGTTGAATGAATGATGAGTGTGTTAATAAATGCAAATGATGGGAGAGTGTGAGAGAGAACGAGTTAGCGAGCGAGAGAGTGCCACTTGCACACCGTTACACCGCTGAAGCAATTGGCCGTGTGAGTGAAAAAAATAAATATTCCATATAGGCAGCGGCGCAGCTGCTTTTCCATCTAATTGAGCAACAGCAAAATTGGGCCAAATTTGCAGTCGGCGCAGCTTGTAACCAGGCCAGCAGTAAATTTAGCAAACGACTCAGTCATGAATATACACACAAAACACGCACATACCAATGTAATTATTTATGTGTGTATAAGTTTGTACTTGTTGCAGTTTTATTTTATGCTTTTGCCGATAATCATTTTTATAGACGTCGGAGCCGAGTCACACAGCAGACACACTCATACAAGCATACACACATACATGCATGGTTACATGTTGTACCTGTGTGTGAATGTGATGTGTGTGAACAGTTGAGCACATTCCGCAGCGGCGCTCTTCCGGTTGATGACCTTTACCGGCTTTTATTTGTAGTTTCTTCTTCACGGCCGCTGGATGACGCTCAAAGAAATGCTGCCTTTGTTGGCATCTTTGAATTGAAAAAAAAAATTACCGATAGCCAACAAAATCTCTTTGACTGACATCTATATTTAGCACGGCCCTGTTAAATGTTGAATATTATTTATTCATAGTCTTGGTCAGAGTTGCCAGTACTGCCACCCTTGTGAGATGGGAAAATAAAGTTTAAAGTAACTTTAAATTTAAGTGTCTACTTTACTTAGATGTGCTATTAAAATCTATAAGTAACGTCATCGAAGTTATTAAAAGTTTAATACTCAGAGAAGACAAACAGAAAACATGCCGCTGATTTCAGCAGCCAGTTAGTGTTTGTGTTTTTGCTTGTTTGCTTGCTGGCCGAGCGAGAGCAACAACCTTGAATTAAATTCGCAATTTGTGAATTCTTCAGAAGCTCAGCAAGCAGTAGCAAGCAGATCTTATGGAGCGAGCACACTTGAAATTTCAAGTTCTAACTGTATGTATACATGCGCCGGCCGTTAGTGTAAGCGAGATAGAGCATATGAAAAAGAAAGAGAGTGAGTGGGAAAGCAAGCGAGCGCACTGAGCAGAGCTGAGCTTTAGCGTCAGTCGTCATTATCATCGTCGTCGCTTCTCGCCGTCACCTTGTGTCATTCGCAGTTCATTCGTATTGTGTCCGTTTAGCGCTCTGCACAACAGGCGCTTCGTGTGCTCGGTGAAAAAAAGAAGCGATCCCACATTTCTGCTGCTGCTTTAGTGAGTGCTATTCCAATATTTTACATACGTGTGCGTCAGAAAGTGATGCGCACCTCTATGTGTGTGTGTGTGTGTGTGTGTGTATGTGTATGTATGTATGTACACACATGTGTGGGAATTTCCTGTTACATTTGCAAGTCTTTCTTTGGGAATTTTTTGTTTTAGGTTTTTGTGTGGGCAGTTTTTGCTGTTGGCATCCGCCTTGAGTTCAACGAAAAAAAAAACAAGTTGCTATTTGCTGACTCATTTTCGTGGAACTAAGCTTTGGGACAGGCGATTGACAAAACAGGCAAGAACAAGTCTCATCGATCCTAGCCTAAAATATTCCACAACTGTATGTGTGTGTGGTGTGTGTAACTTGCTTACATATGGTTTAAAGTGCATCTTTTGTCTGATAAACAGGACGTGTAAGCATAATAAACAACACGAAATAAACAAGTCAATTATTATTTACAGCACGACTAGCCATATTAACGATAACAGTTGCATACTTATGTATTTATTTTTGTACCATTCACCGGCCGGCTAACTGATAAGCACGTACACAGAAAAATGTAATATTTTCTCTATTTTTTGCAGAAATAATATTGACATTTATTTTTTCTTCTTATTTGTCTACAATTAAGTGGACTTTCTGTACTGTTTCATGACAAACATTTCTTAAGCTATTCTGCATATATATGCATATATATATATATATATATATGTACATCTGTATATATAGACACGTTAATACACATACATGCATAGATGAAATTTTGAAGTGAATGACGAGAATAATTGTTTCGATTTTGTTATGTTGCCGTAGATCTCTTTGCTTTCGCCCTATGTTTAATGCGAAATTTGTAGAGCAACGTAAACGTTTCCGTTCCCTAATTGCGAAGTTCCACATCATCGGCAGTAAGGATCGGTACTTTCACTTCAAGTGCTGATAATGTGTGGCAAAAAGAAATAAAAACGAGCACTAAATAATTTATTATCACTTTTCGAGGAAGAAGAACTTTTGACACCACACATTTTGTGTGCTATTTTTATTTTTATTTTTCCTAGAAAGATAAAGCGCAATTTAATCTGCGCACCGAGAACAATGTTCGCTATATCGACAGCTCACTGTAAAAAAGCTACAATCAAAGCGGCAAAAAAGCCACTATCAATAATAAATCACAGAAAATTTGAGTTATGATTATTATTATATGCGAGAAATTAATAATTTGAAATGAAACATTTTGTGATTTTAATAGCGATTAGGAAAAGACTAAACACATATCGTAATTTGAGCAGTCTAATTTTAATACTTGGCAACTATTATTAATTAAGTTCTGATTACATTTTGCTGTTCCAGTAATCTCCAAGGGGGAATCAGAAGAGAGAAGCAGAGCAAACAGCAAAACTTATATCATCGACTGCTGGCGACACAAACTATGCAAATATGGATTTTCACATTCTGATTGTCATTGGTTGTGTGTTTGGGGCATCGCTGCTCTCGTTTCTGTTCATCAAAAAGATCTTCAGGCGCAAGACCTTCGAGGAGGTTGTCGCCGAGAAGCGGGCCATGAGCGCCAATTTGTATGCGCAGAATAAGAGTGCTGGCTCAAATCCTGCATCGCAGCGCAAGCCCAAAAAGAAGGAGCTGAAGCGTGAGAAGAAGCAGCGTCAGCGCGAACAGCAGAAGGACAATGCCAGTCAGGAGGAACAGGATGATTTCTCCGAGGAAGAGGAATCATCGCAGCCCGGTTTGTCCAAGCAGCATGTCGAATTCGAACCAGATCCAGAGGTCATGAACGATCAGCCACAGCAGCAACAGCGACGACCCAGCAATGCCGAAAAGGAGAACCATCCCAGCAACAACAACAACAATAACAATAATAATAATATCAATAGCAAGAAAAACAAAAAGGATAAACGCA
Source organism: Drosophila nr. medialis 2 BK-2023a (assembly GCA_035044325.1). Taxonomy (NCBI): domain Eukaryota; kingdom Metazoa; phylum Arthropoda; class Insecta; order Diptera; family Drosophilidae; genus Drosophila; species Drosophila nr. medialis 2 BK-2023a. The sequence goes on along the minus strand of JAWNMH010000397.1, from coordinate 6,952,922 downwards.
ATGGAGCCGGCGGAGCCAAGTCAGCACCTGTGGTGGGCATACTGGTGAACAAGAACGATGTGCTCGCTGTGCGGCAAACACCTTTGGATGAGACGCCCGTGCTGAACAACTTTGATGTGCGTGTGCCCAAGGATGTGGTCGAGCTGAAGAAGCAGGAGCAAAAGGACAATAACAAACAGCAGCAGCAGCAGGCACAAAAGCGAAATGGCGGTGCAGCCAAAAAGGAGAAGCCAACGCTGCTCAATGCCGCCCTGGAGCAGGCAGTCGAGGTGCCGCATGTGCCCAAGCAGGCAGCAGCCCTCAAGCAACAGCAGCAGCAGCATCAACAGCCAAGTGGCGGCTCCCCCAAGCAAGTGCAGCACAAGCAAGCCAAGCAGCAGCAACAACAGCAGCCTGGAAATAAAAGGCAGAAGGACACGATGTTGACCGCCAAGGATCTGGTGCAGGCGTTGGATAAGCTTGCTGAGCATCAGACCATTGGAGTCTCGGCGCTAATGAATGTGTTTGCACGTGCCGAACTGAATCGTTCGGAGATCCAAATACTCATTGATTATCTGCTGAACAAGCAGCAGGATATGCCCGCCAATCATGGCGAGTGGTCCGATGACATTTGCCAGAAGCTCAAGCGCCAACTGGAGGAGAAGGAGAAACTGCTCACCGAGGAGCAAGAGGCATCGAGCGGCATTCAGGCCAAGTTGCGTGAATTGCGCCAGGAGATCAATACGGAACGCGCCCAGATCCACAGTCGCAGCCAGGCGTACAATGAGAAGCTGCTCGGCAAAGATCAGGAACTGGCCGCACTCAACCAGGAGCTGGCCAGTGCGAACGACAAACTGTCGGTAGAGCGCCAACAGTTCCAGGCCAAGTTGATGTGCGAGAAGCAGCTGCGTGTGGACATGTTGCCACAGCTTCAGCGACTGCAACAGGATCTCGCCCACAAGGAGAAGGTCATCGCGGACATGACCAGCTTTGTGAACGCCGAGGCGCATGCGGAAAACGAACTCATCCAGCAGCAGACCCAGCAGATTATGACGCTGGAGCAGCAGCGTGACGAACTCGAGGCGCGGCTCAATAACAGCGTCTTCGAGCTGGAGCAGCGCAAGCAGCTCGAAACGGAAAACGGCGAACTCAAAGTGGAGCTGCGCAATCTGAGCAATGCTCTCGAATCGGCCGGTGCCGATCTGACGCACTCACAATCGGAATTGGCACGCGTCTGCAACACCGAGATGCAGGAGTTGCGCCAACAGGCCGTCTCGCTGGAGGCGAGCAACGTCAGCCTCAACCAGCAGCTCAGCCAGGCGAACAGTCATGCTGTGCAGGCTTCCGCCCAGCAATCGGAGCAGGCCCAGGCCCAGTCCGAGACATTGGTCGCCCTGCAGACCGAGCTGCGCACCCTCAACGATGCCCACGCCACGCAACGGCAACAGACAAGCGCCCTCAGCACCCAGCTGGAGGTGGCGCAACAGCTCGCCGAGCAGCTGCAGCACAAGGAGCAACAGTTGCAGCTCGAGTTGCACGAGCAGCGCGAGAAGAACAACGTAACTAACCATTAGCTATTATATTATTAATAATAATCCCCATGCTAGCTGTAATTGTCTTAGATGTCCCCTTTAATTATCCTATACCAATCTGTATACATTTTCCTTTCTGTTGCTCTCGCTTAATGCTTGAATCCCTCTTTCGTTACTAATTGCCACACATTTATGCCTCTGTGTTGTTTCGTCAGGATGTGCGTATGAAAAACTGGAAGTTGATTGAAGCGTTGCAAAATGCCGAAGCAACCGCCAGAATAGCAACAGCAACAACCACAACAACAGCAAAGACGAAAACAAACACAGCACAAACCACCTCCTTAGGCGTAAGTGCATGCAACCCAATATAATTATTATCATTTTATTATTATTAACACTCACTTGCCCGCCCGCCCGCCCGCCCGCAATACATATTTGTAGCTGGCGACAGTAGTTGCCTTGAGTGCCAACTATTTAGACTTTTTTTTGCTATTATTTACTGTCTGTTGAAGTTGTGCAAAAATATGTAGCAGACAGAAGAAGGCAGCTTTCAACTCATAAATTATATATCTTAGAATATGTCGATGTCGGAGACTATAAAAGCTGTCGACTTTAAATTTGGTATAAAAGTTTTAGCGGAACAAACACCAATCAAGCAAAATTAATTTAATGATAAACTTCATCTAAAAAAAAACACGTACAACTTCCGCTTATGTGTGTGGATTTCAACTGTTTGAGATAATTCAACAGCGGTTTGCCGCAAACCAGCACAAAATCCCATGAAAGTTGAAAGCGCATTGAAATGGAAAAATTAAATTGCGAGAAGAAATTATTTTGACCATTACGAAAAAAATATACTTGTAAAGACCGTCGATGCGAGAAACCTACTTATTTAATTTGTGGTGAGGGAAATTTTTTTCGATTTGAAAACAGCTTTTTCCTGAAATGCTTCAACTGATAATAGTTTCACTTGGAAGGGTTGAGAAACGTAGATTTTGTTAACAAAAACGAATTTGAACAAGAAGCTACCATGTATTTAACAGCAGCACTTAGGGTATCTACTAGTCGAGCACTTTTGCTAACTAACATGTTTATCGTAATGAAAAACCGAAATTGTAAACAAATGTTTTGTTTTGTAATTTACAGCAACAACACAAACAGTTGCAGCAACAGCAGCAACAATTGCAACAGCAACAACAGTTGCAACAGCAGCAACAACAAAAGGCAGCCGCCGCTGCCAATGGTAGTGGCGAGCTGAGAGCAGCTGCTGCCACCAGTTCGATAAAGGCGGAACAGCAGCGCATCAGGGAGCTGTACCAGCGGCTGTATCCGGATGCGGTCAAGGCGCATGCGGCCACAGCCCTAAATGCCTCGTTCGATGAGTGGCTGGAGCAGGTGCTTCTCACACACATCAAGCAGCAGCAGCAGCTGCAGCAGTCGGCAGCAGCAATTAGCAGTAGTAATAAGTCCACACAATCAAACAACAACAGCAGCAGCAGCAGCGATCACAATAGCACCAGCAGCAGCAGCAGCACCCACAACAATATTAGTAGCAATAATAGTAATTCGAATAGCAAATCCTCCTCCTCCTCCGGTAGTGCTGCCGAGCAGCAGGAGCTGCACACACAGAACCTAAAGCTGCGCAAGCGCAACGATGAGCTCACGCAGCTGGTCACAAAGACGGTAAGCCAGAAGATATATATACCCTGAATATATAGCATATTCTATATATATATATGTATATACAATTAGAGCAACACGCTGGTGGATTTGGAGCAACGTGCACGGGAACAGGATGAGCACTGGCGCGGCATTGTTAGCCAAAATGAGCAGCTCATATCCAAGCTGCAGCAGCATCATGCCTCAAATGGTGAACAGGTGAGTGTTGAGCCAGCCATCTAAATCGAATCAGATTTCATAATATATACCTTTGTCTACTGCAGGACATTTAATGTCGCCGTGTGAGGAAGCCGCCCTTATTAAATAGCAAAACCACAACGATAATTGACAACAATCACAGCGTTTGTCGAACTTCCAAAAACAACAACAACAACAATTCTAACAATCTATTAAGTTTAATATTACAAATATTTAAAAAGCATAAAAAAACAAAAACAAAAAAAACAAAAAAAAGGAAGAGAAAAGAAACAAAACAAATACGAGCCCAACAACAACAGCAACATTTAACATTTTAAAGTAGCAAAAAGTAAATGATGGAAATAAGTAATGCTTTAAAGAATTATATACATACATATATATATATATATATATGTATAAAAGATGAAAGCAAACAAAAAACTTGTGCAATGTTGAACATTTAAACGTGAAGCGAAGAAAGATTTGAATGTGAATGAATGATTATTATTCGAAATGAGTGTGACCAGCGGCTGCTTAAGGAAAGGATTTGTTGTAGGAGGAGGACTGGTTAGGCAAATGCAACTTGCAGCTGAATCAATCCACGTGCCCCACAAAATTTACACATTGCTGCTGTTGTGCACATGCATGTGCACGCATACATATACACACACGTACATATATACATATATAAATTCTTTATAATTTTTATTATTATTTATATGCATGCATATATGATATATGATATATATACACTTATATACGTATTATGCTAAATTATTTGTGTTTACCTGCATTTAAAATCATTATCAAAGCGCGCCGTCATTTTTTTTTGTATATGTTTTATGTTAAGCAACTGAATAAAGTCTACTTGGATCGTAATTATTCAATAAACACAAAAATTATAAAGGAAAAACTAGTGAATGTCAACAATAAACAATAATTGGTATTTTGCATACTTTGCTCCGTTAGAGAAATGTTCGTCTGTGCATTGTATTTTTTGTTGTATATTTTGTTCGTTTCATTTTTGTAAAAGAGCGCAAAGTATTTAATGTAGCCGCAGCAGCAACAACATACACGATGTATGTATGTATGTTTGTAGAGCAAATGGTTAGCCCACAACAGCAACATTTAATTAAGCATGTAATAATAATAAACACAACAACAAAAAACAAACATAAAAACCAACAAAACACTATTTTTATATACATACAAAAAACATATATATATATATATATACATATAAAAAAATCAAAAACATAATATATTTAATAAATAAGTAAACGCAAATTACAAACACACAAAACGCATCGACGTTGAAATTGTGCGCAGAAGATGGGTAAAGGAAAGCGAATTAGCAATTAATGTCAATAATTGTTGCGTTACAGTAAAAGTTAAATTAGGCAAAAACAAATTGAATACACAACAAAACAGAATACAAAAAACAGGTCGCAGAGACAGCATTCGTTATCGATTAACACTAAACGCTGGCGTCCCGATAAATAACAAGAAAAACAAAAGCTAAGCGCTGCAATATAACAGTTTATGATGTATAATTTATGCTAAACGAGAATTAAATACACACAAATAAAAAAAAAAACAACCACATGAAAATTTCCGTGCATTATATTTCTCTGTTTTAATCTGATTAAGTGTGCATAAATACAAATGGAGCTTAATAATTACATGTGAAAAACTCAGCGCTTGGACGCCACCTGAAGATTCTGTAAGGGGATTACCATATGGAATGGATACTGAAGCAGCTCGACGCACGACGGACGCTTCTTCGGATTCAGCTGTAGACAATTCTTGACAATCTGCATACAAAAGGGGAAGTATACAATTTTAGTTGTGAATTTATATGCAATTAATTATATACTCACATGCACTAGCATGATCGGATAGTAAATTGGTATGGCTGGATACTCGATGCTGGTGCCGGGATTGGCAATCGCATTCATCTTGGCATTGATGTTTCGAATGTGGCCAAATGGGGTCTTTTGATACAGCAGCAAATACAGAATGCAACCGAGCGACCACACATCAGATTTCGTAGAGATTTTGATCTTGGGCTGATTGCTGCCACGCATCGGACTTGTGCCGCTCGAGATGTCGGTTAAAGCCTCCGGACTGATGTAGTTGAATGTGCCCGCCTGTGAGAACTTTATAATGCTTGTCGAGTCCACGGCAATGTTGCTGGCAATGCCAAAGTCGATGAGCTTCAGACGGCCATTGACCATCAGAAAGTTGGCTGGCTTTAAATCGGAATGAATAACACCATTCTGGTGTATATAATGGACTGCCTGCAGCATTTGATAGAGTATGTTCATCAGATTATATAGTGGTATATTTGTGGTGAATCCCTGCAGGATCTTGTTCAAATCGCAGTCCCCCTTCTCCATGACCATGTACAGCTTCGATTCGTGCCGCAACAGTTCACTGAAAAAATTAAAAAGATCACAAGAAATTAAAATTCAAAGTTAAGTTTATTTAAGTCCGATTTAAATACTCACTAATCGTAGAGGGACACAACGCATATATTGCCCTGGAGCTTCTCGAGCAGCTTGGTTTCATTGAGATAGCCCTGCACCACAACCGGATCGGCTTGCAGATCGACCACCTTTAAGGCAAACTCCTGGCCCGTATCCTTGCGACGAGCCAAGTAGACAGAACTGGAGCCACCGCAGCCGAGCTTCTTCACCATAACATACTCGCGGCTCTTGATTTGCAGCACGTTGCAACTCGACTTGGCAGCTGCTTCGGGCTTGGCCGATACTGCAGGTACGGCAACAGGTACGGAATTGGGCACAGAGACGGGTATCGGTGCTGGCTGTTCAGCAGGCACCGCTGGCTTTATTTGTTCGCTAGTGTGAAAGGCGCGATCAAGTGACTTTCTCGATTTGTTTGATTTGGAGGTTTTTTTTGGCTGCGCGGGTGTATCGGGACTCTCGCTGATGGTGTCGCACAGCGAGAATGTGAGACTGTCGCTGGTGAAGGGCGCACCGCGACTCACTGTCATGGGCGTCTGGAAGAGCACCTTCTGTGCGGGAAACTGATTCGCCTTCTTTTGCGTGAACTCGTTTGAAGCCGTGCTGCACACCTGTGGGGTCACGAATTCCGTCTCCGGCTTGGCATGCGACTTATAAGTGCTGACTGCCGCGGCAGCACGCATAGGCGTCTCATTATCCACCTCCTTGCGTTGCTTGGCAATGATATTCAGCGTTGGCGGTGCAGGTTTTTTAGCTGGCTGCTTTTGTTGATCGGGTGATTTTTTGGTGGCGGCGGTGGTGGTGCTGCTGCTACAGTTGATGCCCATGTTGCCGAAGCGACCGAGAAAGGATAAATTGGAGTCGCTGGCGCGCAATGGAACTACCGTTTTGGATGAAACACCCGAGTTGCTGCCCGGCAGCTCATGCGTTGGCGTTAGGACAAAGGAGTCGTTCAGAATGGCACAATTTAAATTGTTATCCTCATCCTCACTGTCCGAATCCAGCATCTTCATCTCCGACGGACGCCTGGGACTGTAATAGAATAATTAGCTAAAATACTAATATTCCATTTATCTGAGCTAGTTTGACTTACAACATGCTGTAAGTCGGCGAAGTGGATTCGTTTTCCTTGTGCCTCGCCTTGTCCTGGGTCTGTCCCACATTTTCCTTGTTGGCATTGTCGCTGCAATTGACACTAATTGAAAACAGCTCACAATAAGAAAATCGCTTAAAATTATAGCTCACTTTGGATATTGTTGGCTTCTAGCCGCTGTAGCGGATGCCGCGTCCTTTGCCTTTGCCGGCTTGCAGGGCGAATTACCGTATTCATCCTCCGAGTCCGTGCCAAATGTCAACAAATCTTTAATATGGCGCGGTACAGGTGTAGTCATTTATAATCGGTGTTAATTTTGTATATATTCTATTTGAAATAAATGAGCGACACTTTCATTTGAATGTGTACAACAACAAACCACTCGTGTTGCTCAGTTCAGGGATGTAATTAAGCTATCGACTTATCGATGTTTTTCCAATTATGTTATTTATGCTGCAAATAATATTTTGCTTATATAATATTATGATATAAGTTGAATAATATGTAAATTTATTTTAATTTGGCAAATGTACATTTTGAATATATATAGATAGATACATCGATAGCTCGATACTTGTATATCGAATAGAAATAGATTAGCATCGATCTGGCAACACTAGCTGAGTGTCAGTTCTAAGAACGCACCGACAACAAACGGAAAACTAAGCGAATTTTTCTGAGGTGCTGCGCAGTTGTAGACCAGAACAAAAGACTTCCCAGTGGACAACAGAAGAACAATGGACAACGAGGCAGCTGGCTCAGCTATACAGACCGGTGGATCACAAATCCACAACCAAGACACAGATGAATTGCTCGATCCCGTTCTGGTGTCTGACAACAATGGCTCATACAAATTGAAAACTGTCCCCGCATTTAGGTACATATCTAGCAACCGTTGCCGGCAGACATTGATGAATCATAGAAATGGATGATGCATTTGCCAATATCAGCTGCGCAACTCAATTAACATGCACACCAATGAATGTAATCGTGTTCGCATTCGTATATTTGTATATAGCATTCACTTGCTTATCTCGACGGCTATTTCATGTGTGGGCATTGTGCTGGCGGTATGCTTTCCCGTGGATCGACGATGTGAGGCATACTATATAATGCTCTACTTGCGAGCCACTTTCTGGGTGATTACATTTGTAAGTACATTTATGTATATATTTACAATCCATTCATGCTCATTCTGACCTATCCCAATTCCTGCAGTTGTTCGATAAGTTTACTAAGAAGCAACACGACGATTTACGCTTGAAGGGCTATCATGATTTTCATCGCGAGACGAAGAAGCAAACTGATGTTCCTCTGCAAATTGTTTCACTATGGAACTCGGCTCTGTTGGCCGTCCAAGCGGCCATCCATCACTATTATGGCGATCAGTTTGCTGATCATTGCGCCTCTGGCTGGCTGTCGCCCATTACTTACGTTACGGTTTTTCATCTGGCCGAGAACTTGGTGCTCACCGCCAGCCACAGCCTCTATATAAGTACGAATCTCTGTATGTACCTATAACAATATTCATTCATAATTATCCTGCAGATAAGGTGCGTAAATTCAACACGGCCAAGCTGTCGCCGGATGTTTTACGTGGCGACAATCGTGTCAGTGGCTCCTTGGGCCTCATGCAGCCTGGCGGAGATACAGCCGAGCTGCTCGAGAAGCAAGCGGATCTGATTGCCTTCTTGAGGGATCACACCCACAAGCTGAACCAGAAACTGCACCAAATGCAGACGAATGTGCGTCCAGTAACTGTGCCGCAAATTCCTTAAGCATATCAGGGGACACGCAATACGTGTTCCTCAGCATCCTCATCCTACATTAAATATGCACATCAAACCATATGCTTATCATTTGGATTTCTCTATTTTATTATTGTACGCAGCGCAGGAGTATTTGTTCAATCAATATCATCGCTGGCACTATTGGGATTGCTTTTTGACAGTTTTCAACTGTGGATGCATATATAAAAAATTATACTAACATAAATGACTCGAAAGGGGTTCCTTTAAAAACTTAAACTAAGTCGATAACTTTCAAATACACATTTTATATATTTGAATTTGCTGATAACTTCAGAATATACATTTTATATTTGAATTGTTGAATGTTTGATTTCAAGTCGACAGCAATTCTGATGGGATTTCCAATATTTCCAAGGAGTTGTCCTTTGACGACGTGACGACCTGAATGGAAATTAAAATTAAATTCAATATATTATACATTTATACAAGGATGCATCGAAGCTACCTTATCGCCAGCGATGGCCAGAGCCAGGACTAAGCGACCAGGCCCATTGAAGCGACCCAGCTGCCTGCCAGTTTCCTTGTTCAGCACATAGATGAAGCCATCGTAGCAGCCAACAAGCAAATACTGTTCACCATAAGTGGCCATGGCGACGGCACCGTTGCCGCAGCTCAGCGTGTTGGTCATGTTACCGCTCTGCAAGTGCAAAAAAAACCAAAATTAGTTGGGTATAAAATTATAAACGTCTATAGCAGAAATTACTCACGGCAAATTCGAACCTGAAAACCACGTTCTTCTGTGTGCCGCAATAGAGATGGCCATCGGTCAGCAGCAAACTGTACACATTGAGACCGTCGGGTACGCTGAAGCGACGCAGCAGCAGCCCGGTTGCTGCATCATGCAGAAACACAAAGTTGCCCCTGCAGCCCAACAAAATGATCTTGCGCACCCCCTCCTTGGTGGCCTTGACCGCAATGATGGGCTGTCCAGTGGACAACAGAGGCATGTCCATCACTTTGTTGGCCTGCAAATGCAAAAGAATAAAACTTGTATTTATTAAAAAAAAACGATAAAAAATTGAGTTAATCCTGGAGATGCGGGGCATCGATCCCCGTACCTCTCACATGCTAAGCGAGCGCTCTACCATCTGAGCTACATCCCCGTTGTGTCTGATCACCTTTTATTGGGCCCAATAAACTAGGCCCATTGTCAGGAAATTCGAATCGAATCGAATAAGCGAATGTGGCTTGCATTTTAATTTCTCTTTGCTGTCGTTTCAATTGTGCTATGTCATCGGAGACACACAACAATTTGATGGCACAATATGTTCACAACAAGGGAGCTTTCGATACGATTATAAATAGACTTTTAGATGAAAACTATTTATATGTGCAGTAATAGTTGGCGGCATCTTTTAATAAACATCAGACTCTAGATAAGATTAGCTACATTTAAGAAATAATTTTCCTCTTTAAATGATAACTTGAATAGTAAGTTGTACTACCAAATATTCCTTGCATGAACAGTTTCGAGTAGGCTGTAAGGATTACAATAGTCCCTATGATGCAATCAAGTCAGAACTTAAGAGAGTTGTTGTTTTTTAGAATCAAAAGAGATACCAAAGTCATAAAGAAATAATTGTGGTATAAAGGAGCTGTCAATTTGCTGGCCTGTTAGAAATCTGTTAATAAAGTGGAAATATTTTGGACAGCATTTTATTAATTGAATGTCTTTGTTATTCCTATCAGTAGATAAGGAAATTACTTTCACTCGGAATAAAAAAAGAAGAGCTGATTACACATTGAAACGCATACACCAATTTGTATTTATTTAATGATTAGATTAGATTCGAATCTTAATGAAGCTACTGATAAAAGCTACAAATTGAAACGCATAATGACAAAGTAAATAAAGTTTGCGAATTTATTGAGCATTAATGTTTAACGCTTCATTCAATAATTTAACAATTTAATATATTCGCATAATCTCATTTATTTATAATTATCAAAACAATGCTTATGATAAAGCTATAAAAATATTTTAGAATTGGAAACGTTGCTGGAATGGTTAACAAATCAAAACTTATGAAAAGCCACTAAGCAATGAAAAAATGGATTGCATGGCTGAAACTGAAAACAAACAAGGGAAGGGTCCTTATGATTAATGGGGTCTACCCTCTCTCTATTGTGCCCCTTGCCCTGGCATACACCACACTCTAATCAAACATATAGCGCATGGAATGACTATAAAAATCAACAGCATTAAAAAAAGAGTGAGACAGCAATGGAAAGGGGCTGCAATTTACAAGATGTACATAGATACATACATACATCAATACATATGTACAGTTATGAATCGGGCATTTGCAAGATGGCGGCGCTGCAATGCTGCAAGAAAAGGAGGAAAAGCGGAACACAAACAAATACAGGATTGTAGTTGAAATTGCAGGAGGCGCACCCAAAATGCTCGATTGGCGTTGCTTTGTTTATTTAGTGGTTGCAATTGCGCCCAGCCCTGACCTGCCCTGCCACACCCACAGCGCAGCCCATATGCAATTTGCTGCTGCTGCTGCTTCTGCTACAAAACAACAATAACAACAGAAAAGAGTAACAGTTGCTTACATACACATACATACATACATACATACATACACCGTCGTCGGTGCCGGCAAATAACCAACCCGATTCGTCAGGCTCAGCCAATGAGAAAACGGCGTTGGCACTCACAGCGAAAGCACACACATACACACATACATACATACACAGCGACACAGACAGGCGGCGTCATTTTGCCAGAGACACAACACAACAAAACAGGAGCCAACCAGCAAGAAAGGCAACCCACAACAACAACAGCAGCAAAGCAGGCACGAAGACATTCCAATTGCAGTGCCTTGGAAGGCCTTTGCCTGCAATAAGTGAATGACAGAGAAAGAGAGCTTAGAAAGCTGGGGCGTATAAGGGAGAGAGATAGAGAGCGAGTGAGTGTGAGTGAGTGAGAGCTGCTATAGTCGGAGTATATAGTTTGTATTTTATTTAAAATTGTTTTGAGTAAATAGCATATAAACATTTTATTTGCTGCTGCCAAATTGCGAATGAGCGCAAGAAACAGCAAAACTAACACACACTCATACAAGCACAGCACAGCTAACGGCTTGTGCAGCAATAACAGCAACAAGAAAGTGCAGCAGAAAGGGACATGCGCATTGCGGTGTGAGAGAAGAGTGACGAACGCTTAACAGCCTCGTGTCCGAACCAAGGCAAGGAGTGAGCATGAGACTGTATGTGTGTGTGTGTGTGAGTGAGAGTGCGAACAGGCGGGCAATGAACGCCGCTGCTGCTGCTGCTGGCTGCACTGTGTGAGAAAGTGTGAGTCAGCAAAATATACAGTAAACTAAACATGAACACATAAATACTTAAATAAACAACAATAGCGAGCGCCTGTGTGCGAGTGCGAGAGCATGAGAAAAACTAACGATGCTATTGAGAGAGAGAGAGTGTGGGTGGGAGTGGGAGCGGGAGAGCAAGAAACTTTTTGCTGCAAGCAGGCTGCGCTGCAGTTTGCTGTTGTTTGTTGCAACTAACCCCCAGCCTTGGCTATATACAACTAAATGCGTACATATGTATTACGCTTTTTGGCCAAACAACGTGCAGCAATGGCCAAACACACACACACACAAAATATAAAAAACACACAACAAAATATCAAGCAATAGCAGCAAAGCAAATTGCAACAAGCAACGCCTTCTATATGCATATATCTCTAGCTATATATAAATACAAAATATATTCGGTCGGTTGCAGTTCGGGGCGTGGCTGTTGCTTAGATAGCGCCACATAAATATTTAGTAAATAACTAAGTTGTGCACGGGCCAAAGTACAGTTGCCACAATTCTCAGCTACAACTGCAATGTGGCAATGTAGCATCATCATTTTGGGGGCATGGAGAATGGTGAATTATCCGCACGTCGCAGCCATAAATCGAACGCTGCCAAAAATTAAGACTTATCGCCTTCGCCCTCAGTTCAAAATTGTAATGAAGTGGCAGCTTTTCAGTCTTCATGCCATCGCACCACCGAACTGTGGCACAGCACATCCAATTTGCGTATATCGCTGGCGAGATGCGAAGGAAAAAATAAATTCGATTTGATTTTCATTGTCTAGACATTGGGTTCGTTGTTCAATGGCTGCTTAATGCCAATTCCTTGTTTTCCTTGTTACTCTTCTTGCCCCTATCTGCTGCGGCAAGGTGTGTGTCTACGTGTGTGTGTGTGCGCCACTAGTGGACTCTCACCATTGCAATGCTGTTCACTTTTTAATTGAATATTTTCGAGTGTTTATTTGACAGACAAACATTTAACGAGCCACACATTAATTAAATACCAGCCAAGGTGGGAAAGTGTCCAAATTTGGCTTGTGAAATGGCCAAGACATGTCAAACAAGCCCTAAACTATCGTTGAGTGGTGCATACATGAGATTACCCATGAGGTATGCAACACATTTTACAATCAATTTACTTTCTTAAAGGGAACAATCGGATAATAGAGTAAACTGCCATGTTAATATTGTAATTGGATTAATATGATTAGAAAACTAATGATTAATTTCAGTCCATCAATCGTTTCGCAATCGTACAATTTACTTGAGTGAACTGAAAAGTGTAGAATGAGGGAAAATTCCATTTCTGGCAGATCGGTTTCAGCTGAACGAGAATCTATCACTTAACCAGTTACTATATTTAAAATAGATTAATTATAGATTCTGGTTTGTAAACACGATTTGGAATTTGAGAGAATTGATCAAATTGCCTTCGCCAAAATCGGCTCAGTTTTGATAAAGCTTTGAAACTATTCCCAAGTATAATTTTTGGTATGGAGTTTTCACATGAATTTCGAGCAAGATTTGGGTTTCTAATTGGAAATGCATAGCTTATATAGTCATTTATGTAATCATTAACTAAAAAGTGTTGCTTTCAAATATCGGTTAAGCTTTGAAAATGTTTAGGAATTGAATATTTTTTTAATAGTTTCGAGCAACAATCTGGTTTCGACATTGGAAAATTTAAAACTTTCTTCCAATGATTGTTTTTTGGGATAGAACAATAGTTCATGAAATTTGAGCATAAATCGAATTTGGAAAAATCATAACCAATAAGCTAGAAGGCTGTAGTCGAGATAGCTCGGCTTGGTGAAATTAGTTTGTTCAATATGAAAATTATTTTTAGTTAACAAAATCTGTGCTTAGCCGATTTTAATGAAATTTTATAGCAATTAGAAGGTGTTATCTTTACAATTGTGTCTGTTATTATTGTAGGTAATCGGTTTGTATCGATATTCGTGAATTTTATTTATTTTAATCTATTTATGCGAAAGAATTATTGACGAGACTAGACGTTTAAAACTAAGTTCTTAATTATCGAAATGGAGGACTCTGAATTGATTGCATCATAGGGTCTATTGAAATCCTTACAGAGTACTCGAAGGAGTTCATGCAAAGTAAAATTAGTAGTACATCGATTAAAATAAAGTAGGAAATGGCGATAGTTATCGATAAAATGAAAAGCACTCGCTCTGCTTTGGAATTAGATGTCTTATATACCAAATTTGACATCATATATATACTTAATGGTGTCAGAGATGCTATCTTTTCCCTGTGGAGTACTTTTCCGCAACTTCTTTACACCCTTTTATTTCATTTAAATCGCTTTAGTTTCGACAAGTTTATGGTTAATTCTCATAGGCGATTTTTAAAGTTTCTTTCTGATAACTTACCGCAATATTATATGTAAAGATGTTGCCCCAGCGGCTGCCAATAAATGCAATGCCCCATTCGATGTCGATGGACTGCAGCGGCTCCTTGAGGTAAACAGTCTGAACGACACGCTCCAGATTCTGTGGAGGAATGTTGGAGAAGATAGAAAGCAATCAATCGAATGAAGAATATATTTAGTTTTGATAGTAGTACACACCTCGAGGGAGGATTTCTTGATGAAGCCATCCAGTGAGGTGGTGTAGAGAAAGGATTCCCTCTCGCAGAGAAACATATTCGTGATTGCCTCGCTGTGCTTGGTGATCTGGCGCTCCAGCTTGTGATTGGCGATGTTGAACATGTAGACGTCGCCATTCTCTGCCCCGGCTATGATGTACACCTTGTAGATGCGTATCTGGATGATGGGACTGGTAATGTTGTGCAATCTGCCAATGGGTATGTAGCCATATTTAAAGCTCTCCAAATTGGCAACGGTTGACGACGGAGCAGCAGGCGGCGGCGGCGGAGGAGCAGTGGATTTGAGCAGAATGCGTGGCAGCTCGTACGACATGTTGGCAAAGGGGGGTTCCGGCGGCGGAGGTGGTGGCTGCAATGGTGGTATCACCGCCAACGCTGCAACAGATCGAGTCAAGCGCTGATGCTTGGTGGCACAGGCAACCACAGCTGTGGCACGCTTGTTGGCCTGCGCCTGCTGCACGGTCAAATCCTCCTCAAGCTGCGCCGTTTCAGCGTTGATTTGCAGCGGCTGTGGAATGATTGACTCCTCTGGCGCCTCGTTACTCGCTGGAGCAACTTGCTCTGCTTTGGCGAGGGAATTGTGCTTGATGCGATTGGCTAGACGCTTGCGCTTGGAGAGGATCTTAACACGCTTGACGACTATGGCGCGACGTTGACGCAATCTGGGCTTTTTGGTCACCTCTGCCGGGAGCGGGGCAGGCGGTGGTGAGTTTGTGGGCGTCACTGTGGACGGTGGCGTTGCTGTCGTTGTTCTTGTTGTTGTCGCTGCTGATTGATTCCGCGCAAATACCGTATTGAGCAGCAGAAACTTGCGACTCTGCAACTCCAGGCTAAGCATCTCCAAGTCGGATTTCTCGCGCTGAAACTTCATAATCATCTCCTCGAGGAAGCCGCGTCGATTCTGATTCTCCAGCAGACGTCGATCCAGCTCCAGCAGACTGTGCATCACC
This sequence comes from Drosophila nr. medialis 2 BK-2023a, assembly GCA_035044325.1. Lineage (NCBI taxonomy): Eukaryota > Metazoa > Arthropoda > Insecta > Diptera > Drosophilidae > Drosophila > Drosophila nr. medialis 2 BK-2023a. The sequence continues at coordinate 6,937,267 of JAWNMH010000397.1, read as the reverse complement.
GAATCACCCATCATCACAATGGGCTCACTGTTCTCCAAGCCACATGAGGTCAGCGAGAAGTTGCCGGGCGACAAACGCGGCACAGACGCATCCAGACCCAAATAGTTCATGCCCATGGGTAGCGAGTGTAGCGAGCGATTCGACGTGGACAGCGTGGCGGCGGCGGGTGTCGGTGTACCATTGCGGGGTGGGGTGGGTGGCATTAAGGATTGCGCTGCGGCAGCTGCTGCTGCTGCTACTGCAGTGCCGGAAACTGCGACTGCTGACTCAGCTGGCGTGCAGTTCCTTTGATGTGGCTGTGACTCTGATTGGAGCTGCTCGGCGTTAAGCATCAGCGGCGAACTGGCACTGATGATAAGCCCATTAGACTCCTTCTCCAACTTGTGCTGCTGCTCGTCCTTCTGCCCCAGCTGCTGCTTGTGACGCGCTGCAGCCGCCTGCTTCTGCAGACTTACCACGTTGATAATTTCACGGAGCAGGAACTCGATGCCGAGCTGATTGTCGATTGCCTTGAGATTCTGTTGCATTTTGGCCACCTCCATTTTGCTGAACGTCTGCGAGTTGTGCTCGCTGCTGGTCACCACACAGGAGATGAAGTGCAGCCGGCTCTGCAGACTGCTGCAGTGGTTGCTCCGATACTGTTCCGCCAGCGACTCCTTTAGCTGTGGCAGTATCAGCTTCTCAAAGCTGTCGACAATGTTGTTCGCATCGCTGTCCAGTTTCTGTTGATAGCGTCGCTTGGTCGACTCTGTGCTGCTGCTGCAGCGGCTGGATGCAGCCGAGTGATCGCTGTTAGCGTTATCTGCTGGCTTATCCTCCTCCTCCTCATCTTCGGAGGAGCTGCTGACCACAATGACGCTACTATTTCGAAAACTACTCGATTCCATTTGCATTTCTTTTTTGATGGCCAAGGAATTTGTTTGATCATCGTCTGTTTCTCTTGTAGTTGTTTCCTTTTGCTTGGCAATCTCTTTGGTTTTGCACTCAACTCTTTTGAGTTTTGAGCTTTGGGGCGAGCTATTTTCGCTTAGCTGCCCATTGTTGGGCTTTTTGCCTGCCATTCTTTTGGTCTTCCTCTGCTTTGCCGTTATGCACTTTTCTTTATGGCACTTTTCGCTCTCCTTAAATGTCTGCACGTTTTCGGTCTCTTTAACAAACTTCGAGCTTTCCCTCTCTCTCTCTTTAACAGGCAGCTCTCTTTCACTCTCTTTAACAAACTCGGAGCTTTCGCTCTCTTTTCTCGTTGTTGTGTTTTCGCTCGCCACGATCGCCGCTGTGTTTTCGCTGCTCTCTTTGCTGTCGCGGTCTTGCGTCTCTCTCACTGATATGTTAATGCCAATACAATTTTCAATCTCCTGCAGCACCAGCTTTGGCAACTTGTTGGCATCAACGCTTTCGTCCTCGATTAGTTGCTTGGCTGGCTTATTCTTTGGCTGGTCGAGCTCGATTGCCTTCAGCTGGCGTCGCACCTCGTCGCTCTGTCGTCGTCGGGCCTGCGACTTTAAAAGCTCGTTGAAGATGGTGTCATTGTTGATGATATACTTGAGACTCTCCATGCCCATGTTGGCCAGTCGGTCGTTGATGTTGACGAAGTCGCTGCTGCCATTGTTGGCGCTCAGCAGTGAGGTGCTGGTTGTGCGCCGACGTGTTTGGATCGTTGTTTCTTGACTTCCTGTCTGCGCCAGTCGCTGCTCCTGTGTATCGACGAGTGTTTCCTGATTTACCAGCTCGGCCCACGGCCTCACCTGTATGTTGGGATATGTTTTGCTAGCTGTTGGTCTCTCCTCCTCCTGCTCCTTGCTCAATGTGGCGTCGGTCTCCGGTTCAGTTTGGGTCTGCTTGGTGCACCCTATAGCACTTTTCTCATTAATCTTCTTCTTCACGGGATAGGGTGCATTATTTCTAAATAATTTGGGTTTGGGATACTTGCTAGTTGGTGTTCTAGTATTCTTCGCACTTTCTTCCTTACACTGTCCGTTAACGTTGCTAACTAATTCATCTGTTTTGTTCTTAGAACAGTTTTCTTCAGATTGTTCTCCCGACTTGTTTTTGTCCTTTTCGTTTTCAACCGAATTTGATATGGCACAAATTGCTCTCTGTTCCCGTTCTAAGCGATTTGAAATCGAATTATTTTTACTGTTTTCTTCTTGTTCTGCTTTGCTCTTGTTTCTTAAACTGTTTTGTTGCGCTTGGCTTTCTTCACTTGTTCTGGCTTGTTCTTCTTCCTGTTCAGTGGTTTGAGTCTGAGCTTCTCGGTGTCTCGCCCTATAATCTTCACTGGTCCACTTACGAGTGGTGTTTGTCGATTGATCTGCAGTTCTTATATGTTCCCGCGATTCATGAAATTCGTTTCTATAATAATCAGTTCTTTCGCGTCTTTCACACGCCGAACGTTTATGTTTCTGTTTAGAATTTGCGGGTTCGTTCCAATTGTTGTTATTATGATACGAATCGCGTGGGTTACGGGTTGAAGGATAATACGGTCTCGAACCGTTATTATTCCACTGCACAAGAAGGGAACATTTCAACTATTTAGATTTAATTGTCGAGTGCGAAAATAAATATACTTACATTATTATTATACGGGTGGTTCCTGCAAGAAAAATGACAAAAACAAGTTAGTTTAGAAGGAGTACAAAAATGAGAATTATTATTTACTAGTCAATTGCAATTTGGTAAATTACAAAAGCCCAACTACAGACAAACCAGGTATAATAATAATCAACCAAAAAAGTTAAGTTCCACAAACAATAAAGGAATAATTAATGTAATCAAGCAACGTGCTTGGCTTCTGCCAACTTCTCTACTCAACTTTTGTGGCACGTGAGCATGAAGGAGCGCAGCGCCCATTAATTTAACAGATTTAAAATTTATAACCACAAAAGCTCCCCCCCTCTGCCCCCTCTTCCACACTGCCTCCCTATTTGTGTATGCAGAGGTGCGAATTCCTTTGGCATTGAGCATTTTTCTACTTTTCGGCATGTCCGCTTTTGTTTTATTTTTTTTTTTTCACCCGAAAATCTCGTTAAGAAATGCTAAAATATTCGGCCACAAATCTTGTGTAGCTGTTCCTCTGTTGCCTTTTGTTAATGTCATTTGTAACTCGAACTAATTAAAAATTTAAAATGTCGCCCGTCAATGCGAATTTGCATGCCATTGAAAAACCAGATTAACATTTTTCCCCCCAGCTCTTTCAAAATGTGTACTTGCTGCATGTGCAACAGGAATCGAGTAGATGAAAAGCTTAAGAAGCATTTTTTGGAATCTGGAATGCATTTAGAAGTTTGGGTTTTGAAGCAGTCTAGAGCTGATTTGAATTAAGACAATTATCGCACAGAAATGCAGAAATTCCATTCGAAAATATACTTTAAAAAGTATTAGAGGAGTATCACAAAAATCGGCTTAAATTAAAGGCACTATTGCCTATAAGCAACAATTATCCTTAAATAAAAAATCTATGAACGGCCCTACTTAAACTACTGCCAAATAAAATGAATGATGTACGTTTTAAAGCAGAACAAAAACCAACCTCTTTATAAGATTCTTGTCAACCAATCATTCTGTGCAAAAAATAAAATAAAAAACGCAAGCTTAGTGCAAATATTTGGAACCCAAATAAAAATTAATATGCATAACGCATAGCGGAAAGAAAAAACTTAAGAAAATTTATGCAGTGATGAGTGAAAAAGGATGCCACGAGGAGGAGCAATGGAAAAACGTCACAACACGCTCGCCGGAAACGGGCAAAGTCAAATGTCACGGGGCGTGTGTGTGTGTGTGTGTGACAAGTGTTCTAATGAGCAGGAGGAGTCACTTAAGGAGGCACCTACATAAGTATTTGTCAAATCAAGCGAAGGACCCTCCCGCCCTAAAACTAATGAACCTTGAGCGGGGGGCGTGCCAAAACGGAGGCAAGTCAATTAAAAAAAAGAAAGTCACAACAGCAAAAAGTACGTGATGCTCTCGAGTGGGGCGCAGCAGAGGCAGGGACAAATATTTTCTAGACAGCAACTAAAAGTCGCAGACTGTCTTGAAATTAAAATTACAAGACGCTTGGATGAATTTGGATGTAGCTGCTGCAAGGCAGGTGTAGGCAAGTGGCAGGGGCAAGTGGCAGGGGCATGCTGACAAAAGTTTTTGAGGTAACATTTCTTTTACGATTCGCATGGGTGCCACCAGAAAGTAAGCAAAAGTAAGCAAAGTCGCAAAAGTGGCACTCGTGCGACTTTGTCATTAATTTTGTATATCATTGAGTTTTACGATGCTCATAAATATGAAAACGTTTAACTCTTGCCAAGGCGAAGCCCCTCAAAACACCCCACCCCCTATTTGCCACACCTTCTTGTTGTATATGAGACAAACTAATTGTTGCTGCTTACGCGTGCTGTGCTCGTAATGTCTTTTTAAGCGGAGACACGCAACCCACATGTTTTCACAATGTTTCGCTGATAAACAACAACAGCAACAACAACAATTAGTGGCATGCTGCTGGGGGATACACCCTACACTCCACACTCCACACTCTACATGCCACATGCCCCATCCCACTGCAGTCCCTCAGTTTGTATGTGCAACAGCTTGAGGTAATTTTCAAGTTTTCCCAGCGACTCGTTGACAGGCGTTTCTGTTGTTTTGTTTGGTTTTAATTAAAGCCCAAAACACACACACAAACACAAATAATGTGTGCACAACAAACTCGAATAGACAAATTTTGGGGCGACTTCTCATAATAAACAAGCATTGCCGAAAATTAACATTTAATTGTGGTTTTTCTTAAGGTCCTTAAACGTTAGCAGTTGGCAAATTGAAAGTCTTCATAATTTCCAAAAATTCTCAATTTTAAATTGCATATTTTGAAATCGAAACAAAATTTTTAAACATTTTTTTAAGGTCAACAAAATATTGAGTAAAGCAAATAAAATGAAATGGAATTTGAAAGATTTAATAATTTGAGAAGAATTTTCGAAAACAACCTTTTCAATATAATATACTTTCTTCAACATTTTGTAGCTCTCCGTTTGGTTACAGGACGATGTTTTTTAAAATCTTTTTTAAGGCTTACAATATGTTGAATAAAATAAATAGCAGTTGTTAGTCATATAATTATATTAATAATCATGGAAAGCTAAAGAATGAAACCAGAAACGGAAGCGTTTATCGAAATTCGATTCGATTTGATTTACTTTCCAGAAGGCTTATACAGGTAATCCGGGTTAGAAGGCTCAACTTGAAACAGTTCGACTAGCAAATACCCTGAACCAAGCTTCTAAATAAATAGTTTGATTGCTGCTACAAGTTCTTTCAATTTGAACATAAATTGGAAGGTTATATATTCATAATTGTATCGGAAATCGATATGTATTGATACGTAGGCAGTTATCGATAAAATGAAATAAACTTGATCTGCCCGGTGTATGAAAGAGTTTATGAGCCAAATTTGAAGTTATAGTATCTGATATCGAGTTCTCCGTACAGACGAAAAGATAGACATGTCTAAATCGCCTCGGCTGTTGTTGCTGATCAAGTATATATACACTCTACGGGATCGCAGATGCTTCCTTCTGTTACATTTCTTTGCCCAACTTCACTATATATTTTTTTGACTCTCATCTGTTTTGCTGTGTGTGTCATAGTTTAATAAAAGCATTCAACAATTGCGATTGCCACGCCCAGCGTAACTGGGGCAGACTCAATTGATCATGTTGCCATCAAACTGACCAACAAAAGCGAGCTTTAAGCCACAAACCAGTTCAGGCCAAGCTTACAAGCCAAACTGGGCCAGTTCATGGCTTGCATTTCAATTGAATCTACGGCAAATGTAATTGGATTTTGGCAAGAGACAAGTTTATTGAAGTGGCATAAAAATACCGTTACATGACTCAGAGGCACACGGGGATGTAGCTCAGATGGTAGAGCGCTCGCTTAGCATGTGAGAGGTACGGGGATCAATGCCCCGCATCTCCAGAGGATAAAACAAACTTTTTTTATTCACGTTTTTTTTTTCGAATATTTTGGTGACAAAAGTTGTGACAAAATAGTAATGAACGAAAAGCAAACTAAACACAAACGTAACAAAACACTTAAAACAATTAAAAAATAGCAAAACACATAAATTTTGGTAACAGGACAGCGGCAGCTTAACAAGCTTAACAGTCAGTCAGCCAGTCAGTCAGTCGAGGAGTAAAAACTTTGTCCTGTGCGCTGCAGCAGGTATTAAAACAAAAGGCTTCTCATAAATAGCACATCATGTATCATTTACAATACCCAGCCCCATGCAACACACTCCCCAGAGGAGTTCGCTCCTGCTGCGTGTGTGTGTGTGTGTGCGTTTCGCCTGCGGCTGTGGCAGCAACTCAGTCAGTTACCTCAACCCGCTGATCGTCCTGGGAGACGTGGCATGTTGTGGGCTGGCTGTTTGGCTGCCGGTTTAATTGCTGGCAAAGTTCTGCGAATGCAGGCAAGTAAACAAACATTGGCATATTGTGCTGATTTATGTGCGACAATGTGTCCCGTGTTTCTCCCGTGCTCAAATCAAATTACGCGACTTGATTGCCGACACATGCGGGGTGCAACAATGAAGGGGCAACTAAGCTCAAAGTCGTTTGGCCGCCTTTGAATATTCATTAAAGCGCCTTCTTCTTGCCAAATCAAAAAATGCAGACGTCTGCTTATTTATCGACGCTTGCAAAAAAAAAAGGAAAGGAAAAGAGAGTCCTTTTCCGTATTTTATTGGAGATGCGGGGCATTGATCCCCGTACCTCTCACATGCTAAGCGAGCGCTCTACCATCTGAGCTACATCCCCACACATGCCACCCACATTCAAGTGGCCAAAAAGTGTTGACAAAGTGCAGTGCCAGCGCAAAAAACAAATTGAAGCCAAAGCTTTTGGCCAGGCCAACAGTACTTGGCCAACTTCAATTTCACTGATTCGATTCTTGAACTAATTAGTATTAATCTTATTTGGAGCGTGCTTTTGTCCGTGGATTGTTAAAGCACTTTATTTGAAGTTTAAGTTAAGTTATCAAGTTAAGCAAAAAGTAAATAAATAAATTGGTTGATTATAATTTTATCCGTTTAAATTTAATTGCAGCATTTTTCTTCTTCTTCAATCTCTTCATAAACGGGATACAAATATTAAGAATGCTTTTCTATTTATAATCTGTCTGTTTACTATTTTATTTATATGGTTTTTCTTTAATTGTCAAAGTGAATAGATTTATTTAATTTTGAGTTGGTAGGTCAAGGAAAAATCAAAAACTTTGAGTGCAAAATTCGAACTTAAAGCAGGCTTGTTGTAAAAAACAAAATTACAAATTACAAATTACACTTAACTGACAACATACAAAATGGGTAATTTGCTAGCGGCATCAAGGGGCGTCGAGGCAACAACGGCTCGCAGCAACAGTGTGGCTGCCAGCCTCGGTGTGCCGGAGCCAAGCGCAACTTCCACACAGGCTACTGGCAGCAGCACATCGATGTCAAGCGAATTGAGCAATGCGGCCAGGGATAACGCATTGGACAATCCCGGCACCGTCGAGGAGTTGCACAAAAAATGCAAAGATGTTCAGGCCATAACCTTTGAGGGCGCCAGAATAATGCTGAACAAGGGACTGAGCAATCATTTTCAGGTATCGCACACGATCAACATGAGCAGCTATCGTTTTGGCGCCACATATGTGGGCACCAAGCAATACAGCCCCACCGATTCATTCCCCGTGCTCCTCGGCGACATTGATTCATCCGGCAATCTGAATGCCAATGTTATGCATCAGTTCTCATCACGTTTGCGCTGCAAACTTGTTGCCCAGGTCCAGGACGCGAAAGTAGTGGCCACACAGCTTACCACAGATTATCGTGGCCATGATTTTTCCGCATCGATAACATTGGCCAATCCGAACATATTCACCAACTCCGGCTTAATTTTGGGCCAGTACTTACAATCGGTAACAAAGCGCATCGCCCTCGGCGCCGAGGTGGTCTACCAATGTAGCCCCAAAGTGCCTGGTAACCAAATCGCGATTGTCTCTGCCTTGGGACGCTACTCGTCTGGAGATTCGATTTGGTCTGGCACACTGGGACCGAGTGGATTCCATTTGTGCTATTATCTGAAGGCCAGCGAACAGCTACAAATTGGCGTCGAGTTGGAAACGAGTCCCCGGATTCAGGGATCCGTTGCCACCATTGCCTATCAAATTGAATTGCCCAAGGCGGATTTAGTGTTCAAAGGCTCCGTTGACTCAAACTGGCATATTTCGGGCGTTCTAGAGAAGCGTCTGCAGCCGCTGCCTTTCACCTTTGCGTTGAGTGGACGCATGAATCACTTAAAGAATAAGTTCAAACTCGGCTGTGGACTGATAATTGGCTAAGCTCATTCAATCCACAATAAACAACAACAACACCAACACCACCACTACAAGCAGCAAAAACAACAACCGACAACAATCAGCAAAAATTGAAGGAGTAATGGCAACAACAAGCAGCAGTTGATCAGCCAGAACAAAATATTATCATTTGTTAGAAGACGATGAAGAAGAGGAAGAATTACACACAGCCACACACACTGCTATAAGTTTATAATTATTATAGATTATAAATATATAATATATAGCTTCTAGAAGCTTGAGAATGACAAGCAAACAAATTTGTTAAACATTGAAAAACATTTAATATTTGTTTTTTATTTTGGCATTGCCGTTGCAGACGCCAAATTGCTGTGCAGGAGAAAACCTACATAAAAAAATAAATAAAGTATAAACTCTATAAAATTAAAACAGGATTTTTTAAATAAAAGGCTTTATGAAAGACTTATATATATATATTCCTGATTTTTTATTTAGTTATGAGAAGCATTATCTGGCATCGTAACTGGTGAGTTTGATTCGGATAATTTGCAGAGTAAGAATATTTTTTTTCATATAAAAACTCGTCTTTCGACCGTTCCATATGAGATATATGATATAGTAGTCCGATCTCAATGATTTTTATTCTAAACATATCTTGGGTAAGTTTCTTGCGAAACAAAAAGTTTTTTTTATACAAGAATTCATTTTCTTACATATAGTAGTTGGATCCGGTCGATTCTGACCTATGAAACTTGCATATATGCCAAGTTTTAGCAAGAGAACTATATTGACTTAACTATTGTTACAGATCGAGAATACATATAGTTTTCTACTGCCTGTTACATTCCTTGGCACAACTTTTTACCCATTTTCATTGGATGCAGGCCATAAAAAACTCAGCCCCGTCTTTGCACAAAGTTTATATTTTGAAGTCTATTTATCTCTTGGTTTGCGCTAAAAATCGAATTTCCTATCGAATCGAAAGCAAACCCGCATAATCAACTGCTGCCTGGCATTTTTTGTCATTTGTTTTTTATTTTATTTTTTTACTAAGCGGTTTGTCGTTTTATTTCGGGGCTGCAAGTCCATGAAACAACAAGCAGCAAACAAACAAACAAACAATAAAATATTGAGCACATTAATGTTTAGTCAGACGTAAAATTACTTTCGAGTCTACTTTTGGGGCAAGGGGGATTGCACACTTTAAACAATGACAAGGCGGAGGGCTGCTATAAAGACGTTAGATAAACGTTAGATGCATATTTATGATTTAGCACTCCAAATTGCGGAGTGGGTGTGAAAAACGTGGCTATTCACAGCACTCCTGACACTTGGCTGACTGTCAGTTTTCTTCTCTTCTCTTTCTTTATTTTTTTTGAGCCGTGCGCAAAGCTTTCATAATGCTCGATAATGAAAAATGAAAATTTTGTTCACTTTTGCTACATTGACAAATGCGCACAAGAAGTTTCGGGCGGTGTGGGGGGGGGAGGTGGGTGGGTTTACGGCACTGTCTTGGTTATAATAAAAGTTTATGCAAGTGTTGTTTTTTTTTTTTGCTGTGGATTTAATTAAGAATAAGAAAAATGAAAATGCCAAAGTTTTCGATTGCCAGATGCGAGCGTCGCGCATAAGCGGATTTGCCAGAGACATTTATTGTTATTTCTACTTCAAATTTGTTTACGTTAATTAGAAGCAGAGGATGCCATCAAATTGAGACGATTTGGGGCAACTGAATTGATGGACCAAATAATCATTGCCAAGCAAAATGAGAATGAGACTTTTTAAAGTTATCATTATTTTGAATTTCTTCAGAAGCTTTTCGATTACTTTTCTAGTGTGAACTCAGGGAATGGCATAATTATGCTCATCTGTGACGAAATTCAGAGAAAACATTATTATTAATATTATAAATTGGAGAACAATCACTGCGACCTATAAGGTCTATTGTGCCCCTTCTGAGCCTATAGCTCCTCCATCAACCCCAGCTCCTGCACGAATATTAGAATCTTTGTTGGGTTGAGGGCTTCTATGTCCTGAGATTTCATAACACCATAGGATTATAGAAAGTAAAATCTTACATGTAACTGGCAAGTCCTTATTCCCTTTCTTTGCTATAACTTTCTCTCCCTCGTAAAATTTATATATGAATTCTTGATCAGCATCACTAGCTGAGTCTCTGTCTCTTTCTATGTGATCTAGTTCCTCATTTTTGAAGCTATCTTGATAAAATTTGGAATATATTTGGAATTTGGCTCAGACAGTATATATGTCGAAGGCAGCCGGTTTGGAGTACTATATCATCTAGAACGATCGGTCGAAAGATGAGTTCTTGTATGAACAGCTCTTTTGTTTTGGAGTTTATACGAATCAAACTAACCACTTAAGAGTGTTATTATACTCCTCTCATTTCTACAAGACTTTTTATTAAGATCGGACTGAATTTATACATCGGCTTGTTGACTTCGGTCTGCAAGGGTATGGAATCTTCGGCATGCCTATGAAAGAACTTCTTTCTTGTTTTGAATATTATTGAATACATTTTTTTTTTTATATTTGTTAATATTTTTGAGTAATATTCTTCAATTAAAATGTATACATGCAAATTTTAGCTAAGAAAATTTTAATAAAAAATTGTTGATACCCTCTGCAAAGGTATACAAATTAAGATATACTACTAGTTAGCTTATTGACTCTAAAGAACTGATTAGAAAGAAAATTCATAAGTTAAATTCGACGTACTTAATTAAATGAAATACTTAAAGTTTGAAAGGATTTTGAGCCTATATAGTAATAACTTTTAAATTTATTGGTTTATGAAATTTAAAAATATTATGATTTTTTTTTAAATTGTAATAAAAAAATTTGTTTGCTACAATTTGACTGTTGCATTGTAAATGATTTAAGTGAACACAAAAGAATTTTTAGACACAATAAATGATCAAATTGAAACACATATCAGTTTTTGACACTTGTAAATACATGATTATAATAGTAGTGCTCACCTTGGGCTTGGTTTGAAATCGAATAATTCTTGCTTTGATTTGTGCTCTTCAAAGGACATGGGCATTCAAAAACAAATGCAATAAAATGAATCACAGCTAGCAGCTCGTCTTAATTAGCAACTCGGTTGCCATTTACTCGTTAAACACTAAATTACCGAAACTAAATCAGTCTGTTGGTAACTCAAACAATTCGATTGCGAGAAGTTAACTCAATCTCAATAATTCAGTTGGTGTCAGATGTTGTCACACTACATTGACCATGTCCAACAGCACATTTCACACACATTCCACACACACCTCACGTTCCGCCACTTAATTGCTTATGAATTGCCTGACGGGGTGTGTAAGTGTGTGTGTTCGAGTGTCAAATATAAATCAGCCTGTTTTTCGTTTTGTTTTTGTTTTTTTCCGGTGTCGGCCCAAAGCGTTGGACAGTTATGCGGTTGACAGACCGGAAACGGATGCGGAACTTTGTGCGTGGAATTTCGATTGAGTTATTGTTTTTTCAAAGTGATTTCGATTTATTTATTTTTGTGAATAAATTGTGTGCTTAAATTATTAATAAAACGTTAGTGTGATGCGTGTTATTATTAGTATTTTAATGTTCTAATAGCATATTTTATTTTAAATTTATTTATTATTTCGATATATATTCAGAATCTTGTTTAATATTTTAATAGATATATTTTTTGTATGCGACAAAAGTTTATATAATTTTTATTTATTTTATAATTTTTATAAAATGATATTTTGCCACTTCAATTTATTAGCCTATCGAAATGAGTTGAATACTGCTCGTTTGTTGCAATTGCGCGTTCATAATGGGAAGAAGCGGTTCAACCGCTGTGGACGATGACCGGGACAACAACACGCAATACACACAACACAACACAATACAACACAACACACTACACAACTGGTTAAGCCCGAGAACTTTCTGCGAGGCTGTCGTGTCGCCAAATGCCGTTAACCGACGGGAACGCTCCGGCAGTTGGAGAAGTTTAGAGAGCAAAACAGCAATAGCAATAGCAATAGCAACAGCAACAGCAACAACAACAAGTGCAATAACACACAACACAATAACAACAACAACAACAACAACAACAAGAACAACAACAACAATTCCGTACACACAACCTACTCATATACAACGAACGAGAGACGAGAGCCGATGATCATAACGACTTGTACATAACACGAAGTCACGGCCCGAAAGGCGGCCGCTGCACAGCAGCAGCAGCAGCAAGCAGCAAAACAAAACACAGCACAAAACAATGCAAAATACAACAACAACAGCAGCAGCAGAAGCAGCAGCAACAAAGTGTAACTAAATAAGATGCAACGGTTGTGTGCAGTGCTTGCTAGCTGTAGGGGTGGTGGGGAGGATGGATGGGAGGAGGGGGGCCCAGTAGAAGCCACCCATCCGCCCACGCCACCTGCTGCCGGCAGCGCACACGACGAACGAGCGAGCTGAAAAGACCGAGCGAGACTGACGGGACAGCAAAGGCAAAGGAGTAGCGCAGTCAGCGTGCCTTTCGTGCGGCCACGAAGCACACGAAGCACTCGGCACGACTGCACCCGACATCGATATAGAGAGTGAGAGAGAGTGGCGCTAGAGAGTGAGCGAGTGCGCATGAGAAATAGAGCAAAAAACCTGTTGGGAATATAATAAAATACAAGCAAAACAACATAAACACCAACAGCAATAGCAACAACAACAATAATAGCAACAACTGCAATGTGCAATTAATGCTTCCAAAAAGGGAGAGAGAGAGAGAGTGGGATGGCGAGAGAGAGAGACCGAGCGAGAGAGAAAGAGAGAAATAGTGAGGAAGGCAGGAAACTGCAAGCGCAGTCTGGTTGGCTGTTGCATGCTTCTAGGCTGGTGCCTGGATGTGAGTGTTGGCATTATTGTTTGTAAACTACATACAACAATACAATAAGCAAGACACGGACGCACGGAGGCGGGTGCAACTGCAGAAACTGGAACCCGATGGGGAACTCAAGCATGGCGTGGGCAACGCAACTCCCGTTTACTAGGACCCCAATACATAATATGTAGTGTGAGCTAAATTCGGCGCATGGCATTTGATTGTCCTGCCTATAAAAGTCAGTTAGGCTATGTGCTTGAGTTCAGTTGAATTTCAACTACCAGCCTTTGGACTTCGTTTGAGATTGTCTCTTTCTCAGCGTTGACAAAAAACAAATAACAAAACAGGAAACAAACAAACCAACAAGAATATCAGTTATTGTATCATTTGAGTTGATTATCAAAGCCCAGGAGGAAATATTTTGAGTTCTTTGCCAATAAACGGCAAAACTCTTGGATCCCTGCGAGAGCCACTGGCTTACCGAGGTGCGTATCGAGATAGTGTGAAAAAAAGTGCTTGGACATAACTTAGTGTTAACACATGTGCACATATGTGTGCATATATATATGCAATTGATAAGTGTTTGATAGCCCCAAACTAATTTAGTGGGGAATGTGCTGTCGTTTTCTAGAGTTTGTTAAGTGAGCAAAAACAATTTGTAAACTGCATTTTAAAATATATTTTATGTTTTAAATATTACAATATATAAAATATATTAATATATATGTACATTTTTGTTCGTTAAAGTAATTATTGAAGTTTGCCTTTTGTAGGTTTTTAATTGGCTCAAAAATTAACTGTCTTTTATTGTTCAGTTTTTTGTAGCATACATTTTTGAGATCAAAAATATTTCCAGTTACAATTACTTTTCAATTAAAATATAAGGTGTACGTACTAGTTATTTTATATATTTTGTGTGATCGTGTTTTTTTCTAGGCTTCCCAAAATCCATGCAAAAAATGATTTGCATTTGAACCACCCCAGAAATCTCAAAAATTTATATTATTTCTATAATTAAAATTTACATATTAAATTTTATTTATTTCAATTAATTTGTATTCTATGTATTTTTCTGTGCTCGAATTGAAGAATATTATAATGTTATATATAAATCGGCATTTAATAAATAATTATTATTTTAACTAGTTACAAAATATTAATTGATATTGATACAAAAAAAAAAATACACAGAAAATTGAGTATATAATTTTGATCCCATTAATTAGTGCACAGTTTTAATAATAAATTAGGTTTGTTCGCTTGATTTGCCTAACTTTAAGCTGATTTCTCCACTTTACATAAAACTTTTTACTTTTAATTATTATTTTACAGATCAATATCAACTGCGATTGCTTTTCTCAAAGCGCCAACTGCTTGAATAAGCACTGGGCTCAAGGCCAACATCAGTTTGTGTGTGTGTTCAACGTTTGTTCGCACAGAGCGAGCCAACTGTAAGTAGAACCTACGTAATAATCGACAACGAAGATGAAGAAGAAAAAGAAGTACGGAATAATAAACTATGATGTGCGCTTCAAAGCGACAAACAACCAAAAGACAGAAAGAAAGAGTCGAAGTCAAAGAGTATGAGTAAAAACTAAACGCAAATGCAACCATCAAAAATCAATATCCACATTATATGTAACCAATACTAATAATAATAATAATAATAATACTAATAGTAGGGCCAATATGTAGCCAAAGTAACTAAGATATGTAACCACAGGCATAGATACCTAATGGTAGCCGAATAAACAGCAATGCATAGGTAGGCGACTAACAATGGTAATAGTCTTAAGATAAAGCATCGATCAAATTAATGCACACATGTTCTGTGTCGAATCCTAACTACTCCTAAGCACTCCGAATACAATGATTAGTTGAAAACGTTTCGTTCGATTTAAATTTTATATGATTGTTCTCCCACCGAGTGCTAAACATTGGCCACGTCTGTTCTATCCGGGGCATGTGTTCTGTTTTGCCCAATCGCCAAATCCAGCCAACAAAATTATCCGTGCTTATTTGAAATGGGTGTCCGACGTTGAAAGAGAACGCGTACGCGTCGGCTAGCATTTAAAAAAAAAACCCACGGTTGGGGTTGGGGGCAGGGTCCGGACCTCTGCCGTAACGCGATCTTCGTGCCGTGCGTCATGCGGCAGTCGCCCCTCGCGCCGGTCGGGCGGGTGGTGGGTAACATTGATGTTACACGTTGGGACTGCGTCCGCAAAACAACTCAAGTTGCATTCGTATTCTTGCTTTACTCTCAACTGCATGTGGCATGTGGCATGTGATCTACTTTTTGGTTTTCATATTAAGCACATTTTTTAAAATGCATGCCATTTTAAGTGATTGCTTTTATCAACTCAGCAAAGGTAAATCGAGCATAAGGCACAAGGAAGCATCTCCGACCCCATAAAGTATATGTATTCTTGATCAGGGTCAACGTTCGAGTCGATATAGTTATGTCTGTCTGTCCGTTTGTCTATATGATCACGCGAATCTGAGAGACTATAAGAGCTACAGACTCAAATTTGGAATATAGGTTTTCGTATACACTGCACACATAAAGTTTGATTATTTTTATCGATAACCGCCTCAGTTTCTGAAATATCGATACATTTCGATTTCCGATAGCAATAAATGCCACAATTTTGGCAGAATCTTCTTATTAATACTTAATATACATATATGCATATTAATGATCCACTGCCCAAATTTCATCAAGATCGGATAAGTGACACCCAAGTAATGGTGCCATAAGAGAAGAGTGCACTTGAAGATCTCCCCACATTTGGGTGCAAGATTTTTTAAAGGGAAATTTGCCAATAAAACTAGAATATATTTAACAATTGGGTTCAGGATGTATCGTAGTCGAGCTCACTCGACTACAGCATTCTTACTTGATTCTTTTAGTTTCTTTGCCTAATTTAGCACAAGAAAGCTTTATTTTTTTTTAAATTAACAATATTTATTAGTTGCTAGTTTTTGAGCATAAATTTGGGAATTTTTAATTTGGCTAAGCAAGACTCCAATTTTTGTTATAATTATTATATATTGGGAACATTTTATATGAGGATCATTGATATACTTTTTACAGAATTTTTAACATTGTTTTTATGTTTTATGATTTTAATTTTTTAATCTAAATAAGATGATGAAATTTCATCAAATTAAATTGAATTTTATAATTCTGTCTGATAAGATACTACACACAGTTTTATATTGTAATTGTTTGGTGATAGGCTTTCGTAGTAATATCTAATCTTATTTTTCATATCTTCCCAAGTTAAGTGCTAACTTTTAAGTCATTCGTCAATTTTGTTGGGAAATAACTGGCATTCGGCCCAGCACCACTGAATTGCCACATCTTTCATAGAGCACATTTTTCAGCCACTTGATAGCTGGCCGCAGCTTTGTTTGGAAACCCTTAACGCCAACCTTGTTAACGCTTCTTGCTGTCCAAGAAATGCATATTTAGTCAAGTGTTAATAATGTGGTTGCCTTCCCTGGGGCAATCCAACCCAAGCAGTCGCACCACCCAAAACACCCACACACATCTCCGATTTGTTTAGGGCGAAAGGTGCAAGCGTGCGTTAAAGCAAAAGAAAGTGAAAGAAACAGATACACACATACACACACACACACACACACACGCGCACACACACAAGGCAAACAAACAGTGCGGCAGACAAACAAAGCAGGGGGGCAGGCACAGGGGGGAGGGGTTAAAAAAATAAAATAAAGCACGGGGAAACTTGCCTGCGTTCGTTTTGCTTGTGCCATGCTCCATATTTCGGTGACTTCCACTGGCGCCTGTAGAAAAATAAATATACAAAAAAATTAAAATAAAAATGAAAATGAAGAAGAAAGGAGGGAAAACAAGAGAAAAATGCATAACTAAACAGACCAAATCTTACAAATAGAGTTCGAGTTGGGATTGGGGAGGGCTGCTGTTAATTTTGTTATTCAAAATGCTGTCTGAGATTCGCGACTTTTATTTATTTCCGCATGCAGCGACCTTTTATGTGTATACGCTTCCGTAGGGTATTTTCATTTTGTAGTGCAGTTTGCCATGCATTGAAGACGTCGACGACTCCATAAAGTTTATGTATCATTATTGTATACCTCACGCAGATCTAGACAACTTCATTTGATTGATACTGATTATCATTATCAACCAGCTCTTGTAGTATCTGAGATCGGCTTATACTCTGAGGGTTATCGTAGACCACACAGATCAAGTTATTCCACTTTATATTGATATTCTTATGGAATATCGATATAAATCGATTTGCGATAACAATATAGAACAGACTTGTAAAGATATATACTTTCAACTAATATATTTTATTAATCAACTGTAAAAATATTAAAATTAGCTGCTTAATAATAACTTGATTTTAACTTACAAATAAATAATTTCTGATAACAAATGTTGAAGTATAAATATATTTAGGATTTGATAACACTGCGATTGAAATATATATATAAAAAATACAATCTTCTCGTAGTTCTGCATTCATTTAAAAAATTTGCTCCCATTCCATTAGCAGCTCTCTAAACTTTTAACACTTGGGTGCAGGGCAACCGTGAGTCGAGCTCTCTCGACTAGCGCATTCTTACTTCTTTTTATTTGTGTTTGGCGGCATCTTGGATGCCATTGTTAAGAACGAGTAACTGATGTGAGGATGGTTGTTAGGCTTAGGTCTGCATGTAGTTGATAATGAAGTTTTTTTTTTTTAATTTTGTGGGGCATAATTAGAATTGCGTATAGTAAACGTGCCCCAAGTCGAGTGATAGTCTGTGCGGCTAATTTGCACACAATAACAAGAGAGTCGGAGTCAGTCAAAGCTCAGTGTTGTCAATGGCAATCTGGAAGATACTTTTTTCGGGCATGTCACGTAGTTTCAACCTCAATTGGCCAAAAAGTTATTGGCTAGGTGAGCTGACAGGCGGGCAGGCGAACAAACGGACAGACCGAGCGCACTCGCACGGAAATTTCAATGACAATGGACAGTCCCGTAGCCGGAGTCAGCCGAGCGTGAGCCGAAAAGTATCTTATGGATAGCCGCAGGAGTGTTCCAGCGCCCTCCCCGCTGCTCCCGCTGCTGACACCACCCACTTAAAATTTATGTGTTAATTTCAAGACGGCCGCGACCCACCGATTTTTTGCTGTTGTTCTTTTTTTTTATTGCTTCGGACGGGGCAGTATTTTTCAAAAAACTTTCTCTTTAGGGGTTGCTGAGGGATCTGGTCCAGGTGCTGCCAGGGTCAGCACTTGGTGGTAATAAATGAGCTAATAATATGCGAAATGTGCTTTTGAGTGACCCTAAACAATGGCCGAGGGGGTGAGGAGCGTGGGTGGCCTGAGCAGTTGGATGTGTTCTCCAGAAATTGCTGTGAAATTGAGTTAAAAAAAAGTTTTCGACGGTCAGCTGAAAAATGCGCAAAAGTGTCGAAAATTCCGTTGCTGACATGAAAAGATTTCTTTATAATTAATTTCTGTTCGCATATTTTTTCTACCTGTCCACAAAACATGTGACGCGGTGCAAAATTAATTACGTTAATACCTAAGGTCAGCATATTTTTTGTTTCTCCTTTTTTTAAATATTTGGTTGGTTAAAAAAAGGCAATGGCAAATGGCAATTAACAGGCGGCTTATAGAGGAATTTTGAAAGTAACACGAATGTAATTCGACGAATTTTGTTTACTCTTACTAAATGGTACGAGCAAGCAAGAATGGGTGCAGAGATATCACTGACAGGACCTGAACCGTATTGCGGCATAACAAGACACACAATACGGCTGCAACTCAGAAACGAAGAAAGACAGAGGCGAAAACGGAGCGGGGCAGAGGCACCAGGACTCCGACAAGCCAGAAGTCTTTTGGGTGGCTATAATCGAAAAACGATTTAAGCAAGTAATATCCTTGGGGAAGAACAGGCTCTGGATACTCACCGGTCTACTGACAGGACACTGTAGACTGAGAAGTCACCTAACCAAATTAGGTATTTATAGTAGCGATGTATGCAGATTTTGTGGAAGCCAGGAGGAATCCTCAATGCACATCCTAGCAGAATGTGTCGCCTTAATTAGGAAAAGATGCAGCATCCTGGGGAAGCTTGTCACGAAGCCCAAGGACATAGAAGCCCTCAACCTAACAAAGATTCTAGCATTCGTGCAGGAGCTGGGGTTGATGGAAGAGCTGTAGGCTCAGAAGGGGGCACAATAGACCTTATAGGTGGCAATGCTGGTTCCCCAATTATAATAATAATACTAAATTGTAGTTTTAAAAGCTGCACAAACTGGTCTATGATCAATTTAAAGGTTCCTTGCCGAACTTCAACTTGGTTCTTTTTCTTTGGTGGCAGAAATTGTTTTCTTGGCCTTCTAGCGACTTGTTGTAAATACCGGAGACGTCCACCTAAAGTTTCAACAGTTGATGCCACAAGACTTATATATACTCTAAATGAGTTAATAAAAAGTTAGATTACAAAATTAGATATCATAAAGAATGTTAAATTTTCTTAGCTAGTAATTTAGTTTCTTTTAATGGCTGACAAACGTGATGACAATATTCAGAGATCCTCCACAAAGTAAAGAGCAACGTTAGACATTTATGACTGCTACAATGTGGCAGGCCAGGGGGCAAATAGCAGCAGCAGCAGCAGCAACAGTAGCAACAACAATAAAAGCCACAAACAAGCTCAATGCCAAAGTGTTGACGAGTTACGAGTGTTGGTAGCAAGACTTAAAAAAAAAAATACCTGTAGTGGCATGTTGCAAATTCCAATCAATTTTGTGTTGCTTCTAGTAGGTGAGGAAGATGTTCACTAATTTGTCGAAAAAATTGACTAGACATGCATATCTGCAACGGACAACGGATATGGTCAAGATGCAAAGGCAGCAGCAGACTTGGTATCCATTCAGGCTATCAATTAGAGTTTTTTTTGGCTCATTGAAAATTGCTCTTTGTGGCTTTGTCTTAGCATGTTTGGTTAACAAGATGGAGCTGACAGAGCTGCAGGCCATGGCCAAGGACAACGTCATTGAGACAAGCTTGCAGCAAACAAACAAACAGACGACAGCAACAACAAAAGTTGTCCAGGAGTCGCTTTCTGTTGTTTTTGGCAACATTTGCGGCCTAATGGAATTTGGTGCTGCCTAACTGCCAAAAACAAGAAGGCAAAAAAACTGGCCAAGCAGCTGGGGTAGTTCCTTGCTACATGTGGCACATGAGTTGCTGAGCTGCTGCCCCGAATTGAAAATCGAAGTTAATATGCGCTGCAGACTGTGAAACAAATCATTTTCAAGTTGTTATGCGATATCGACACGTTTTTGCCATTTTATATTTATTATGAGTATTTTCGACATTTTGTTGTTTGGTTTTTCTTTTCTTTCTTTTTTCTTCTCAGCAGCTGTGGCAGCACATACGAAAAATGTGTGGGGCACCAACTTGGCATGGGAGCCTTGGGGTTGTCATAAAAGCTAATAATTTCCGAATATTTCATGTGTGTTTAGAGATATAGGGTGAGAATGAGTTTGGAAATGGGGTTTTGAAATGAGTGAAGGAGCAAGTGGAGATAGTTTTGAAATATTTCAGTTGTGGCTTGGAAAAGAGATCAGAGTTGTCAAAGCATTCAAACTTTCACTTAGCATAGGTGAGATTTAAATAAATAAAAAAAAAATAAAGTTTCTATCATGTCAAGATCGATTCGGCTTCCTTATGCAACATTCACAACTTCATTACACCTCTTCTTGTAGACTTTGTCAATAAGATCATAAACTTTCTGAATATTAATACCTTGCTTATAAGAAAACTAAGCCCAATTTGAGACATCGTTTGTGCAACACACTCAACGATGCTGCAATATCCACATCAAATAGCTCATTCAGCAGGCAAGCAGGGTGCAAACAAGATGCTCAAGTGTATGCAAAACAGCACAAAGTAAAAAAGAGAAATGCGTTAAGGCAAGCTATTTCAGCAGGACGCGTGTCTTATACCGCATAAAGTGGCATATACAACACATTATGCTTATGCGACAGGCGGCCCGGCTGATGAGATGCCACGACCTGCCCCGGCCCGAGTTTCTGGGCGATGGCAGCCCATAAAATTAGCAGAGCACGTGAGGCAAAAGCCAGCACTGTGCTTGATAGCCTGCCTCATTATCATAACATTTTCTGCGAACGTTGGCAGTTTGTGGAATTTCGCTTTGGACAGGGTATCCAATGTACATAGAGACGATGTCCTCATAGCATGCTCCTGTTGTATATATGTTTTTTAGATGTGCATGTGCGTAAAAAGTTGAACTTTATGTTTTATGATGTGCAATTTGCTTAGCTGCCCACAAAACAATTGGCATAACTTAGAAACAGCTGACAAAACAAATACAAATAAAATAAAAACAATAATATAATAATCCATTTAATTTAACACTTAAAAATTGGCAAAAAGAAATATCCAAAAATATTTAATTTAATATAAATAAATTGATAAATAACTATTAATATTGTTTTTACTTGAAATGCCACCTTAGTAATATTGAAACAAAGATTTTAATATTTTTTTGTGGTATCCTTCGAAGGTATCTTAGTATATTGGATTCGTGCAACGTCCGTCATGCTGTCTGTACGTCATTATGAACGCAACTTTTTTCAACACCCTTAGAGAACACATATTGGTCCATGTGTAAAAATTTGAGTGTTACGTCCACTAGGGGGCTAGGAAATCGATAAAATCGGTAATTTCAAATCGATAGACACATATCTCCCACAATTATGAGTCTACAGTCGCCAAAATTTGATTGCCAGATTGTTGGCGATGTTCTTCAAAGATCAGCATTTGCCACGCCCATCCCCGCCTACCCTACAAATGTTAAGTGTCGACATATCCCGCAGTTTTTGAGTTAGACCCGTCAAATTTGGTAGGCATATTACTGGAAGTCGGAAGATATATGTCGATAAATTCGTAAATCTCCTACAATTAAAGATAGGGTCGCCAAACTTGGTAGGTAACATGCTGGTAACCTTCTTCAAAAATCGGCATATACATTGTCATACGACGCCCACACCTGCCGCCCCAGGAACTTGGGCCAAAGAAATCTGAAATGCACATATTCTCCACAATTTGTAATCTAGAGTCACCAAATTGTGAAAGTATGTTACTGGTAACTCCCCTAAGAGATCGATAAAAAAAACGTGGGACCACGCCCCTCCAGCCCCCAAAAACGATAAAAGCCTGTAATCTTCCTATTACTAGGAACTTTCTATATATATTTCAGCTACGCCTACTAATGCCCCAAAATTTCCAAAAGCACTTATCTTCCATAATTTAAAAGCTATAGTTCACTTGGCAGGAAGGTTACTAGGACACTATTCCACCCACTGCCGCCAACAAAATTCACAAAAGCCTACATTAACCGCATTTTGAAAGGCAAACTTTGACAGTATTTCTTAGCTATGCCCATACAGTTCATTGCTAACTGTTAACAGCTGGTATTACTTTTGCGATCAGAGTATTTCGCAGTCGTTTACGCCCGACTTCAACATTCTTCCTTGATATTTTATAAAGTAATGAAAACTGACTTGTTTAAAACTCGGTTGGACATTATAGGAAATCAAAAATAAACATGCATTTCCAAAATTTACAATATTTCTACAAGGAGCTTAGAACGGCGATTTTACGTGAATTAGTGTTAATGGAGCTACGCGCATGTGGAACTGAAGTGACCCCTATCGAAAGTGATTTTTTTTATAATTGTGGAAATTCTCATTTAAATTCTCATTTAAATTATAAAAAGTTTAAAAAAATATATAAAATAAACAACTTCTCTGTGGCTTACTGCGTCGCAAGCCAGTGCAAAAATTGAAGGCAGCTAAACAAATTATACTGTGAATATTCTGATTGAAACTCAATTCATATCAATTATATCTCTGCGAAATTCGATTAAAGGCACTTGATTTTTTTTTTTCATTCCAATCGCTTTGTAAGCAAGGTAGCTATGCTTTCCAATTCCAAATTTTGGCATGCTACTTATCTATTTCTACTTATCATATTTTAAATTAATAATTACACTTTATTATCCCTTTCAAGGAAATTCTATACGACCTACTTACTTGTCCGAAGACTGGAAAGTGACTGCCTTTAATCGAATTTCGCATCTAAACCAGCTCAAAAACACAAATATGCAAAAATCTTGGAAAACTAACAGTACTTTCATTCCAATGCATCATAACAGTGTAAAAAGAAGCACCGTTATCAAAAGCGTAAACAAGGTCCCGTTTGGCTTAATACAGTTTCTAACACACGAGTGCCATTAATGGAATTTCGCGAAGTGTATATAGAATGAATATAAATTTGAATTTTTAGTGGTAGCTCACCGGTGATTTAGATTCGGTCCGAATGCATGGTGTTGACGATGTTGTTGTTGTTGTTGGTGGTGTTGTTGTTGTTGGTGGTGTTGTTGTTGTTGGTGTTGTTGTTGTTGGTGTTGTTGTTGTTCCTGATGCTGATGTTGACCACCTGTATGACATCTTTTGGGCTCGAAAGACATAACAGGAGCATCATCGGGAACCGAGCATGAAGCCGACAACGCTTCGGTGCCGGCAGTTGTTATTGTCGATGTCGATGTTGTTGGTGTTGTTGTTGTTGCCGCTGCGTTTGCGTCTGTAGTTGTTTCAATGGCAGCCGCAGCGACAGATGGCAGCGTTTCCCGACGTTCCTTCATGTCAAAACTTAACAATATATTTTTGCATGTACAGTATCAACTTAATTCAATATTAAGGCACATTTCCTGAGTGTTTTTGACAACTAATTCCAAGTTGCGCGACATTTTTGTACTTGTTGGTGTTCTTTGAAACCATCGATGAGTGCATCAAAGATGAAACAGTTGCACTTGCATCATGTCCAATCGGTTATTGCTCATAGAATTGTTATCACTTAGGTTTATATTGGTAGCAAAAATATGCGTAAACGCTTAAAAACTAGGCACTGTAAAACTTTTACTTTTCTTATGTCTGCGAGAGTTCTCGTTCGAACAGCTGTGCGCAGAAATACTTCCCTGCGACAGTGCTGCCACCTCTTTTGGAAAATAAGCGCGCTAAAGTAAAAATTTCAAATGCAGACTGTGAGCAATCAATATTGTAGCATGTTTTTTGAGTTTATGCAAATGCTGCTTGCTTATTTCTTTTCCCTTGAGATTTTCGTTTGTTTTATCGTTTTGTTTTGTCGCAACCTTTATTTACACGGGCAAAATCGTTACGGCTGCTGGCGTTGATTTTTCATTTGTGTACCATTTGCTACCGTTGTAGTTGTTGTTGTTTGGGTGGGTGTGTGTAACGCACTTTGAAATTTCCATAATTATATGCATCAGATGGCAGGTGGCTGGAGCGAATGCTGAAGACGTTGAGCACAATGAAAGCGCAAAACAATAATGCAAAGAAAACCAAACAATACAATAACAAGAAAAATTACTCAAATGTGTATTTTTGTTATATTTTTCTTTTTTGTGGCAGACTAAACCTGCTCAAAGTGTAAATATTGACAGTTCTTAAAAGCGAATAAATAATAAAGAGAAAATGCAACAGAACAGAAAACAAAATGCGTAAATTAATTTCTTTTGTGTATTAAGGGTGCTTCTGGGTTGATTTTGTGGGTTGTTTCATTCCAGAACGTTCCTACGGCAAACAGCCCACGACACCACTGCGGAACGACATGCCTTTTGGGCAGGCTGCGATCATAAGGGGATGTAGCTCAGATGGTAGAGCGCTCGCTTAGCATGTGAGAGGTACGGGGATCGATGCCCCGCATCTCCAATAAACATCTTTTTTTTATATCCTTTTATAACATTTTATAAATATATAGAATCGTTTTGTCATTTGCATGTAAAATTATCGAAATATTAAAAAGATATGAATATAAATCGTGTCTATTCTTATGGAGTCGAATATGTGCTGAAACATTTGCAGATTACATCGAACTGAGAACGTG
This sequence comes from Drosophila nr. medialis 2 BK-2023a, assembly GCA_035044325.1. NCBI lineage: Eukaryota > Metazoa > Arthropoda > Insecta > Diptera > Drosophilidae > Drosophila > Drosophila nr. medialis 2 BK-2023a. The sequence goes on along the minus strand of JAWNMH010000397.1, from coordinate 6,912,065 downwards.
CGAAACGCAACATGAGTATAAAGTTAGTTTTCATTTTATAAGAAATTGATATACTAAAACTACGCAAAAAGTATAATTATCCTCTTCTGGAGATGCGGGGCATCGATCCCCGTACCTCTCACATGCTAAGCGAGCGCTCTACCATCTGAGCTACATCCCCGTTGTGACGGAATGCACTTTTGTACAGTATAAATGTTACAAATCCAACTCTACGTATATAAAAATAGATTGATATGCATTAAATTCCAAGAAACGACCATGGTCAGCATTTGTCCAAGTTAACGAAAAAAAAATAGATATCATTTGTGTATTCGAATGTAAAGTGCCGTCTCTGAGGTACGACAGATGCCCGAGAGGGTATTGTGAGCTTTACTTAGTGATCGATTAAGATCTTACAGATGGACTAACCGGTTTGCTGTAAATTCAGTTTATACATCGATTGTCGCTAAGATCAATACCTCAAAATTGTGAAAATATCCAGATTTGTTCGAAAACAATTTCAATTATTTCGACTTCGTTTTCATTGAAGAGTATATATAGAAACACATTGGACACGTATTTTATTAGCCAAACAACATTCCAAGGTGCGCCCAGGGCTTAATTATATATCATCAAGCGATTTTACCATGCAAGATTGCTACAGAGCAATGGAATCTACAACAAAATAAAAAACTGGTTTGAAATCAACTTTTGAATACATGACAGGGGTAAGACACATTATAATATAAATACAGAGATATTGTGGAGATCAGGAAATATTGCTCAAACAATAGTGAAAACGCCACAAATAAATACAAAATAATCAGCAAAATAATAACATGGGCTCAACCGGGATTTGAACCCGGGACCTCTCGCACCCAAAGCGAGAATCATACCCCTAGACCATTGAGCCTCATGCATTAACGGCAGCCAAGTACTCGTTAAAAGTAAACAATAGAGTCTAAAATACCCGAAAGAGCCGAAAAACCCCAAATACCTATTTATTATGCAGCCAACCAGTTTTAGTTTTTGAAAGTTTTTCAAATTCAAGGCCATATGCATTAAATAATGCATAAATTAGTGCAGAGTGTTTGGTTGCATTCATATAAGACTATTTTTTCAGCAGACTGCAACTGGGGATGTAGCTCAGATGGTAGAGCGCTCGCTTAGCATGTGAGAGGTACGGGGATCGATGCCCCGCATCTCCAACCACAAATTCATAGTCCGTCGGTGTTTGACTTTTTTGTTTAAATATTTTCCTTTTTTGTGTAATTAACTGCGGCTGTGCACATAATTTTCAGTTGAATGCACTCGAAATGGACGGCAATTATTTGCATTATCGTTTTGTGGCCGACCACTAAGTGAATGAATAGCCCCAGGGGTGGAAAATTCCCTGAAGGTAGCGTTGGAATCAGACCAAAAGATAATGGGGAGCGAGATATGAGATAAGAGAAATTATATTTATTAAGACTAAACTTACCTATTATATAATAATAATTATACTAATAACAATTAATCTAAAAAAATACAAGAACAAGTTTTCCTAATCTTCAAAGATAAAAAGAAAGTATTAAAATAAAGATTAAGAATTTTTACTAACCTCAAAAATACTAGAGATTTTGAAGATAGTGTACAGAAAAATATGTTAATTTGATTCTCACAATATGTCAATCAAAATTCTGCTATTATCTTAGAAATGCACTCCTTATAGATATTGAGACACATCCGTACGCACATCTTTAAACCCACTGCCATTAAACTAATGGATAACACCCGAGCCCCGCTTAGCATTCAGAGTTCGCAACCTGTTCAAATATTTAATTATTCATAACTTTAAACAATCACGGCGACGTCAGCGTCATGCCATATAACCCGCAGGGCTACCCCAGATTTACCCCCAGACCACCCCTTGCCCAAAATGCCGTTTACGTCTCAACAAACACAACAACACACAATACAAGGGATACGTCCACCAAACCAACACCAATCTGTTCAGCCTCCTTGCGCTGCTGCTGTTGTTGGTAATAACATTGTCGTAAAATCATGTTTGGCTTATCGTTATCCCAGTTGGGGAGCCGAGGCCAGGACGCGGCAACCCAGGATGCCCAGCATGCCCAGGATGCTTAGGTTGCGTGGAGTATGCGAGTCGAGCGCGCGCTGCATTTAAATGCCGCTGAAAATGGCGTGAATTATAGTAGCGTAGGTTAAATGCCGTTAGACAGCCACATAAACTACAACAACAACAACAGCAAATGGAACCCTTTCGCTGCCTGACAGGACTCCCTGTTTTTGGATAGATTTCAAAAATGTTGCATACTCTGGCAAAGTTTTTGCCTGTCGTCTGCTTTTAATTTTTGTAAAATTATTTGCATTCGTACACGCTGACTGACAAACAAAAGTTTACTACTTGCCACAGCACTCCTGCTCCTACTGTCCTCCTGTCCTCCTCCCCTTGGTCCTTGTTCGCCTGTTTTCTTGTAATTATCGCTTTTGTTTGTTAGTTGAACTTTTGCCAGGTCTGTTGCCCGGCGGCCAACATACGAAATTAGCGCGGCAAAATTACTAAACAATATTTGCTAGCAGTTACCTCCTCAAGACGTTCTCATTCTCGCTTGCCACACAAAACTGCGGCAACATATTGTCCTTGGCTTTGTCGTAATTTTCTAATTGGCTCCAGTTGCTGCCAAGTTTTCTCGCCAGCCAACCAACCAACCAACCAGCAGGATTTGTGCTTAGTTTCGGCTGCTAATTCAATTTTAATGCTTGATTTCATATTAATTGAAAAATAAATTTCCCCAACAAAAGGGTTGCATTTGATTGTAAACACATTAAGGAAGTGGTAACAAGTTAAGAAAGTTTCAAGATGCTTTTCTCATACATTTTATGTCAAACTTAATACTTAAATAAAAGGAAAACTGAATTTATATAAAATTTGAATATATAAGAGTAGAACTGCAAATTCGGATGTCAAATCCATTTAAAGGAAATATTTTAATGGCTGAATATAAACATATTTTAATTGTTAGGTTAGTGGATTTGCAGATAGGTCTAAGTTTAATTATTTCTAGTATGTCTAATAAATATCATGTTAGATGGTTCTGGTCGATACAGCTACAGGCTAGTTATAGTTACAGACGGGCTTGGTTAATGATGCTCATTATAATTACTTGTCAATATTTTCAATATATTTTCTGCCGTTTTTTTTTTTCATAAAGTGACAAATGGGAACGCAAAGCAATATTATTAAATTTTATTCACATATATTAAAACTTGTGGTTTATTTATTCGGAGCTTTTTAATACAAAATGAACTGGTCCACTTCATGCGAGTTAAACTACGCGATTCAAGCGACCAAAAGCGACTGCTTCGAACTACATGCAAGTAGATGAAACAGACCATCGATGAAGGTCATGATCATAAGGAACTTACAATTACCGTTGCTCGCAGGCAACAACATATTATGAAGGTCATGATCATAAGGAACTTACAATTACCGTTGCTCGCAGGCAACAACATATTATGAAGGTCATGATCATAAGGAACTTACAATTACCGTTGCTCGCAGGCAACAACAGATTAAGACTACGAAACGGGAATGCAGTACAGCTGCGGTGTACATAGGCAGATTCAATTATTTTCAACATTAAACATTGCAAAATGGTCCGTTATATAAAATAAAGTTGCTGTTTTTATATTTACGGAATTATCTATCTTTGTTGGGGGAAATCAATTTTAATTGGTAGCTTGGAACTTAAGAGATTCAAAACCTGATTAAAAACACACTCAAACTGAGTTGGCTCTGCCATTGTGGCTAATCCTTGAGCCCCAAACCTTTTCAGCAATAATTTGTTGTGTGGCCAACGTTTATTAAACTAATAATTTACATGGACACACATTGTCGTTAAAAACAATTTCATGTGGCTGGCACTGTAAGACCTCAGAGATTTATAAGCTGCTGGCAGTCAAAGGAAAACTTCCAAGTCCTCCCCTCCAAAAACCTAGTCATAAACATATTTGGAGCGATAAAAAGGTCAGCACCCCACACCCCTCATCCCCTCTGCGGCAAATGAGCGTAGTGCTCCATGCCCTGTAAGTAAACTTATTGAATGTCTTAAGTTTTTTACATCTCTTCTGCCTTCTGCTTGTTTTCATTTCATTTTTATGACAACGTTTAGACATTTTTGTATATATTTTTTGGCTGGCACTGTTTGCCTTTTCCTTTGGCTGCGTTTTGGCCACATTTAGCGTGCTCCCCACATCCGTATTGACATTTGATCTTTATGGGTGGCTACCCCCTCTGCCCACCCAATGTGGGCACCCGTGTGTTGACTGTGTGTCGCTTTGTTTGTCTGCAGGCATCTTTTTATGAGTCGAGTGTGTTTGCCTTTTGGCTTCTGTGCATGCCATAAAGAAAGCACAAAAAATGGAATACAAGTCTTAGAAATCAAACTTATGAGGTCATCTGTTATGAACGCGCTGAACGCGCTCAACTGGCTTAAAAAGTCTTTAAGCAAATAGAACTCTGGGTTTTCCTTTCTGTGTGCTCAGCTTGTGTCTTTTGGTGACAATCGAATTTCGCCTTGTTCGTATTGCGAAATTTCCTAATTTCGTTGGGAAAAAAGAAAAGATTTTAAAGATATTGGATATTATGTTGGAAGATATTCTTAGTAAGCACTTAAGTCTGTTTTTATATTTGGTATAACTACATATATTTTTGTCGGATTTTAAATTAACTTTAATGGCAAACTTTGGAGAGCGTAAGTTCAATGCCATATGCTTTTATTCCATGAACACCTAATTTTTGTTTTACTATATCCTAACTATAAATTGAATCCATTTCCTAATTATATGTATCTTGCAACAATTAATTTATTTTTTTCAGAAATTAATATGGAACCAGTTTTAATATTACCAAAAAATGAATGAGAAAACATTTATCAATAGAACTTAATATTCTTATATAAATGCATGATCATCTACTAAGACTTCTTAATCAACCACTTCGTTTAACACAGGAAAGTAACCTTGCTCCCAGAACAAACTAAAAGGAGCATTAAAATATGCTCTGTATATAATTGTAGTAATAATAAGCACTGATTAAAGCACTTCTGCCTTATTACCTCCATTTCAGCCACTTGCTTCAAACACAAAGGTTCACAAACATGTTTTGCTTAACAGAACTAAATAGTTTCATACCGAAAAGTCTGCTCAAAAACCCAAACACACAGAAAACGTCTTAATCAAATCAGAGCTGCTAAATGGCCAAAGATACCCTCATAAATATGTCAATTAATGGCACGCCCAGGCAGAGACTGCTCCTGCTGCTCCTGCTGCTCCTGCTCCTGCTGCTGCTGCTGGTGCTGGTCTCTTTCTTATCTCAATGAAGACATAAGCGCCGTGATATCAATTTATGTCAACGTAAATGGGTCTGATTGTGAAGCTGTGGGTCTGCTTGTCGTTTAATATATGCGCAACCACTTGACTGCCCCTGGAACATGTGTCAGCGAATCTTAAGTGGAGCTTATGAAACTATTAAAAGGCACAGACAAGAATGCCACACATGTCCTTGTCTAGTGTCCCTTACAACGACAACAACAACCAACTGGCAAACAAACAACAAGATTGTCAACACACACATACACACAGATGCTGCTGGAGCGGGGGTAATTAGTTTACTACACGCTCGAGGCGTGCCTGATGCTTCATCCCCTAAAAACACTCCCCCTTGCCGGTATGAATAATTCAGAGTCTATGGGCAAAAACTTTGACCAGCTGGCTAAAGGTTGAGACTAACCACAAGACCACAAGTTGAAGAAGCTGCCGCACAGATTTCTGCCAGCTCATAATCATTGTGGAGTTCTTAAACGCATATTACTCATACGCACGGTTGCCGGCAAGCCAAGCATTCATTATTTAGCTGCAAAGTCTGACAGCTGAATGAAGAGAGGAATGCTGCTAATGTTAATTGCCTTTGTACCGCAACATTTGCATAATTTTCTCTAAACAATAAAAATCTAATTTGGCTCTTTCGCATGCTCTCCCGTCACTTACATATAATTTCTTGTTAAATTCATAATTGTTAATTTTGTTGTGGCAACTTTTGAGTTGGTTTTTCTTTGCCCGCTGCGCTGTGGGCTTAACTTTAATTAAGAGACAAGTTCATTTTCTGGCTACGACGCTATTTCCAGGGCTGTTTGGCATTCAACATAAGGGTGCAAGGGCGCCAAAGGAGTTGCTGCGTTGGTCAGAAGCATAACAATGAAGCGAAAGTTGTCTGCTTGAATACAAGTAAAAAGTATTTTTATACCCTCAACGATATATTTTATAAATGGAAATTCATGTATTTTGTACAGAAGGATATTTAGTTCCATGTTCTGAGAGAATTTTAATCTCGCCTTCAAATATCTAATATAACTTCCAATTACTTCAGACTTTATTTTTGATGTTTTCTATATAGTTGGTGATATTAATCACAATCTATTTATTTAATGTCAACTAAAGTCATTCGACACAAATAATACAAAGAGTAAAAAACTTGAATTAAATCAAGTTTTAAATAAAATTTAAAATTGTGTAAATAAATTAAAAAATAAGAAATACTTATACGATTTCAGGGGATATTTAAATGCATAATGGTCCAAAATTTGAGTTGAATTGCGAAAAAACCCAGAAAAAACACATTCAGAAAAAAAAAAATTAGCATGAATTAGTTAAGCCCCATTGCAAGTGCATGCGAGAAAGTTATTCTGAAGAGAAGACGTTTAAAATTGAGTTCCTAATTATAGAAATGGAGTACGCTGAATTGATTGCATGATTGTAATCTTTACAGAGCAGTCAAAACGGTTCATTTAAGGCAGAGTGGAAAGAGTGACGAGTGGGAAAAAGTAACGAGACGGCTTACAGGGAACAGAAAAACATATTTGGCTCATCAAAGCAGCTGAATCGATTTGACCCTTTAGTAATTTAACTATAAACTTAATACCTATCACAACACGACGATTACCTAAGGAGGTTAGTTTTATAAGGCAGTTTAATGAGCAGTATATTGGTGTATGGAGGCAGTACATCCTAGTCATAGGGACAAAAAGTAAGAAACTCTTCTGCACAGATTCCAATCTACTTTGATGAATATGATTTTGCGGAGACCACACACAAGATCCATATTCCAGAATTGGACGTACAACAGAAGTGAAAAGTATCCTTAAGGTATAAGGGTAATCAAACTCCTAAGAACAAGAACTCGAAAGGCTTTGTTGGCTGTGAATATGATTATCGAATTTTAACTTATGATCAAGAAGTAAACCTGAATCACTTACTTCATTTAGTTTATCTTCATTGAGTATAACTAACAAAATGAGGATATATACGATAACATTTGAATATGTCCAAACCAATTAAGATTATAAGAATTATTAAATCAGAGCACATATGAGAACATTTTACTTAAACCTTGCCCAATTTAAATAGGACTACATTTTCCCACCTAACACTTAAAATTAATGGCTTACTATTTGCACAACAGCTGCTCGACATTTGGTTATTCTGCTACCAAATTTGGCAACTCAAAAAAAGAGAAGAAAAAACATTTGGGCCTTCATTTTTTGTAGCTCCATTTGCCCCACAACATGAGAGAACATCAGCAATGCGAATGTTGGTAAACACAAACCTTTTGTAACTCACTCGCGACAGTTTTCAGTTGCCCCCGAGCTGAGTTGCCACATCTATTGTCGTACCGTTGTGACATATGAGTCGAATATGTTGCAAATTCAATATTTGCCAACAATTTTGCAGCATTTCTTTTTTTATATTTTTTTTGGCAACAGTTTTTTTTTTTTTTGTGTACTTTTTTGGGCATGTCCGAAACGGCAGTTGTAACAAGCAAACAGCAACAACAACAATGGCAAAAATGTGTAAAGCAAATAAAAGTTGAAAGCATTTGATGCACCACACAGATGACAGCCATAAGAAACAATCAATGCAGCGGATTCAAAATGAATTTTGTTTACCCTTTTAAAATGGCAAATGAGAACAGTTGTCGCAAGCTACCCATGTAGCCATAAATAACACTAACTTAATTGGCATGACTAGACTGAATTGGCATTACTAGACTGAATCGACAAACTGACTGTCTCAATATTAGTAAAAACTCGCTTGGCTTCTTGGCGGGAAATTGTGGCATGCTTTGAAAATTAAGAATTAAGAGACTCTAGAACATAATCTGCAAGATTGGCCGGCAGCAAGCAGTCTGAGACACTTTCAGCTAGGGACAGACACCTTAAATACTAGAAATATATATATATATATGAGATACACAATAGACGCAGAAAGTCATAGTCTCTTCACCAATAATAATAATAACAAAGTAAGTAAAGTGGCACGCAAAACTAAATTATCTTTGATTCTAAAGCACGTCCGTTATCGATCGACATCGATATCGATGTTAAGTAAATATTTGCATGTTAGATTACAGATGTTATGTTACAGTCTTGGAACTACATCACTAGTAGCCGGTGAAATAAGACTTTACATCGATATCAATGTTAAGTACAAGTTGCATGTTAGATTACAGAGTCATGTTAAAATTTTAAAACTACATCACCAGCAACCTGCATCAATAAGATTTGATATATATTTATGATTGTATAGATCTTAAATGAAGCATATTACAATATATACACTAAGTACATGGTACTATCCACTATGAGTTATGGCAAATCTGCATAGAAAGTTAATATACCCATTCACTTATGAATGAAATTTTGCACAGTTTGGTAAGTAAATGTGTTGCCAGCTTTTGTTAGGTGTGGGTGGCAACGGTGGTGCCACATTTCCTGTCTCATTTGGTTGAACTGGCCGCAGGGCAACTCTGCAACTGACCGCCTGGGTTGTTGCTTCCCCATCTGTCCGTATGTCCATCGGTTTTTCGCCTGTCCGCCTGTTAACGTGTGCTTTGTTTAACGAATCGTGCAAATGCGGGTGGGCGATGAGCAGTTTATTTTTCACATTTTTGTGCATTTATTTGATTGCGTCGAGTATTTTATTTTTCAATAAACAGCAACAGGAACGAAAACAACACGAAACAAACGAAACAAACGAAATAAACGAAACTGGCGCCGCTCATTAAATTTTGATTGTTTCTTGGTCATAAAAATCACAGCAAAAGTTTTAACTGTGCACAAGTCGCGACGAGCAACAACAACAACAACAGCAAAAACAAACAACAAATTATGTTGATGGCTACATAATAGCCAGAATCATGCTTCTGGCCAGAAGCAAGTTTCCCCTTGAAACTTTGGCGTCTAAATAGCAGAAAAACTGACTTCTCTGACTGGCTGAAATCGCTTTAGGCATTTCGCAAAAATGATGATAATTAGCCGAAAAAGCGCCAGCGAGCAACCAAAAAAGTAAAAGTCAAATCAAAAATCAGAAACTAAACAAAAGTGCCAAGGAAATTGCCTCAACACCGCAGTGAGGGGGGAGTGTCAGTCATGTCCCAATGTGAAAATTAACTTGTAAACGCTTACAGCCGCCCCATTGGGGATTGGCGGGGCAGCAGCAAGATACTGAACACAAACACCTACCGTGACCAGGAGGCGTCTCCGGGGATTCGCGACTCGCGACTAACGATTTACAATCAAGCGAAGCGCCAGAGCTCAAAATAAAAACTTTTGCATTTTATTTCGACTTTTGATATTTGCGCAGATTTCTTGTTCGCTACTTTCGAGTGCGATTAAATTTGTTTTAATGGTCTTTGTGCTGCGGGTGAGGCGGGTGTCTCCACGGTGTGGGCGCAACACTTAAAGTTTGTTTTTTAATAGCCGCAGTTTTGGTTAAATTCTGCGGTCGCTGCGGCTTCCTAATTGCTGCCACAACAAACAACAAGCCATTGCAGCACTTTAAAGCCAATGGAATGTTGCCTGCGAAAGCAAAAGCGAAAAGGATTTTTGGTAAATCGAAGAAAGTTTCCTGTTTATTATTAAGTATGAAATTCTTAAGGATTTTGCTTAAGCTTCGTATTTTAAAATTCTTGCGAGTACTTATAATCAAATACAGATTTCTATATAGTACTAGGTATATAGTATATAGTAGTAGGTATATAGTCAATACTTAAGGTTTAATCGGCTTTACTCTTAAATTCAAAAATACGCCGAAAAGAAGAAAGAGGTGAAAACGAAGCTGGACAGAAGCATCAGGACTCCGACAGACCAGAAGTCTTTTAGGTGGCTATAATCAAAAATGATTTAAGAAAGTAAAATCCATGGGGAAGAACAGGCTCTGGATACTCACCGGTCTATTGACAGGACACTGTAGACTGAGGAGTCACCTAACTAAATTAGGTATTTATAGTGGCGATGTATGCATGTTTTGTGGTAGCGAGGATGAATCCTCAAGGCACGCCTTAACGCGGAAAAGATGCAGCGCCCTAGGGATGCATGTCATGAAGCCCAAGGACACTGAAACCCTCAACCCAACAAAGATTCTAGCATTCGTGCAGGAGCTGTTGTTGATGGGGGAGCTGTAGGCTCAGAAGGGGGCACAGTAGCTCGCAGTGCTGGTTCCCCAATTATAATAATAATAAGCAAATACCAAAATAAACAAATTTGAATACAATAATAAAATAAGAAATTGTTAATTACTTGCTGACTTGTTACCTTATAATAAAATATTATAGTTAATTCAAAATATGAATTCTTCAAAAGACATTAGACACAGACAACATTAGAAGCAAGCCCACAAAACAATAAGATTAAGATCAAGATTTTAATTAATTTATTGTCTTAATTATTATTAAATGTGATTTGAATTTTTCACTAGAAACGCGAATCAAAATATTTAGAGAACTTCAAAAAATAAACCCTTATTCTATGTCACTTTTAGTTGTGGCTTTGGAGAAACAATAAAAATAAAAATGAATGTGTACAGTTAAATAATCTTGCTATCAACGCCGTCACACGCTGTCCAGTTTGCCCAGCTTAAGGACATCCCCACACACACGTACACACACACGCACACAAACACACTCACACCACAAGTGCACCTTTGTCAGAGTCTAAAGCTTGCACAATCCCAGTTTTCAGACCGTATCCCCCAAGTAACTATAACATTTAAGCAGCTTTGCGCAAGTTGTGTTCGCCATTTGAAAGCCTCAGAGAACTGGTCAAGTACGCAAATGAATTTCATATAAATATATATATATATGTGTATAAATATATACATATATATATATAGAATTTTATTTTTATGGCAGACAACTAGCAAGGTTCAGCGGCAGTTGACTAAATCATGTAAGGATTTGCGTTTATCACAAGCCAGCCAACAGTTTGTGTCGCGTCTCCGGTGTTTTTGGGGCACAGGAAATTGAAAATTTCCACAAGTGAGTGCGTGGTGCATGTGCGGCATGTGTGGCATGTCAGCGATTCCAGCTCGAGCGAACCCAAGGGCCAATAACATTTACGCTAATTTGATAATCTGCACACGCACAAGGGTTAAACAAGTTGCCCCCGCCACAAAACCATTTGCATAGCAGCAACAGACGCACCTAATTGGCTGCAATGGCACCCGAGGGAGTTCCAGCTGACCAGCAGGGCATCCCAAAACCCAAATCCCGAGTCCAGCATCCAGAATCCCTTTCACATTATCAGCGCGTTATCATCGCATTCTTTTTACTCTTTATTCTTGAGCGCATTCGGTTTCTGGCTGCTAAAATTCACTTGCGGTCAGCGAGTTTATTATTTGGGTGCCTTTTATTTTATGCTGGCTTATCTGTTTTGTTAATGTTATTATTGTTTGTTGTTGTTGTTGTTGTTATTGTTACTGTTGCAAAATCTGTTTTTGCCACGCTCGCCTCAAATCGGCTTCGTAATCGCTTTTACACGCTTGGCTGCAAGCCGAATTAGCTGCTGGTTTTTAGATAGTATTTCGTTTTTTGTTGTTGTTGTTGTTGTTGTGGGTCATGCAAATAAATAAAGTGTATACAAATAAATATATTTACACAAGTATAAGTTAAATTGGCTTATTTCGTGCTGAATGTGAAAAAAAATTGTGGTTGACTTTGCTTTTAATTTAATTTCGATAAGTGTCAGGCTCTGTAATATTACCACTATTTAACTGGGATGATGGAAATTACTAGTGTATGCCAGAACGAGTAATAACAGTGGGATTACAGTGCTGTTGGGTGGCAATGCCGGTTAACAGATAGTTAACAGCAGCATAAGCATTAATGGACGAAGAAGAGTCGTAGCAGAACAGTAGAACGAGAGAGTCGAGTTCGTGAAGCACAGCGTTAAGATCATCAATGAGAAGTCGTCAACGTTCCGAGTAGCTAATGATGCAAAGTTATATATATAAGATTTATTAAAGTTTTGCGGCCATTAATGCTTCAATTTGATAATATGTTTATAATAAATATATCGGTGTCCTTATCACATCTTTTTTAAGTGAAAACTTTGCAACTGTGTCTTTTATTTATATTGGAAATCGATTTGTATCGACATTCGTGAAACAGGGACTGTTATCGATAAAGATAAATAAACTTGATCTGCGCATGGTATACGAAAACTTATGCTCCAAATTAAAAATCTGTAGCTCTTATCGTCGCTGAGATGGACTTGATCAAATCGACTCGTCTTTTGATGCTGATTTAGTATATATTCTATATATATATTCATCTACTTAATGCGTACTTCTACCCGATACAACTTCATTATTCTCTTTTTCCATTTTTTGCCAGGTTGAGCTCTTCAAAAATGATGTATGGCATTATTTGCACAATAATATATAATATATATAATAGTTCGCTTAGTTGGGGCATTATAGATATCAGTGACACAACCCTTGCAGAGGCTCTCACACTCTTGTGTTGCTCGATGTCTGCTTCTCGCATTCAGCATTATTCAGCATAAGCGGAAATATCCGCCCTTTTTGGCAAGTGCACAATCTGTCTCCCTTCGCATGCATATTTATAAGTTACTCATACGCCCTAGGGGCAAGTGTTTGCTTGAGATGTGTCTGTGTCGATTTGTGTGTGTGCGTGCTGGTGTGCTTGGTGTGTGTTGGTGTGTGTTGGTGTCCTGGTGTGCGACAAGATTTATGTGTGTTTTCTTTTTCTGGCGCTGAACATTTTAACGCCTGCAAATTTGCTAATTAATTAGTTTAAATGTGTGCAGTGCGTTCAGAATGGATATGTCTGGAAGGGAAAGCAAACTAAGGTAATTTCGGTAATTTAATAACACGTACATTTGGTAAATTCGTTTAAATCAAAGTCAAAATCAGTAGCACTTCTTTCACACACCATATTCAACCGAAATGTCGACACAGCGGGTCGTAATTAATGTGTTTATGAGTGAGAAGTGCCCCCGACTACGGAGCGATAAAACACGCGTCGAAAAACGCGCGCGTTTTTTAAAACGCATGTAATTTGTTGGAAATTTGCAGCCCTTTTTTCTGTTATTGTTGTTGTTGTTGTTGGGGTGCCCTTTTTGGGGGCAAATAAAAAATTAATTTAACGCATGTTTCTCGTGTGGCGGGTCGCTCGTCGTATAATGAAATTGATTTAAGGTTATTAATGCGAGCACTCCACAAATTCCTGGCTGGCGCTGCCTAAGTAAATGTTTGGCATTTCATAATGTTGCTTCAACCTTTAACGTCAATTTTATGCAAATGATGTTATTTCGACTGCGGCTGCTGTACATTGCTGTGGGTGGCCAAGGAAAAGCTAGGGGGCGTGGCAGCAACCATATAGCAGCGGGGCGTCGCTCTAAACTTTTTTGCTGCTGTTGTTGCTGAAGTGGGTCTGGGTGTTGTTATTGAAGTTTTTGGGCGTCTCGCTGCCTGCCGCCTGCCGACTGCTGACTGTTGACTGCTCACTGCGGACTTATTCAATAAGCCAAGTTGAAGTATGCCCCATGGCTGGTAGTTGTTGCTGCGGCTGCTTAAGCAAATACCGTGTGCCTCGCACGAGTATGCAAAAAGTGCAAATAATAATAATAAAGAGTACTTATTGTTTGATTTATGTGTCTGTGTGTGCACAACACATGCGTGGCATGAGCAAATGCAAATGCTTCCTATTCAGCGTAGAATTATTGTACATACCACACAAAAGCCTCAATCTTGAGCTAGTCGAGCAGGCAGCAAGCCGAAGAGCTTAGTAAATGCAATAAGACATTTCTCTCCGGTATTAGGAATACCTCTGGTATTAATTAAGTCTGTCCACTGCTGAGACTGCCTTTAAATAGTTTCAAATAGTTGAAAGTGGAGAGTGCCAAAGATTATTGTTTATGTTCTTAAAATCTATTTTAAAAACACTCTTTATTATATGACTAAAAAGAAACGTATCTTTTAAATTTGAGCTTAGGCTGACTTTAGATATATTATTTATTTTATTTTGCATTAATTGACTTTAGTTGACTTTAAATAAATAAATAAATATCTAAAGTATATCGAATTATAGTGAATTGTGGATATCTAAACTTTGGAAGTCATGTTTTTTACAATCACTGCTTCAGATGCAGAACACTGCTTAATTTAAGCTCACTCTACTTTAGTCTAGCTTAGGGTGTTATTTTTACTGTTTCTGTTGCTCCCCCTCTCTATCTCACTATGTGGCAGGCACTGTTGTCAGCTAAGCCCTGCCATCAGTTGCTGCTGATAAAGTCACCTTTATTTGTCAGTCTTAGCACCACCGGCTGTCAGTTCTCGATGAGGCACACGTACCATCCACTCACCCACCTCCACTGTCAATGTCCAACTCAAAATAAAAAGCCGAAGCGTTAAACCGCACACACCTATCATGATGTTGATGTTGTTGCTGTTGTTGTTGTTGTTGTTGTTGATTTTGTTTCCGTCACCTCTAACATCCACCCACATCCACTCAGGCACCCAACCACCCAAAGTTAGCCTACTCACAGTTACAGATCCGGGACAGCGTCGGGCGCTTGCTAAGTGAGCCATTTATCTTCGCAGGAACCTCAAGCGCGACACAACAGCAACAAAAGCAACAAAAGCAACAACAGCAACAATAGCAACAACAATAACAACACTGACATTTCCTACACGCGTCATCCAATCCAGGCAGACGCCAATAATGCCGTACTGAAAATAAAACGATTTATATGCCGCAATACCACGCAACAGCAACAGCAACAACAACAAGAGAACATTTCAGCGCATTTCGTTGCCTTATCCCAGGACACATCAATTGAACAGTCGCAACAACAACAACAACTGCTGCAGTAAATGAAACCCCAGGAAAAACCAAAAAAAAAAAATACAAAACGTAAAGAAAGAAGAAAGTAAAATCGAAGATTGCTATCTTTGACGGCTTGTTTTCCTGCCTCCCCACAAGCCGCCTCCTGTGGGCGGGGCAGCCATTATGTATTGGCGTTGAAACAATTTGAACAGGCCTGGGTTGCCAGCGTTGGCAAAACAAATGAAAGGAAGTCGTTTAAAAGTACAAACGGACATTATTTATCGCTCAAACCATTTAGTCGTCTCAACTACCCGAAGAGCATAAAAAAGAAAGCGGCTAAGACCTCAAAAGTAGCCCCCCCAGCTATAACCCCTCCCCTCCACCAAGCAGTGCTACCCCCTCTTACCACTTGTTGTTGCCTGTGTCTACTTGGCTGTAATAAATGGAAAACGTCCAGGAGTCCAACAACAACTGCCCCACAATACCACATTGCATATAATTTTTGGACTAGCAATTGGATTCTTAGCCACAGCAACTAAAACAGAAATTGAGATAGAGATAGAGATAGAGATAGAGATAGATATAGAAGGGAACAGATACGCTATAAGGGAAGCCCACAGACTCAAACTGCGGCAAGCAAATCGATTGATTTCTGCTTACTTAAGCAGTTTGCGATGGATGCCGGATAAGGGCAGCAAGTAATTTACTCGCTTTTCCAATTGGAATGAGAACAGCTGAAATGAGTTTTTGCTTGTTTGCTTGGGGTGTGGCTAGAATGCAGCTGAAATCATGTAAGACAATTCAAAATGTGGCTAAATAGTATGGATTATTCTTACAAATTGATGAAAACTTTGGTTCTCCCCCAGCAATAATATTTTTTTTTATATGCAATCAAATAATAATGATAATAATCAATAGCAAAAATATTATTATTTATTATTATTATTTTTCTTAAAAAAATCTTTAATTAATTGGCGAAAAAAATCAATTTTTTTATGACAAAAACTAAAGAAAGATCAGCTGAAAATTAGTTATATTCCGGAGACTTGTCAATAATTGAATTCGATGACTCCAGTGGAACATCTGTAAGAAGCAGTGGAACTGACCCAGATAGTGCCTCATTTCGGAGAACCACTTTTCCAGAATCTGAGAAGCTGTTAGCTACTGGGAAGATCTTATAGCAAACTGGTCTACAAAACATCATTCTAACCTCCAACGCCTCAAGCATCGCCTAGCCGGAAGTATAATAACTATTTTCTCATGAGACAAACAGTTTCAAGTTGTGCTTAGACTAGCTTTTAATCCCCTTAATCGACTCGACTTTCGATGCAAATCAAGAATATATATAATTTGTCGAGTTAGAGTTGTATTAGTGTAGAGTTTAAGTAACTATTGTTTGTTTCCCATATGAGTATTTCTTTTCGTTATTTTTGTTTAACACCATCTCCCTTCGCCTCATCATTGGCGCAATGTGTCACAGGAATCCGCGTGGTTAGCCCATTCCTAGGAGCGCATCCTCCATAGCTGCCCATTCGAGCAGTCGAGGCGGACACAAACCTCGGACATCTTATCGCCTTAAACCACTTTAGTGTCAGGCATGATGACAGCGGTCGGTCCGGCAGCGGACTAACTGTGAACATTGTCGCCTTTTTTTTTTGTTGTTGCAGCCGCCATCATTCAGAGTGTTGTTGTTGTTGTGTGGGCTGACCATTTAACGGGAGTTGGCTGTCGCAGTCGTAGCATGTTGTCTGTTAACATGCCCAGTGGTCTTGTCGACATTGCGATAAAAAAACACACACAACCACACACACAGACACACACACACACACACACATAGTCAGTCAGCAGCGAGGAGGAATTTACGCTTTTGGCCATAATGAGGGTGATTTTCGTATTTGTGGTAGATTTGTCCACTTAGCAGCCTGACCACGGCCAGAACTTGCTTTTTGATGCTCTTGCAATTTGCTGGCTTGGTTTTTGCGGCAAATCATTTGTATATTCTCACAGTGGATTATGTAGATAGGCCTGGCCTAGCATAAATATATATTTATATATATATTTTTTTTTTGGCTACTTTATATGATGTATGTGTGTATGTTTGGTGGCAGCCAGCATGCATGAGAATGATTTGCGCTAATGAGCGAGTTTCGCATTTCCATTGTTTGTGCCATTGTGCATTCAGTTTGTGGACAAACAACAGTTGCGGGCGCTTATTTAATTGGCATTTCGGCTGAGACGGCGTCAACTTTTTTAATAAAAAAATAAAGAATTTCCATTTCGTATGCATGCAAATGAAAAGCCCGAACTGAGGACAGCTTCACTCCATTCCAAGTTGATTTTCATTACCAGCAGCGGACTTAGCTGAAGTGTACGGGTCCGCCAAGTGCTCAAATGTGTATACACAATTGTCTACGGATTTTCAATATTATTTGCTGCGGTCTCCAAGCATTCCCCTTTGTGCCCGTCTGCCGTCTGCCGTCTGCCGTCTCCCGTCGCTCACCCGGACACCCCCAATACGGCAGCTGAACCTGAAGCTGAACCAGTCGCAGAGCTGTCTTGGGTTCATTGTGGACAGTCGAGGATGTTCATTGTGTAACCGATTTCAATTGGGCATTTTATTTTATATTTGAATTTTAAAATTCCTTCCGCACCGGCGACAGCAGGCGACAGGAAAATGGACAATTTGTGTTTTTGTGCCAATTGATTGGCAAATATTGTCCGGCCAAATGGGCAAGGCGAAAGGTTTACTGATTAATACGCCGTGACAGCAAGTCACAAAAGTATTTCTTAGAATTTCATTATTGCAGCAACAGAGAAGACAGATTTTGAGCCCGAATAAAATACAGAAATAATAATTAAAATAAATCTAATACTCACCACGAACTGTAATTGTTAAAATCGATTTGATTATTAGAATTGAAATTCATTTTTGAGAAGAATTTGTATCCTTACTATGTATTTGAATTCATGAGCAAACTTTGCTGGCAACAAATTTAAATGACAAGTCATGCATGGGTATATGCACCATTTAATCGGCTTAAAGTCGGCTATAAAAAAGTTGGCCAATTCGTAAGTTGCATGCAAATTACAAGCAATAAAACGAGGCACTGAGAAAACTTACAGAGGCACTGGCACTCAGGCAAACAAAGACGCCCACAAGCCAAAGCGATTATTCTTTATTGTTTAGACAACGATGGCAAAAGCAACAACAGCAACAACAATAGCAACAACAACAACAACAACAACAAATGTAACGAGAATAACAAGAAACAGCCGCTTGTAGCAATTCTCACATCATACGATTGGCATTGAGATTGTGTCTTGGTATTGGAAATTCCCAAGGCTGTCATATGCAAGGACATACAGACAGGCAGGCAGGCAGACAGACAGACGCATGAACGCTGGGGATATGTAAATTTGTCACTGAGCAAACAAACCAACAAAAAAAGGAAAGGAGTGAAATAATCATAAAAATGTCATGTCAGACAACGTGCCGGGCATGGGCATGGTGGCAAATCCTGAATTGAATTTTTATCTATTGTATCGGCAATAAAGTCACATTGTCAACGCCTGTATAAAATTATTATTATTTACTTTGAGTGCAAAAATATTGAAGACACGGGCTCAACCGGGATTTGAACCCGGGACCTCTCGCACCCAAAGCGAGAATCATACCCCTAGACCATTGAGCCGCTCATGGCAAAATAGATATTTTAGCAAATTTTTATTTATAATTTCTGCATCTTGCAGATACTTTTGTCGGCCACTGTTTGCCCAAGATCGTAGATAAAAGATACGAACATCTGCGACTCCAACCGGTTTTTTATTTATCTCGGCCAAAATTCAGCTATTTTTTACTGTCAACGTTTCTTTTGATTTTTTATTAATTATAAGTTTATTTTTTTTTTTATATATATTTGACCCTTATCATTTAGCCGCTGATTTATTGACTTTTAAACGCTGCACTTTCTCAGCACGCAGCTGACTCATCAAATTTGTTTTGTCTTTTCCCTTTTGGAAATGCTTTTAATTTAATTTGAAAAGTTTTGCCTGCCCATTTGGCGCATTAAACCCTTTGACCTCCGCCCAAGCAGTCAGCTGGGCAGAACAAATTTTTCAAAAATAAGCCAAAAGACAACTCATAAATAATTATGATAACTGTCCGAATTTCTTGCAGCGTTCGTGGCACGCTACAAATTGCCACGCCCATCAGACTCACCCACTCTCTCCACGCAATGCAATTAAATGGGCTTTGCGAAGAAATCGATAGAAAAAAATCGGACAATTAAGCTGCTAAATTACTTAAGGCTGTTCTATCGAGCTTAGCGACTAAAAAACTTCGAATTTTAGGAAAATCGGTTATAGAGTCTATATCTTAGAGGAGGAATCAATACATTTGTGGAGCTCGGTTGTTATAGATGTTAAAATACGAGCTTAAAATATGCCTGTTAAAATTTAAGTATGCACTTAAAGATTCCTCGAATTTAAGTTTTAGGTTTTTGCTTTTATTTATTTTTTTGTTGTAATAAATAAATAAAAAATGTAAAAAATTTGTACATATACCTAAGTTTATTTTGTAAAGTAATTAAATTATTAAAAATTATTAAAATGGGGGCAGAGATACCCATGATAGGCCCTGAACCGTATTGTGGCGTAGGAAGACACACAATACGGCTATATATCAGGGATGAAGAAAGACTGATGCGGGGACGGAGCTGGGTTGAGACACCAGGGCTCCGACAAGCCAGAAGTCTCCTAAAAGCGATTTAAGCAAATGATATCCATGTGGAAGAATAGACTCAGAATACTCACAGGTCTATTGACAGGACACTGTAGACTGAGAAGTCACCTAACCAAATTAGGTATTTACAGCAGCAACATATGCAGGTTCTGCGGATACGAGGAGGAATCCTCGACGCACATCCTAACAGAATGCGTCGCTTTAACCTGGAAAAGATGCAGCATCCTAGGGCAGCACATCATGAGGCCCAAGGACATAGAAACCCTCAACCGAACAAAGATTCTAGCATTCGTGCAGGAGTTGGGATTAATGGAAGAGCTGTAGGCTCAGTAAGGGGGCACAATAGACCTTATAGGTCACAGTGCTAACTATCCCCAATTATAATAATAATAATTAAAAATCATTGTTCCTTTTACACGTTTCTCAAAATTTGCTGAATGACTGCCAAAATGTATGTACGAAAGACTTAAGCTCTATCTTGGATAACTTTTTTTTTAAGATTTCTAGTTTTTGTTTCATCTGTCCTTATATATATTTATTCTTTATTGTTGCCCGCTCAAGTTAAGTGTCGTTATAAATCAAAAAACTGTATCCATTGAGGATTTATGAGCTGCCAACTGCTGCTGGCCAAAGTATAAAGGAGGACTTCAGCCAGTCGCTTGCAAACTTGTGCTGGGAGTGTTTAGCATAACTTTGTACACATATCAAAATTTAGAACGCAATTATCATATGTGGTATATATGGATATATGTTTGTATACGAGTCTCTGTTCGATGTGCATGTATCTTTGTCGCTGTTGGTTTCCACTTGCGCAGATAAAACAAAACAAGGTCCTAAATAAACACAAAACGGTCAAAACAAAGAAAAAAACGATATAAAAAACTGCTGCAGACAAGAAAACAAATTGTTTTTAATTGAAAAATAGCAAAACAAAAATGCATTGCAAATAAATTGGTCGATTTTGAGAGAAAATGCTGGGAGAACTGTGAAGTTTTCCACTAATCTATCACAGAATGGTTTTCACCTGCAGTCAAAGTTTATGAAAATTATTCAAATTAATGGCCACAAATTTTTGTCCGCCAAGTTTGAGGGCTCCACTTAAAGGCCATTAACCATTAACATGGAACAAAAAGCGTTTTTACACTTTGCGTGCCAAAGGCAACAAAAGCCAACTACAACAACAAACTAACCGAAAAATGGCAACCAAAGTAACAACAACCAGATTAAATAGAGTTTTCTTTATTTATTTTTTCAACAACTTTTTACCTTTTTCCAACTCATTTTCAAGTGTTTCGCTGAGCGCCACTTAGTTTGTTGTTGTTTTTCTTGTTTTTTGTTGTTTTTATTGTTTTTGTTGTTTTTATTGTTGTTGGGCAAAGCCATTAGAAAAAGGCTGCTTGAGTGTTAAATGTGTTTGGGTCTTCCGTTCTTTCCTTGGAGGGGTGGTTAGCACTGTTTTTGTTGGACTAAGTCAACAAGGTCGAGGGTTAATGAAAGTTGCTTGATCGCTCAAGTTTTCCACAGCTCTTTCCTGGCAGCTCTTTGTACCCTAGATACAAATATATAGGTTCTGTTTGTGAGTTGTGACAGAAGAGCCCCCTCCTCCATAAGCATTACACAATATTAAAGTAGGCAATATAATATTTTGTAAAGCACATTGAATTACAGAATCGGAAAAGTTGTCTGATATCTGAAATCGTATGTCCAAAAGTGGGTAGTTTAAAGTGTTTTATATAGTGTTTTTTATACTTTCAGTAACTGTCTGATAATTTACTTGCTATTAAATTTAAAAAATTATTTAAGTATTATTTTTGACTTTAATATCTTAAGCCGAGAACTAAAACTCAAAGTTAATAATGAATTTGAAGGCATCCAGAATAGCATATAAGAAAGAAGTCTTAATGTATTAAAATGGTTTATAACTTGATCATGGCATTGAATTTATCGCGTTGTTGTTGCTTGTGGGATTCGTGCTTCTTACGTTCGGCATTCTTAAGAAGAATCTCTTGGAACTTGTGGCGCATGTCCAAGGAGAGACCCGTGTTGCGTAGGTCCAGCTCCTCCAGCATCTTGTTACAGCTAATGATCTTCAGCAGGTGCTTGCCAAACTCCTAAACAAGGATAAATAGTTAGCTTACCAATTATTTGTTCTCATTAACTCACCTCGCCCAGAAAATTGTTTGATATGTCAATGCGGAGCAAACTCTTGTGCTGGCAGATGAGCATCATGAACAACTTGGTGATGCTTTCGCTGATGGAACAGCTGCCCAAATCCAAATCCCTGATCGGCATCATTTGCAGTGTATGAAAAATGGCAGCGGCCCCATCGCTTTGAATGGGATTCAGGCGCAGAACGAGACGCTTGAGGGGCACATTTATTAAAATTCTGCTCAGGGTGTAGGCGCCCTCCTCCGCTGGTTTGACAGAAACATAAGTGTAAAAAAATAATACTTGAATAAATCTCAATCTCTACATACTGATTTTATTGTTGGTTAGGTCGAGCACGGTAAGGGTGGCAAAGGACTCCTTGCCGCAGGTTTCCAGAAAGCTGCGTATGCCCGCATCGCCAACGGCACAGTGCAGAAAGGATAACTCCTTCAAATGATGACATCCCTTGTCCAGGCTGTGTGCCAAGAAGCGCAACTGATATGCCACAAGCTTCGTGTTGTGCAGGCTGAAAGATAGATAGATGTGTATATAGATAAATAGATATCTGTGACAGTGGCAATCCTTACCAAAACTTGCGCAGCTCGTGGCACTGACTGAGTCCCTTGGCCAGGAGGATAATGTCCCGGGGCGTTAGTTGGTTGCAGCCTATTTGGTAATTGATGCCCGCTGTCTTGGTGCTGTAGCTCATCCGCAGTCGGCGTAAGTCCGGCAGATTGCTCAGCAGGTAATCAAGTGGAATGTGATCTGTTGTGGGTGAGTCGACTCATTATACCCTTTTACTTTTATTTTAAGGTGTTTCTTGACTAAATGACTATGTTTGTGATGTCCCTTTCGGAGCAGGCACTAGTGTAGTACAAAAACTGTAAGATAACAGCTGTAACTTAACATGCAAGTATTTACTTAACATAGAATACCGATATCGATCGATATGTAGTACTAAGACTGTAAGATAACAGCTGTAACTTAACATGCAACTATGTACTTAACAGCAGAAATCAATCGTTTCGAGCAGACGTGCTTACTAAAGATAATAAGTTTAGTTTGGAATGCTACACTTTATTAAAAAAAAACATTTTAGGATCTATACTATGCTGTTATAAATGAATATTAATATTCAAAAGACTGAAAATAAGTTTCATAAGTTTTCATAATGGAAAACAATCAACATACTGAGCACAAATTATCATAAGCAAGAATTCCAAACAAATATGCTGAATTTTCTGTACACATTTGTTAAGTAATAGCATTTATTCTAAATTTGTATTCCAATAAATTTTGTAAAATTTAATCATAATTTTTAATTATTTATAATAAATAGTCTTTGCGTTGGGTCTATAAAAAACTCATCTAACAGATTTCAGTTATTATTTTCAATAAATAATCTGCTATATATAAATGTATAGAATATTTTAGATTGTCAGGGTATACAGAGACCAGCATGTGATGATGGACTCACCATTGCTCTCGCTGTCGGGCGGTGCGGGCTGCAGCAGATTTATTTCCAATTGATTTATGTACGCCGCACAGATGTCCAAGGCGGCCTGCACGTTGCCATCCTGCTCGTAGTCGCCGGTTTGCATATTTTCAATGAACTCCTGCACATGTCGCTCCATGTAAATGTTAATCCAGTGCCGTTCCCTGCCGCGCGGCTGAAAGGGGGCCAGGCGCCAGCGCAGCTCGTAGCAGCGACGCCAGAAGTAATCGTCGCGAATGTGGACGCTGAGCAACTGCAGCGGCAGCTGCGTATCCAGCTGGCTGAGTATGTAGTTACGGTCCTGGCGTCGTCGCAGCTGACGGTAGAGCGGCAGCTCTGCGCCCAATAATCGACAATAATAGAGAAGTTGTCAGGCTGAGTCGGGTGGAACTTACCGCTCCAGTTGCTCACGATGGCATCGAGCACAAGATGTCGCAGACTTTTCGCTTGATTTGCTGCTTGGCATTCGCCGCCGGTCTCCGGTTGGAATTGCACAAATGATTTACTGTTGTCTTTGGGCAGCTTGACATCCTTGGCATTGAAGTAGGCCTTGAAGGTGTCCATGCAGACGGTGCTGGGGAACTCGCAAAAAGTGAAATCCATCGAAATAGTTGTTTCGCACCGCAGTCAATGGTTGCAGCAATTAAATAGTAGTTGTTACTCGAAGCGTTTTGGTTGTTAGGAACTGGTTGCCAAGAGAGTCTCCTGTTTGTTGTCGGTACAGTGTTGATAAATGCGAATAGGTAAGTATTCTTAACTAATATTATATTTATCGATTTCCCCAATTAGAATTAGTTGAAGCCGGAATTAATTGATTTCCAATTGGATGAATTAATGTGTCCTATTTAAGTTTTAATTTTTTGAGTTAAGGAAAGCGACAGATGAGTTTACTGGGTATATATTGTACATTTATTCAGATGGTATTTGGTGTTAGTGATTCCATGCGTTGATTTCGCCACATTGCGCACTCCTGGTAATCTCTAAACTTAGAATAGAATAGCGTATGACATTCCTCGGGGTTGCCATTCTTACACAGGGTCCGCCGAAGATACTTCATAAGGACAATATTGTTGCGTGCTTTCTTATATATGTGGTTATAGACTGTGGATCTGCTCATGCACATGGTATCCAGAGTGCCGCTGCAAGTTCATAAATATAAACTTCAAATTATATAGCAATATCTAATTGTATATATTATATACCTACGTATATGGATAGTAATCTTTGGCCGGATCTGATTCCACTAAAATGCTTTCAAAATTATCGCGTTGTTTATTAAAGCGCTTATCCTGCCCAACTTTGCCGAATATAACATCCCATGAATTGTGGCCCATTGCGTCCATCTTAAATTGCGGCACCGATACTGTCAGTTCTATGACCCGATCATCAGCTGCTCTAGGCTGCAGCTTGTGGGATTAGTTACCTCCAGTCCGGGGACTTATTAAATCTTTGCTGACCTTCAAGTCGGAGACAGCTGCTGACTTTTGCGTTTGGAGATGCTATCCTGTTGCAAAGCAGTTTTCTGTCCACCTTCCGATTTGTCTCGATCGAATTCTGTGTTGATCAATGACTTGCCTTCAATATTTACCAATATCATTAACTATTTTAAAGCAGCTGAACCAGTAGAGTGTATTCCAGTTTTATTACTAAAGTGTTATGCACAGCAAACCCAAGAACGATCATGGGCACGAATTGAATTGATTTTTGGTTATTGATTTCTTAGTTTCTATTCGATATCTATCTTATTATATATCTCCCCATATTACTCGAGGTATTCATAAAATATATATTTGTATCTTCAATATATACAATATCTTTATATATACTATATACAAAAAAAAAAAACAATATTCACTAAATAATATGCGATTTGATTGCTAGAAATACATTTCCTGACAATATATTTACTCTATATGATCATCATTTATCAAAAATAAAAAAAAAGAAGAAAAATGCCCAGCAAAGGAGGGCAAAATAATTGATACAATACAACAATACAAGACCCATAATTTTTGCCTAGTCAGGCCGTGCTACTGCCAATGTCTGGGCCACATATTCGCAATGTGGCCAAGCGCAACGTTAAGTGCCATAAAAATAATTCAAAATAAATTGCTTTACATAAAAATTGGTTGGCATTTTGGGTGAATGGAAAAAAGCGCAACTGTTTTATAAGGTAGCTAGGTATTAGGTATAATTTGGTCATAATAATGCGCATCATGAAAGCTCAACAACACACACACACACAAACACACATATACATATATATGTATATATGTATACATATAGCCATAGACAGGCTGGGTTATTAATTTTGGCGTCGGATTTCGCTGGTTCGCCGCCATCGCAAGACATAAATAACGCGTTTTATACGAAATACTTTGCATATTTACAGGCGCCGCACAACTAAGCCATAAAAAATGACAAGAATCCAAGGCGGCAAAGTCAAGAAGCCCAGTCATGTCAGCTGCGATTTCTGGGCTAAGTCGCAGGTAGACTTCCGCACACAATGAAAGAGAGCGCAAGTCAATATTATTGGCAATCCCAGACAAGTCGGACGATGGGGGTGGCCAAAGTAGCCCCAATGAGTCCGCGTTATAAACGCCTTGTAATGACATGTAATTATGGCCATAATCGGCTTGCCACTTGGGACATTATCGGTGCGCCCCAAAGCGGTTTTGATATGCAAATGCCACAGCTTCAAGATAAACAAGTTTTACATATTAGATGAGCCACAAAATTAGACACATTTCGGCCATTTACAAATTTAAATACATGAAAGGACTCCAAAGTTGCTGGGAAACTTGCTGGTGCTCATATCTAACGTATTTTTTATTATTTAATTACATGTAATGGCGAAAATGGAATGGAAATGGATTACTTATGTCGGACAAACCAGTAGATGACAGCTGGAAAATAATGATGATAAACTAACATATATTGATACTCTATATATACATATACACGTATACAGATATATATAGATAAGTTAAGATTCAATTAATTGGGCATATCTTCATCGACGTTCTGCCAAAAGGATTCGGAGAACTTATCCGATTCGGTATCCTCCTGGGGCACAGCCGGCGAAGATAGCTCCACTGCCTCATTCGATGTCAAAGGCGTTGCTATTGCTATTATTGTTGCCACATCGCTTGCCACATTTGTGCTGGTGCTGCTGTTCCTGCTACCGCGCTCGCTCGTATCGATGATGCTGATCCCGCTGACCGACAGCGCCACCTTCGTCAGCACATTGATCCCATGAAAGGCCCTAGGGAGGATCAATGGGAACAAGTGTTGAGCCCCATCGAGATCCTTTTCGGTGGTGAGTATCTCGGCGGGCAGGGTAAATAGTTCGGGATGCGGGTGGTTGGTGACCTGATTCCTCAGCAGCACAATGGCCTCCCTGGGTGTGCCCTCGGAATGATAGATACCGGCCATTAGCAAAATGGCGGGCACAAAATGCTCATCGATTTGGAGTGCCTTCTCCACAAATTTGCGTGCCCTCTTCTTCGCCTCCTGATTTTTAAACAAGAACAGGGTGGCACCGAACATGGTGTAGCTGCCCGGCGAGGTGCAGAATAAGCGTACGGCGAGGCGGCACATGCTCAGCGCCTCCTCGACCCTATTCAAGATCACATAGGTGACGACCAATCCCATGTAGATCTCAAAGCGATACGGTGCCAGGCATTGGGCACTGCGCAGCACATCGTTCGCATCCTTTATGCGACCCTTCAACCGAAACATTTTGCTGCGCAACAGCATCGCCTCAATGTTACGGGGATCCATGGTCAGGCTGCGTTCCGCAAAGATCAGGGCCCGATCGAAATGGTTACATAATATGTACGTCAGCTGGCCCTGGAGGAACCAATGGGCCGCTGTGAACTCAACAAGTGTGCCAAGCGGTGTTATCAGCTTCTCCAGTTCGGGCCGCTTCTTGCCATTGTATTGATAGACAACGGACAAGGCACAGAGTGCATCCAAATTGTGGGCATTAAGCATCACGGCCATGGTCAGATAATGCTCGGCCTTCACACAATTGCCATCGTAATACAGGCATTGGCCAATCTTCGTTAGCAGCTGCTCGTTCTGGCGGAACTGGGTCGTATCGTTCAGCTGCTGGAACGTATTGGCCGCCTCCTTGTGCTTGCAGCCGTACATCTGGGCATGCCCCTTGATCCAGCTGCTCAGCCACTCAATGTTCTTCGGCATCGTGGCAGCATTCACGACCAGGGAGTGAACCTCATGTTCTTCAATGCCCATTTCGACGAGGGCCTCGATGGCCGTCAGGGACATGGGGCACTCGATTAGGACATCCTTGTAGGCGTCAGCAATCTCCTTTTTGCTAACGCAGCGCCCATGATGATGCAGCAGCTTGGCCAGCAGAAAATTGAGGCGTGGTGTGCGCACTTTCACCGCCTCCAGCGTGCTAATGGCCATGGTGTATTCGCCCATTTCGCGATAGCAGACAGCAATCTTGTAGCGCAAATCGGTGTCCTGAAATTGTGGATAGGAGCTCTCCATGATGGTCAGATAGGTGCTCTTGTAGCGGACCATTGCCTTGCGCTGTTGGACGACAGCCTCCAGTTGCTGGCAGGCGGTGCGATAGTTGTGCACCTTGTAGTGGGCATTACTCAAAAAGAGGCGCACCTGGTATTCCGTCTCCAGTGTGGCCACACTGCGATCATTTTGCAGCAGAGTGCACAGCAGACTAGCCGTGGGCACGACGCACTCGTAGAGCCCGTTATCGTAGAGCTTCTTTACGTTTGCAAAAAGTGCGCTTTCCATGTTGATGCCACACGCTCGCCAAAACAAATCGACAATAACGGTACAATGAATTCTCCTCTCAGCAGCGAACAGGTCAAGTTAAATCCACAAACTCAAATGTTGATTAATAGTAAGTTTACAAATATTCAATTTGTTTTCTTTTGTAATGCTTTATAAAATATGATTCAATGATGATGACTGAATTATCTTTTTCTTTAAAGCACGTGTGCTCTCTTTTCTTATTCTTCTTCCTTTTGTTAGTGATCACACAATTGATATCTATCGATATCGATATCAATGTTAAGTAAATATTTGCTTTTTAGATTACAGATGTTATGTTACAGTCTTGGAGCTACATCACTAGTAGCCTGCTACAATATTGGGCTGCCAACCTCTATTTGTTCCACGGCGACACTTGTTCCTATCTGCTGAAAATTATTCAAAAAATAGACATGCGAAAGTTCAGATTTGTAACTATTCTCACACACAAGACAATCAGATTATTATTATTATTATTATTATTATAGACGAATTTACTTTTATTAAAAATGGTTGCACACTTACAAAAAGTTGCTACAAAATATAATTAATAAATAGTATTTTTCCTTCTGAACTTCCCCACATAAAAAAGTGTTATTCACAAATTAAATTTTTTAGCTAATGTCTTTTATTTGCAACGAATATGTTTTTTTAAGTAATATATCTTCGATATTGGTATGTGGGTTAGATATTGTAAGATATTGGTGGAAAAGTTAATTTATAGAGTCACGCCTAAAATTTATAATTCATGCCAATACCATGTTCAAAATTGTTCTTGCCCTTGAAGGGTCCGCTGAAATGGCGTGTCGCACTGGTTGTGGCATCCACATTGAAATTGCCACTGGGCGAGCTGTACAGATTGGCTCTGCCACTGACATTCGCTGCCGTCATATTGAACTTGGGCGTATGAGTGACACCCAGGGACGCCGAGTGGCCAGCAGCCGATTGCATATTCAGTCCGCCGCCAAATTGATCGTGAGCGCGAGTGTTGTGAGTGTGGAAAGCGTTGGCATTTAGAGCAGCCTGTTTATTCTCGAAGAGGTTCGCCTGTGCGGTAACCGTAGTGCTGCTGCCAAAGTGTTCCATGTGTCCATGCTGCACTGATAGGCCATGACCATTGCTATCAATCAAACGATTATCATTAAGGAAGTGGAAGAATGGAGGACTTTCTGCACTTACGAGTTTACTGCTCCATAGACGCCTTTGGTGACAGGCCCGTCGCTACTGTTGGTCGACGCAAAAACTCCGGCACTTGCATTGGTCTTCTCATTTCCAACCGCAACACCACATTTCGCGGATGCTGCTCCCGTTTTTGGATTACCGGCTCCCTCACACTCCATTTGAAAATTGCAAGTGAATTCAATGTTGTCGATGCTAAGAAAGCGATTAATAGACTGATAATCTGCAGTGCGGCGAACGTCTTTTTATACTCGCCGCGATGGTGGGATTCGTGCAACATTGTACATTCCCGTGCTCAGTCTTTATAATGCTTGACTAATGCACTGTGTAAACACAATATAAAAATATATGAAAATGTGCTTCCCAAGCGAATCATTCTCTTAATATTTCATTAATTTGTCTTATTTATAAAGTGTGCTGGCAAAACCCCCTTCAGTATGTGTGAGTAAGTAAAAAAAAATAACTTTTACTTATCGCTTACATTGTGAAATTATATGTTGTACATTTATCTGAATATTTAGTATATATAAAAATGTTTATTTTTGTATTAACTTCTAAACTTCTAAAATAAACAAATATGATATTTATATAAATCAAAATATTTGGGAATCAGCAAATTAAGCTCAAATACATTCTATAAAAGTATATTTTTTGAAATATCCAAAATAAACACATATTGTGAAATAGTTATATATATATATCTCAATATTTTCTGATTCATAAGGCTAACATGATTTTCACTATTTTTCAGACTTGTAGCTGTTTGTCCACAACGTGCACAAATGGCGCCGTGGCTTAGTTGGTTAAAGCGCCTGTCTAGTAAACAGGAGATCGTGAGTTCGAATCTCGCCGGGGCCTTATCACATCATTAATAGCTGATGCGATTATTACTTTTATTTTATAGTTAAAGGAAAACATAATTTATCATAAATCTAATACGCGTCAATTGAGTTTTGCATACATATCGTTTTGCGGCTGCTGTGGAGCTATCAGATCCATTACCGTGTAAGCTTGGACAAGATACGAAAATGTGCAACGTTTCCATGTTGCTTTTGTGCGTCTGCACTGATGACAGCTGACAGAAAGTTTGCAGGCCGTAAACAGTGGCATCGCATTCACCTTCAACATGTCTGTCAACTCAGACTCCTGCACAGCTTTACATATGCCATCTGCCAGCTGCCACCTGTTGTCCTTGCAGGCGACATTGCACAACGGAAGCCAGCGACGGATATGTTCGACAGCATGTTGCATGATTGTCCACTGTCCACTGTCCGCTGTCCACAGTTGTCGGTTTCAGTGGGTCGTCGGTGGTTGGTTTTTGCAAATGTATCTCATGTCGCCGCCGACGGTGCTTTCAATTATTTTCTGTGTGGGGGCAGCTTGGCTGCAATTAGCCAGCAGCAACTTTATTTGTTGCGATTTATTTGCAGCCTTTGGCTTATCTTTGCTTTTTATACTCAAACGCACAAGGCTGATAATTTCAGATGTGGGGTTCCATCCACAATATCAGCACAGAGGATAAAATAATAAATATGTGTACCACAACTACGGACAATAGCCGTCTCTCATATATGTATGTATGTATGTACATATCATACATAATCATTTTTATGGATATAATTTCCAATGTCCTTCCTTTTGTGTGGTTGGCTGGCACTTCGTTTGTTCCTCGGATACAGCAATGTCCTTTTCTAATTTCCTCATGAGCGTTATTATGCGACTCTTGCTAACTGCTTACGCTCCAACTGGATGTCAGAAATTAATTGAAAGTTTTATTTATTGTACCCTGTGCTCATTCAAAATGCGCAAATGGGGTATTATTAGTTACTGATTAATAGAGGAACAGGTTTATTTGATTTAATCGATCACTTCTCATATTTATTAGAATATTAAGAAAATTAAACCTTTATATATAGCTTTATTTATATATGTATAAAACTATATAAAAAACCAAATAAAAATGAAAAGAGCTTGCAGCTTGAAGGTGCAAGACTATTCCCTGCAACTCTTGTGACTTAAGAACTTGTCTGTTTTTTTGTTTCTAACATATCCCTACCATATTGTTGTGCATTCAATCTGCACATATATCATTTACACTGCTCTGACTGATTTTGTATCTACATATGTAGGTAATTGCCACGCCTGTGGCAAATGCTGTCCAATGCCTTCTCCCGCTGCCTGTCAGCAGCTGGCCACCCACAAAAAAACCAAAAACTCCCACAGCAAACAGTTTTTAGCAATTGTCAGCAATTTTCTCAATAGACGACAAAAACTATCGGACAGAAAAGTGGACACCCCCTCTACGTGGAACTAAACAAATGTCGTTTCGGCACACAATGTCGCTTTGGTATTGTGCTGTGTATTTTTGTGATTATCCGGGACTGAACTGGACTGAACTGGTCTAACTTGGGTGCACAGCCAGCAGAAGACACACATGATGGGCGTGTTCATACCATAAGCATTAACATAATTTATGTGGTTCCGCCGGATTTAGCTTTGTCGTAAAAAAGGACAACACTTGGCCATTGTCCGTTTGAGTTTCTGGTGCTTATTTCGATAACAAAGGCAACGCTGGGGCAGAATTGCGGTTTTTATTGTTTTTATGGCAACAAAGTTTATGAAAAGTTTCCCTGCCAACTCAGCCCGCTCCCCTGCTCCCCGAAATCTGTGTGTGTAATTTTGTTTTAGTTTTTCTGTTGACTTTGCATTTATTTTTATTTTTAATTAAACGCAGAAATCAAAGTTGCTTCATGTTTGGGAGTAGCTTAATCTATGGAATCATTTCTCAACTTGCAACACTCTCCTCTCTCTCTCTCTCACACACACACTTTCTCTCTCTTTCATTCTGTGTTTCCCGCCTGCTCGCAAAAACGTGCGAAATTTTCACGGTCGCGTGAATTTTCACAGCATTTTCCTTTTGTTTTTGTTGTGGCAGACAAGTTGCCCAAACACCCATATATCCAGCATCCAACTGATTGTTGTCACCTTTTTAATATACTCCTCGCACAACGCTTACTGTGGGTATGCTGATGTTGAGAAGCGATAGGTAACAGACCACACAATAAATTTATAATCTACGAGTATATAAGCTGAAAATATAGCTCGATTTAAATTAGAGCAAAATTAAAAAATTATGTAATACTAAGATCAGACTGATATCAGTCAGCTCAGCAGAATACAAAAAGTAACATTTGTTGGATTTGGATCAGAATCAGAAGAGATCACAAATATATATGTTAAATTTGACGAGTTGAAAGGGAAATAAAATTTGATTATTTTACAATTTGAGTGCAGAGGGTATCTCGAAGTCGTTATCTACAAATATCATAGGTGTTTTTGTACACCTGGCACGCAGTGCTCATAACTCAAAATTTGGTTGTTGCCTGCTTTTAGGTGGGCATGCAATGTAATGTGGCAAGCGAAAAAGCAAAAAACCCGGCAAGTTTTTTGTCGCTCAACAATAAATAACGACTGGCACGTGCCAGTACAGAAAAATCAAACTTTAAACCCATATTTGAGTGGCTGCCAGAGGCCAAATATATTTGAAGATAAACTTGCTCACCTGACTGATCTGAGACTGGAGCCCATTAACATTTTTAACGTCAACTTCTCCCAGTGAGTCTAATGTGGTCTAATGCAACATTTTCTTTTTCTTTATATTTTCATTTACTACGTTTAAAGTCGAATTGAATCTTACATTGATTTAGTGAAATTATACAAACTTAACCCCTGATTATTCCAATCATAAGTCATATTTGGAAAATTGTGTAATATTGATTCCATGATCAGCTGCCTCCTTAGTTGAAACAGCTTCTGTTGCAGTCAAAGCATTATTTATTCGATTTTGCAATCGTCGGATAAGCTTGGAGAATTTCGGTTATATAATTAGCAGGAGTTGCAAGAGGTGCTCCAAGACTGCGGCCAAGCACGCTTATGAGTTATGCTTATATATATTTAAATATATATATATATATATATATCTTTGTGATCTTTAAATGGGAAATTGCACGCATCGTTGCAGCTTACAAGAGCAACGGCTACTCAGAGATTCAATTACGGGCCTCATTAGGCGGCATCTCATGGGCCACAAAACTGGCTTAGATGACTGCCTCATTACATGGAAGCCCAACTGGAAGTTTGGGCGCAGTTTACCAGCAAACTTCAAAGCGCACAGTTCCCCAAAATAGAAGATGTCTTTCGTAGTAAGTAAACCTAACCCATTTCCGAGATCATTTGATTTAATAGTCCTTTGGCAGCTACTGCTGATGCTCTTCCTTACTGCCGCCAGTTGCACGGATATGACGCAGGATGCGGACGAAGATTACGAATTGCAGGCGGAAAACTTCGATGGACGATCCTTCTTCTTTCTGGGCACCTTGTTTCGACGCTGGCGCGATCGTTGGATGGCCTTTCACAATGCATCACCGCTCTATGCTGGCGCTGCTTTTCCAATCAATGGTTACTTCAACTGTCCGTCTTTTGGCTGTAATCCTGCGGCCATTAGACCACAACCGGGCGGCTATTATCCAGCCTACTATGCGGCACCCTTTCAGCCACAACAACAACAACAGCAGCAGCAGCAGCAACAACAACATGCTCAAGGCAACAGCAATGTTTACATCTATTCGAGTGATCAGCATGGTATTCCGCCCAATGGACCTGGCTTCTTTGAACCAACGCGGCAGCCTACGCCTATGCCTCCCCCGCCGCCCCTGCCACTGCCAATGCCGCCAGCAACTCTGCTGCCGCCGTCGCTTCAAGCGTCGCCTCAAGCGGGCGCCAGCAGTTTCGGATTTGGATCTGGACCAGTTCCCCTTCCCTTTCCTGGCTGTGGCACCAACCCGGTGGCCTGTGCTCTCGGCTAAGCAGCATCGCCTAAGTAAACAACGCAGACAAAGTAAAAGAAAACAATACAATTTTAATTGAAAAGCGTGCAACAAAAAAACAGCTCAAAAAATCACAAGAAAAATAGCTTCACTTCATGCAGAAGAATTTTGCATACTCTATTATATTATAAAATATGAGAAAAATGATAATATTTAATTCCTCCAAATTTATATCTGTTTTTTAACTGTTCTAAAAAATTTAATTAAATTCTGTTTGGTGTTGTTTTTAAAAGTTTAAAAAGTTTAATAAAAAAAAGCTGCATCATTTTTTTTATTTATAGTATTACAAACTACCTAATCTTCCAGTTCTTTAAGTTTAATTTTTAAAACATATGCAGTTGTTTTTTAGTATATATTAATGCTTATAAGATACTATAAATTTAAAATTGGATACATTAAATGTTACAATTAAAGAGGCGAAACCGTTGTAGCCTCAGTTTGCAAGTCAATAAAAAGGGTTACATGTAAAAATGTGAGCCAAATTGGGGGCAGAATGGCTGGGAAGGAGCACACCACACACACAGCAGATACTCCAGCTCAAACGAACATGGACATTTATCCATTAACGCCGAAAAACTCCACAAGCAATCTGCATAAGCAAACTCATCAGAAGCAACCGAAACGCTGGCATTTGTTTTGATTCCATCATAAACCATAAGATAGTAGCTGCAGACTTCACCGGCTCCGATGCTGGATGCTGGATGCTGATGAAGTGGTTGATGTTGCCCAAGGAGCAGACGTAGACCCAACTGAAGCTGAATTGTTTGGCAAATAAATGCCCGGCAGCATAATGGATGGCCGTGGATGGCTCTCTCTCTCTCTCGCTCTCTGGCCCGGCTTCGGTCATCTCTCGTTGCCCAGCCCGGTTCTGGTTCTGTTATTATTTTTATATAACTTACGAAAATAATAATAGAGCTCGACGAGGCGGAGCGTCTCGCTTCTGGGCGGTGTGCGGGAAAATAAATACGCCAACGAGCGACAGTTGTATAAACACTAGTGTGAAAGTGCAGATAGTAACGGGGCAGCACACACATCTATCCAGCAGCGATGTGACCACCTCCCTCACTCTTTCCCCACACATGCAATTGTCCGAGCGTTTATTTGTGTTTGTGCTATGACAACAATGGAGCACGAGAAACTGGAACGAGCTGAGCAGTTTATCCAGGTCCATGTCCAGGTTCAGGTCTGGATTCCATCTGCTGGCAGGTGTTGTGCTTGTTTTCTTTTGGACAACTTTCACTGACCGGAAACGGAAATTAAATGCATAAGTTTATTCAAGTTGTCGCTCACTTCTTATCAAGTTTGAAACAGCCACATGGGCAACTAACGTGATGTGGCTGCATTTGATGACGGATCGGTCGGATTGAAACTTGAAATTAATTAAAATATTTCATTTACTCGCAGGATATTGACAATTCCAGCCTTTTTGCATATCGTCAAAGTCATTAAGTCGCAAGCCGACTGATAAAACGCTCAATGGATGGGTACTGATTCAATGGGGATGTAGCTCAGATGGTAGAGCGCTCGCTTAGCATGTGAGAGGTACGGGGATCGATGCCCCGCATCTCCAATGTTCATTTTTTCCCAATTTTTCTTAAATTTAATTTTAAAATAGAAAATTATGCAAACTATGCTTTCCACTTTGCAAAAATAACACAATAGCAAAAACGTTTAAGAAAAAAAAAAAATTTCGAGTGGGCTCAACCGGGATTTGAACCCGGGACCTCTCGCACCCAAAGCGAGAATCATACCCCTAGACCATTGAGCCGCTTGTTGGGTGGGGGGCCGTAAACAGTTTTGTGTTCATTCAAAGATTGTGGTGCTCAAAACTCAACTGAGCCAAAATAATGGGAACTATTTATAGAATGTCTGACAAGCTAAAAAAAAAATATCTAAATAAAGCATTCACTGGGGCAAAGATACTGTGTAAACAACAGAAATGCTGCATAAAAAAACGCAAACAAAATCAAGTCTATATTAAGTAACTGTCATTAATTTTAGCATATTTAAAAGTGCACATATATATATAATCTAAACTTTAGTGCATAGGCTTTTATGCTGAGTTAAGAACAGCAACAGTAAGAAACCTGATCTATTTGGACAATTTAGAAAATTAGCAAATACAAAATATTTGCACAATTTAGAAAATACAAAAAAGAATGATACACATCCAAACTTGGAGATGCGGGGCATTGATCCCCGTACCTCTCACATGCTAAGCGAGCGCTCTACCATCTGAGCTACATCCCCATATACAAGAGTGGTTACCAAAGTGTCAACATACATTTATCTTTTTTTTTTGCATATTTTTTGTATTATTTATCTTAATGGTCAACAAACTTAAAACAAATTGAAACAGGGTTAATCACTTGAATAATACTTCAAACGCCAGAGGCAAAATAATAATAGGAGCGCAATTTAGCCGTAGTAGTTGCCGCCGTAGCTAGGACCAAAGCCGCCGCCGCCATAGCTGGGATAGCCGCCGGGATAGCCGCCGGGATAGCCGCCGGGATAGCCGCCGGGATAGCCGCCGGGATAGCCGCCAGGATAGCCGCCAGGATACCCGCCAGGATAGCCACCAAAACCACCGCCATAGCCACCGGGGTAGCTGCCGTAATGAGGCACTTGCTGAGGACGACTACCACCGCCCAGCAGGCCACTGAAGAGATTGCCGAACAAGCCACCGCCGCCGCCGCCACCCAATAGGCCACCGCCACCGCCTCCGCCCAGCAGATTACCGATGATACGATTATCGACGGGGCGAGGTGAGCCGGCTCCAGCTCCACTAACCGCACCACCTGCGCCTGGCTGTTGATATTGTGCATAGCTGTTGCCCAGGAGCGCCAACATCAGCAACTGTTGAATATGTCAAAGATTAGCTGGAAGTTGGCCAAAGAAATGAAACTACTTACGGAGCAGCTAACAATCTTGAACATGTTTGTGATTTGTCTTCAACTGTGAACTGATTAACCATTAAGCAGAACCTGTGCTTTTTATAACAAGATCTCTCAGAATTAACGCCCACATATATCTCTATAAATCTAGGCCCGGAACTGAGGACGACCTTAAACCCACGACTTGAACGCTATCAATGTTTTTCTCACGATTTGTTAAAATTTGGCATTAGTTGCTGTTACTAAATAAGTCGCATTAATGTTAATGATTAAGGCTTGCTAAAAAAAATAATAAAAAAACACACAAAAAACAATAAAACTGGTTAGGCGTGTTCTAATGTTGGCTTTTACAGTTCGTTGAACCTGTTGCTATAAGGAAGTTCAGGAAGTGCCTGAGACCGCTATATAAAAGTGACTGTTCGCATCTTGAGCAGCTTAGAAGTTGTCCACAGCATGCAGCCTAACATGCAGGTGAGTCCCAAAATCAATCTTCCGATTAACCTCAATTACAAATGGAGAATTCTAGACAATCATTGTGAGATTTTTGTTGGTGCTCGGAGTGGCACTGGGACTTAGCCATGCTCATGGCTTCGGTGGCCACAAGTTTGGCGGTGGAGGTGGCTTTGCTTATCCAGTGGCCTTTCCGGTTGCCCAGCCGGTGCCTGTGCCACAGCCAGTGCCCGTGCCAGTTGTGGTGCCTCAACCGGTGCCGGTTCCCGTTCCAGTCGCTAAGCCCTTTGGGTTCCACAAGCACGGCTTGAAAGGTGGTTTCGGTGGAGGTGGATTTGGAGGTGGTTATGGAGGTGGATTTGGAGGTGGTTATGGAGGCGGATTTGGAGGTGGCTATGGAGGTGGCTATGGAGGTGGATATGGCGGATTTCAAAGTTTCCAATCGATTAGTGAATCTTCAGCCTACGGAGGTGGCTTTGGTGGCGGCTATGGAGGCTGACTTGGTGGCGGCTTTGGTGGCTTAGGTGGCTTCAGAAAGCGTCGCTAGAATGCAATGCGGAATAGAAAACGCAGTAAATAGAATTTTAATCTTTACCTCATAACATGCAGAGCAAAACAGATACCTAAATATAAACTTTTTAGTTAAGTTTAAGATAATAATTAGTTTTGAAGTATTCCAATTATAAGATTTTCTTTTGCTATTTTCAATACTTTAACAACTTTTTTAATGATAACAAAATAAAATCAAAATAATTGTTCCCGCCCGGGTTCGAACCGGGGACCTTGTGCGTGTGAAGCACACGTGATAACCGCTACACTACGGAAACCCATGGCTGCAGCGTGTTTAGATGCTTGCAAGAGACCATACGATAAAGCGCCATCTATGGCTCGTTTGAGTTACACCAGTATATGTAGGTACATGCGCCATCTATGATATAAGTTACAAGGGTGCGATTATTAACTATCGCAATGAATTGTGAACCA
This sequence comes from Drosophila nr. medialis 2 BK-2023a, assembly GCA_035044325.1. Lineage (NCBI taxonomy): Eukaryota > Metazoa > Arthropoda > Insecta > Diptera > Drosophilidae > Drosophila > Drosophila nr. medialis 2 BK-2023a. The sequence goes on along the minus strand of JAWNMH010000397.1, from coordinate 6,873,322 downwards.
AGAGATAATTCGTATTAATCATTTATTTTAAGCAAAATAAAATAAATGTTACAAATAATTGACTGCTAGTAAGCTGTAATGTAAGCTGTAATCTATAAATAAAACTATAACAAAAATTCTTCGTACAACAATATAAATTCGAACGTTGACTTTTACTTTGTATGAATGAACTTAAAACTGAATAACAAACATAATGATTATCATGGAGGGGATGTGTTTAAGATTAAATTTAAGCTATTGTGGGTTGATTTAGTCTATTTTCCCCATAGGCCGCCGCCGAAGCCGCCGCTACTTCCATAACTTCCCCCGCTGCTGTGATGATACTCCTCGTGATGATATTCATCATGATGATAGCCTCCGCTGTGGCCACCGTCGTAGCCGCCGCCATGGCCGCCACCGAAGCTGGCGCCGAAATCACCATGGATGCCCACACTACCACCAAATCCTCCACCGAATCCACCGCCCAGAGCATGCTTCAGACCCAGAAACTTTGGTGTTCGCGCTTTCACTTTCACAAAGCCGAAATGTGGTCCCTTAAAGGCAAATAGCTTTACTTTTCCAGCTCTGGCGGATTGGAGCAGGAGCACCAAGCAGATGCCCAGCAATAGCAGCAAACGTTGTGGATGACGCTGAAATTCAAAATAAGCATTTTAAATTTTTAATATTTTCGTTACATTCAAAAATAGTTTTGCTCTTTAAACTGAACCTTATTAACAATAAATTTCTCCTTTATAATTTTGCACATTTTTTTCTAGTAAGTTAATTTTTGGAATCGTTCAAGATCAAAAGGTCTACAATTTTATGTATTTATCTTCTAAACACAATTAAAAAAGTTTTTACTCACAATGATTTGCATTTTACACAAAGTTGCACGTGTTTTGTATGCGTTTTTTACGCACTTTTAATGGATTAAATATGTTAGCAACGCTTTATGGCCTCGTTAAATGATTGTCGTAGACTTATTGTTTGTATATTGCTGGTAAGACTTCAAGTTCAAATCTCTCTTCGCTGATTGATGTTGCTGGCTAGGTTGCATGCATGGGCCAAGTCGCGTCTGCAATTGAGCCGGCTGCGCGGTTAGCGATCAGTTTTTATGTGACAGACGCGTTTTCTGCGCGTTTCTACTCGCCCTTATGCAATCGCCTCTCGGCGATATCTTGTTTGACTCCATTGTTGTAGCTGCCTTTATTTTATGAGTGTGCTCGCAGCTCAGCCTCATGCACACAAATTGACCCTGAATATTTCTGGTTTTCGACATGAATAGGAGCATATATTCAATAAATGTCTGAAATGGAACAACATTTTATATATGTACATATAAAAAACGTGTGTATATAGAGAGATGTAAACCCAGCCGATGGTGGAAGCAAGCGAATCCGTTGCCAAGTGTTAATAACGGTTGAATATTATGAATGGGCCCAACAATCAGCCCGATTCAGGTTATGTGCAATATCAAAAGGGCGTTTTTAATTTTAGTTTATATACCCTCTCAAAAAGGAAGAATTGGGAATATTAATTTTCTCATTGCTTTTTAGTATTGTGACTTTTATATCATAAAAGTAGCTGCTAGTTTCGAAATAAATGCACTATCAAACATCACTAATTATAATAGATTTAAACTGTTAATTAAAAGATTCGTTGCGCTATAAGAATTTGTTTAAATAATATTAAATAGATTGATTTGCAAAGTTGATACAGAAACAACTGCAGAATTTTGGAAGGAATCAAATCTTCTGCATTTCTTTTCAAAGCTAATTTTCACAAAATTACTTTGTATATAGATGAGTTTATCTGACAGAGTAATACTATGGATTAGTGGAATAGTGTTTCAGAGTTTTTATATAATTTGTGTCGCCCACAAGCTACCCCGATTCCTCTAACAAAATATCTCCAAACGCGCTTAATTATAGGTATTAAAAATAACCCACAATAAATATAATTGCCTATTAAATCCAAAAATAAAATTAATTAAATTATATTGAGTCGCACATATGTGTTTAGCTTCCCTTGGTTATTTTGGGTCTGCTCCAAGCGACATAAATTTCACTAAGCCAATCAAATGATTCATCAAAGCCGAGTACATTTTTGGGTATTTACGTTTTATTGACCTCCAAAGCAACAAAGTCCAACAAATAGAAAACAAACAAAATCGAAACAGAAATTTCCAGCAGTTAAGAGCGGAGCATACATACAAATTTATCTACACACGCACAAAGATGCAAATTAATTTGTCAGCTGTCTTATTTGCCATAGCCAAAGGGGTAGCCGAATCCGTGGCCAGATCCATGGCTATTGTGCCCAATGTGCTGATACTGATTGAACTGCTGCTGGTAGCCACCTCTGTGGCTTCCATATCCTTGACCATATCCTGGCCAGCCATAGCCATAGCCATTGCCATATCCTGGCGCACCATAGCCGTGAAAGCTGCCGCTGCTGCTGCTGCTACTGCTGGCTGCTGCACTGGCACTCGCTGATGATCCATAGTTTCCATAGCCTGCCCAGGGAGCGAAGCCGTAGCCGGCAGACCCACTTCCTGGCCACTGTGGTGCACTCAAGGCACAGCCACCCAGACAGCACAGTATACAGGAAAACAATGCAATCTTTATGGAAATGAAGTAAGCAGGATTAGTTAGCAGTTAACAGTTGGAAGAACTCACTCCACGCACCTTCATAGCTGGTGTATAACTTAGGGTTTAATGAGAATTGTTTTGCAAATTGCCTTTTTATTGTGTGAATCCAAAACGGAAGCAGGAATTATGTAATTAGCCATGAATGGCCTATGATTAGATATATAATTAAGTAAACTAAAATAATAACATAGTCGTGAAGTTCACTTAAGAGTGTCTCGAGTAGTAAATAAAATAGACAAGCAACAATTCTATCGATATCAAAATAAAACTATGCTTAAAGCCAGTTAAGAAGTTATTCACATTGTTAACTATTTGACTAACAAGATCTCACTTTTTTTTAGATTTTTCTTACAACTAATTTGACCTTTATTTCAGCACTTAGCGAAAAAACAAACATAACTTTTTTATTTGATAATTAATTTTTGTTTAACCTGTATTTACTAAAAGTGCAAATATAAAATTAGGTTAGAAAGACAAATGATGATAATGTTGTTAACATTAAAAATAAGGCAAAATAATATTATCAAATTCAATAATAATAATAATTTGTTAGTTGCTACTATAAATTTGCAACCTGAACAACTCTGATCTGCTGCCAAGTGGACTGCACTTATAATTATTAAAACTAATTTAGTAATTAAGTAAATAAGTTCTGTTCGAATTCGACCTTATCTTTAATCCAAAGATGTGTCGGAATGGCCGACACTTAACACTTTAATAAAACTTCCTCATGGCAATGTGGGTGGCTTGGCCAACTTTAGCTGACGTCAGCTGAGCAATCAGCAAGAGTTGAACAAACTGGCAACGAAAGTGAAGGCGTAACTAGTAAATATATTTGCCTAAGCGAGTACACAAATCGGAATCATCGCATTGTTAGATCTGCACCAAAAACAACAAAATACAATAACAGAAAAAACTAACAATGATCGAGTGTGAGTGCTAATGAGCCAAGTGAATGCTGGTCGCAGAGGCAGGGGCAGAGGCAGACACTGTTTCCGACAATGCTTCTCCGCCCATGCTTCGTTGCACGTTCTGTGTAAAGCTTGTTGCCTAAGTCTTTTGTCTAAGCATATTGTTAGTTTTCTTGTTTCCAGTTGCAATACACTTCTTCTAAGAGCAATTCGACTTTATTACAATTTTTGTTAAATGAATGCATAAATATTTAGTGGTAAAATATTGCAAAATTCTAAATATCTTTTTGTTTCGTACTGCTTAAACTTAAAACTAACGTTTTTGCTTAGATTAAAACGATTTAATTTATTTTAAGAATTGTTTACATCTATTTTTTGCACATGATTTGTAAAAAACTGATATTTTAGCATAATATATCAAATTTGTACTTACTTTTTTTCTGATTAGATTTTTATTTACTTCGGAATATGTGTTTAATAAAGTATTAATCGTACTTGATTTATTAAAAAAATTATAATATACCTATTTATATAGCTATTTATATTTTTAAGGTGTTAACTATTTACTTCTAAATGTTATATAATAAAGTATTAATCATACTTGATTTATTTATTTTTGATTTATTATTTACCATAACTACTTCTTATTTTTCTGTGTATATTTTTGAGGGATGCACATTTTTCTTCTATATATATATATTTAGTATATAGTATTGTATTAATCGTGCTTGATGTCTAGACTCATAATGAATAATGTAACCAATATTCCATAGCTATTTTATGAGTACATTTTTGAGTGGTACTCTATTTACTTCTAAATATATTTATATAATGTTGTAATTATCGTGCTCAATTTATAAGGAATGTCTAGACTGATAATGAATTGTAATATATCTAATTTATTATAGCTATTTGTTAATCTGTGTAGTTTCTAAAGGGTATGCGCTCATCGGGTGCTGTTGTAAATTCAGATGCATGATTATTTTTATTGGGTTTTTTATGATCTTGATCTACACCAGCGACGGTTCGGCAACTACCTTAACCCTCAAGAAATTGTTCATGTGTGGATTTTGACAATCGAGAAAAATTAACGCATTCTGAGGCAGCCACTTAACCGAAGGGGGTATTCCGTGATTTCGTCACTAACTGGTTCTGTTTGGGTTTCAGTTTCGATTTCGTTATGGGCCCGCTGTTTGTTCTGCAATTTGCGTAGAATCACTTGGCAATGCGTAGCGCGTAGCGCGCTTCTTATGGGGCAAACAGCGAGCGGACTGGTCTTTATGTATAAAAGCCAAGCACTTCACAATTGCAATTTAGTCTGGTTACCGCATCGGTGGGCGACACATTCCCCTCAAGCACATCTTGGATTTATCTCACACCTGAAATGGCGCGCTTTTGTTGTGTACGTCTTGGTGGGTCTTCGCCTTATGATGCACCTGCTCATCGTCTCTTTTTCTTGCAGCTTCTGGTCTTATTGGCGCTGGTTGGATGTGGAGTTGCAGCTCCAGCACCTGGCAAGGCCGAGGGTCGCAGCTTTGGACTGCTGGGCGGAGGATTTGGCAGCAGCATTGGACTGAGCGCTGGCATTGGACTAAATGCTGGGCTCTACAGTGGTTTCGGTGGTGGTGGTGGCGGTTACTATCCCGGCGGTGGATATCAGCACGGCGGCGGTGGCTATTATCCCGGCGGTGGCTATCATGGCGGTGGTCACGGCTATGGTGGTGGCTATTATCCAGGCGGCGGTTACGGCGGTGGATATGGACACAGACCCCACCACGGCGGCTTTGGCGGCGGCTACTATCCCGGAGGTGGTGGCTACAACAACTACGGTGGTTCCTATGGAGGTCAATACAGTCAGTCCCAGTCGCAGTACTCCAATAATTACTACAATGGCGGCTATGGCGGCGGGTATGGGGGCGGCGGCAGCGGTTTCTTTGGCTGATAATCCCAGCTGAATGTGATTCTTAAGTCTAGTTAGCTTTTACCTTTTGTACTGACAATCGAGATAAAATATAAATATATATATATGGATATATATGTATATATATATGCATATATGTATACAAAATACAATGCCTGAAAATCCCCTGTAAAATCCGGTTTCTTTTTTTGCTATGGATGCGTTGTCCTTGTCAACACAGTTGTTGTTTTTGTATTTGTTGTTGTTGTATTTGTTGATTCTGCTGCTTTTGATGACTTCTTGATTTTAATGAGCTAAACGCGACGTGCATAAATTTTATGGGATAAATATGTGAGATTTGTATAATAGAACGTGCATGACTAAGAACTCGAGCAGGCGGAGCAAGGAAGAAGAAACAGACTCGGAAATTATTCATCGCAGTTATCGTTATGCTCGGCATAAGCACAATTTATGAAGCCACTCAATCAGAGCAAGGCAATCTGCCTTTGCACAAATTGTAATTGTTATTTAGAGCAAAAGTAACTATCTGTGCCGTGATTGGGGCCAGAAAGAACGGACAGGAATCATCCAAAATGTACTATTATTATAAAAAAATACCTATTTTTTCTTTAAAAGCTATATCATAGAGTAGTCCGATGTCAATAATGACTATTGGATTTTGTTGGGTTAACTTGGTAAGCAAAAATGTATTTTTTTTTTATACAAAAAGTGACCTTTCAATTGATTGTTCCCATGGAGTCTAATCTCGATGGTGTTTGTTCAAGTTTCGTTTTTTTTTTCATACGTAATCATCATTATAATTGATCTCTTGATTGATATATGATGTAGTGACTCGATCCACCAGGCTACGGCATATTGACTAGCTGCAGCAAGTTCTGACCTACTTGGGTATATCGACATGCTGATCACGAATATATAAAGTATATGCAGTCGGAGACGACTTCTTAAATGCAGTACAAGCTCTACAACAAAACAAGTAAGAGTGCTGTAGTCGAGTGAGCTCGACTACGATATGCCCTGCACCCAGCTGTAAAACATATTATAGGTATGTTGCAAAATTTCCCTTTAAACAGTTCTGCACCCAAATGTAATCAGGTCTTCAAGTGCAATCATTTCTTTTAGGAAAAGGAGAAAAAAAATGAATGTAGCGCATGGTTTTATTCACAAGCCCGAACTGATTCTAACGGGCTGGTGAAAAACGCATGCATACTCATACGTACAGTTAATCGTAGGTAACGGGGCTCAGCTGAATACACAAAAAAATATTGTCGCTCGCGGCGAATATCATGCGATCTCTTTCTCACACATGCGCTCGCATATTTATGCAGATCAATATGAGAATCTACTTTCGAGTATAACTTTGGTGTTTTTATCGGATCTTGATGAAATTTGGACATTTACTGCTATCGGAAATCGAAATGTATCGATACTCCAGAAACGGAGGCAGTTATCGATCAAATATTTAAACGAGAACCTATATGTATTCCAAATTTCAAAATCCAAATCTGTGGCTCTTATAGTCTCTGAGATCCGCTATATCGACTATATCGGTTATATCGACTCGGCTGTTGATCCTGATCAAGAATATATACACTTTATGCCTGTTACATACATTTGCACAAAACCAATATACCCTTTTTATCCATTTTTAAGGTGTTCAGGGCATAATTATAATATTTTGCAACGGCAAGCAAAAATGTATATGTCAAGTTTGCTTAAAACCGAAAGGTTGTCCCGATTATAAAGTATGTTCGTATCTACTTTAACGGAATAAAAATCAATGGCGAATTTTATAATATTTACAATTTTGTATACCCTTATAAAGGATATCCTAAGTCTGTCGATACAGCAATGTTTGTCTGTGCGTCCATTTCTCCCCCATTCTTTAAAAGTAATATTTCCCAGCTGTTAGAAAACTTTGCGATAATTTGTTGTCAATTGTAATAAGTTTTAGAGGAATATGTTTTTAAAATTTTAATATTATTTCTAGTGTGTATTCGATACTCTCTATTTGTAGATAATCACATTTAAATACTAATCGATTTTTTTTTGTTTTTTTTGAGTCTCGTTTTTGAGTTTATCCATAGCTGCTGCGTTGATTCCTGGCGCGATAGGCGCCCGTCTGGTATACCGGCTGCACCTGACCCGTCAGCTGCTGAATTATTCCATTTATTGTCGTAGAGACACCGGCCGTAAGCGCTCCCGGCGTCAGTGGCGCCTGCAAATGAGGATTGTCAAATGATTACTATGTTTTATATAATTATTATCGGGTTCAATTTCGACTTACCGCGCCTGCAGAGTCGTAGTAGACGCGATTCGGCACAGGACGGCGCACTGGAACCGGATTGTAGTTGGGATCGACGGCTGGATCACTTTGCAAATCGCCGGCTGCAGCTGCTGGACGTACTGGAAGTGGATCTGCGTAGGGCCTGATGGGCACAGTGGCCGCCAGACTGTTCTGCAAAATGCCGGGTGCAAAGAGCGATAGCCAGGTGGCTAGAGGTGCCAGGGGACGCACTGGCGCCACTGGAGCGATGGGATCCGACAGCAAGCCGCCGCCCAAGCCACCAAAACCACCCAAGCCACCTAATCCACCAAAGCCACCGTAGCCACGACAGCCGCCAGCTCCGCCATACACATTGTACACATTCACGTCGAACAGAAACCGTCCCTGCTCAGCCGCATCCTTCTGGCCACCGGCTGCGTCCCGGCCAAAGGGCGAGCAAGGGCCTCCATAGCCGCCATATCCACCATATGAAGCATATGGTCGAATCAGTTTCTTCAGCTTCTTCTTGAGCAGCAGCGATCTGTCGTCGCCGGCAACGGAGCTCAGCTCGTCCAGCTCCTGATTGCCAGCTCCAGCGAACTTGGCATTCTCCTTGTCCGCCTGCTTGCCGCTCGGACTGCTCTGGCTCCGGCTGAAGCGGCTGCTCTGTTGTTGGGCACTATTGTAGATCGAAGGAGTTGCTCGACGTTGCGGATAATAGCTGCCGTAGTAGTAGCCACGTGGTGCAGCCACACAGTATCCCAGGGCACCGAGCAGCAGCAGCAGCAGCAGACTGATCAACTGCATTTCTCAAGGATTCGATTTGCTCTCAATTTGCACGGCGAACACTTCTATCTCAACGACGCGTTGGCAACGGACTATGCCGCCAGCTTGGAGTACGCCCCAATTTATCACCTATGCAAAGCCAAAAAACAAAACCAACCAAAATTGCCAACAACATGGCAACAATTTGCTGTTTTCCCTTAGAAGGCAAACGATTGCATAATGCCCTTTTTTTATTAGCTCGCATTTTTCCAGCGCATTCGCATTGTTTCTTTTTTGATACAAATGCTAATTTGGATCGCCCCCGCCAAACCCAACCATCATCATCATCATCGTCATGATTATCATCATCAAAGCAGCGTTTCGCCCACATGGCTCTGAAAACGAGTTACAAGCTGACTGTGCCGACTCTTGTGCATTGACCTGTGTCAAATGTAAAAAGCCGCAACCAACCAGCCAGCCGTAATGAGCTCTAACTTGTTGAAGATTTGGCCAAAACCGCAGACCCGCCATATATGTTGCCAAAAATAATGACACCTAAGTGGGTCAATGTCGCGCCGACTGTGCTGGGAGCCCCCTTTATGACTTATGTTTCGCTGTGATGTGATGAGAAGCGCCAGAGAAAGATCAGCTGTCATATTTGATATATATACATATATATATAGCTATTTTCGATTACAACATATTAATTTGAACTGACACAATTTAATGGTGGCAATTATTAAGCTCAGTTTGTGGACACAAATTCATAAGTTGCTTGCAAAGTAGAACATTCATTAAGAATTCTAATTTTAATTTTAGTAATTATTTATTTAAGTTTTTATTTTTTGTTTTTCATTTATGTTTTTATCTGTTTTTGAATATGGCTTTAAATTCATATGCACAATTTTCTAATAGCCAATGCAGTTGGTCTTCTGAAATCATCTGGCAATCTACATCTAAATTGATATATACTTATATATATATATATATATATGTATATATATATAGTTAAACGGAAGCCGCACTAGACACTTAAAGCGTTAAGCCTATTCATAATTTTAGGCTAATAGCTGCAGTTTTACAAATACAATATTGGCTAAAGCTTCTTTTTTCGTTAAACATTTTCCTTAAAACTAAAAAAACGCAACTGTACAATTGATAATAGTCTATGACATGAAAATGGTAAGTGAAAATTAGCTGACAGTTTTTCTTTTTTGACTTAACTGAGCAAAGATTTGCAGCAAACTGTGCGTCATAGTTTGAGAGGCATGTTGCCCAACTAAACGGCTACTCTGGGCTTGTTGGCCTCGGCACGCTTGCGTTTCGCCCTCAGACGCTGATTGAGGTAGACACGCAAGAAGATGGCGGCGAACACGATGAGCACCCCAAAGATGCCCAGCAGCGTAATGCTGTGCTGATAGATCAAGCAGGAGAGCATGATGGCAACGGCCTGCAGCAAAGAGTGTAATCTGTATAAAATAGATGTGCTTAACAAAAAGGGGGCAAGAAACTCACCTGACGCACTGTCATTATGATGGTAAACACAACTGGGCCGAACACATCAATTGTGTGGTAGATAAACAACTGGCCGACCGCTGAGCAAATAGAGAACACAACCATATCAAACACAAACTTGGGATGCTATACAAATAAAAAGATAACAATTTGGTTAAACATTGCCAGCTATTTCCATATGGCATTTGAAATGTGGAGCAAGCAGATCAACAAATAATAAAATGAACACATTCAAGGCATGGACAACTCACATCCGTGGCAAAGGCCAGCGAGTCCATGAAGCCGCCCTGCATGGAAAGCGATGCGCCCGTGAAAATCGAGGAAAATAAATTGACGCCGCACATCATTTGCAGCGGGGTCATGCCGTAGCTCTTGAAGAGCGATCCCTGCCAGTTGGCGGTGAAGCTGTCGAAGAGCATGTACATGGACAGCAGAAAGATGCCCGTCAGCGTTGTGACGCTACTGGCCCTGCTACTCTCCGCGGAGCCACCCATGAAGAAGATCATGCCTAGGGAGATAAGCACAGCCGTCAGGTATTCATGCGATTCATATTTGGCCTTCGACATGATTTTGCCCATCAGCATGACGGGTATGATTTTGCAGGACTTAGCCAGCACCTGCGTGGGGAAGCTGACAAACTTGAGCGCCTCGTACTGGAACCAGGCACTCATGATGTTCGAGAATGAGGCGTACGAGTACTTATAAAGTGGAGCACGATGTCGCGAAGTCGATGGCTGCCACTGCATATAGGTGAGGGCGACGACGAAGGCCAGCAGGCGATTGGCGAAGACCAGGAATTGTGAGTCCTTGAATTTGGAACTCTCCCCGGCGTAATTCAGATAATGCTGCGTCATCATCTTCTCCTGGAGCACACCCCATGTCAGGTAGGAGACCATCAGGCCGCCAAAGCACCAAAGCAGCTGCACCGCCTCCTGCGAACTGGTCCGCTTGCTGGAACGTTCCGTAGATAGGCCGCTGCTACTGCCGCTGCCGCTGCTGCTGGCAGCGTGTATGACATCGACAGACTCGTAACTGGAGTTACCCGTGATGCACATATTGATGGCCGTGTGGAGAAAGGTGCGATTGCCACGCTCCAAGTAGCTGCTGCGCTGCACATACTTGTAGATGAGGTAGCCGGGCAGAAAGACACAGCTGTAGCCGAAGCAGTTCACTAGCAGCTTGAGCAGCCACGCATACTTTTTGGACTGGGCCTCGATCAGCTGCGACAGCGTCACGTCCAGCGCATAGCTCCCAGCCAAGGAGATGCGCAAGAGGTCCGAGAAGAAGTGTATCACCAGCAAGCTGACGACAATGAAGGAGCTAAGGAATAACAGAAATTCATTTAAACAATACTCAGGAATAACAGATAATACTATTAGGTATTTAAGATAACAACGATTTAGTTGTCTTACCAAATAATCAGCTCGGGAGCACGATTTCCCATCTTGTAGACGTGCATGTGGCGACTTTTCTGTTCCGGCTTCGAATTCTTTCTTTCTGCACGCTTTGGCTCGGTTTGAAGTTCGAGCTGAATTTGTGTTCTGATTACCAGCTATTTCCAATCACGCCTCGAGCGTTTTTTTTGGGCAGTTCCAGTCAAGTGTCATAAGTTCAATAACCGCGCAAAACTAGTTTTTGCATAATTTTCAGGCAACAACAACAGCAGTTAAAGCAAACAACTTTTTTGTTTATTTCTTTGTAAGCCAGTGTGTCTGTATGTGTGTGTGTGTTTGTTTACATTTCAATGAGTTATGTGGCAAGATGTCCGTGGTGATTGTGCCGCGTGGTGGCACAGCCGATACTAGTGCCGGCTGTGTAGGTACTATGTGTGCAGCATTTTGGTAATCGGAAAACTATCAATGTGCTAAAACCAAAAATATCTAATATTGCATTGCGAGTGTGACCCTAATTTCCTAGCGGACAAATGCTTAAGACAGCGTTGCCAGATAGCTCCATTTTAGTGCTGAAATCAATGGATAATAAAGCAATAAATATAATAAGAACTAAATATGTACACAAGAATTTATAATATTTGTTACGAGTTGGTTTGCCTTAATGGGGCAGCTCCGGCCAGCCAGTGCTCAGTTAGGGGTGGGTCCGTCCGTGCCCGCCGACGTACAATAACACGAAACTACACAAAATCTGCACATCACTAATAACATCTGTTTTACGGACAGTGGCAATTTGAAACACAAAAAAAAACTCTATATCCGACTTCCGACGGTGGCTTTGCTGTTCCCGCCGTAGCGCTCCCGCCCTTCCTGTGGGTGTAATTATCTACTCTGGGCCCCACCCTTCTACTTCCGCTAGATCACATTCTTATCCTAACTTCCCTTTGGGTTCCCCTCCCTACATTTATAAGATTTACTTTTTCATTTAAAAAAAAAAAGAAAAAAAAGGCCTTTATTCATTTTAATTTTGCATTAATGTTTACATTTAATGGGTTTTATTTCTACCTAAAAATATATATTTTGATTTAAATGGAATTAACTATCTAACAGGGAAACCAAAAGTAGGTTAGGATAAGAATGTTATCTTGCAGAAGTAAAAAGGGTGGGGGCCCACAGCAGATGATTACACTCCACAGGAAGGGCGGGAGCGCTACGGCAGAAACAGCGAAGCCGCCGTTGGAAGCCGGAGTCAATGTTTTTTTTGTGTTTTTGAATTGCCACTGTCCGTTAAAACAGCTGTTATTAGTGATATGTAGATTTGTGTTGTGTTGAACTATTGTGCGGTCGGTAGGCAGAGGCAGACCCACCCCTAACTGAGAACTGGCTGGCCGGAGCTGCACCATGAGGTCAAACCAACGCGTAACATATTTGATATTTTAATGGCGTTGCCATATTTTATAGTCTATTTTGGTAATGGTATCACTGGTTATTCAAGCAAAAAATATGTTAAGAATTAAAATTTTAATCTAGAATGCATTATTCTTAACGTCAATTCAATTTGAGCCAAGGAACTAGTTCACTCTCTAAATTCCGAGAGCAACTCCAATTTGGTCACTGATGAAAAAATCAAACGCAATCCAACACTAGCAAGCTGTATCTTTTGCGTTTCTCATTCCTTGTGAAAACTGTAAGAAAAAACATAAATTGTGCTAACAAATAACTATAACTATATATCAATTGTACAACGCTTATACGCCAACTAAACGTTGTAAATTACAACTTGAACGTAGAATATTCAACTAGCATAGCTGCAAAAGCGTGCAAATCGCTTATGAAAAACTTTGTGAAATTCGTCGGCGCATTGAAAATCCAATAAAATAATCAAAAAGGAGAAATTCTAATGTAAGTAAGAGTTTAATATCATTTGTGTAATTTATAAAACGCATAGTGCATGAAATCTGCACAGAAACATTTGTGTGTATCCATTAATGAGCCAAAGGTGTTGCCGCTGCCGCTGTTGTTGCTGTTGTCGTTGTGGTGGCAACAATGTGTGTATAATTATAGAATACATCTGAGCAATCAGCCTTATGAACTCATTTCCAAATATACATGAAATATATATACATACATAAATATATATAAAGTGTTTAATGGATGCAATTATGCATTTCTTATTTAAAACTAAACAAACATAACTCAAATATTTTGTTTAATTTTTAAAAACTTGCCAAACATAACTTGAATATTTTACCTAGAAATGTTGGTAAATCAAATATTCATTATTATTATTAATTTTAAAAGAATCTTTGACTTTTGCTTGATTTTTAGTTTAAATTTCTTTGACATTATTTCAACTACTGTAATTTTATTGCAAGAACAGCTGGCGATTAAAATAGTTTCTTGTCTTTTTAATCCCCTTTTTATGGCTTTTTCACATTTTCCGCCAGCTGCAAATTTGCCTATTTATCCAACTACCTGTCTATTTGCATATTTTACTTAAGACCTTCAGGTAGCTAATTATGTGGTATTTAAAACTAACGCTCTGCTCTGATTTTGCTTACAGTTGCAAAGCAAGTTTCAAGCTGGACACACGCCGAAAAGAGCACAAAATTTAACATTGTGCAGCAATTAAAAAAAAACTACATTTAAAAGAGAAACAAATAAGAATCTGCAAAAATAAGTGTGTAAAATGGTGCAGACTGCAATATCGCTGAACGATCGTTTCACTCAAATCCAAAAGCATCAGCCACCGGCGAGCGAAGGCGGTGCAGGAGCAAGCTCTGCTCGTCGGCGCAGTCGGTCGAGGAGTCGCAGTCGCCGCATTGTGAATGCAGCAGCATCGGCGGAAAATACGCGCCTGCTGCAGGAATTCAAACGCAAGCACAGCGTCCAAACGGCCCTCAAACTGAAGCGCGTATGTGTCCCCCCAAAAAAAAAAACAAAACAAAACCAAAATAGAAAAGAGCAATTAGAGTAATAAATGACTCTGGGATTGTGGAATATGAACTGAGCCACGACGAATCCTGCGTGGTGTTCGCTATTCTCTGGGCTTGGCTGGGCAAGGCAAGGCAAGGCGTTGACTTGGCGCAGAGAGCAGCCGTGCTGCAGCTGGAAATGGAATTAATAATAAAATAACAATATAACTAGATAAATTCAACAGCCAGCCGATGCGGACAGAGAGACAGACACAGTCTGTCTTCGTAGCTAGCCAAGTTCAGCCCAGATCTCGAGCAGCAGCTTAGCCCAAAAACTAAACCCACTTGTAGTAGACTTCTTCTATTGTTGTCGTTGTAATTGTTGTTGTTGTTGTTTGTTGACACACAGAGAACACACTGAACAGCTACCGCTTGAGCAGCGTCTGAATTCAGTCTGAAAAGGCAAAACAAAAACATACCCAACAAACAAACAAACAAAGTACGAAAAATCCATCACAAACCTTATGCATCTTACAGAGAAGCTTGCGGACAACGGCTAACGGCCGCGGCGGTGGTGGCGGCTCCACCGCACGCCTTGGCGCCAGCAAAACGCTCCGCCTTGGACCCAATGGAAGACCGATGCGCTCCAACAACGTCAACCGACTGGCAACGTAAGCATCTAACCAAAAATAAATAAAAAAAACACAAACTTTGTAGCAGTTGTTGATTGACTGCCTGCATCAGAGTCAATGGACGAAGACTGCTCGCTCTGCTCCAAGCAAAAAACAACTAGAACATAAAAACATCTACCTCTTCTGCTTATTCCGCCTATCTACAACTTGAAATCCCCACATAACTAGCATGCGCGCCGATCTGGTTGACAGTGGTAGTGGACGCAGTGGCCCCCGTCGCAGCGGCAGCGGCAACGGCAGCTATCGTCGCTCCAATTCGGCCGTGGCCGGAATGCGTCAGCGTCTGGGCCAGCGTCGACCCACAGTGGGTGGTGCCGCCGAGCGTGTGGCTCAACGTCGACGCGGCTTAACGCGCCAGCAGCAGCAACGGGCAGATCAGCAGCAGCAGCAGCAGCAACGCGGCCGTTCACGCAGTCGTGGACGCGCCCGTTCCTTAAGTGGTAGTGGTGGTCCTGGTGGTGGACGCGCCCGTTCCTTAAGTGGTAGTGGTGGTGCTGGTGGTAGACGCGATCGGGCTCGCAGTCGCAGCCGGGATGTGAGCCGCTCGGGACGCTCGGAGAGCCGTGGACGCCGCCAGCCGTCGGTTAACAGTGCAAGGGGTGCGACCCGTACACTGCGCACACCGCGTACACCGCGTCGTGTGTCGGTCAAGCAGCGTCTGGGCGTGCGTCCGGGTGTGGCAGCAGCAACAGCAGCTGGAGCTGCCAAGAAGCGACTAGGCAATCGTCGGGCCAACAGCAGACAGCGCGGCGTTGCCGTCGGACGCATTGAGAAGCGTCGCAACTCGAACACGGCACAGAAGGCAGTGGCAACTGCCGCCGCCGGTGGTGCACGAGGACGCACCAAACGTGCACGTGGCAGGTAAGACCAGCATCATACAATATGCACTTTCCCCATCCTCCAAAGTGGGTTATGGATAGAGAAAGATTTAGAAAATTCCTTTTATTTCTGATAGGTACTGCAAAGTTGGCTGATTAATTGATTGATTGATTATAAGTTTATTTAGAAACAGGACAACAAGCTTTATTCTACGATCCGAAAAAGAAGGAGGATTTAATAATTAAAGTCTAAAGTTTTTGTAAGGATTCTATCCTGACCTAAGCCTTAGTAATTGGGGGACTATATACATGACACACATTTATGCATAGGACGCACAAGTACTTGATGAAACCCAGGACTCGATTAGCAGAGGAAGAAACATGCTTGTCAAACTTAAGCTTGGGTTCTAACAGGATACCCAAATCGTCAAACTTATGAAAACTTAAAAGACAAATTTGCCTTAATCACAACTAAGATTTAATAGATTTAGTTGACACCAGGGAAAGACTCATATCAGGCGGAAGGTCATTTATAAATATTGTGAATTAAAAGGGGCCAAGGTGACTTCCTTAAACAGACTTAGAGATAGCGCCTCTAAAATAAACTTTCTTTATTCTAAGGGTTAAGCATTTTGAGATCCAGCAATAAGGTTATGTGGAAATCTTATAAGGTTAAGATGGAAATTAGCATAATTAAATCTTTGCCTCCTCTCCTTGCAGATCTGCTGTACAAGCTGTTGCTGCTGCTGCTGGTGGTGGCGCCATCACTCATCGTTCTCGCTCCCGTTCCCGTTCTCGTTCCCGGGCACGTATTACTGCTGCTGCTGCGGGGGGTGCTGCTGCTGCTGCGTCGGCTTCAGCGAATGGCGGACAAAGAGGTGGTCGTCGTGGACGCAGTCTGCAGCGCAACGCTGGCAGAGTCGCCAGGGGCACCAACAAGACCATTAGCAGCCCAGGAGCTGGAAAGGGAAAGCAGAAGCCACAACAACCACAGCAGCAGGGTCGTCGCGGACGTAGTCGTGTTCGTGGTGGTCGGACGGTTGCAGGTAAAAGCGTTGCAAGATTGGCGGCTCACTGGACACACCAGGCTGTCTACTGGAAGGGGAGCGCCTAACAACTCAATATGGAATATGGATTCTTATGCTCAAGTGCTCTGATTAATACTCGTTTTCTTTTTCTTGCTCCTCGTCAACTAGGCAATCAGCGCAGGGTGGAGGTGAAGCGCGAGGATCTGGACATGGAGCTGGATCAGTATATGTCGACCACAAAATCAGAGATGGACTTCCTGTTGAAGTAGAGCAGAGCCCCATAACCAATGAGATGATGACCACCGCTAGGCAGTTCTTACTAATACTTAAGTTGTCTCATATATATAAATATATAATACTAATTAGCTTTAAGCGTCACACACCCATCCAACGAAATGAAGTCCGAGTGGTGTTTAAATGCATTCTGTAAATAGCATATTAACTATCTATAAGTAATCGGCTCTGTGCGCATAATTGCAATTGAATCATTTGTCGTCTATGCAACTAATATACAATTGACTCCTTGTTCAGGACTAAAATCTATCTGTGTCTCTTGTCTTTCTCATCCCCAGGAAATACATTCGATTATTGCCGAACTGACCGGAAATTGACTTTTGTCAGGCCTTTGTTTATTTATGTCTGGCAAACGTCAGAGAGAGAGATAGCGATAAGGAAATAGAGCGAGATAGCATACGAATTGCATTAGATAAAAACCGCATCGAGTTTTTCTAACCATCCCTTGTGGCCGATGAAGATAAATGTATTTCTTGTCGATTTTTTTGGCTCACCCATTTGTTGCTTCTACCCTGCTAACCGGCACTAAAGGGTATATTGGTTTCTTTGGTATTCAAAACAAAGTCATTTAAATGCGGATTAATAGAGTTCCTTTGAAAATATGCACTCATTTGACAAAGTTATAGATAATTTTTTATAAGGAACATCCGCATATCCTGAGGGATATTGAGAGGAAATATATTTTTGAGCTAAGCACTTTCACTTTCACTTTTCGATAAAAAAAAGTTGGAGGAAAAATTAAACAAGCTCAAAAAAATCGAAATTCGAAATCGAATTCGGTATAATTTGGTCGCCTCAAGGACTATTAGAATGTTCTTTGGATCACAGTTAGTCCTTGGAAGGGTGAGTGTTCTTCAAACGGTTAAAATAAAAGCCAATTTTTGAAATCCCTGAGGATCCTGACGAGTCCTAGTCAAACATTTTTGTATTTGCCGACAAAAACCGGAATTTGTGAATTAAACTTGTTTCCTTTCGAGCTGCGGATAAATTACAAGTGATTGGATTCTTCGATAAGCCCTATATTCCTTAAGCGCATTCCAATATAGGAGGTCCTTGTGATTCTAACGATCTTTTGAAAATCTCAATGGATTTCACAGAATTACAGCTGTTTTTTGTTCACCTGCGTACCCCTTAAGGTATGCAGTAAAATATTTGTATTTGGAGCTTCTCAAGTTAATTACGTTGCAGCCCGAAAGTATGCTTTTATTTTGCTCATGTGAAACACCAAAGTAAGCGCACATTTAACCCTTAATTAAACGAAAGTATATTTCCTTCCATTTATTAAAATATGTGTCCTCAACTGTTGTTTATTTGTATTTATTTTAAGTAATATTAACTATTAAATTATATTAATATTATTAAAATTTTAATTTTATTATTATTAATATTTGAATCTATGTATGCATGTGTACTTATAAAATGCAAACAAATAAGAAGATATTATTTGTTTTCCTTAATTTTAGTCCTAATTACAGGGTATATCGTTGCACCGAAGCAATTGAGCGTGCTTACACGCAATCGCGATTTTCCTATACCAATTTCTTTTATTTCAGCATTCTAGTTTTTCCCTCTTTGCGAATATTTTTAATTTCTGTGATTGATTGCTCTGCTTCGACAGGTTTCGCATCAGGTTTGGCAAAGGTTTCGTGGCAGTCAAGCGATGTGCACAGAGACTCGTTTTTGGCGAAGCGGGAGAAAATTGGGTTTTGTCATTTTAATTGAATTCGAACTGTGTGCGCTGCCTCAGGGACCTGCGGACCTGAGTCGAATAGTTGTGGCAACATTGTGACTGCTATCTGCCACTTCATTTAGCTGCACCATTCGCCAAATCAGCCTGCAGGCGACTAAGTAGCTAAACATGTTTTGGCAACCAGCTCAGGTGCTGCTGGCCCAATGCGATTAGCTGGCGTCAATATGCCATGGCTGAAACTAATCACCTAAGATAACAACAGCAGTCTCCTGCTAGCCCGGCTAATTAACACAAAATGACCATTTGTTGCGCCTTCTAATTGGCGCTGGCATGGCGAGAATTCCTCCCGCAATATGTCCTAGTTGAAATTATCGTACCCCTGGGCACGCTCCTCATTAACCTCTTTTTGCCAGTCAGCTGTTGAAAACATTAAGCAATTCAACAATTTAAAGGCAATTAGCAAATGTTGCCGGCCAAAAACACGCTGTTGCATAATTAGAGAATATAATTTATGTGCTTACCTTTTTCCCAAAAGGGTCACCCCCTCATTGCACTCTCATTCACAACATGTTGCTAATCATATTGCCAACAAAAAATGAAACATTTTCTGAATTCCAAATGTTATGTTAACATCTCAGCTAACAAAGGCAATAATTCACCCACTCATTTGTAAGCTAGCTTTAAAGACCAAGAATCAGAGTAACCCAAACACATTTGAATTTAATATTTAAATTTTCCGAATATTTTCACAAATATTATTTTATATATATATGAAAGACATCTTTAAATAGAATGGGCAATTCAACTATTGAATTACTTTTGTATAATCTACAGATTCGAACATTATTATTGCAGATGCCGCGTTGATTTGATTTCCATAATGCCGTCTTTAATATAACTGTGACAGCAGGCTGCCATCCTGTCAAGCGTTCAATTTGTCAGCGCTGCTGGCCTTGGTCTTTGCTGAGAGCGAATGGCTTAGAGCGAGTAACTTGGCCAGAAGGTGCCACGCTCAACTGGAAAAACAGTCGAGCAACCAATTTCACTAATCTGCGCAGCGAAATTCGAATGGGGGGCAAAAGGATGCCTGAGGGTTCAGACCAGCCTGACAGCCTGAAGGTGAAAAAGGACCTACGTTTTTGTGTGAATTTTCGTGTTCATTTTGCATTGGCGAATGCCTGAGCGGTAATCAAGGACTTGTGGGCTTAATCTTGTCCTGGTTATTGTTCCTGCCCCAAAGAAGGTATACGTATTGCGTAAGGTCCACGCATAAATTGTTAAGTGTTCCTGGCATCCCGTGGTCTAATTACTAAAATAAAGGTCGAGTGTTAACACAGCAGTTCCGACAGATGCTTTTATCAATTACACGCACGACTGACTCGAATTCTCCTTCGGCTACAGTTGTTGTCTAAGGAGGACACGTTTGGTGTCCGCAAACAATAACAACGAGTGCAAAAACAACACAGCACCACTGCCAAAATCAACAGCAAATGCCGGCTACCGTCCAACTACCTGTCAAATTGCACATCATCACATCACACATACGCACCGTATGCCGATGTTGAATCTAATTTCGTGCACACAAATGTAGCATCTTTTTTTTAAGGTTTTTTGTTAAGGCAGCAGCAGGTGTGTTCTTCATTCTATTCTTTAAGATTGTATACTTAATTAATATTAATATTAATATATTTTAATATAATAAAAATTGGTGAAATTGAGCTGAAAGCGAATGCTGGAACACATGCCAGCAAAAAGTCATCTCATAAAAGCCAATTGTATTTTATTTATATTGACACTCGTTTCTCCCCTTCAAACCCAGAGCTAATGAAGCGACAAAGTGTTGAATGTTAATGCCAACTGTAACTCTGTCCATATACATATATGTGTGTGTGTGTTGCATGATAAATAAGCCAAATCCGCCAGGCAATGAGTATTTCTTATGAAAATGTGCGAATGTTAACAATTGAGCGCTTTTTCCTCTGTGATTTGCTTTTGTGTTTTTTCTTGTTTGGTTTTTTCCCATGCAAATGCTGAAATGCTGTTGAAGTCGCAAATTCCCTTTCAAGTTGGCAAATTGAAAATCCTTTTGCCAGCATTGCATGCCGACTGAGGCTAAGGCTGAGCTCTGATGTCTGAGCGAATGTCGACGGGACAATCAATTTCACGCTTCCACAAACACATTTACTTCGCTTGCACTTACTTTGCCAGTCTGTATCTCATTCCAACTCCCATTCTCATTCTTCTTCATGCACAACATAATTGTCTTCTACTAGTTTGTTGCTTTTGTTGTTTTCGTCGCCGTTTTGTCGTGCTGTTTTGTTTTGGTCGCCATTTTGTCGTGCACTTTGTGGTTGGCGTCGACTTAGCGCTTTGCACCATAGCGGCTTTAGCATGCCACAAAGTATATGTGCAACCCAAACACATTTTGTTGTTACTGCAACTCTAGACACCTCGTAAGTGTGTCCATCACTTTTCAATTTCATTGCATTTTTGCTTCTCTGATCTTAAAAGCATTTGAATTGCATTAAAAATGTATGGCAATAATGCAATTTTCATGGCTTGTGCCAAACGCATCATAACACAGCCAACCCTGCATCCATTTACCAATCCTCCCGTGTCGTCATCTGGTGCCACATTCGATTACTGCTGCTGCCCCAAAGTGTTGACGAAACTTTCGAGTGGACTGGCAACCGACATCAATGGCCATCAACTGCCGGAAACTGTTTGCTGTCGAGCTGCGCAGTAAACGGCATGGACAGCCATGCCTCTCCGTGCCTCTGTGTGTCCGTGCGTCGTAGAGCACTTAAGTCTGCCTAACACTCAAGGATCTTGATTAGAAGTCCCTCAGGCGTGACACACGCTGCACTTCTGTCAACGCCGCATTCAATGTCAGTGTCAGGCTCCAACTCAAACGTGGGCGGCTTCATCAAAGACAGATGGAGACGCTGCACAAAGTTGCGTGTAGTAAACTGCTTGGAACTTTTGAGGTATTCAACTGATTGTAATTCCCATTAATACCAGAAGTAATCAGTCAACTTACGTCTCTAACTTTACACTTCACGTCCTGCTTCCAACTTAAAACTGTTTTGTTTTTCAAAAGTTATTTACCAACGTAACTCAGTTATTTTGCATGCACACAATCAAAGTTTTCCGTCGAAATTCGAATTAAAGAAGTTTTGCTGCAGGTTAAACATTTTTCAAAATTGAAGCAAATATAAAGAAAAACAGATTGTAAATTAGAAATACTTTATTGCTTTCAAGCAGTAAATTAAAAATACTTTAATTTAATTTAAGCTGCTCTCAGATTACTTTGCAGTAGTAATGAAAGAGTGTTCCTTGGGTTAACTTTTGAAATATTCAACAAATATAAATTTATAAAAATACTAGAAATAATCAGTTTCTAAAACTTATTTACCAAAGTAACTCATTTATTTTGTATATCAAATCAAATCAAATCAAACTAACTGAACAAAAAGAAAGTAAATTACAAATACTTCATTTTCATTGGGTCATCTAAGCTTGGCTGACAAAAGCGCAAGTCAAAATGGAATCCAGTCAAGCACTCAAGTGAAGAGCATTCCCACCTTCTTATAAATTTGATATCTCTAAAAAACGACATTTATGCTATGAAAATAAAATAAAAAACGGCGCCGTACAAGTTTTTGCACTCAGTTGCTTAGAAGATGTGAACAATTGAAATATAAATACATGTTTATTGTAGAATATATAGCAACGAGGATGCTCTCTTGTTAGCAGGCATGTACATATATGTATATACTTTATTATTAGGTATGTTTATCATATCTTATTCTACATTTGATGCATGACAAAATAGTTACTCTTAAGACACATCAAATGAAATAACAGAGGGACGCCAACATTGACTTGATTTGGAATAGTAGTCTTCATGGGATGCCAGACAGTTTTGAAATCGTAATCGTAAATTCCACATTAATTCAAATGACTAACGAACACAGCAAACTACAGTTAATAACAAACACTTAGAGTTACGCACAACTTCGCATTCGAGAGCAGCATTTTAATACTAATTGCATTTAGTACACATTTACATACACAAATACATAAATACATATAAATTATAGTTTCTGTTTGGGAAATGCTTAGGTCTTAAGTACAGTGACAATGAAGAATGACAGGTACAGTCACGCCTGGCTAATATAAACATTGTTTCGCTCACTAATGATATGGTGAAGTTTACTAAATAGTTTGCCCTTCCCTACGCAATAACAGTTGCTACATAATTAAATAGTCATCAAGTATTGAATATTGTTATTTGATTTGATTCGGATTGTGAATGACCCTGTTGTTCACCCTTGATTACAGCTTGAACTTGTCTGACTGCTGACTGCTGTCTTCGCTGCTATCTTTGCTTTGATTACTTGCACTTCTTACCAATCACGGCCCATAAATTCGTATTTGCTTGAGTTGCTCCTGCTCCGCTCAGCACTCGTCATCGGTGATTGTGTAGCTGCCCCGGAACTCGCTCAGCGGCGTCGCATTCGTTGTCGATGGCGTCATTAAGGGGGCGCCCTGGAACGAGATTGCCAGTGGCAGTGCGGAGGGGGCACATAGGCTCAGTGCACTCCTCCCCTCCGTCACGGACCGATAGCGTAACGGACGACCCGAACTGCAACGAAATGCCAATAAGGGGTATTGGAGAGTGTTTATGATTATTCCTTTTTTTTATATTTTTTTTCCAAGTCATCAGTCGACACTTTTTATGGCTTATGGCAACTTATTTTCTTCTCTTTTTTTTTAGTGCTGGCAAACAATCAATGTGCAATGCGCTTCTAGTTGAATACTCTTAAAATTGGGCAATCAGTCAATGATTTCCGAACTTTCTTTATTTTTCTCTATTTTCTCTATTTATTTATTTTTTAAATAATTGGTAAGTGGCATTCGTAATATAAATTAAAAGGAATAAAATTGACTACATTTTAATTGTTTTCATTATTTCGGGCTTACATTAAATATATTTATATTATTATCAATATGACCACAAATATTATCGAAACTCGTTTTAAGGCAGTACGAGTCCAAGCTTGCACCTGAGCCAATGAGCAATATTGAAGAACTAAATTATCACAGTTTGAATGCACAGATTGACTTGACTGGCATTTAATTAACTTGCATTTTCATTAAAACAAAACAGCTGAATTAAAAATGAATACAATAGAATATTAATTGGACTTCTAAAAAAGAATTAAGTGTCTTTAAAATGCAGTGCCAAAAGAGCGATAAGAAGTTTTCAAGTAGACTAACTATTACAAGCAATTAGTTAAGTCGACTATTTATTTATGCAAGACATCTCAAATTTGCAGCAGACGTCTTGTAATATACATAACAGGAAATTAGTGATGTAGTTCTCACACTGTAACATAACAGCTGTAATCTAACATGCAATTATTCACTTAACATTGATATCGATGTCGATCGATATCAATTGTGCGATCACAAACAAAAAGAAGAGTTAATCGTTCTGAGTAAAAAAAGAGCGCAGACGTGCTACGAAAAGAACAATTATTTAGTTTTGACAGCCACAAAAGTATCGACACTATCTGAATACATGCATTCTTCACTGCCTTGTTGCACATAAGTACAATTACTTGTGCAACTTGTGCATTGTTCACTTATTGCCAGTCGCTGTAATAAATCGCTCATTGATTTTATTGGCAAACACAAATCGTTGTAAACCCAAACATACATCACGTTGCACATCAATCGCTGGCACAATGCACAGCTAAACACAATAAATTACACAAGCCATAAAAAGTGGGGGAATGGAACCAATGGCAACCAAGCCCCGCAACCAACCCATGCCACCACCCCGTTCCACTTACCGCTCGCAGTTGCATTTTAGGAGACGTATGAAGGCCGCGCGAAATGTGCGATTAAAAATTGTGTAGATGATCGGATTGATCGTGGAGGAGACATAGCCCAGCCAGAGGCATGTGTTGACCACATGCTCCGGCACCTGGCATTCCGGGCAGGCGGCAAATATGATGTTCAGTATGAAGAACGGTGACCAGCACAGCACAAATGTGAAGAAGACAAGACCCAACACCTTCGTCGCCTTCTGTTCGGTGGCCACCGCATTCGCCGAGAGGCTGTTGCGCTTGACGCGATTGTTGAGGAAGCTGCTGGTGAAAGCACTTTAGAAATTGACTAGTTTAAACTGGCCACTTGACCAATTGCCCACTTGGCCACTTGGCCATTTGGTAGCTGACAGCTGAAAGTACTCACGGCAAATTGAGGGTAGGCGTGCCAACACGATTCAAGGCAATCTTGAAGGGACGCAGCTTGTGGCGACGCTCCTCTGTTGCCGTTTGGGTGGTCGCCATTGCTGCCGTCGTCGTCATCGCCATCGACGCCATTGTCGCCACCTGCTCCAGTGGATGATTGCCATTGAGGCTGCCGCTGACGCTTCCGCTGCCTGATGTCGTCTGTATGGTGGCAATGCTCATTCGGTTTGGGCCACCCTCACCAACGCCTCCAGCGGTAACGCAGCTCGTTGTCGCAGCTGTTGCTCCACCAGTCGCAGTGCCTCCACCTCTGCCTCCCAGTCCACCTCCACAACCGCCGCCGCCTCCATTTCCATTTGTTGCGTAACTCAATTGGGGTTGCGAGACGCTACCGCGCACCGAGGCACGCCGATTTGGATGGCTGTTGACAAATGAGAGAGAGGGGGTAAGGGTGGGGGCAGTTAGTGGGGCAGGTTTGCGTATTTTAGATTATATTTTGGTGCCTCTTTGCAGCCAGCAGACAGTGCTTGATATTAGATTTAAATCTTTTGATTGCGTACTCTGAAGCGCCCTCTCCGTGCGGAGCGCAACAGTTTATCAAATTGCCTTTTAATATGAATTTACCAAAAGCCACGAAGCCCTCTTCAATCTGTCGGAAACCTAATGAAAAATGCCGCCATTTGCGGTAAGAATAAGACTCTTTTGCTACGCCAACATTAAGGGCCCTCAAAGATAATCCAACTGAATGGCTTGATTTTGCTTCAATTTTAGAGTATGGCGAATGCAAAAGCCTTTATACAATAAAATTAAGTCAACTATTCAAAACTGTTTGAAAATTTAAGAGGCGATTACTATTATTTTGCTCTCTATAAGACTTGAATCCAAAATCCTGATTCTCACATGAATTCAAGAATTTTTGTCGGGTTTCCCAAGGAGAAAATAATTATTCACTCAACTTATGATTATACTAAGTTATTTTGGTATGATTTTTAGATCTAATTCAGGCATAATAGCAACAAACAAAACATAAAATAAAACAATTTCCAACTCATATCTTAATTATCTAATCTAAGCTTGAACCAGCTTTTATCGAATAGTCTATAAATCAACACATTTTGTTATATAATCACCAAGATTGATTACACCAAGTCCAATTATAATTATTAGTTAGCTCGGCTACGTCTATAAATCAAATTGAGTTTTGAAAATGGTTAACTACAGATCCGATTACAATCGACAATGTATTAAATATAATTATTAACATTTGTATTAGTTTTGAACAATTATTAAGATTTTCAAGGAACAATGTACCTAGATGCACTTTTTCTGACTCGGCTGTTTTTGGGAGCACAAAGCAATAATCCCCCCATCACCTGTGCTATCCATTATTTATAAGTTTGTCAAGTAAGACCGTGTCAGTATTAAATAAAAACATTCTTGCAGGGGGTGGGAGGGGGGGGGGGGGGGTTGAGAGACGGGAACACAACTCCATTAGATAAATTGATGCATATTTTATGGCTCTCCAGTCTGCTGCCAAGAAGTTGTGTCAACTACAAAGGCAACCGGAGCAGGTCTTTAATAAATGCATTTCCAAGTTGGCTGGCAATTGTTGCCGGAACTATCGCAACATTCCCTCGACAGCTGACTCTTGGCTAGTTGTCAACTAATTTACGGGAGCAGTTTCAATTGGAACAAAAAGTTTTTCCATTTTCAACTAACTAAAGGAGTCAAATAGGCGTCCGAATGGCGTTGAGTGTTCAACAAATCCTTTTGTTGGGAGTACCTGTAGGGTGGGGCATCCTTATTGGGTGGAGCATCCTGCCTCATTACAAATTCATATATTTATGCGACACAAATCCGCGACAAAGCGCCTAAACGTGACATTTGGCTGAGCTCGCATTTTTATCACATAATTTTTTTATTTCTTTTGGAACGTGCTAAGCCATAAAGTTATTTTGACTTGCTGCGGCTTTTCTTTTGGCTGACGTTATTCCCAGCTGCTTATGCTCAAATTTTGCGCAGTTGCATTTATGCAGAAAGCAGCAGAAGCAGCAGCAACAGCAGCACCAGCAGCAGCAGCAACAATGGCAGCAAATGCTTCTGCAACCATAATAATGATATTTGCAAATTTCAGAAGTTGCTGTGGCAAGAACCTTTTGTCGTTTGACGCCCCTGTAGTTTGAGAGCCTGCAACACCCCCAATTCTGATTCACACCCCTTCTTATGCTGTGGCTGTCACTCTTATGCGCTATTTATTGTAACCGCAACAACAGCAGCAGCAGCGGCAGCATCAGTAGCTGTCTTTTAAACACAACAATGTCGCAAATAGCCAGCAAACCCAAAAAGCAGATTCGTGTTTTCTGTTTTTGGCGTTGCACCACATGATGCATGAGTGATTTATGTTTACGGCGCGTTGCAAGTGCTTTGCTCTAACATTATTTATATTCCATGTCGTGTGTCGTGTGACACTTGAATGTGCATTTAATTGCTCAAGGATAACGCAATTGATTGTTTTCTTTGGCGGTGGGGCAAAGAGTAATGCTTGATTACCGTGCACCACATGTGCCGTAACTTAACACATAACTTGCATAATTGCTTTTCAAAAGTTGTTTGCAACTTTTAAATAATATCTACAGCAGTCTCTGGCTGTGGCCTCACTAATCCTTCCAATATTTGTCAGTACACTCACAAAATAATCAACCTGCATTTTAGAAAATCAGCGCACTGAGAACTAGAAAAATTTCGAATTATAGAAAATAATTAAAATAAGAAAAATGTTCGATTTTTTAAATATATTATATGAATGCCTCCATCCGCCAATGCTCCTTATTAACCTTCCCCCCTTAACTAATCGTCGTGTTATGAAAAATATTATCTTTACAGTTAATCGTTACTTCTTCCAACTTTCTCTTAATCGATGTGTTATTAATTATGCCTTATAATAACCGTTACTCTGTAAAGATTACGATCATGCAGAGTCCTTCATTTCTATAATTAGGAACTCAATTTTAAACGTATTTTCCCCAGTATATCTTTTATGCATGCTCTTGGAATGGAGCCTAACTGATTCACACTAATTATTTTTTAGTCTGATTGGGTTTTTCCTGCGTTTTTCTCAATTCACGCAACAAATGTTGGATAATTTTCCATTTAAATACCTTCCGAAATGTTATAAATATTTCTTATTTGTAATTTATATTTAATTTTGAATTTTATTTACTTCACTTTTTTTACCTCTTGTATTTTTTGTGTCGGCTGACTTTAGTTGATATTAAATAAATAAATAAACATTAAGGTAAATTTTCTATGTCTAACATTCAGTGCGTTTTTTTTCCGAGTGTAACTCGCACTAGCTGCTGTTACAAGCTGAATCAATATAACTGCAAAACTGATATGAACTAACTTACACCTGATTACGCATAAATGTATCCAATATGCTTCGCATAGAAGTTCAGATTAATTTACAACTTGTTATGATATAGTCAATTGGACAAATTGTTTAACTGAAAGAAACATAAACTTACTTTATGTGCCCTCAACTGTATATTAAATATATTCAACGAGGCCGTGTAGAAGCCAATCGTTAGATGCTACTTTGTACAATAATCGAGGCCTCTTTTTCGACAGGTTAAGTCCAAGTTTACTTCATTCGAACCAAAAACAAACAAATGGAAATCCTTTGGCAAGAGCGAGGGCCCAAACTTGTTCCAAAAACACAGACAAAACAAATAAATAAGTAAAAAAAAGGTAACGTGTCAGGAAAAAAGTCGACCGGATGGCAAAGTCCAAATAAAACTCAATTTGTATTTGTTGTTTCGTGCCAAGCTTCTAAAGTCAACTTTCAACCTGGGGCAAAAACGATGCCAAACCGCTTTGCACTTACAATCTAAATTATGCAAATTTCTTAGGGAAGTAGTCGCAAAAGTTATTTGCCGCCATGTAAAACAAATGTAATAAATTGAAGAGCTTGTATGCTCAACTGATGTCTGTGGGTCTCGACTCATCGCATCTCGCTTCTCGCCTCATGCCGAAACACCATGACTAACACTTCCAAATTGGAAACATCAAATTGGTAACCAAAGGTGTGAGATCAACACAAATGTCACTGGACAGGATACAGGCTACTTGTACGGTGGTGTTACGACCATTTTGTAGTTGTGATTTGTCATTGCCACAATGAACGAACTGATTGCCATCAAAGTTAATGAGAAACATTGTGACTACAATTTCATGGACTGCTTGCAACGCTGAAAAACCGCTGCTCTGCGGCATTCTGTGTGCAGCACAGCAAGTCCAGAGTAACTTTTCATATAGTAAAACTATCTGACAGAACTATACTCCTTAATGGAAGTCATTTGATGCATGAATATTAATCAAACCTAATCTGATTTCAGATAAATATTTATTTAAATAAAAATGCTGAGCATATTAATGTAGAAGTGGTTTCTGATTGATATTTTATATTGTCACATAATATACAAAATGTCAAATTAATCAATTAAAACTGAAGCCAAGCATATTCAGTTAAGATCAATGATATCAGATTTATGCTTGCAAAGAAATCTGAATTGTAGCATAATTATTTAATTTCAAATATATTTTAAACAACTTTCTCGTAATGGTTTTTAATATGCAAAACAAAACACACTTTTGCCTGCAAAATATTCAAATTATTTTAATTGACCAAAATTTGTGTCAGAAGCATTTTAAACATATGCAAATAATATTAATGTTTAGATTTAGATTCTGTTGGTAATAGATTTGAAAGTCCGCAAGACAATCAAGGTAATTTGGTCACAGATCAATTAAATTAATTAGCTTTGACCATCAGGCAACCTAATCACCCCGGATGCAATTTGCGGCGGTTTGCGTCATTTGCATGCAGATTGAATGGCGAGTGCATCGCAAACATTGCGGTTAATTAATGTTTTGAAGTGAATTGACCATCGACTAACTTACCTGTCCATCAGGTTGGGATTGCCGCCATGTTTGCGCCAGAAGCTGCTCGTCCGAGGCTTGCCACGTGCCGCGAAAGAAGATGATGTCATTGAGGTTGCTGTCGGCGTGGAAGATTGTCGCAGGATGCCACCGCCAGTGAATCGGAAGTTGCTTCGTCCAATATTAGATGCGTTTCCGCTGCCGCCACTCGAGCCCCCTCCGTTGCCCACATTGCGAAAACTGACGCTGGCAATGCTTCGATTGCTCGCCGTCCGCTGCTGCATCAATGGTCGCTCCACTTGGTCATTAGCTGAGCTGGCGCTCGACAATCTCGTCCTCGTTGTTGCATTGCTGAAATTGCGGTTGCTGTCGCCCATTGTCTTGCATTTGCTGCTGCTGTAATTATTGCTGATGAAGCTGCTGTGCATCTGCAACTGCTGCTGGCCGTGCTGTGGCCTTATTGTGAATCGTCCTCCCAACCTAGACATTGGAATAAAAGCAAGGCGAGAGAGAGAGAGAACTAAAGATTGATGTGCTTGATTGACTTCAAATGGGTTTTCTTATTGAGTTACAGCTTATTTGCATAGCACGATTTGAGTCCGTAAATCAGTTTGCTATTCATGAAATTTTAATGAACTCTTGCAAACAAAAACTGCACTCTTCTTTGTTAATCATCTTTAACTTTGAATGCATTTCAACAAACTTGCCACAGCTAACAATGTTTAATGCCCTTCTGTGCTCGCCCAAATGGATATTCGTAGTGACTCGTAAATTTTGCCAGGCAAGTGCAATCAGCATCCCTTTGGACTCCTGCCGTGCTAAAAACCGACTCCAATGCACAGCGACACAACACAAAGTGCAAGATTTAATTACGCATACGCCCTACGGGCTCCCACACTCACCAAAATTGGGTGGAAATGGTTTTGCTGGGTTACGAATAAGTCTTCAATTTACGTAATACATTGCTTTTAAATAAAAAGGTTAATAATATTTGTTAATAATTAAATTATCTTACTTATTTGTATTATTTATTAATAAGAAAGATATCTTATTTATTTGTATTACTAATTAAAAACAAAAATATTTGTATTCATAACATATAAATAAATAATAAATAAATACAAATATTTTATTAATTTAATTATTTATTAATAATAAAAATATCTTAATAATGAATAATAAAAATATCTTATTTATTTTTATTTATTTATTATTATTTTTATTTTAATCAGGAAATTTTCTATTTGAAGCATTTTTCTAAAACTTTTTTAATAACTTTCAGTGTAAAATGTGGAAAAATATAAATTTTTCAAAATTGTGCACTGGATTTTTGCATGAAACAAAAGTACAACTGGAATTAGTAATCAATTGCTAGTTTATTTTTTATTTTCTACTACGAGTATATTATATTTATTTTTATTATTTATTTATTTATTTTTCTCTAAGTGCATTGTTGGCCCGCATTTGGCAACCAATTGGCACAGTTGTTTGGCTGCAGGCTTCGTTTGATGACACTTTCATTTGCGCTTAATTTATTGGTATTGATTTGTAGCTGCTGCTGGCCATTGACCATTGCTCTCAGCCAATTGGTGTCTGATCAAAGTTGGCACAAATCTGGGAGCACCATGTTGCAACTAATTGCATTTACTTGCGTGTGTGTGTATCTAACTGTCCAATGGGAATGCAAATGTGTAATTTTTCAATTCACTTACCGGCGGAAGAGTTCACTCTCCGGATGCTCGGCTGCGAAGCGGGCCTTCTTGCGCAACAGGGGTATGGTGAGTGCGTATGTGGTCACCATCATCAGCATTGGTATGTAGAATGCCACAAGGGAGCCAAATACAAAGAACGCTCGATTGTTAATCACACACACATTCGGCTGCGGCATTATATTCTTCTCATTGACCAGACCTGAAGCGCAAAAAAAAATGTATTAATTAATAATTCTGCGAACTGCTGTCTTTGAGCTTACCCAGAACCGTTATTGAACTCGAAACCAGCATGGCCATGGCCCAAACAATCGCTATCTTTATGCCGGCCAGACGCTTGGTGGAACGATGTCGCGAGCCGAGCGGATTCCGTATGCCCAGATAGCGGCCCAGGCTGATGAAGCACATGTGCAAAATGCTCGAGGAGCAGGCGAGCACATCGCAGGTCACATAGACGTTGCACCACGTGAAGCCAAGTGGCCAATAGCCTAACGAAGTAAAAGTGCAAACGGTCAGAACGGTGGCAAATAAACAAAGGCTGATATGCTGCAGAGGAAGGCGCATGAGAATTAAAAATAATTACAATCGCAATGAGAAGAAAACCGCAGAAAAGAATAGGAAAAAAATAATAATTAATAAATTCCAAAGTGGAAAAGTTAAAGTACCTTTAAATGAAAAGAAAATTGCGTATTTTTAAACGAGTTCTGTTTCAGCCAGAGTTCAATTAGCATGAAATGTAGCAATGTGGATGGAAAATGGAATTTATACTATATACTGGACTATATTGGCGATATACATTGGTATGCTTGTACTTATTGATAATGAAGTTGAACTTATGCTTAATTGCTGCTAGCTGCGACCGAATGTCTTGCTGCCGATCAGATATCGATACCTTAATATCGATATCGCTGCTGACTCGATTACCTGCTCTCAATAGTATCGGGACATTGGATAGCTTTGACCGCTTCTTTGTCTATCTCATATAAATCTATGGAATAAATGACTTGCATCTTAGAACATCCGCAGTTAGGTTTTCTACACATTCAAAATAGCAATCGATAAACACTTTTGAACATTCACTGAAAGTGATATCAAACATGTGCGTTTTAGATACGAGTGAAAGTCAACATAGAACGAAGCCAAACATTGGCCAAGACCGCATTTCTGGTCTGAAAGTTTACAAAGAGCAATGAAAGCAAGGAAGCCACCATCTAAACAGAGGGAGAAACTGAGCTCAGAATCTAGTTGCGCTTTCATGAGCATATTTTTTCATATGCAGCTTTTTGGGAATAGAGTAAAGTGTGGGAAACACATTTAGAAGTAAGTAAAGGACATTCTTATTTGTACTCTTTTATTAAGTTTTGATACGAGTATCGCACAGGAAGTTACTTGGCCAAACAAGCTTTCAACTCTGTTAAAATACTGTCATGCTATACGCTTGACTAAGTAGATAAGAAATAAACAACTTTTAAAAGCTGACAGTTCAAATCCGCGTTCGACACAACAAAGATGCCAGTGAAGCCGCCTGGCTTCCTTCGACTTTCAAAGTTCCAAAAAGTGGTTTCGCCACGCTACTGCGCCAAAAATTCGAAAGAACACGAACAGCATCAGTTTGCATTAATAGTTGTAAGTTTTATGTTGATACCTGCATCAACAGCAAAGCCATAAATATCCCCAAGCGTAAATTCACTTGCATCACAAAATATGTAAAACAAAATCCAATCAACGATTGTAATTTATGGGGGCAAACAATGTGTGCAGCATGAAATAAAAGTTACTGCAACCTGACGGCGAGTTTCCAGCTCTCAGTTGGTATTCGTAATGCCTCAGGGCAAACTCAGCATTAATTAGTGCGGAATGCGCTTAAAATCTGCTGTTTGTTGTTCCTGCTGGCTCGATACACATTTGTGGGCGCCACACACACAATCCAGGAGGCAAACACAGCAATGTCCACTCAACACACACTTTAGCAACGCATGTACACTCATGTCGTATTAAGTTTTATACGCTTGTCACTTACACACACACGCAAACACACTCTCACACGCAAACGCACACACACTCTCACACGCAAACGCACACACACACGCATAAACATAAAAAACATCAAGAGCTGAACAAGTATTTATTACGTAGGCGACATGTTGGCCGGAATTCAGTCTCAAGTGCCTTAAAAATGTCGGTGAGCATAAGAAGTACTTTTAAATGTGTCTACCATTTGTATACCCTGTAACTGCTCGTTTTGTTTAAATTACTCAGACTCTCGTGTATATGCCCTGCGTATTAAGCAAATCGCATAAAACATACATACATTAATTTATGGGTATAACTAAATGCAATTACAGCATTTATGCCACTGGGAAAGTAAAACAAATCCTAACCAAATATTTCGATTGCGAAATGCTCACTAAAATCTTCTAAATAAACCGACATTCTTCTAGGCAAAAGACTTTCTTATAAGCCGAGTAAAACAAGCCACTCTTTTCTTGAGGGAAGCAAAAAATTGTTCACTACTGAATAAGTTAAGACTAAGTTCAGAAGTCCGCATGAAAATGAACAAGCCAGCAAATGTTGGCTAGAAGCATTTGTTGCTGTTATTAACCTAATTGCTGGCCCTGTTCTCTCTTGTTATTATTGTAGCTATTGTGGCTTTAAGCAACATTTTACCTTTTGGTTGCATTTAGTTTGTTGGCGTCGTCTACAAGCAACTTGAGCGTGAAAACAGAGCAGCAGCCGCTGAGTGGTGGCAGCTCAAGCGAAAAGGGCACCGAGAGTAATTCGCTTGTGCAGCATGTTGCAGAAAATTGTTGAATAAATAAATCCAAAGTGCAAGCCAAAAATGCACGTTGCCAATGAATGCCAGAAACTAAAGCAAACTATATTACTAAAAGTAAGCAAGTCTGCCAAGGATTAACTTGCTTGTCTCAAGGACTCGGCAAAGTGAGTGCTGAAAGCCACAGAAAAGTAGATAAAGTCCATTAAGAGCAGCAAGTAAGCAATTTTTGCCTGCATGGCTGTGTACATGCATTCCACTCTCAGTCAATTTAAAGCCTCGTTAAGAAAATGTTTACATTTAAATAAGCTATTTCAGATTGTATGGTCTCAAATGTGTGGACTGCATTGGGAATCCGAGTAGTTTTGTGTTAATTTATGCACCTCTGCTTCAGCAAATAAAATGCCATCGGCTGAGTGCTCATAGTTAAATGAATTTCACTAATTTTGTAAATGCGGTTGGCCAACTCGACCCCTAAATATTTAAAATGTGATGGGTCTCCGGTGGAGATGGGGGCTTTCGGCAACATGTGCGCCCATTATGTGTTTGATCTGTTCATGCTACATTGGGCTCAGCTGCACAGCAGACAGACCTTATCAGTGGCGAATGCAAATTAGGCTGCCACAAATTCGAGCGTGTTCATACATAACACGATTTGCATACTTAACTGATAATGTGTCGTCTCTTTATCGAATTTACAAAATAAAAGTCAGTTGTCATATGTAGTTTAGAACCTGGAGCTTGAAAAACAATATTTACATTTTGTTCATTTCACATGAATTTATCTCTGTTCTTTGCCATCTGTAAGTAGATTCTGGCCATAGAGCGAATACAAATCGATATACATGTATGTATGTACTATATATAGATGATGAATACTTTTAAACGTTTCGCTGATTCATAGCGCTTAAGCGAAGAATGAAAAGTATAAAAACCAAAATTAAATGCATTTCTATACAAAAATTCCAATCGCTCAAAAGCAAGAGAGAGAAAAAACCAAAAGAAATGCCATAAAAATAATGAAAAACACTTTTCGAATATATATAGAGATCGTAAATTTATTTGAGGCGCTATTAAAATTGTTACGAGGTATTTACTCAAGTTGGGAGAACTATCTATAAATATGATTGAAATTATAATAATCGAAAAACTTACCCAGAAACGCTGGAATAGCGCCCATCGGCATGACAAACAGGCTGACAAGCAGATCGGCGATGGCAAGCGAGAACAGAAAATAGTTGGTCACATTCTGCAGCTTGCGGTCCAGGGCGACAGCCAGACAGACGAGGATGTTGCCCAGTCCGCCGGCGAATATGAAGAAGACCACGAACAGGAACAGCCAGTCGTAGCCGTGCGGCGTATAGTCGAGAAAACTACGCGATATGACAATGTCACCGCTCAGATCTGAGGTCGCCGTTGTGGTTGTGGTCAGCGCCGTGTTGGACAGTGTGTAGTTGGACATAATCATGTCCAGGCTGTTGGTTGTGCTGGTTACATTGCTAAAGCTACCGTTGCCACTGGCAGCGACGCTGTCTACCAGTTCGCTTAGGTTTAGCCATGACCACAGGTCATCTGTGCCAAGGTCGATGTGATAGTCGAGCCATGTTGTCGTTGCCTGCTCCTGCTCCAGCTCCAGCTCCTGCTGCTGTTGAAGCTGACATATAAACTTTTGGTGGTGTTGCTCCTCGCAGAGGAGCCGTTGTCGATTGCAGTTGTCACTAAAACTATGCGTATCACTCACATTATCACTAAGCCCCCCATTGATTGCCAGCTCGAATTGCGTATACGCCTCGTCTGGCGGCCCCAATAATTGAGTCTCTAAGGCACAGGGCGCATATGTGGCAGCTGCAACCTGCTCCTGCTCCGGCTGCTGCTCCTGCTCAACTGTTGCATTGCACAAATAAAATGCTCTCTCCTCGCCTCTATCGAATGCCTGCAAAGTGCATTGGAATGTTGTTGTGCTGTTGTTGTTGCTGTTGTTGCTGTTGCTGCTGTTGCTGCTGTTGCTGCTGTTGCTGTTGCTGCTGCTAACGTTGTCGTTGCCATGTCTCTGTGCCGCCTCGCAGCTAATGAAAGGCTGCCAGAGTTCGTGTTGTGCCACTTGTGCCACACGACAATTGAAGTCGAGCCACTTGTATGTGCTGTGTGCTGTTGCTTCTGTTGTTGCATTTGTTGCAGCTGTTGTTTCTCTTGTTGGTCCATGACCAGCCTCACTTTGCATCTCCATTTCATTCTAAAGCTGTGTGGCTTGCTTGATAACAACAACAACTTGTTATAGTACAGCCGTTGTTGTTGTTGTTATTATTGTTGTTGTGTTTGTTCTTTCTATTGTTAATTCTCTTATTGTTATTGTCAAGTATTGTTCTCGCTAATTGCCTGGAGTGCTGCAAAGATCAAAAAATATATACAAGTTATTTCCGCAAGCGGCACACAACAGCTCTCATCATTAGCCGAGTAGTAGTTCTTAATTGTGAATTCTCTGGATTTAAGTTTATGGTTAAAGTTCAATTACCTAATGAAATTAATATTTTTATTTACTCATTATTATTGTGATTGGGGAACATGCAATGCGACCTATAAGGTCTTCTGAGCCTATAGCTCCTCCACCAACCCCTAGCTCCTGCACGAATGCTAGAATCTTTGTTGGGTTGAGGGCTTGTATGTCCTGAGATTTCATAGCATCCCTAGGACCAGGTTGTAACAAATTTGGAAATAGCC
Organism: Drosophila nr. medialis 2 BK-2023a; assembly: GCA_035044325.1. Taxonomy (NCBI): domain Eukaryota; kingdom Metazoa; phylum Arthropoda; class Insecta; order Diptera; family Drosophilidae; genus Drosophila; species Drosophila nr. medialis 2 BK-2023a. The sequence goes on along the minus strand of JAWNMH010000397.1, from coordinate 6,836,085 downwards.
TATATCTCCAGCAATTTAAGAGCTACAGTTTACAAACTTGGAAAGAAGATTACGGGGAACCTGTTCTATAATTTTCAAATCAGCCATGACCGCTCCCGCCCCGAAATTTCCACAGCTCACTTCAGCCGCAATTTGAGAGATACAGTTAACTTGGAAGAAATGTTATTCGGAAACTCTTCCAACAATTTTTTTCGCCAGCCTCCGAAATTGACAGAAGCCAATATCAACTGCAATCTGAAAGGCAAACTTGGACGGTATTTCTCGGCTGTACTCAACCTATTCTTTGCTACCTTTTATCACCTGGTATTACTTATGGTATCAGAGTATTTCGCAGTCGGCTACTGACTGCAACGTTCTCTCTTGTTTTAATTTTAATTCAGTAAAGACAGCAATGTCATTTCTGCAGTTTTGCGTCAGCAGCAGCTTTTGTGTGTCACTAGCTTCGACTGTCGCCAGTTGTCTGCCGTCAGAAGGTCGTCACCATGCAACTGGCAAGTGCAGCAGCCACGCGACGCAAGCTTGTTTGTTGTTTGCAGCGAAGGTATGGAATTTTGTAGCCTTTTGTGCCCATTGCATCAGTTAGTAATGAGCTCACACCTCGCAGTTGTGACTGGCCGCAGTTAACGCTGCATGCAGCCTTGCAACTTTTTGCTGCCCTTTTATAAATTGAATTTATGCTTTAAGTTTGCTGCGAAATTTTGTTGCCACATTTGTCATCTTCTCATGTACCAAACTGCAAAAATAAAATATTGTTGACAATTTTTGTGATCAAGAATACATATTCGCGTAAACTATGGCAACAAGCTCTCAAATGTCTGGTTGGCTGGTTGGCATCAACACCCGCAGGACTGCAGCCAAAAAGCGCATTCTGCATGCAAGTGATTTGGCCAATCAACCGCAACAAAGGCAGCATCCTAGTGCTGGGGGTGGTGGGTATGCGGCGGGGCACAGCCATGGCTACATGGCAACAACAATAACAATGGCAACAGACACACATTCAAGCCAACCGCCATTTGCAATTTTGTGTTAGGCGAAATGAAAAACTGCTCTGTTGCCAAATATGAAAATAAATGAGCTACATTTTTTTTGCTATCCTTATAAACAAGGAGAGAACGAGCTGAAAGCCAAATCGCTTGTAACAACTTTAAAATGCATTGAAAAGTATAACAGAAAAATTGCCACTCAATCTTACTAATATTTAGTTCTGCTATAATTCTTGTTGTCAACGACTTTAAAATGCATTGAAAAGTATAAGAGAAATGCATTAAATGCATTGAAAAGTATAACTGAAATGCATTAAATGCATTGAAAAGTATAACAGAAATGCATTAAATGCATTTAAAAGTATTACAGATAAGTATAACAGAAATTCATTAAATGAATTGAAAAGTATAACAGAAATTCATTAAATGCATTTAAAAGTATAACAGAAATTCATTAAATGCATTTAAAAGTACAACAGAAATTCATTAAATGCATTTGAAAGTATAACAGAAAAGTATAACAGGAATTCATAAAATGCATTAAAAATTTTACAGAAATTCATTAAATGCATTTAGAAGTATAACAGAAATTCATTAAATGCATTGAAAAGTATAACAGAAATTCATTAAATGCATTTAAAAGTATAACAGAAATTCATTAAATGCATTGAAAAGTATAACAGAAATGCATTAAATGCATTGAAAAGTGTAACAGAAATTCATGATCGTAAATCGTTACTTAAACTTACAAATACACATTTTTGCTATAATTCTTGTTAATATCAACATCAAATGAAATAATAACATTAAATAGTGTATTATATTTATTAAGAACTATTATTAAAAATTATTAGTTGCTGTGTTTAAGTAGCAATTAATTGAAGAAAATAGTGTATAAATGCTTCGGTGTGATAATGCTTGCCATTATTTTTGCAAACCGCATTTCTGTAGATAATTGCGATTTTTGGTTAGTTGAACTCTGATTGGATTGTATTTCGTGGAAAGCCTCAGGAAAGCAATACACGATATCGGGTGGCAATTAGCTGTCCGCTTGCCAATCGAAACAGCCACTCAACCACTCAACACCACCAAGTTAAAGATGCCAGAGTCGCTGGCATCCACCTCATTTGCAAACATGATGCGTCTGCTTTGACATCATTTTGCAAGCTTCATTTGCGAGCTGTCCTCATTCCCATTCAGATTCAGCAACATGCACTATATATACATACATATACATACACATATAAATGTGCGCCTGATGATGTCGCTGCAACTTAAAGACCAACTCAGCATCCTCTTGCCGTGTCACGGTCTCGGTTTTTTGTCTTTTGTTTTTGCACCATATCTCTGGGCATACTTTTCTATATAATTACGTGGGTTGTGTGTGTGAGCCTTAATGAGTTACAAGGCATGCTTTTTAACAGCCAGCTGGCAGCGTGGGCTGTCTTTGTTTGATTGTTGCAAAATGTGGACAAAGAGCAAAAGAAACGCATTTATATTTTTGGATGCCTCCGAGTGCCTCGTCACGTGTCATGTGAGCCATGCACGGCAGCGGTTTCAAATGGAAGCCCGTAACTAATTAACTAATAGTCATAAAAACAAATGGTGCTGAAATTTGAACAGCTGGACAACTATTAGTAGACTGCTAATATCATATTTTAATAGATTCTACTGTAGCTGTGCCTTCTTCAATGAGTACTCATCTAGAAAAATGGCATAAACTTAAAAGATGAAAAGTTTGAAAATTATATTTTGCGGTCTATACGTGCGTATACTTAATATTCGCTAGACATGTGGCTCGGTTTTCACACAAAAAGTGCAAATTGCAAAACTGCTGCTGCTTAACTGAGTGGCAAGTGGCAAGTGGCAAGGGGCAAGGGGCCAAGGGGACACGGGGTAAAAAGCCAGAAAGCAAATACCAATAACAGCAGTGGAAAGCAGGAAAAATAATATTTGCTTGAAACACAATATATTTGTTGACAGTACTTTCTGTTAAATATATACACATATTTTATATTTGACTCTACTAAGTATAGATGCATATATATATATATGTGTCTACATCTGTATTTATCGTTGTTTGTAAATCAATTGTTGTGGCAAGATATATATATATTGGCTATAGCTGAGAGTAGGCAAATTAATTGTTGATTGCGCTACTGTTGACGACGGGAACTGCTGGCCAACTGTGCAACTGTGCAACTGTGTTGACATTGTGCAGTTTGCGGCAGTTGGGGGCAGTCGTGTGTGCCTTAATTTGCGGTTAATTGTGTAATTAATTATTAACGGTGCGCTGCATCTGCGTTTTTGCGGTTGACTTGAATTTCAGCGGCTTTAACTACACGCTGTAAACATTTTATGGTCATGTTTTGCTAGTCTCGCTACACGGACGTACAAGATGTTGCCAACACGCCCACGACCACGCCCATGCCCATGCCCATGACAGCGCCTTGGCAATGACAGGCGGCTTCAATTACACAAATAAATTGCTGCTCATTTGGCGGGCGTAACGTTAAACCTTAACTCATCAACATTAACACTTTGCTTGCCCCAACAAATTATTGCGAATTATTAATAAGAGACGCGTCGGTCGGCGACACACTAAATACGACAATATAACAACAACAACAACAACAACAGAAACAACAACAGCAATGAGAGCAGACAAACACCGCCAATGGCCACAAGACTTAATTGGAACTTGTTCAGGCGTTTTGTGATTTGTCAAAAGTGTCGCCGTTCGCCGGGCCTCATCAATTATGCAATGTCCGAAAGTAAAATTGCCGAGAAATTTGTGTGAAAACTTCATTAAGCACCAAACCCAAAAGCTACAAGATGCCAGCCAGGAAGACAGCAAGACGGGGACTGCAGTAGCTCCAATTGGGATTGGTCAGCAGCTGAGAATATGGCGGAAGTGTGGCAAACACTTTGACTGGCTGCTTGGCCTGCTCTCTTCGTGGCCATCAGGCATGCAGTTAATGAAGAGAAATGGCCAAAAGTGTTTTATAAATGTTTGCTCTTTAAGTTGTTCTTGCTGGCTGGTATGTTGACTATGTTAAGCATTTGGCTTAAATAAACACACTGGACATGTTGGGTTTGAGTATGCATCTGTTTACCATCTGTACTATTCTAAATATATATGTATATATCTATATCTATTAACATATATTTATGTATTAAATTCATCTCTGAGTAGGGTGTTTTGGCTTCGGTGCCGCGTATAAATTTCACATTTTTTTAATGCTCTTCTTGTCTATGGCTTAAGCACATTACTTCCTGTGGTTGTTGTTGTTGTTTTGCGGTTGTTTGAGGAAGTGAACATCGATAAATTTTCGTTTTTTATTCAGTTGTTGTTGCTTTTGCTATTGCTGTTGTTGTTGCTGATTTTGTTATTGCTTTTGTTTTTGCTATTGGTGCTGGTTGCCTTGCACGAATTTTCCTAATAATTCGTGTGCTTTAATGGCGATGCCAAGTGAAAGATATATTTATGTATATATATATGTATTTTGTGATAGATGAGCAGCTATTAATCTGACTGGAGGTCATTTGTATACGGGTCCACTTTGGCGGCAAGTCAGATCCAATCGCAACTGTCGGTCAAAAGTGCAGTTCATCCGACAACTTTCGCTTGCTTTAATAAATATTCCAGGCACGTTGTCGGGTAACGGACACAAAAGAGTGGAACAAAATACAAAATACAACAAACATAAAGCCGAGTACAAATGAAATGCAACAACTGTCAACGATGTGATATATTTGTTTCCACACAGATACCAAATTATTCAAGATTGCAACGTGCAGCGAACCGATGCAGGAGAGTAGCATATAAATATGGTATCCATCTTATACCCTGCACCAATAAAAGGAGCAACGTGAGGCATGTTTACAATAGGATAAGTTGTCGTACAAAATTGCTTAGCAATTATACATTTATTTAGCTAGAGAATTCAAATTTGAAATATAAGCTCTCGTTATTTTATTCATATATGTATATATATATACATATATATATATTTCGATTTCCGATAGCGATTAATGCTACAATCTTAAATAGAGAATCTTCTAGTTAATACATGGTACGCATATTATTGATTAACTGACAAAATTCCATTAGGATCGGATAAGTAACACCCAAGTAATGGTCGAAAATATATTCTGTCATCTGAAATGAGTGCACTTGAAGACCCTCTCACATTTGGGTGCAAGACTTTTCAAAGGGAAATTTTCCAATAAAACTAGAAAATACTTAACAACTGAGTTCAGGGTATATTGTAGTCGAGCTCACTCGACGACAGCATTCTTACTTGTTTTTTATATTTTGTATGTTATTTGTGTGAAATGTCTGTGTGTTTTGCATGTCATTTGCCAACTCTTATTTAACATGTGAAATGTTCCTAACAATTGCCATGACGAATACAGATGGCAATTTTTAGAAATATTTCAAGTTCAAGTCTTTTTTTTTGCTAGTCAGCATTTGTGCTTTTGACTAAGTAAAACATATTCAAAGCGAATCGCTTTCGATTATCATAATTTTGACAAATTGTTTTCAATTTGTGTCGAACCAAAACACACAAATACATCAAAAGAACGGTTTAATCAAAGCCTGCATTAATTTGCTTGATTTTGTCATTGGCGGAAAGTATAAATATGGCCAACTGCACTAAGCCACATCAGTTTTGCGGGGCCCGGGGGAGCTGGTGTTGACAGTATTAAATTGACTGTTAAAGGCTGACAAGTACAATTTGACTTTGCATAATAATTATTAACAAGTTTTTCTTACATTACTCATGACCGCCAATCAAATTGGAGTCAATCAGAGTTCAATGTACAAATGAATGCCAAACAGTTGACAAACGCAGCAGCTCGTCCAGTTCTTCGAGACACAGATTTAAGCGAATTTGTTAGTGGTGCAGTCTGTGCAGAGATTTATGACTGAAATTACTTGTCAAAATGCACGTTCAACCAGAATACCCGCAAGAAGTGACGGCTTGACTTACTGCCGACTGCAACTGCCACTTTACGTACTTGCAGTGCTGCATCTGCTGGTGGTTTATCCTTTTTTACAAATATCCTTGTGAAGTATAAAAGTTAACGTTGCACTTCAACCAAATTGATTTCTTTATTTTTGTAGCTAGCGTTACTTAATTTAACTATTTCTAAGATTTATTTAGTAGTAAAAATAAATGTGGTACGTTGTTTGACTAATTTTAATCCAAATCAATTTTTTCAAGTGAATTTTTTACTGCAATTTACGAATGTTCAAAGTTTAACATTTAAATTTTATTTGTTGAGTATTTTTTCATTTTTCAAATCGCCTTAGCGTGAATAAAGAAATTCGAATACATTTTTAATATTCCCACTACGGCCTTTGTGAAGTAAGTAACATTACTCATACGTCATGTATTACTCAAAATATATATCACAGCGGCACTTGTTTGCTTTCTGTGTTGTCATTCACGTTATTTTTCTAGATTGTTTTTTTTTTTTGTTTTTGGTATTGTTTGCTGGCAATCAGCCAAACAGATCCAAATGGAAGCAGGCAGCAAAACAAGCATGCAGAATAATAATCGGGCCAGATTTAGCCCTTTCATTGTCTGTATTGAAACAAACAAGTATACGGCAAATGAAACTAATAAATTAAGCAAACCGAATTGATGTATGACCAAGCGTAAATCTGCTGGCATATATATCATGCAGGCTTAGGAGCAATCGAAACACAATTAGGAAAGCAATGTAATCATTTGTTATGACACATTTTAAATGAAAGACTTGGCTGTGATTTAGCGTACGACAAATTGATTTAAGCTATAACTGAAATACTGAAATTCTCAATGGCCATTAATCACAGAAACTATTCAATTTGTTTTATTCATGGCATAAAAAATATACTACAAATTCCTGGCTAAAAAAGACATGCATGATATTTATCGGAATAATCGAAATTGCTTTTAGAGCAACTTTTATTTATTCGGTATAATTGTCATATTTTTCACTTGAAATCCTTTGAACGAATAGAAAATGATACTTGAAAATTACAATAAGCAATAACTGACATTGTTAGTAATAGTATAGTATTATTATTAATAATAATAATAGTATTCTGCAGGAATAAAAATACTTCTCAGCATATGCAAATTGTTGTCTGCTTGTTGCATCCAAAATGCAATGTTAAATGCAATGTTTGTATAACTGGGTTCTGCAAAAGTCAGAAGGAAGCATCCCCGAACACATAACGTGCTTATATTCTTGATCAGCATCAACAGCCGAGACAAATTTTAAATATAAGTTCTCTTATAACCCACTCAGATCAAATTTATTTCATAATATCGATAACTGCCTCCGCTTGGCGAATATCGACACAAATCGCTTAACGATTTAAATAAGAGACACACCTATAGCCTTGCAATTGATATATATATACTCGGCCATATTATTGGTCATGTTTCGATATTTCATGAAGAATGGAATAATGATTAAACATAAGGCATTTTCATGCTAAACAAACTTTTATCAGGGTGTCTTTTAGTCAAGCCATCTCGACTTAATACACATACGTTCGCAGTCTGTTGGGATACATGATCTGCACAGCTATATAAATTTGCAGCCATATAAGGTTATAGCTGACACGTGGCCTCTCCCTCTTCGGCGCACTCCCTCTGCCCGATCTAGTACAAATATTGCATTACCTGTGTGCTCAGAGCCGGCATCTTAATTGTTCTGTCAATCATTTTGCATATTTGCACAGGCTACAAATTTAAACGCAATGTTTGATGGCCGTTGCGATGGCCACATTACGCATACCAACACTAACAACAACAGCAACAGCAACAATTACAAAAGCAACAATCGTAATTGAGCAATGAAATGTAAATTTAAATAAACATATATCTATATATTTATCTATATATATATGTGCATATAGCGACTGGCCGAGAAGTGGACAAGCCTAAATATTATTTTTTATTTGTGCGTCGAGTGGTCAAATTGCCATGGGAAATACTGTTTGTGAATTCCTCATCGGAAGTCACGACAGAGGACAGAGGACAGACGGCAGACGACAGACGATAGATGACAGTCGACAGGCGACTTCAATTAGCTGAGCACTGTTTATAATCATAAATACCAAATATTATTTATGGATTTGCAGTATTCATGAGCAATTTACATGGCAGCCAATTAAGTGATAAAACCATCAATTACACTTACAAAGTAAATGAATAATATTTATGGCCAATTAAATGGGAGGACATAGATTAGTCAAGATAGCTTCAAAGTTGAAGATCGTCCGATATCTGGCAACAATACTCGCACAATTGCTCAAAGTCAATAGCCACGATGATTAATTGCAACAATCAGAAAGCGTATTGACAGGCCCAACAAGTTGTTGTTATAGCTGTCTGTGGACTTTAACATTTCAGCATTTTCAGCATTTTCAGCATTTTCAACATTTTCAACATTTTCATCATTTTCAACATTTTTGTGTGTTTGTTGTTTTTTAGTTGGCTTTTGTGTGTTTATTTTCTCTTTTGCAGTTGGCAGCTTGTATTTGTTTTCGGTTAGTGCTGTTTACGCGTCACTTTTGATTGGCTCGACTTCAATGTTGGAAGTCGCCAGCATTCAATTCACACAAAGCTATTCAATTTTATCATTGACCAGTGCACATTAAGACGATAACGACAACGATTATGCGGAGCGATGGCAGACGTTATTTTTGGGAGTAGACGCCACGAATGAATTCAATTTAATGCAATTGTTTTTACGCTTATTTTTTGAAATATGTTCTGTGCCAAAGTGTAGTTAATATTTACTACATCAGCAGCAGGCTAGCTCTGAGTACATAAATCTACAGATGTAGCCCATAAATAAGCAGAATTGAATAATGCCCATGATAAATTGTTGCGCCTATTAATTTTCGCTTATTTTATGCTACACTTAGCACTGCCAAAAATTTATATTAATCTGAAAGTGTTTGAAAAATGGAGTAAAATATTGAATAAATGAATTGCACACGAAAAGCTAAATATGTAAGATATGATGTGTTTTGAGAACACAGCTCATAGTTCGATCCCAAAACTTATATTTACGGCTATTTATTCCGTAGTATATAACATAATCGCAACTGCCTGCAGTTATCAACTCGTTGATGTGGCTCATTTCACTCGGGACAATGCCATTGGGAGCACACGGCGCTAAATTGTTGTGTTCGGTATTTACGGGACTCGGACGTCCCATCGATTTCAGCTGCTGCCGTCAACAGTTGTGGCCCAAAACTGTATTAAATTCGATGCCTGTTGCTGACAGCACTTAAACAGCTTAGCAGTTGGTCTAAAAAACTTGAAGTAATCAACAGAATTTTATGTTGATTTGCCAGTAAACTTTTACTGGCATCACTTATCTCAGGAATTGGTCTGTGGCCAAGTTGATATGCTTTTTCCTTAATGATGGACTACTAAAGGTAGACACACGCACACACATACTCACACACAAACGCACCCACGCACACATACGTGGTACAGCATAATTTCCACAACACCATTCAGGTGCTATTAAAAGTTTATGCACATCAAGCAAGCTTAATAGTTTAATTTCCTGACAGAGCTTTAAAGAACCTACGAAATACCGAGGGCAACTGGAAAGGAAAACCAAAAAAACCTCAAGCCCAAGGATAAGTTGAGCGGCCATTAAAAAGGCAACCTTTGCATTTCGGGCTTGGTCCTTTGGGTAATAAATCTGTGTGTGACATGAGCGCCTTTTCAGTGTGAGCCGAGTTGACTTCGGGCGGACAGCAGACTTGTTTTGGAAATTATTTGTGGGTTCGAAAACAATTAGAACAGTGGTCAAATATAATATTTGCACATCCTTTTCTTTAATACGCACCTGCCACACAAGTGTTGAATGATATTCTCTGGTGTTGGTGTTGGTTCTTTCATCTCATTTCCTGGCGCCTTTGAAACATGACTTCCTTCGACGTTTGATGCGTGCGCTGTTTGCCTTTTCCTTAATTGGTCGTGACTCGGCAAAACTGTGTGCTGCCCAACTTATTCGCACTGACAACACAACAATGTCAGCACAATGAAATTTACATTCATGTAATTAAGTAATCAGCAGCGATCGGGACAGGAGGGGGAGGGGATCCGTGAGAAGGATGCCACAAAGTTCACTTTATGCTGGCGATGCTTTGATTTCCGGCGGCTTCCTTCCGGAACACCTTATTTACATCACCATGATTCTCTTTTTTACTCACCATTCGCTTTTTATGGATGTTTACATAAACACTCACACGCACACGCACACACACACGCACACACACACGCATAAACGAGCACACACTCAGTCGAGCACTAACTCTGTTTAGATTTTAATTAATTTACATTTGCAATTGTTGCCAGTTTTCTAGATTGTTGTTTGGTTTGTTTATTGTTTCGCTTCAACTCGTGCTGAACACTTCTCGGCTGTTAATTAAATATTTATGAATACGACTCTCTGTAATGAGGATCTATTGAAGTGGTAAGCTACAATCAGCTTCCCACTTACTCATTTTCACTGTTTACTTACTGCTTACTGCTTGTAAAACATAATGTTTTCCTCTATTAAATGAAATCATATTATAAAGTGCTAAAACTAAAAAATACCCCAGGCATGAAGTATACTTTATTTATTATAACTTTTGAAAAAGCAAACAAATTTGTTAACTGAAATTATGAGGAGGAAATGCTTCAGTGTTCATTAGTGCAGATGAAATGCAAGTACCAAAAGCACATTACATTTATTTTTAGCCTTAACTGAACTTTCCTTTAAGCTACAAAGTGAATCTAATTTGTTTTTTGGTTTTATTTGTTTTATATTAAGAGTTGTTGGTAAGCACCAGCTATGTTGCATGTTGAATGCTCTTGTGCAAATTCGAAAAGTAGATAAAAATCAATCTGAACTTTACTAACACCTCGATAAATTTGTGTTCAGAGTTGCTTCACATACATGAACTTTGTAGCAGTACTCCGAACTCGACAAATGAGTAACTGATCTCTAATTGAGCTAGACATACTCTAGACTAACATTCGATGTAACTTACATTATATACACAGATAAAAACTATCAGCTTCCACACCACTGAAAAAATAGATTCTTATGCATAAATCCAGAAAAAACATATAATGCAGGCTTTAAGTCTCCGAGATATCCGCAGAAAGAGCAGTATTATCAATAATTAATTATTAGTTAATTAATGTTATTCTGAGTCATATTTTAATATTCCAAATTCAGCTTTCAATTGCACATTATTATTTATTGATAATTGTTCAAATAAATTGCTTTAAGCCAATATTTTCTAATTATAAAAAAAATACACTTTAAACTATTGCTACATTTTATTTGCATTCGTAAGAATTTTCCAAGTTTTATGTGGCTTGCTTATTTGCATTTGTTACTTTTTATTATTTCCATTTATTTTTCCATTATATACATATGTATTGTTTTTAACTTACAACTGTGACCAAAATCTGTTTTCGCTAAATGGCGTAAAATTTTATGTTTTTACACTTATTATTTATTTGTATTGTAATTTATTTTCACAAAACGAAGCGTTGCAAATTACTAGGTTATTCAACAGCAAGTGTTAACTTCTCCATGGGATTTCCATATTATTTTCAGCACGAGCAGTTAATGAAATTTCTTTGCAAATGATTGGTTTTCGCTTTTACTCTTTTTGCATATGAACTTCAAACTATTTTTGCGCGCGCAAATAATTTGAAAAATTAATTTTCATTCGTTTTTGTGGAACTTTGAGCGCTTCGCAGGCGAACGCAACGCGGCAAAATTTTAAAACAAACTGACTGTGCGAATTTTCCAAACAGGTCCATTGGGTCTGAAAAGCCAGTGAAAATCAGTCGCTGTCGCTGCCGCTGCTGCAGTCGCAGTCGCAGTCGACGCCTCGCTCTGCGCTTAGTTGTCGTTCTCTCAACGTGCTCTCTTTGGGCCGACAAACAGTGGGAAATTTAGCATGGCTTTGTTTGGGAAATTTTCATGATGCTGGCACTCACAGCTGCAGCTGCCTGGCGCCAGGCGCCAACGCCGCTGGTAGTTTGTGGGGTTGGGTGGTGCTTGGTGGGTGGTCAGCCACGACCCGTGGACGCCACGTGCGCGCCTCAGCGCCGTCAACATTATACGTGCCAGTGCTGCGCCCTCTCGCGTCTTGCGTATTTTATGAATGAATAATATGCGGAATGAGAAAAATAATCATTGGTTATTAGTCGACCAGTTCACGAACTCTTGTGGAGCCTCTTGTGTGGGGCAACTGCATTGGAATTGGAATTCTTTTTTGACTTGAGGCTTGTTTTTGAACTCATACTAAACTCTAAGTAATGCAGCCCACAAACACATTATTTTGTCAGTTTCAAAAAATTATAAACGGTTTTTCGTTTATTTATTGCATTGCCATCATTAAATTCGATTTTAAAAACTGTTTACATATTTTTGTCACGCAAATAAAAGTCATTATTTATTTTTTTTGGTAATTTGAAAATGTTGGGTTTCGACCCACTATTGAGCCGTATGAATTCGCTTTTATGGGAATTTTACAAACCCTGCTGCGTCGATATAATTGAATGAAACGTGCATTGGTTGTGCTTCATATTGAGAAACTTTTGCGTGTCAACGAACATTATATATACATATATATAAATATATATATACATTTCCTTATATACATATGTGATGTGTGCTTTATGAACGTGCTTTGAATTTCATGGGCATTTTTTTGTTTGTTAAATTCCCCCTCAGACGGACTTACAACTGTATTTAGTTGCCCCAAAAGTGAGGGATTTACTTTCATTGCAGCATAAAAGTAGTCCATAACTTGTATTTACTCGAGGCAAGGCTTTATTGCGGCCCGAATGGAATTCAATCCGGAGATGAATTCACGAAACTTATTGCATCATGTGCGACCGCCATACGTGCCCCAAATATTTATGTATTTGTTTGTTAAACTGTTGCTTTCGACTGCAACTCGTTGCATGTTTGTTCATTTTTACAAGTGGCAGGCGCCTCAATGCTCGTAAAACAAAGGTGGAAAACTTTGGCGTGGCGTATACGTTATATGAGATATTTTCCGAACGGAGTGTCGGTCATTTAAGCCACTCGAAGATACAGCTGAGTGCCAGCAGCACAGCAGCACAGCAGCCACAATAGCAATCTGATGTGGTTGAGCGCCAGTTCTATTTAATGAGGTTTTGTCTTGCTTGAATCGCTCGCAGAAGCACGAAGCATTCACAGCCAACAACTGTAAGCAGATACACAAACTTTATATTTTTATATACCTAGTGTGGGCTTCATCGGAGCGTTGCAAGTTTGTTCTGCTACTGCTAAAAAATATGACTATGAAATTCGAGAAGCATCCAATTGCAATCATCTCGCCCCTTGTTGACCCAAACAATTGAGCCCGTTTAAGGGCCGAGTCTGGCAGGCAAATTGTTTTGGCTCTGCCAAAAACATATAATGCCAAAGACTTCTGTGCACTGTTTTGTTGGCAGTCAGAGCTGCTGTTCCCAATTGGTCTATAAATAAATGGGGCTGTGCAAAAACTTTATAATTTATTACTGAGTTATGAATCCAGCAGAATTATGTAATTAAAAAGGGATACGATTGCCATAATAGCTGTGGATAAATAAGCTGATAATGAATAGTTTATTAACTATTACGCAACTTCCCTTTCAATCGCTTTAAAGTGGCTCAAGCAGAATATAATTTGAGGAAACTTTGCAAATTATTGGGCCAACTGAATAAAGGAGAGAAGTGCAAATAAAACTTGGCCGCCATTTCATTAACAAATCTTATAATGACTTCATTTTTACGTCCGTCATTAAATTAAATCATTTTTAAAAATTTACGCTTGGGACTTCTGGTGCTGTGACCTATACCTTTCTGCGTGGGCAATCAAGGCGGCATACCCAAAAGTTGTGTCAAATATTTATTTAATAAACAAAGCAGCATTAAGCAGCAACAAAAGTTGGCCAACTTGGTTAGCAAATTTAATAATAAAAAAAAGTTAAAATACTGTAGAATATACCGCGCGGCTTCGGCAGCATAACTTTTCTTGATGGAACTTTTTTTGTTGTTGCTGGAGCCCAGCCAATGACGAATAGAACTTGGAGGGAAGGGCAAAAAAACGCCCACTTTAGCATTAATTTGACAATTCTAAGCGCAGCACGTTACTCATACGCCCCATTTAACAATCTGTGTGTTTTGTGTAAACTCTTTTGAACGCTCGAGCATTGCAAGGCAAATAAGAAGCAGAGCAGAGAAAACTTGGCTCAGCTGCTTGTCAGTTAAATGGCCTAAAAGTAGACAACAAAGCAACGCACAAGCTGTGTTTAAGTGGCTCAGCTTAAGCGTTTAATCATCGACATTAAAAGCAATTGTTGTCTGCCAAACTTGTTCTGCTTTTTCTTGCTGTTGTTGTAGTTGTTCGCATTGTTCACCAAAATTTACAACGCTGGCGGCAATTTCATTTTGTCGATCCGAGAATGCCGTCAATGTGTGTCCAGCCTCCAGAAATTGACTCGCAAAAATAAATATTTGCATATATGTTGCGAAATTATCACTAAAGCAATTTTCATCGCATTAGCATAATGTCCACAAGGGCATAAGAGCTTAACGATCATTTTATGAGCGAGAAACGATTAAAAGAAAAACTTTCCTTAAATATTTCAATTGATGGCTTTTATTTTATGACCAACTATTCTGGAAATGTAGATACTGCATATTCAAAGAAGAAGTATAAAGTACTTTCAGAGCCCCATGTCTACAAATCACTCAACATTATACCAATGTGGTATCAGTACTCATTTTCATTTATCTATTATATGTTTTATTCATTTTAATAATACCCTGAATATCCGCCAAGGCATGTTATGGGTATTCGTAATCAATGTGTTACACAATTTCAAACAAATTTATAAGAAGGTCCTCAGGATGTACGAATAAATAAGTCAATAGTAAATCAATATGCTGTGGGTCTTAAGGCTGTCTGCCCAATTTATACGATTGACTTTGGTAATTCAATACATATTTTTTGTCATAGAGCGGAAATTTATATTGCAGCTTCTGACAACATATTTAAAGATAAAGTGTGGGTTGGCTAAGTCAAGATATCCTACTTCCGAATGAGTAATGAGTGCTGTGAGTAAATACAAATTTTAACGCCTATGAAAAACAAGAAATGAAATGCAAATAAACAGATTGCTTCGATGAAAACAGGTAAATAGGATATAAGTTGAAGAACTCAACTGAACGATGCATGCAAAAATCATTTAAAATCTACAGTTAATCAGCCCAAAGGCTGCTTAAGGATCAGTGTATTATAGAGAAACTTAATTATTGCCCAAATTATGATAGTTTGCAGTTAACCATTGCCATCTTTTTGCGCCTTGTAAAGAGGTAAGCCCAAAACACCAAATGTTCAAAAGTGTTGTGATTGAAATGCAGCAAGAATGCTCAAAGTAACACTTCTTGGTTAAAATATAAGTTGAGAAAAAAAAACAATATATGTATTTAAGCTCATAATTATGTCCATTGGCCAAAGGCAAAAGGAAGCAAAGCCAAGGAAATTGATTTCAAAATGTTTCAAATTTAAGTAAGCAAAAGCCAGACAATAAAGCAAGATACCGAAACAATAGCCGATGCTGTCCGTGCCTTATTTGCATGAAGCAGCCAGATATACACACACACACACACACACACACGCACACAAACACATTCAGTGCGCAGATTGTCTCATGTGTCAGGAGCAGTGTAAGCCAAACGCAGCAGGCAAATCCCCAGGAGCGCAACAGGCCCAGTTAAGAGAAAGTAAAAGAGAAAGTGAGAAAAGGCGACCTTTGAAAATTAGACTTAAACGAATATGTTTAAAATTAAATTGCTTTTTACAGCTTGCTTAGCCAAAAGAGAGGCAAAAGCTGATAAGCCAAGCAAATTTGTTTCACATCATCGACTGAATTCAACCGAATTGAATTTGTAATTTAAGAAGATGCATTGTGCTGACTTTTGGCAAAACGATGACTGTAAATTGAAATTAGATATATATAAATTGAATAGTTGAAAATGAATAACCCTTTTTCCTATTTATAAATTGCTCATGCGGCAACAGATAAGCGAAATGCATTCAGATGCGACCGACATAACAAAACAAATAAATAAATAATGGACTAATCGGATATAACAAAATATTCATCGGACATTTGACAGAATCGGTTTGAAAATAATGTCTATAAAATATGCGTGCATCGTGATCAAATTTATTGTCAATTTAAATCAAAAATATCCAAAAAAAATGCTCTTAAATTACCTTTCAAAAAAGAGCTTTATTCGATTGTGGCATTCCATTTCAATCATAACTTTTTTTTCAGCATGCATTTCTTCAAATGTTTAGCGATTTGGATAAGCTAAGTGAAAAAACTCAATATTTACAAAAATTGCGTAAACAAATTGTGTCGAGTCAAATGTATTTCTTTTTATACACATGCATGTTCTTGCCAAATGTGCTCTTTTGCCTCTAAATTAGAAGGGATTCACTTGAAATTGAGTAGTTGCCATAGCAAAAAGCGTCCCGCACGAATTTCGGCTGCCAATTTTTGCTGGTAAGTGGAAAATTTTATTTCGCAACGGTCCATAAAGAAGCAGCTTCCTAAAACAAGCAACTCGCAACACGAACTTTGCGTTATATTAGGATAAAAAAAAAGTATAAAAAAATCCCTTTACTGCTTTCTTTGTCGTTTTTATGCGCTGAATAAAAATATTGTAAGTAAAATTTTTCAAAGTTTGATTAAATGAATGTTGACACGAACTCCCAGTGAGTTGGTCTTGCGAAACCAGTACATTTGTAGACCTGCCCCACGATTGTTTTAATGTTGGAGTTTGTGCGGTAAGCAGCACAATCCTAAATGTTAAATATACACATCAAGTATGAACACCAAGGTTACATTATACATTTAAGATGTAAGATGTACAAGCGAACCTAGCTGCGTGCGCCAATTAGCAGGTTGGTTGCTTTGAGCGCTGCAAGATAAGCCACAGTCACATTGGAAGCCAGTTACAAACTTGCCATGATTTGTGTGTGGCGAACAAAATGTGAAAAGTTTTATGAATGTCTGCTTTTAATGGGATAAACTCAGTAATTTAAGAACGGTCCTAAGTTGCTTACGAGTGCTCGCTAACTTGAGCTGTGATAAATGGCGAGATGGGATTTTGGTTGTGCGCAGCTTAGACTGTTAGTATATTTCAGGCTGGCTTTGGCACGAATTAGAAGCTGCCAAAAAAAATGCTGGCAAAACTTAAGTTCATATTCTTTTTAAGGCCAAAAAATGCACAGTTCTTGTTACGCAATTTATGATGCTCGCTGATGCGAGTATCTGCCATTTGGTCTACTGCTTCTATATTTTTTTTGTCATGTCAGAGATACAAAATTTTACAGGCTATATATTATTATAATTGGGGAAAAAGTTTGCACTGCGACCTAAAAGGTCTATTGTGCCCCCTTACTGAGCCTACAGCTCTTCCATCAATCCCAACTCCTGCACGAATGCCAGGATCTTTGTTGGGTTGAGGGTTTCTATGTCCTTGGGCCGCATGATATGCTGCCCTAGGATGCTGCATCTTTTCCTGGTTAAGGCGACGCATTTTGTTAGGATGTGCGTTGAGGATTCCTCCTCGTATCCGCAAAACCTGCAAACATTGCTGCTGCAAATACCTAACTTTGTTAGGTGACTTCTCAGTCTACAGTGTCCTGTCAATAGACCTGTGAGTATTCTGAGTCTATTCTTCCCCATGGATATTATTTGCTTAAATCGCTTTTGATTATAGCCACCTAGGAGACTTCTAGCTTGTCGGAGTCCTGGTGTGTCTACCCAGCTCCGTTCCCGCATCTGTCTTTCTTCATCCCTGATTTGTAGGCGTATTGTGTGTTTTCCTACACCACAATACGGTTCAGGGCCTATCATGGGTCTCTCTGCCCCCATTCTTGCTTGCTTATCAGCCTCCTCGTTCCCCGCTATATCCCTGTGACCCGGAACCCATCTTAGGGTGAGCCTATTTTGTTTTCCGAGTTGGTCAAGCTTGGATCGAACTTCGTGGACTACTTTAGATGTTATTTTCGTCCCATTTAGAGCATTTATTGCTGCTTGACTATCGGAGAGGATGGATATATCCGCATGCCGATAGTGTCGTTTCAGGTTAAACTCCGCACATCTCCCTATCGCACACACTTCTGCTTGAAATATGCTAGTGTGCTTCCCAAGGGACTCATGGTATGATACCCGAGGACCCACCACTCCAAGGCCTGTTCCCTGCGTGGTGAGTGATCCATCGGTATACCATTTTATGGTGTGCGGTTTCATAGGGTGGACTTCGTTCAGTGTCGTCCATTCCTTTTTGCTGCTCATATGAACCTTGAAATTTCGCTCGAATGAATACTCGGCTGACATTTCGTCCCTGGGTTGCATGATCAGGGGAAGTTCATCTGCTAGGAGTTGGGCATCATTGTGGCTTAGGATGTGATTGCCCCCAACTCCCTCAACTGACATCCTTAGAAGCGTTGCTTTCTGTTGGAGCCTTATGGTGTGTTGGAGTGGTGTAAGCTCCATTAAGGCTTCCAAGGCCATTGTGGGGCAGGTGCGCATTGCCCCTGTCATACATATGCAGGCCATTCTTTGCAGTTTTAGCAACTGTCTTTGCACGGTCGTTAGCCGCACCCTATCCCCCCATGCTACTACTCCGTAGGTTAGCATGGGCCTTACTACCATTAGGTATAGCCATCTTATTATCTTTGGTGATGTACCCCATGATTTGCCGGCTATGCTGCGACATGTATAAAGCGCCCTAGAGCACTTTGATATCGCATTTTCAACATGGGTACCAAAGTTTAATTTACTGTCAAATGTGACTCCGAGGTATTTCACCTCTTTACTCATTTCTACTAGGCTACCTGATAGCCTTATTTCTCTCATCCTCTGCAACTTATATCGTCTAGTGAAGGGGACGATGATGGTTTTTGTGGGGTTCAGGCTGAGTCCAGCCTCCACACACCAATCGCTCGTTATTCGTAACCCTAACTGGACTATGTCACAGAGTGTTTCTTCAAATCTGCCTCGCGCCATGATGACAATGTCATCGGCATAACCTTGACATTGGATGCCTCTGGTGGTAAGTCTGTTAAGTAGTTCATCCACTAGCAAACTCCAGAGCAGTACAGGCTATATAACTGAACTATAAATTTTAGATCCGCACATTTCGCCATTGATGATTATTTTCGTTTCGTAAAAGCATTGTGTGTGATAAAATAGATATTAAAATTTAAAGCCCATTGTGTAACAGTCCTTTTTTAATTGGATGTATTTAGATAAATGACAATTTATTAGCTGTGACGAATTGTGACTGACAGAAAGCCAGTTCAGGGCAACAGCTCAGGGAATGATATGCTCCCCAAAAAGAAAAGGCAACCAAAGCATATTTAAATATTGACAACCGGCGACAGAGAGAAGCGCTCTAAATTCACTCCCATTTTCAATAACTGAAACAAAGCTACTAAAGCATGCAAAGCACTTTAAGCATTTTCCGTTGGGTTTGAAGAATCTCTTGGTCAACCGACCCAATGACAATAAATAATAATAGCTCATTCGCCTCATGGCAAATTGCCTTGTCGAGTACACATTTCGAGTGGCTATTTGGTGGCAAGGCTTATAGCCATCAAGTTGGCTTAATTTTAATAATATTGCTTGGAAATTTAAAGCAAATAACAAAAGAACTCAAAGTCAGAAAATTAAATTGCTGTTTCTATTCAAAAGCTATGCTTATATTTCCTTGCGCTGATTTGTTTTTCTCGTGCAAATTAGGTCTGAGTAATCCAAGTTGAACGTCACTCAGAATGGATCATTATGGCTTGTGGATCAGCTTCCTTTAATTTCTTCTAAACACGTAAATCATCTCACAATTTCCTTGAATTTTTTCTCAATTAGCCATAAATTGGGCAACCTTTCTTGCATCGTCTTCAAGATAATGTTTTACTGGATTCCTCAACAGAAATTATATTCGTAGCTCAAATTTAAAAAAAAATAAATTTTCAAAATAAAACAAATTAAAGTAAATGGATAAAAGCAATGGTATCTGAGTAAAACATTCTCACTAATAGCTATTAAATCAGTTTGTAAATATGCCGCTCAACTGAATAATTTGTACACTTTTAAAAGGATTATTAAAATCAGCTTATTTTAATGCAATTTTTGTTGTTATTAGCATATCAGGAAAGTCAGCAAATGCATGTTTATTGCGATTCGCTTAAAGTAAATTTATATACTTTTCAATTGTCATGTCTATGGCATTAATTCAAGTGACTCTCGCTATTTATAGATGCTTTAATAATAATGTTTTATTAATGTTTACCGCATGTTTATTTATTTCAAAATAAAAAGCAAGAGCAAAAAGCAATGACATGCACATAATATTAAGTTAATTAATGTTAATGTGATTTCTTCGTTTATTGCTCTTATTGTCGCAGCAATTTAAATTGCATAATTGAAAATGAGCGTGGCACAAAAAACAAAAGCACTGCTGCCACACATAAAAACATAAACGCATGGAGTTTTTATCGTGTTGCGGCTGCCGCAAGCATTGCATCCGTTTTTCATTAACGGAAGTGTCCCACACACACACACAGTCAGAATCTGATTTTAATAAGTTTATATGACGCACATAAAAACGATGAAAGCGATCATTGTTAATTTTTAAGCTGCCCGGGGCAAAAGTGGCAAGTAAAATGCCACAAATTAAATCCATGGCATTATGCTCAGTTGTAATACCTTAACGAATGTGTGCGTGAGTGTGTGTGTGTGTGTGTGTGTGTGTGTGTGTGATGGATGCTCGCATATAATAAGCAGCGACAGTTTGGGCACCATCCTTTGTACTGTATTATCCTTGTTGTCTGTTGCCAGGGCGCTAATGCAAATTCACGTTTTTAGAGATTTTCCCGATCTCATTTCATGTTCAGTCAGCACAAAGATTTACAGTTAACTCGTGCTGCCACCGTGTTTTCCTTATGCAAATGTTGAAACACGCGACGCGATTGCGATTGCGACTGCCAACAGAACATTAATAAGAAAACATAAAAATTTATTTTCCAAGGAAAAAGGGAAAACCGCTTTGAATGCATGCAAAATGTCTTTCCTGCATCCACGATTCCCACAATAATTCAGCTGATAGCAGCTGTAGCTCCTCTGCCTCTGATTATTCTTCTTCTTATTGTTGTGTTTGTTTCTTGTTGTTGTTTTTTGTTGCTGTAGCTGCTGACACTGCTCCTTAAATTAAAAGCCAATATGCGGCAGAAAATGCGCCAACGTAGCAACCTCCCGCAGAGCAGGATTTTCCTTTGACGTTCCAAAGGATGGGCAACGAGACACCTACTTACTCACACACACACAGGCAAACATATAAGGACAACATTATTGTATCATAACAATGTGTAGCATGCCTGGGTTAGCAGGAACTGAAGCTGAAGCAGCTGCGGAAGGAGCCGAGGGAGACCCGATCCTGCTTTTGATTGCCGCCTGCCACTTGATATGCCAACACAGCCGCTTTGCATTGTCCTAGTTGTCCTGTGTGTCTTTGTGTCTGTGTCTGTGTGTGTGTTTACGTTCCCATGGGCTCTCGCCCATTACTTGCTAAACTGTACAACCCATAGGAACTCAAGTTCAAAGTGGCACTTGCAT
The DNA here is from genome assembly GCA_035044325.1 of Drosophila nr. medialis 2 BK-2023a. NCBI lineage: Eukaryota > Metazoa > Arthropoda > Insecta > Diptera > Drosophilidae > Drosophila > Drosophila nr. medialis 2 BK-2023a. The sequence goes on along the minus strand of JAWNMH010000397.1, from coordinate 6,814,355 downwards.
GAGACGCATCTCAAATATTTGCATGTGGCACATGCCTATACAAGTATACCTCACCTGTAGAGGTATTTATAAATACGTACATATATAGAGTTATTTATCTATCGGTTACATTTATGCTGGTATTTAATGAACACTGGTTTTATGGCGTGTGCTAGGCACAGCTAACATGATACTTGTGGTTGGCAAAATAAAGGTCAGAGACAACAATCAACATCAAACAATGTCGTTTAAAAATAAATCATTGATTTCAAAATAAATCAGATTGCATTAGCATAGCTTTAAGTTATCACTAAAGTAAGTTTCGAGAATAATTGTGAAATGTGATAAACTAGTTTAGCTTAGTATAGAACAATAGCATGCTTTTAAGATTCCATTATCTCTTTGGGCGTCGCATCTGAATTTCATTTTGCGTGATTTGCGTGATTTATTCCGATTTTGTGAATTCTCTTAACACTTTTGTGTTTGCTTTGGCAAATCCAATAAGTTCAATGCCCAAGCTGGCAAGCCATGAATAAATTATTCTGATTACTTAGCATCCGCCCAAACTCCACCCCGCAATGCCCAATTAACGTGCCTCCCGCACAACTTCAGGTAATTTTCAGCCCAAACCAACCAAAGCCGGCGAAGACAGACTCTTCAATTTTGTTGCTGTCGGCACTGTTGAAGGCACCTGGCTAACAGTCTGAGATTTATTGCCAGGCGTGAGCTGAGACCAACGCTAATAGCCTGAGGCATGTTGCTCGCGGCTTGCTGCTTTCTCTACTACTACTCTCTACCCACCCAAAGCAGTCAGCGGATATCTTGGAATGGAATTTGCAAACTGAAATCTTGAGCTACAGGCAAGTATTAAATACCTTAACCTCAACTATCTCAATTCACAAACTTTTATTTATTTACTTAATGTCGACTAAAGTCTGTCGAAAAAATACACAAAGTAAAAAGCTGAATTTAATTAAATTTAAAATGAAATTTACAATTATAAATTTATAAAGAAGAAATATTTATATGTTTTTTGAGAGTATTTATTTGGAGATTATCATAAATACATGTTTGATTTGCTAGTAAAAAATAAAAATAAATAAAAATAAAAACTCTACATGCGAGTATATCGCCGGAAAAGATATTTAATAAATATATATACATATAAACAATATATATGAATAAATAATTAAATAACCAAAATTTAATTATGAGATAAAAAAAAATTATAGAAAAAAGATCAATATACGAAATTTAAATTGAAATTATTTCTTTCAACACTAACTTTAATGAGTAATATTTAATTGTGAGTTTGCTTTGCTGCTGGGTATCTCAAATTGCATCTAGTTGCTGGTTGGTTTGGGCTGTTATTGTTTTAAATGCTTAGAAAATGTTTGGAAAGCAGCAGCTGGCCAAGTCCTAATCCTGTGTGTCTTATGACGCCTTCGCCTTTGCATGGGAATCATTAATTTTTATGCCGGCTTTAAGGTAGCCTTCGGGAGTTGCCACACAGCCAGCGTTGAAGAGATGCCTTAGCTTGGCGCTTTGTTGCATGATTGACAAGCTGGCAGCATTGTTCTGCAGTCGCTTATTGTGTGGCATGTTTCTGACAAAGTTGCACTTTTATTGCACTAACAAACTCAGACTCGCGTTGCTGCCAACTGACTACAGTCAAATGCTACAAGCAATACGGATGCATTCTAGAAAAGTATTCAATCTGGAATTAAAAAACTGAAATTCCTAATTTTAAACTGTATTTATTTCACTTTAAGTTGACATTAAATAAATAAATAAAATAAATAAATTTCACTTTCGATACATTTGGGATTATTTCTTTTCTCTGAGTGTGAGTTCGTATTTTATTTTTTGTGTACGTTTTCATTTTCATAATTTTGCATGCCGGCGAAGGCTGCCACATGTGGCAGTGCAGTTTGCTAGACACATGGCCAAATCAAATCACAAATTCCTCCACTTATGTAAATATACCGACGACGACTACGGCGATGACAAAGCACAAGTATCTCTGAGCATCGAGAACGCCTCCGAGGCAGGCTTTGAATATGAACCTGCCCCGCCCTGCTACCATAACTTGTCTCCGCCTGACCGAACAGAACAAATGTAATTTAAATTGAGAAAAAAACCACATGGTTACAGTAGAAGTTGCACCAGAGGGAGACAGAGACAGACAAAGAGAGAGAGCGAGAGAGATGGCAAACAGCTGCTGCCTGGCAAAGAGTATTGATTGCAAGTTGTTTGCGAGCAGATTGTAAAATCTACTAAATGGAAAATATATATCTCAGTGTTATTTTATGAAAATTATCTGTGATTACTATTTGAGCAGACTTTAGCTTAAGTGCACCAAAATTATAATAGCTCTGGGACTCGATTGCCCTTTGGGAGTTGGGAGTTGTTGGCAAATACTTTGACTCGAAATAATAATTTATAATACATTTAAATATACAATCATATCGCGCTCAGCTTTGTAACTTTATCATCTGATTACTTTGAATAAAATCGATAATCTTGCTTTATAATTAAGTTCTTCTTCTTTGCTTCCCTGGCGAAGGTAAGAATAATCTCCATTAAGGTTTGCGGCACAAATGCTTTTGAGAAGCAATCAAAAAGCATTTATCAAATCTGTGGCAAGTGCTTATAATTAATATTTAATGACGACAACCACAAATATGCTGCTCGCTTAACGCGTCCTTTAATTAAATGACCTAAAGTTGAATTAGTCTTTGACTTAGCAGTAAAGCGGTAAAGTACTTATCTGATTTCATAATTAACAGTTGCGCAAATTATGAAAAATTATTTGTCTTCGAAAACTAAAGCTAAACATTATTGATACGAGTCCAATTTTTAATGAGAAAGTGATTATCTATAAGGTTATCTTAGTTTAAAATCAATGAAAAATGTCGTCAGATTTATGTGTTAATATATAAATGTCTAAGCAGAAACTCATTAGTTTCAAGGCAAATATATACCCCTTTGTATTTTTTAATAGTTTATCCGTTCTTTGAAATCAATTTACAAAACACATTTATGCCAATTACTACAAAGCGAAGGGGCAGCAACCAAAATGTTTATTTACATTGACCACATAAAAAGCATGCCTCAAATTTGTGCCCAACAATTAAGTAAAAAGCTTTTTCCTTTCATTCAACATGCCAAAGGAATGGCATTAATATATATATATGTATATGTGTCTGCAACATCAATGCAGCACATTGAAAGGAGCTATTCCAGTTGCCAATGAGGCGAGCAAACAATCGAAATCGAGCAACACAATTGAGCGTGCGAGACAGAAAGCAAGACGCATCTGTGGCATGAATCGAGCGTGACATGCAGATGCAGACAAGCAGACATTGTCTACGCAGAAGAAAAGCCAGTTTTGTGTAAATTATTTTGTCAAACTTTAAAGCGTACAAATGTGGAGCGATAGATTTGCAACAGCTGTTTGTCGATGTTGCCTGTTTGTTTGCTGTTGGACCGCTTTTATTATCTCATTCGGTTTGCTCATGCGGCACGATTAAGGTCAAGTGGCCAGCGATGTGTGTGTTGTGTTATCCTTAACCAGCTCTTTAAACACAGCTTTAAGCCGCGTCACTCACAGACAGACGTGGAGGACAGACAGTCGTCATTAGCATACTTGAACAATTGCGGGCAACAACGCAGCGTGCATAAAAACACTTAATTGTGCCCGGCCATCAACGTGCTGGCGGCTGGCAGTTGATGAAGGCTTACTCTGTGGATTCCTACACATCCGCCAACAACAGACACACACACACACTCACACATACAAGCCCAGTCTCACAAGGACACACATGAGGGCCTGTAAATGTTTCATTGCGTTGTTTAGCACCCACTAAGATAAGCAGCGACCGGCGACAGGCGAGCCTCGACTGACTGCCCCTCAAACAATGGCCACCAGTTTCCGCTTGTGGCGTGTTAAAGTTGCAAATTAAACATTTAAATATGCATGTGGCATGGCCAAGCGTACAACACATTTTCGCTCGGTCATTTTCAATTAATAAAGTTGTTCGCCCAATTGCTCGGCAATGTCACAAACATTTCCATTAAAATTGATGGCAAATTGTTGCCATCTCACTTTGCATTTTCCATTTTCCTCTTTTTCAGCGTGAATTCAAGTGTAAACTGAAAGAGCAAAAAAACGACAAAAAATTGTAATGCGCTCAAATGAAGTAAATTTGCAGGTTGCAGGTAGGAGAGAACAAATTTCATTTACATAAATCACTCATACGTCGAGGTGTACGCATGCCGAGCAGCGCGCAAAGGAATGCTGCAAGTAGCTGCTCCTGCTGCTGTTGTTGTGGCAGCTAACACGCAACAGCATGACACGAACTAAATTATGATTAATGTATGCCCAGAGAATGTCGGCATGAGCACGAGCATGGACAATGCCAGCACAAGCACAACAATCTGGGAACTGCCAGTGCAGCTAGTCTCGACTAAGGTTGGCAGCTGACCCATTTGAGCTGCAGCTCAGCTGCACTTGAAAACTGTGCAAGTCGAAATGCTCTGCCTCATTTCCGGTAGGAAGCCAACAGTTGACTGATCTGTCTATCAACTCCATGACTATAAAAACGAAGAATAGTTTTGCGCTGAGCCGCAATTAAAGTAATGAGTTCTGCCTCGTGTTTGTCAATTTATTCCACTGCCAAACACAATATATAAATATATTTCACATTCCGACCCTTTGCCACCGACTCGTCCTGTGCGGCAGCTTCAGCTCAGTTCGTTTATAATTCGCTTTGTGAACCGCCGATGTGGCACGTGACCCGAGCAAGGACCTCGTCCCAGTCAAAAGGTTTCGCCCTCAAGCAAATAACCCGAGCAAAAAGCACATTTACGATGCTCTTATACCCTAAATCCTTTAAAAATTGACTAGACGGGGTATCATAAAATGGGTGGTGTGTTTGTGTGTGGGTCTGTTTGTGTGTGTGTGGGTGTGTGATTGTACGCAATATGTTTGCTAAATGTATGCAAAAAAAATGGCAGTAATAACTATATCATAAAAAGTATTTTACAAAGTGGAAACTATTTTTATAGGCATTCAAAATATGAATGAAGTGCTCATTTGTGAATATATAACTTCAAACTCAATTGAACAAAATAATAAAAAATAAAATACGGCAAATAAATTTATTGAGCTGAGCAAATTTTTTAAAAATTTAATTGAAAAACGAATACCTATTTAAAACAAACATCAATTTATATGACCACATTTAAGCATCGATTTTGAATACTCGTTTTTATTGTACAGATGCGATTAATTCAAATCCTTGACTGAAAGGATATATTGATTGATGTGTGTATACATATTTGTTAGCCAGAGGATTTGGAATTTATTTAGAGCAATCCTTTAGTCATTCTGGCTGCAGAGCATCAGTTTGTCGAATATATTCGACTGGAGAATACTTATTGTTTTTTTTGGGTTAACTTTGTGACGGAGATCGAAAAAGTTTTAAGCCAACGTCGGCGATGTATTTGGCTTTTTGTTCGCAGCCGGCGCTGATTTGGGTGTAGTTGATTGTTTAGTTATGTGCCTGGCCTCTATTATTTTAATGTGAAAACTTTAATGAGTATGTAAATATTTATTGAGTTGTGTGCGCAATTTGCACGTGCTTGTTGTCTTTGGGCATCGAAAGTTTTTGCGTGTGAACTGCGTTTACATTTAATTAAACATGTACGGCAAAATTGCGTGTTTACCAAATAATATTTGCGTCAATTGCTGACATAGTTGCAACAATTTTCAGCTACAATTTACATGTGCAGAGCTAATGGCTCGTAACACAAGCCACATTCAATGTCCAGTGCAAATAAGACCCGAAAAACGAGTTAAAGTAAATGAGAAATGCTAAATGTGAGTGTCGCACAAAAGTGCTGTCTTGGCCAAAAAGGAGAGCAGACAACGGGCAACAATTTCGGTTTATATTTTAGTTGATATTACAATGAAAGGGAAACTCGGCAGCCAGCAACTGTTGGCCAAAGATAAACAACCAGCCGACTGGCAACTTTCAACAAAAGCCACACCCACAGCTATCAAGCAACCGCAAAAGAGTTGGGAACAACTCGAACATGGACCCTATTGTCCATCGTTATCTGTTGTTTTGAGAAACACGTTTTGGCTCAGGTAAATGCCCGAATTGTGCTTACCACTGTCAATGCCGTGCACAAAGGACATTGTGCATCCCGGCATTCAATTGCCAACATTTCCATTCCTCACATTGTCTGTGGTCTGCAATTTGTTATTGAAGTGAGCCATGTTGAATACCACAACTCACAGCAGAACATGCTAACTGCATTTGCATAACCAGAGCTATATGTTTGCCTCATACTCGAGAGAGTTGTTTGATTTGAATGTGTGGTCAAGAATGCTGGGAAGGATGCGCCTCCTTGCACCTCAAGTGGAACTCACAGCCGGCTGAGCGAATCGGTCGACAATTAACTTTTAAGGAGAGGTAAACAACATGGGATAAATATTTAAGCACACTTAGTATATTTTCATTTACTACATCATCAACCAAAGTCCAGTTCATTTATCCTGTACCTGTATGAATAGGTATTCATCGACCTCAAGTAGTTTATCCGCAATGTTCGACAAGATTAATGTACTGTTTTCTTGCTGCTTTAAACTAACTGCAAATTTAGTATCAAAGTTTTGCCTAAAGCCTTTTAAGCTCCATTGCTGCTAAAGTTCAGGCCGAACTCGGTTTAGACCAACTTAAGAGCCTTGCTCAAGCACTCACCACAATAAACATTGGCATGCACTTTCCCAGTTTTTCAGCAACTGCATGCGTAAATCAATAACAAGTTCTAAATTATTTTCTGGAAATAACTATGAATTCAAATTTATGTGATGAAAGCAGTTTATCCACTTTAAGCTCTTTGGTAGCTGATAATTTATTGAAAGGGAAAAATTGTATTGAAGAGCAAATAAATAATAATTAAAGTTTAATTACTACGCTGAAATTTACTGAAGCTTTTTAATGCAGATGTTTACATCAGATTAATCTCAATTCACTCGCTGCCAGCTACTAATAATGTAACCAATTAAAAGATTCTTATGTTTAATATTAATTGTTTATCAGTCTTCCATTACGTCTATATAAACATTAAGAACACGACACAAAGTGGCACCATGCGGTCAGAGTTATTTTATTCACAGCACACTCACGAATACCAGTGAATGAGCATTTTAGAATAAAGCGTAATAATTTGTAAATATACATATATAATATATATATATATAATATATAAATATCCTAATATACAGATGCGACTCCATGACAAGTTCGGTTTTTGCGAGTGTTCTATAATTGTACTACGTAAATATGTGTTATTTTAATATGAAGCCATAATCTGCATTTGCCTAATGAAATGCCAACGCAGCAGTTTACGACTGCCAGTTGCAATGTATATATTGTTGTGGATGAGGGGGGAATGCAATTTAGTTGCCACAAATTACAAAATACAGCTGTCGATTGCCGATTGCCGATTGCTGATTGCCAATTGGGCGATTGCCCGCAAAGCCACTGCCTTGGCAGTTAATATATGCAATCATTTATTTCATTTGTGGCAAATGGATTTGGCAAACGATACACGCACCTGAGAATGGCTGTCAAAACCCGTTTGTTCATTCTAACACATGTCAAAATACACATGCCACAATAGACACACACACGCACACACTTAACACACACACACTCAAATTTGAGTGCCGAGCGTAAAAGTTGAGCTTAAGCCATAAAATACTAAGCGAAGAGCGGAAAATTGTCGCGATCGCAAAGGTTTGCATAATTTAAATGGTCCTTCCTGTTTTGTTGCTGAAAAGGGCAACTGTTGAGTGTAATTAAACTTATTTTTAACCTGTGCATTGGAAAGTTATAGCACAGCTTTTTACTTTGTTGCATGTCCTTTGTAAACGTTCCGCTGTGCTAACAGTTGCCCCTTTTGCAAATACGCGCAATTCACAAAGTAGCGAAATCCTGCGGAGGCCATCAGAACCATTAAGTGGGTATCTCTAATCAACCATCAAACATAAGCTGAGATATAAGCTAAAATCCACCTAGATATATGTATATATAAATATTTGAACACTTTCCCCCGTACCTAACAATAATAAACTATTCTGAATGGCTTTTACTCTGGTACACAGTATCCCCAAGACTCATCACACTTGTGTAGCAAAATATGCAAGGGAAAATGTGCAAAACCAATTTGAATATTGAGGAACAAATCATTTACAGCTGCGCTCCCAATAAGACCAGCAATTTTAGCATTTTGTTTATTCGAATTATATAACTGAATTTAAATAAACATTGATGTAATTTCGGAAAATCCACCTTCAGTTCTACATGAATTCAACGCACTTCAATAAAATTAAATTCAAGCAATTATTTGTGCAATTTGATTTATTTTGCCATAAGCCAATGAGTACACATGCAAAGTAAACTGCAAATCATTTGCATTGAAGCCAAAGAAACACCCGCAGGCACAACACATTGTTCTACACTGTGTGTGTGTAAGAATATATATAGCATTTGCATATGTACGGACTCGAGGCAACAAATTGTGTTTCATAATTTAATAGGAATCCACTTCCCGTCTGGCAATATTTGAAGTTGTAATTATTTGGGTTAAATGCCAGGTTTGCATTGCAGATGTAATCCTTAAATGAGAAACGAAAGCCTGCATTCGAAATTGAATTGTTCTCTCTGACTGACTTAATGAAATTTACAGTCAATTTGTTATTGACTTTTGTCCACACGAAATTCAATATTGATTCCGAATTCAATTAAGTGCAAAACTAGCCTTGAGTTGAAATGTGCTTTTGTTACGTCATTTAAATGTACTTGGGCCCATAAATATGAGTTTAATTTTTTATGTTTCCACACTTTAAGCTAGTGACAAAACTCGTAATTAAAATTAAGCTGCAGACTGAAATTAATGGTATTTTAGCTTGAAATTGACACAACAAATGCCATTTGTATTTTATTATATTATAATATATATTTAGATTTTGAATTAACTGCGTAATTAGTCAAATGCAGCTCGTTTGCTAGACAGCCCATTAGCCATTAAGCCTGACTGACTCTTCTGGTAATCGAACTACCAAATGGACGAAGCCCTTTCAAGCTGCTTTGCCTGTCACCAGAATTTGTGCTGAAAAGTGCAAAAGCGGAAAAACGCATTGAGCGTAATATGTTCGCAGCACGTTGAAACTGTCAGCCAGGTTTGAACAATGTGTCAGAAAAAAGCTAACTGTGAAATGAATAATGTATGTATTCGCTGATGCCACGTTTCCTGGTTGCGCCATCAACCAACCAACCGACTAGCCAATAAGCCTCCAACAAAAGCATTGCGCTCCTATGCACAAATTACCTGTCACTTGTGTGTGGCTACAGTTATCCACACACACACACACACGCACACACATGTATGCGTATACAGGTGAGAAGTGGCAGGCTCGCATGCAGAGAACACTTTTAGCCACTGTTGGGCTGCACCATAAATCTACGCATGGAAAAGTAAAAGCAGCTAGGGACAAATTTATGGAGCACATTTGACCGGGATGTGATATTGTGGACCCGCAGGTTCACCAGTTCCAACCATGTTCAGCTCTGTTCACCTGTGCGTGCGAACACTTAATTAACACGCCATTATCGGCATGCGAACAGGCCCCTCCAGTTGCATCAGCAAAATATCACACGCTCATACATAAGTTATCAGCCAACTAGATTGTTTGGCAAGGCGGCGTTTGTCAGTTGCCTCCGCATCGCTCAATTGATATTACTGCTTTTTCTCCTCGGTTGCTTCATACTGAGGCAGCAGTGCGTATCAAGGCTATTGGAGGCTTTGCGTGCCAGTTGACACATCGCACTAATTAGTCTGCTGCAACACACATGTTGCTGATTAATTGCTAAGCTTCCATTTCTTAGAATGTAAAGCAATGCAGTTAATGAGGGCCATAAGACACACCTCCTGAATTGAGTATATTTATTGACTGATTGGAATTGGTCTGTCGAACAGCGTTTAATAATATTAATCTTTGCCAGTCTGTGCGCAAATATAAAATGCTTCTTGAATAAGCTGTTTACGTAGCAATCAAGGCCATCAGTTTCAAACTTAAAAATTCATGTTCTCAAATCATAATAGTTGATATTTTTACTCTACTCGGAGCAAACTTAAATGGCGTTCAATGAAATTCTGATTGGAAATAGTGAAAAGGGTGTTGCTTTAACTTTTGTTAATTTGCGCTGAGTGCAATTACATACATATACATATATAATTCAATTAAAACTTCACAATGTAGAAGACTCCCTTTCGCTGCGCAATTTAATTAAACGCCATGTTGGCGCCATAGAAAAAATGACACTTTAGCAATGCTGGGGACAAAGAAGAGCGCTGTGAAAACTGTGCAGGTTATTTAAAGCCCATCAAAGTTTGACACAATTGTGTGCAAAAATCCAGCATCTGCTCAACTAACAAATATTGGACACATCAGCTGGTGTGCAAACTACAAATGTGTATGTAATGATGGCCAAGAGCTTGTCAGCGACCGGGTCTAAATAAGTGAGCAGGCAGCAGCTCCACGGATGAGTCAATAAAACAAATTGCGACAAATCGAATCAGGAAATACAAGTGAATGTCAACAATTATACTTGGAATACTAACTATCTTTGTTGGTTGCTCAATAGCGCTTCATTATCTATGATAATATTTCAACTTCGTATTATCTTCGACCATTGCTGGAATTACTTGGGCTAAAAGCAAGACAAATTCAAACTGCTGAAGCGAAAAATTGTCAACAAGGTTTTTGCTGGATTTGTCCTGAAAACTGGCATAATGAAGTCTCGCCTGACCTCAAGCAAAAAAGTCAAAGAATAAAATGTTCTGAAATTGGATGTAAGCCAAGTATTTTAATGGGCAGAAATAAAAACATAAGTGTGTCGAATGCAATCAGCGAGATGACTGTGAAAAGTTCATTGCTAAATGGGAGTTGCCATGGCAAAAGATACTCAAAACATTCATAAATCTGTATATATATATATATATATATATATATTATATATGTATATATATGCATAAATTGTGTGCAGCAATTGGCAAACGCTTCAGTGGTGAGCAGCTTAAAAAAAGTCATAAAATATGCGATGACTACACAAATGGGAATATTGCGCTTAAAATTGTTGCATTCTTATTTACATGGCAAGCGGAAGCAACAAAGCAACAAAATGTTATGCAACCTTGCAACATCCACTATCACGCAGGTAAAATGTGAGTCGGAACCTTGACTGTTCAATTTGAGAAACTATTTTGTATTGACTTAACTTGACTACTTTGGTGGTTTCAAAGTTCAAAACTAAGAAATTAAATTCGAAATATAAAATATAAAATATCGACCCTTCGTACTCCTGGGTTTCATTAAGCGCTGGTCAAAAGAATTTGACGATCCCTACATTACTAAAAGTCTTTATGTCTCGCTTGTGCGTCCTATTCTAGAATATGGATCTTGGTTCATCAGGATAGAATAGAATCCGTACAAAAACAATTTCAATTATTTGCCCCTAGGGGTCTTGGAATACTAATATTATGTATTCTGAATGTAGTAGACTTTTATTAATATATATTCCTTCTCATTCTGATCGTAGAACAATGCTTGGTGTTATTTTTTTACATAAGCTTATAAACGGTGTGTTTGATTATTCGGAGTTAATCAGCCATATTAATTTTACAGCTCCGATCAGAAATACAAGGAATCTTCTGCCTCTTTTTCTTCAAACTTGTAGTTCGATGTACAAATTATAAAATGCTTTTCCCGTTATTTAGTTGTGCTTCCTCTATTTCATCTATTAAAACCGTTGTACGTAACCGCGTGTTATGCGGCGCACCCCTCGGGAGGTGGGTGGTAGTTTTGCCTGTGTCCGTGCGTTAACCAGGCCGTGCTTGGTATCGTTGGGCCACTTGAATGTGCTGCTCGTTTGTACTCCAACGTCCAAATATAATAAACAGTTGGTCTAGCAACTAACTACACTATTAACTATACTATTAATTGGAAATCGAATGGAATCAGAATTACCTCTGAGCAGGAAGTGCTTAACAAAAGGTGTCTTTGTAGATTATCATTAATAGTCTTTAAGCTTGAGTGACTTTGTGTTAAAGTCTCTATGCACAATGATGGGCTTCTTAACATGGCATGGATTAGGACTTGTTAAAGTTAAAACTCTGCCGTAAATACAAAGTATCCTGCTAAGTCCAAGTATATTAAAGAAGCAAGAACATGGCATTGACATGGCAAAGAAAGAGTTTTATCCAACTCAAAATGCTGTGCAATAAAGGAAATCAAAGTGAGACGAAACGAAAGATACGCTCATCAAGCAATTATAAATATTTGCCAGTCCAACTGGCGTCCAGTATGCCATCAGTGTCAAGGACACTGCACGACACTCTCGGCAAAAAGCATTTTCACTTATGCTGAGCTGTTACGATGTCGTTACAGATATACTCAAAGTCTTGGCAACGAACTTAGCTTATCAATAGACTGAACTGCAAGAGCAAAAAGTGACAATGACTTAGTTGACATCGCAGGACATCGACATATCCTTTATCAAGATATATAGTTCAGCATTCTCATTTTTAATCTCTATTTACAGACGCAGACAATGCACTTTATAATTGAATATGCGAATCGCCTGTGTAAATATGTGTCATTCCAAATCTGCAAGCGTTGCATACCGTCTTTGATCCCCTAAATTAATACAGGGTGCATGAAAGATGGACAAACTGATAAGCACAAAAGAAGGCTTTGTGCGTCGAATAGAAAAACTTTGGCTTGACCTTGTTCTCAGACACATCTCTGCTTGATTCTCTCTACTCATGGCAAATTATAACCGTCTGCCACTTTGACAAGTTTATCAATTGAGTTTCGCTTTAGGTATGCTCTATATAATATTTATTTACTGTTGCCGCCATTGTTGCTGCTGCTGTATCATAGGTTCCCTTGTGGGCATTGAACTCTCGCCGTGGGCATAGCCCCCGACTGATTGACTCCATAGATGCAGGGATAGTCCCTCAAATTGTGTGTATTGCCATAATGGAACCGCCTTCGCCGGGCTCATTCAGCTTGTTGATTGTGCTGCGTTCATTTTCGCAATTGACACAAATGATTGTTATGAAGAATGTGCTGATTGTCGGCTAATTGGATAGCGTGTATGGTGAGTTGTTATTGTTATGATTACCCAAAAAAAAGCCAGTTTTTTATGCTGACGCAACCCATATGAGGATAAGCCTGATCTCTGCTTTTTTACTGCTGTTTGTTTTGGAAACAGTCCAAATAATTGCTTGTCATTGTTTTGTTTGTCTTTAGCATGGCCTTCATTAAACCAAACAGTAAGTATATTTAATTTTAAATTCATTAGACTCAAATCATTGTGTAAACATAGTTAAGTTATAAAACCAAAAAATAATCTAACATATATTTATTCAGTAAGTTTGCACAAGAAATTTAAAAGTTAAGCATTATTGCCAAGAGCACTTTTGATGTGAAATTTATTAATGGAAGTGACCAGTTTTATTAAATAAAAACTGTCATTTTTTATTCCATTTCATATAAAAGTAATATCTGTTTCGAGTTTCCTGCACATGGTTTGAATGCACTCTTATCCTTATCCTTATTATCGCCCACAGTAAGTAAATTTGTAATGTTTCAAAGAGCAAATATTTGCTCTTATTTTCGCCAATGTGCCAAATTCTCAGCTCTCTTAAATACTGGTTTCAATGTCGCTTAAAAGGAAATTTCATCTTGGCTTTCAGCGACGGTTGCCTTAAAGTGCTGTTCATGTTTATGAATGAAGACAAACAACTTTTCTTTTCCAGGAACTTTATATTTTGTATTAAGGGAAACCAGACATTTTTCAATTAGAGCTCAATCTCATTTTTAAGCCAGTGCAAAAAAAGAACACACACAAAACAAATATAGCAAATGTCAATTTTTTGCTACGTGATTTTCCAACTTTAATTAGTGAGGCAACAAGTGATGAGTTTTTCGGCTGACTTACTGACAAGGCTGCTGCTATTAGACAGTCTTATAATGTGAACAAGATAACAAAAATTCCTTCACAAGCATTTCAGGCAATGATTCGCATAAACCAGCCGAATACAAATGTTAACTTCATTGTCAGCCAGGCGTGAACAACCAAAAAGTTTCATCTGTTAATACAAAAGAGCAAGAATGCTCTAGTCGAGAGAGCTCGACTGGGAGATACCCTGAATCAGACTATTAAATATATTAATTCTCTGTAAATACAGCTTAAATATATGGTTACATCTACTCACTTATTGATGCTGAACAAGTATAAATACTTAATGGGACATGTTTAGATACCTCCTTCACTCTGTCCTTCCTTATAACCTTTCCTAATTTTTTTCTTTGCTCAGTGTGTAAAAAAACAAGTAAGAACAGTTGACTGGAGAATATCGAATAACAAATTCCCCTTCTGTTATTTCACGTTTTCATTAAATCCCCAAATGACAATGTACTATTTCCTGACAAGCAAGTATTCGAAATAAAAACGCTGCCAAATTATACGACTGAAATCTCTATAGTATAGTTTCTGCGTCACACAAACAGACTCAACTTTTGAATTTCATATGTACTTATGTTTATTAAAATCCTGCTGCCCCCTCAGACCTGCATATATCAGCAAGGGCATGGTTAACATTGTTATTGAGCCACGAGCAGAAGTTATTGCAAATTTTCAAGCAGCTGTATTGAAGTGGGCAACCTTAAAGATATTTTTACTTTTAAATTTGTAGTCCTTGGTTATGGTCATAATTTGTCATTTTTATGGCTTGTTAGAGGTAGTAAATTATTGTGGCGTGCTAGCCGTGCATGAATTTAGCCAAACATTCTCTGCACGCTCACCCCTTTCAATTGCCATGGACAGCATGGCGTATTCGCAATTACGCATACGACATGTTTGCGCGCACATCGTGGTGTCCAGTGTCTGGTCAAGAGCGCAAATGTATGTATGGTATATGCCAACGGTCACTTCACATTCATTTCCCGGCCTAATAATAAGCGACCAACGTCAACACTTTCGGCTGCACATAAAAATTCCACAGTGTTGATTTTAATATGCTCTTAATGGCGGTCATAAAAATAAATGAATGCACCATGCAAAATTTACACAATAGAAAAGTTTGTCAAAACCATCAAACACTTGCTGTCAGCCACATCTCAAGTGGCAGGCTAAAACCCATATTTAACTTGGTACAGACTTTTGATATATATTTGCTTGTCTAATATTCATAACTATATTGAATATTAATTTCATAAAATTTGATTGCACGACTTCCAAGTCTTTGGAAGATATTCTGTTTATCCAATCTCACTAATGGGTCTTGGCAGCAAACAAACTGAATAAAGCCATTTTGCGTAAATTCAGCAAGTGGATTGAATTACTAATTATCGGCGTCAATTTGACTTAATTTTAAATTTGCAGCTTGACTTCTCTACAGAAGCATTTTCGTGTACAAGTAAGTTTAATCCACAAATTAACCATTTGCATTTTTTCCATTTCAGTTTCATTGCAAAAGTTTGTTTCATGACGTTAAAAAAAAGTGTTAGCAGTGAATGCAGCTGGTCAAGCCAGTCGTGAAACACCTGATTATTTTTATTAAGCACAATATACCCTAGAAGAGATTTATGGCAGAACAAAAGAAGAAAGCTGAAACTTTGTTTATATAAGTGAAATTTGGCTCCTTCTGTTTTAAGCATGGGATATTCGAAATGAGTTATGTGCTTGGCATGCAAAAATAACAGCGCTGAGATGGCTTAAAGTTGGCTGACCAAAAGTTTTGAACAGGAAGCGGATGTAAGAGCTTCTGGCCAAGGAAGTGTAAGCATGTTAAACTCACAGGTGTTTGCAAACTAAGACAAGTTCGAGAGTCCAAGTTTCTTTGTTTTTCGGCCAATGCCAGCAAATTAAAAGCGCAGGTAATTTAATTAGATTCGGATTTCTGGCAGCTGCTAACACAAAAGCGTTAAGCAATTTTTCAATTTATTTAAGCGAAATCTGTGGCACACCTGTAAACCATAAGAAACAAGAAGCGAGTGGCAATCGAGAGCCAATCGAAAGCACCAGATAAATTGAATGGAAATGAAATTTAATCAAGCAGATGGTTGCGCACTTTTGAGTACACACATTTCGGCAGGATCTGGTGTGAAGCGCTGTGGTTAAGCCTTTTGGTCAATGAATGCTGCAAAATTAAGTAGATTTTCATGCGTTATTATCGAAGCTGAATAAGTTACAAACTCTGAGGCATGTGGTTAACCTTAATCCCTTTCACAACAGCACTCGATTTATCAAAGGACACGTCGTTTTGTTGGGTGGCTTTTTGCGGAGATTCAGTTTCTCTGGTTTTTTGCTTGGCATGCACACAATGTGGGTGGCATTAACCACGGCCCACTAAAGAAGTTGTCATATATGTTTTAGCCAAATATTTTCTTTGACCTGTGTAAACTTTTTTCGGCATTCCTGGGCTGCCCAAAAGGTCAGCCAGCTGCTAAAAGGCTTCGTGTCAAAAAGTTAAGCAATAAAATTTTCACTACACAAACCAAAATAAAGGTTTACGAGGACAAAGCTTTTTAACCAATGAATATTTTTACGAGACTAAGTCGTTATAGTAGGGGAATACAAATTAATTTTTAAGCTAATGGGAAATCCTTTACATTTTTTAACAGTTAGTTTTAATAGAAGAAGTTTCCGCTTTAGGTAAGAAAATTTCCATTAAACTCTAATCAGGTGCAATTTACAGGTACAACTGTACGTATCCTAATTCCCACTAAGTAAATTGAGTACATTCATAAACATTTCGACTTATTTCTATGAGTTAGGTGAATGCCTTTGGGGTAAATATTTTTCCTTATTAATTAAGATGCTATAAATTTCAGATATAAAAAGCTTAAGGTCAGCTTCAAATGCTGGTTTAGGAACTAAATAAAAACTTCCATAACTTAGAGCACCCCCCATAAGCTTCAAATGGTAGGAGTATTGAATGAAAGCTTTTTGAGACTTTTGAGCTTTAATACAAAAGTGTCAAGGATATCCTAGAAAGTCTGATGACGAATATTTTGCTTAAAGCTTACTAAAGTGTAGGCACATATAAGTACAAATTTGTAGATATAGTCGACGTCTTCTTAAGGAATACATTTTGAAGTCCCTGGTTTTAATTAACACTCTTGGTCGTGACTGCAGGATAATTATGGATATGTTTCAAGTTTCATAAAGCTAAGTGCATGACGAACAAGTTTGAATTGAGCCAGCTGATCAAGAATTTATATATATTGGAGATTGGAGAGCTTTCTTTAACTTAAGATTTATTGTTTTATTTATTCAATAATTTTATTGCTTTTAAATTAATGATGCTTTTTATGCTTATGAACTTAGATAATCCATGTAGATGCTATCTAGCTAATTCAAAGACATTTATATATATATATTATATGTTTGCAAGTCTGAAGTAAATATTAATGTATTTGATTTCAATGTATTTGACCCACAATTGTCAACAACAAGCAATAGTAACATTATCATCCGGAAGTAAAACTTTGCATAAACAACACGAGTCAATGTAACACAATTCCAACAACAATGACTCAACTGAAAAGCCGCCCGGCAAATCCCTCAATAACAAAAATCAGCTGTTTTTCGCTCTCCGAAAGCTCGTCGATGTTTCTTCAAAAGCTGCCGCAGTTTACAAAGCAATCGGGTCAACGCTGCGTATGCGTTACATTTCACTTTCGCTGCGAGCCTTTTGCCGACAAAGAGCACGAGGAATGGGACAAGGACGACGATTGGCGGCTGCTGCTGCCGCTGCCGCTGCTCCTGCTGCTAAGGCAATTTCGTTTCAATTTCCATTTCAGTTGCCGTGCTAAACTCAACGCGAACAGTTCTGTGTGCCACTCCGTGCAAATAGGCTACAAATCGCGCAAGTCGTGTGCGGATTTTCAACAGTTTTGAAGTTGGTGTTGTTCGCCGATGCGGCCCAGATAAGCAGGCAACGCGAATTGTGCAAGAAACAGCTCGATGTCAAGTGGCACTCGCAGCCACAACTTAAAATTAGTGTGTGTGTGTGTGTGTAAGTATGCGTGTGTGTGAGTGTGTGTGTGTGTGGGCTTGTTAGTGTGGACTTTAATATTGCCCAGCCAGCAGTGAGCAGCCAGTGAGCGTAAGATTTTTATGAATGAATTCTAGGCAGCAACTGCCTCTGAGTTGCCTCTGTGGCAATTGTGCACTGTGGCCTCTTAAAGGCATCGCGTGCCTGGCATGTCAATAGCATTCCCATTGCCCGATTCGATATATATTTATATATATCGTTGCCATCATCAGCATTGGCATCAGCTGGTGTTTGTCTTAATGAGCTAACAGCGCTACCAAAGAATCTTCAGACTGTCGACTATGTTATGCAAACAATGTTTACGGTCTGCTTGTCGGTCCCCTCGAGTTAAGGCTTAGATGGTAAGATGTAGCTTCTTGAAATGTCAGCGATTTAACAGCTATCAGCGTGGCTTTGTAGTCAATTTTCGATTTGCATTCTTAACTGTTCACTTTCCTTTTTGATGTGCATTCCAATTGGAATTAAGAAGTACTTTAAAAATGCTATAAAATATTTGATATGAATTCCAAAAAACAGAACTTTATCTCTACTAATTGACACGTATACCGTATTTATTATCATTTGTGCGCATTTATGCTAGAGCTTAACTTTCTCACATTCAAAATTTCCAATAAGCTGCAGAAAGCAGCAAAACTCTGGAGCACTTTTAAGTAAGCCTTCTTAGCACATTTTGAAATATTTCGCTTAACTGATTTGTCAGTCGGATGCAACCTTATCTAATTGCTTAAAGCAATTTGGCTTTGCCAGTCTATTTTAGGAACATAATCCAATTAAGTCCGCCTCAGCAATTTACGGGTTGACTAAATTTATAGTCGAATTTCGTGCGTTTGTCACAAACACAAATGAAATTATGCCAAATGAGCAAGCATAAATACCATATACATATATATATATATATATATATTAGGCGTTAATCTGAAAGTGCTATAAATGGCAATTTTGAATGCATAATATATTACAAAACATGCAATTTATTGATAATATATATATCAAACAAATTATACGCAGATTAACTTAACTCGCCGCCATTATTCAAAAGATTTAAGCGCAGTAAAAATGCCAATTAATTGTATATTAAATTTGAAATAAACAGCTCAGACTGGCCAGCAGGACTAGATTTAAGCTGTGAAAACGTGACCAAACTGTTAAATGGAAAACACTTTGAGCTTGTAAAAAGTTGTTCAAACGGCAACAAAAGACTTCGCTGAGTATCACGTTCAATACTCCGGTACTGAGTGATTGTTGTCGCGACAATGGCCTGTCCAAATTTTGCTTTTGATAACAAAAACGTGGTATGAACTACAGGCAAGGGGAGGCATGGACAGGTGGAGCAGGTCAAAGTCAATGCTTATGACAGGCTAACACAAAAAGCCTGACATAATCTCGGGCTGACATCTCAGAAGGATGTCATTTGATCATGT
The DNA here is from genome assembly GCA_035044325.1 of Drosophila nr. medialis 2 BK-2023a. Classification (NCBI taxonomy): domain Eukaryota; kingdom Metazoa; phylum Arthropoda; class Insecta; order Diptera; family Drosophilidae; genus Drosophila; species Drosophila nr. medialis 2 BK-2023a. The sequence goes on along the minus strand of JAWNMH010000397.1, from coordinate 6,794,751 downwards.
GTACAGTGTACAGCACCCAATCGCAGGGACTCGAATGGCATACAGATAACTCTGCCATTGGGGTTTGATGAGAGCAGTGTTGTTGCCATGGTTGCTGCCATTAAGTACGACACACGCCAGCCAACTGACGCCTGCTTACATTAAGGAATTTCGTTTCCGACATTGCGTATACGTATATATTAATTGCCGAAATATTTGAGATGGCGGAAAGACGCTTAAAATTTTTACAGACCTCTTTTACAGTTTACTGCGCGCGCCTTGGCACGCAACTAGGGGTTGAAAGCCGATCCGAATACCAACAACAACAACAAAAAACAGGAGAACCCGTTCAAACTCCTCTAAGGCTCTAAGCACGTGTGTCTGTATTTGTGAGTATGTGTGAGTGTGTGTGTGTGCGTATCGTTACAATCAAAGCTCATTCCAAAAAGGCAGTTGACTTGAAGTCAACCGGTCAAAAGGCCACAGTCAACATTTTAATTGCGTCTGGCTAAAAGGATTTACGGGGCGTATCCACTGAGTGCCTCTCTCTTTGCCTGTGTGTGCGTGTGTGTGTGTGTAATCCGTTTAAGTGTGGTGTGCGTGTGTCGCAGATACAAACACGCACACACACACTGACAGACAGACAGAGCTCACTGTCAGAATCAAGCCTAGACCAAAACAACCGGTTTAACCAACTTAACCACAAAAGCAGCTTACAATACAATCCTGCACACATAACATGCCCTAATAGGCAACTGGCCTCAACGTATACATCAAGTGCATCAAGTACGTGTCCTGGCTGGCCACACACTGCTGGTAAGTGTGCCCAAATTACGTATACGCCACATAATTAAATAATAATTGCAAGCATTGCTTAACGTCATATCTTATTGTGAATATTATCTTTAAGACTTGTTTATAGATACTTAATACTTTTAAATAAAGTTATAATATTCGCAGCACTTGCCCTGCCATATTTATGTCTGAGCTGAAATATCACATTTTATGTTGTGCTCTGCATAATTATTTGAGTGTTACTCGCGAATTTGGATTTTTCTTTAGCGTCGAAGCTTGTAGCTGAATTTCACAATATTCACAAAAGAATGCTTCCGTTTCTTTTTGCCACCTTAATTTTTGTTTGATTTTGGGTAATTCAATATACGTAATGACGATCATCTGTAATTGTCACTATGCGGAGTAGTAAAATATTGTGTAGCATCAGCTAAAACTAATATGAGCGCAGTTTGTAGTCACTTATTTATGTGCACATCTTTATCAAATTTTTGTTGTCTTTCGCCAGTTACTGACAGTAACTGAATAATGCAGTGCGCTTAAGTTATGAAGGGCAACACCAAACCATACACAGCTCACAGCTCAGATAACTCTTACGGGCATTGGTGTCGAAACACATAAATTGTCAGAACTGTGGCGTAAACTGGGCGCTGCTGATGCTGTTGATGCTGCGCTGATTGTTAGCCAAAAAGTGTCGCAACAACAAGCAGAAGCAGCTAACAAATCCACTTGGCGAACTAAATAAAACACACAGCTGAACAAAGTGAGAAAGACGCGACATAGTCATACAAAAGTCGTGCTGACAAATTTGTGAACAAAAAACAAATGAGCTACCCCAACAAGAAGCTCGGACAAGCAGACAAAATGCTGAAGAGGTTTCTTCCACAAAGTAAAGTGTTGATTAAGTTGCACGAAAAAAAACAAAAACAGAAACAAAAGTGGAAAACACAAACTAAAACAGCTTTAAGACTGTATCGGATTTGCATGACATTTGCTACTTTATATCAGAACTGACTGACGGATAGATATTTTAAGGTGGCGCACAATTTTAATTAGCTGATGTGTTAAGACTCTCAACTGGCCAAAAAGGAGCACAGCACACAAAGCAGTTAATGAACTCGCATTTTCAAATTGCTTACGAAATAAATAATGTATTAAAAACACAGAAAATGATGAGGAAAAGTGTTGGTTTCAAATTAAAAATGAAAGTGAATTGCACAAAATAGATGATCAGAGCGAGAAAAGTATTGCAACTAATATTTGTAGTAGGAAGCACAAATTTACAAGAATGACTATTCTTTAATTTAGGTATATATAAATATACTCATTTTATTTGCAATAGGGAACCATATTTCAATTGTGTTTTATGCTTGTAATCTGCGAAGTTTATCAGAATAAATCGTTTGCAGTGTTTTCTCTCCACTTTTCTGCTCGAAGTTTCTTTATTTGCAGAGCATAACTATGTTTCAACTTCTTTGCGGAAGTTTTGCTGTATACCCGTTCTATATATATGTATGTATATATATATATATATAGTTATTCCCTGTTCAGACTTTCCAACTTGTCACATACAGAGAGCATAAATCATGCACACACGCACACTGGCTACTAGCGGCTATCAGCATGTGGCAGCGACAAACTTTGGTACTATTTTATTTTTATTTGCACCCCGGAGGGGATTGAGGGGAGAGGGTGTGGAGGCCACAACTTGTGCCTTTTACGAGGGATGCTGCGAACGGTTCAAGTGAAACATTTGTTTTCGCTGCCGTTTACAACTTCCGCCTTGGCTTTAAATGGCCTCAACGGCCATTTTGCATAGGCTCAGCCCAAAAGCCTGCCGCACTCGGAGAATAAAGAGACCACAGAGGGATGCTCTCTCTCACATACGGTTGGATTTCAGTTGCTCTGTGGCAAATTAAGTTAGTTGTGGCTGCGAGCAGTCGCAGCCAGCGTCATGGTTAGTAATCATTAGAAGACTTGAAGATGATATGTGCCACAGCATCCACAAATAGATGTCAGACAAATGACAAACTCAATGCCATTGTGCTCTGCACAATTTCGATGGGATTTCTTTTGTCTGCCGATGGAGTGTTTTGTGCTGTCTCACTTACGCTTGCATAACAGTGCACAAGTGGGCTAAAATGTTAATCAAATCAGTCATCGAGCAGAGAAAAGCCATACAAACAGAGAACAATATGTTATTCAAGCTACCATTGTGCCTAACTGCATAGGCATCAACTTTATTGAATTATTTCTTTCCAGTTCAGTCATCTTACAGACGCAACGCATTAAAGTACGGGTATAAATCATATTAAAAAGGCAAAACAAAAGACTTAAGCACCTGATGAATGCTAATGAGAAACCGGTAAATTTGTATAAATATTTATTACATATATTTGGGATAAGCGGCTTTAAAAAAGTATTTGACTTTTTTCTTTCTGTTGCTGTTCAGGTCAGCCTCATTATGTGTTTTTATATTCATGCTTTTCAAACTTTGTCGAACTGCAGAGCGTTTATTACCTTTATTTATTTATTTTTTTCGTTTGTAAATAAACATCGTTTTGCTCTTTAAATATTCATTTATTACTTTTGCGCCCACTAAATAAATGGATATGGAATTTTTATGGCTTTTTATTTTGCATGCATTTTTGGTCACGCCCTGTCTAAGAGACGTTAGCAAAACAGATTAAAAATTGTTCCACAATCTATTGGTTTCAATTGATACGTAATAAAAACAAAGAATACAGGAAAAAATGCACAAACCAAATATTTGCTTAATTATTTATATAGTTTTGTAAAAATTCTGCTAGAGAGAGTTGGGTAACATATTTCTTATGTACTTTAATCGTAAGGGCTCTTCATTTCCTTTGTTTTTGGCAATATCTTCTAAACAAAGTGCGCAGCATTTTCCCTTTTGCGCAATAATCAATAATCTTCAAAAATAATAAGTATCGAGTGGCACATTCAAATGCTGTCATATGGAAACACAACATTGGCTCTGATACGGAAACAATCAAAAAATTAAATGAGAAAGTAGCTTTATGTTGAGAAGCTTAAAGTCTCTGCAAATACTCAAATTTCAACAAAACTCGAAATGTGTCAATTCCATTGTCGCAGTAGATTATGCCAAGCCTAGTGAGATTATCTAGAGTGTACAATATTCAAATGATACTAATTGGCTGGCATGGACTGTGCTGTCACATAGAGACACACACATGCATCTACTTCATCGCACGCAATCTGCTTTAATGCCAGTTTAAGGCAACTGAATGGAATTGAATACGAAAAAAGGCACACACAATAATACCCATCCACACCCACACACACGCACGGACACACGCACACCACCCATATGAATACCAGCTGGAGCGAATGCGTAAACAGTAAGCGGCGGACATTGACAAGGGGTTGGAATGAGTCCACCGAACGGAAGCACAACAAAATTTTAAAAATAAAATGGCGCTGTAAACAGACAAAAGAAAAACATCAAGACAAACGTCAGGGCAGAGCCGAAAGCAGCAGCTGACGGCGAACAAAGCAAAATGAAAACAAGTCCGCTTGAGTCAGGCGAGCACGACTGGGAGATACCCTGTACACAGCTTTTCAAAATTTAGCAAGCTGGCTGCAAATAGTTTTTATGTTCCGGTTAACAAAATCGGTGTTATTGGAATAGAATATTTATATATTAGAATAGAATAGACTATACAAGAGTAGAATCGAATGGAATAGAATATTTATTGCTATCGGGAATCGATTTGTATCGATATTCGCGATACGATAAACCAGATCTGCGTATTTTATTGCCAATTTAAAGTGGCTAACTCTTAAATTCTTATTTTGATAAATATACCTTATATGCTCGATCATGTTTCCTGCTGCCTGCTGATAGACATTTGCACAACTCGTCATATCCCTTTTAGCCATTTTCAATCAGGCTATAAACAAAACAAAATAAAACAAAATTGTTGCGAAGTATTTTAAGTAGCGCTCTGGTTGAGCGAGCGCAAAATGAGGAGAGTGTGTGTGGTGTGTGTGCGTGTGTTGTGTGGGAATTACTATGCTGGGTATTTATGACTTTATGCATTTGCCAGTTACGGGCTTTTACTGCTTGCCCGCATTTGCTTACTGTGCGCTAATTTATCTTTTCATGTATGATTGAAACGCCAGACCCTTTTCCCCATTGCCTCTTTCTGTTGCACATTTATGAAGTCACTAACGGCAGCCACTTTCGATGCACTTCCTTGTGGCAACAAATTATCAGTGCGAAAAGTGCAACACAAGCAGCAGCAGCCACACATCATTATTTATGCCACTCGCCTTGGCCCGCACATCGCCAATGAGACAGGACCCCAACAAATTTTGCAATTTAAAGCGAATTTGTTTAGCTAAGTGATAAACGATGCAATTTGTTTCATTTGAAAAGCACTTTCCAATTGCATATTGAATTATAGATATGGAAATGTCCGGCTCCATTTCACTTACAAATGCTGTAAATTGATTTGGATAATAATTTAACTGGCTTTTATTTTTGTGCGAATTCAATTGCCATCAATCAAAAATAAAATACCAAAACCTTTGCTCTAATTTTGTTTACTTTTTTTTATAGAGTGACAAATTGAAGTGGAATTCGGATTTATAAAACTTTTATTTGATTACTTGTTTATTAAATAACGTATATAGAAAAGAGCAATTTTTGTTGTTATAGACAGATAATCCAATGCTCAATTTTTAAATAATTAATTAGCTTATTTGTGACGCATTCTACAAATACTGGTATCCAATTTGTGTATACACTAATTAGCGTATTTAGCAAACCAATTTAAGCATAATAAATAAACACATGCAAAACAGAATATTTATATATATAAAATTATAATGTTTGCTGCGGGCAGTTTGAAGCATGAATGGCAAATATTTGCTGAAATGCCGATGGCGTCCCCGCAACACGCTCGACAATTGCCAATGACAAACAAGCTGGCTTTGTTTGGCAGATGGGGAAGATTAAATAGATTTGCGTTTTAATTGCTCATTTTTAAATGGTTAAGGTTGTGTTCTCAAATTATTGCTGATTATGAGATTTAGAGCTGTGAAAAGAGTTTGCCACATGGCTTCAATAATGACAACATTATAAAAGAACCCAAAAGTTGCACGTTATTATTAAATAAAGAATCAAGTATACTTTGGGTCGCCTATGGGCAATAATAGAACAGTTGAATGAACAACTCAATTTGATATAATGAGTGTGGATAATGAACGCAAATTGTCGAATGGCAGCATTATTTCTATCAGCGATCTGCTGAAGTGAAAAAGTCTGGAATACCAGGGAGGCGCAGCAATTAGAAGCATTCAGAGAAATTAAGCACGACCAAGGCACAAATTAATGTGTCCAAGTCGTTGGCCAGCGCCAGTGGGGCCACTGCTGTGATTTATGGCATCTGGAGCGTTGGCGAGGGTTTGGGCGTAGACCAACTAGGTGTTGGGCCAGCATGCATTAAAGGTGGCATCGTCAGCTGGTGAGTCTTTAATAGTGCCATCATAATTTGGCTAGATGCTGTTGCCTTTGTGGTTGCCTTTGTGGTTGCCTTTGTGGTCACGAAGGCCGACGCGACGGGCATCTCATTAGAGCTGCTCCTAATTGCGGCAAGTTTAGGAAATGAAACCTACTTATTTTCGTGCAGACAACAGGAAGCTAAAGCTGCCCAAATAGGTGCTTTTAATTAAAAATTATATAGGCGAAGGCCAACTTGTTAAGCAATTGCTCATACAGAGGACGATATGCCAACAACAAAAACAAGACCAACAAATGTTTGCCAGAATCATAAAAACAATTTAATTTCGCGTAGCTGTAAACAAAGCTAAATCCCAGGCAAACTTGATGCCAAAACCAAGAGATAGATAGTGAGAGAGAGAGAGATAGACAGAGAGAGAGAGAGACCGAGAGGGTGCCAAAAATAGTTAAAATCAAGACTGCCTAAGTCGGGACGCCATTTTCCAACAATTACGCAATAAACAAACCGGCAAGGAAACAAGACAACAGGACAGCACCAAAAACCCGGCACCCCGAATACACAATGAATGGAATACATAAATGCCGAAGCAACCAAGAAACGGAAGGAATCGGGGAAGTTGGTAAATATCCCAGCGCAATCTGTGCTGCCTTTCAGTCCCTTTATACCCAGCAGTCAAAAATAATAATAAAACATATTTGAAGGTATCAGCAAACTGCGCAAATTCATGTATAACATAAAACAGACCCACCTCTGCATCAAGGGCACTTGTTTCTAATACTTTCGGGTCTGAAAGTATCTATAAAAAATAAATAAGCAAGAAGTAAATAGTTACTGTCACAAACGATCCATATTTGAATAAAAGTAGTCAACATTTGCATAGAGGGTATTTGCTAGTCAAGTACCCTCGAAGCACTTCTGTTCACTTCCTTGAATTGATTTTTGTGTAAAAAATAAATTTCTTGAGCTTGGGAGATTTGTGTGCGCCAGGATAACAAGAGGAAGCTCAAAGATTGCCCGAAAAGTACAAACAGTGTGCCTTAGAAAACAAAAGGGGTTAAGTGGGTGATTTTTCTCTTTTTGTTGTAAAAGTATACGCTGAACTGCTGAGACAACTGTGGTCCAACCAAGGGATTTGACAGTTAAATGAGTTTACCAACTGAAGTGTTAAGCAGTGGGCGTGTGACGAGCGATCAACTTGTTCGGGTGCGAAAGAAAGACAAATCCATTACCGGATTCAAAAAAAAAGAAATCGAAAATGTCAATGTTCAAGGTTAATGCTACGATGATTCCAGCCTTCACATTAAATCACTTGACTTTTAAGGATTTTCAAAGGTTAACACCATAAAGAGAGGCATGGGATCATGCAGGCACTTTCAGCTCTAATTGACGCACCTCAGCGAAGATGATTCGATCGTTTGTTTGCCAACATCAAATCAGAAAAGAACTTCAGCAGGATATTCATTCATTGTGTTATCATCCAAGTTCAGTGAACTCATTATAACGCTCGGTAAACACCACGCAGAGCGCTGAATTTTAATGGGTGACTGCTTATGACAGACGTCGGCGAGAAGGACTTCACAGCATGGGGACTCAGCCAAAGTGCCGTCAAAAAGTCATAAACTTGTCACACACTTTGTAATCTACATATGCTGTGCCACTGCCACACCCATCAGTCTGCATCTGCTCTCCTCTTGGACAGCTGCCATCACGTTGCGTGCGGAATTTTACAAAAAATATATATGTATATAAATTTCGTTAAGGCAGTCGTATGCTTGAAATTGCCAAGATTCTGTCAAAAGGTATACTCTACTTGACTAAGCAAGGCAGCCGCAAGTCGTTTTCCAGTACTTCCACATCCGTTTATATCCTGCACCCAATAAAATGGGTAAAAGGGTATATTGGTTTTGTGAAAATGTATGTAACAGGCAGAAGGAAGCATCTCCGACTCCTTAAAGTATATATACCCAGGATAAGGATCAACATTCGAGTCCGTCTGGCTGTATGAACCTGCGGATCTCAGGAACTATAAAAGATAGGGACTGCAGATCAAGTTTACTTAATTTAATTTACATTTTATCGATAACTGCTTCCGTTTCTGGAATATCGATACATTTAGATTTTTGCTAGCATCAAAGAAACAATTTTAAAGGCATTTCAATTTGAAATCCGTACACAAATCATTAATCAACTTCATCAAGATCGGATAAGAAACACCTATGTTATAGTCGAAAATATGTTCTCAGTTTGATCTCATTTCTATAAGCAGTATGTATATATGTATGTTTGTATGTGCATTCGTTTGTCGTCAGTCAGTTCGGGGTACTTCGGGTCAGTTCGGATAAGTTTGGATCAGTTCGGGCTTGTGAATAAAAATATGGGTTGCCTTTGTTTGTTTTTACTCCATAGTCTCTGTGCCTGCTTTAAGAAAGGAGCTGCTTACATTTGGGTGCATATCTTTTTAAAGGATATTTGGCAATGAAACTAGAATATATTTAAAAGCTGGGTGTGTCGAAGTCGATCTCACTCGACTACAGCACTCTTACTTGTTTTTATATATGTTCACTAACTAGCACCTGGTGCAATTCGTCAATGCTCTAATTAATTCGAAAGGCGTACATTGGATTTAGCTCATTAGCACTAACTAAGCAGCAGGCTGCCTTCTGGCCAGGATGCTGTCCGCGTCCTGTTTTGTGGCCTGCTGTTCACTTGCCACGCAAATTAAAACTTTTCGCACAATGTTCCCATGCTGACTGGCTGATGGCCAACGGGCAAAAAGGATTTTGTTCACACTGCACATTCCGTTTTAATTTGAATGCAAATGAGTTAACTATGCGGACAGGTGTCAAACTGGCAAATCATGTGGCGAAACAACAACGAACAAAACATACTTCGACAACAATAAGTATGCACATCGAGATATAGTGTAGAGAGAGAGAACAAACTTTGTTACAGTAAAAATGCTCAGGGAACAGCATAATATGACATACTATTCTCTTATGCCGTAAACCTTTTTATTGAGCTTAATATTTATTACTTGTTCGTTTTTTATACAAATATTTGTTTACTTAACTTCCATTTATTCAGAACTCAGTATTGTTTGTTTAAGCAATAAATTGATAAGAATTAAGCTGAGAACTTTAAGTCAGCCAAAAGCCCCAATAGCTGCTCATAAAACCTGATAAGGCGACGACTTTAAAAACTTTTCAAGCTGCAGTAAATGTGGATGAACTATTTACCCCTATTTATCCAAATGGTTGTGTGTGTGAGTGTATGTACATATGCACATGCGTTTATCTCCTGGAAAACAGTTTGGAAAGCATTTGCCGCTACGAAGTTGGCTTTATTTTATAGCACAAAATTTGTTGAACAAGTTTTTCGCACAGTTGGATTGCATTTCAATTATAATTCGCAACTGTGCGGAAGTGCAGCTGGGGCAACTAAATTTGAATTTGAGGCAGTCTCAAAAGGAAAATGACGCATTATGTGGATAACTGTGGATAGTTCATGTACGGCCAAGATGAATGATTAAAAGAATCAAAATTTACAGTTACATATAAATAATAATAATAATTAAGCTTTTTGGAATATAAATTTAATGCAGACTCCTTAATTAAAATTAAAAAATACTGTTGAAGATCAAAAGTGAATAATTACATATCAAATGCATATTAATATTCAGGTGAGAGAAAGCCTTTAAGGTCATAAGCCTCTTTTACAGTCGACACCAGCAGCATATAAAGCTCAAATGGTTTTCAATTTTACTTCATCTATTCACACAGGTGAAACATTGAAATGAAAGCGTACAAGTTGTAAGCATAAAACATTTTCGTTTATGTAATAAATTCTTGCTTGCCTTTGTATCAATGTGGAAAGCTTTGAGTATTTGTTTATATCCTTTCATATTTCAAAGAAATTGTATTTCATTTTATGCGCTTTGAGGGTTTTACGCAAGAAAATTGTGTAACCATTTCAACTCGCTGTGTTGCAAAACAAAACCTTAAATAATCAGACCGTCCCACGGGTCGTACTTCATCACATAATCCGCCTTGTGCCAAATATTGGCACATGCCAACAATATGGGGGTACTAAGGTCCGAAATGAAATAAGTTGACAACCAGATTGTCCCCAAACGGGCCAAGAAGCCAAGAGTTGGTGAAGTGCCTCAGCTGAAGCTGAAGCCAAGGCAAGAAGCAGAAGCTGTAGCTCAACTGGAAATTCAATTAACCCAATTGGCGGACTTCAACAACAACTCGAACTGCCCAGTCTACTCGCTGGCCGGAATAATTCCCCCAAAAATATGCTCCTCAACATAATGAAAGCGCTGTGAAGGCAGCGACAGCAGAGAGCAAGGTCAAAAACATTAAAAGGGCTTAAGATAGGCTACACCCTAAATACCCAGAATAAAAAGGGTTGTCATGACCCATTGAAAGTCATGAGAGCTAGGCAAAACAAATGCCAGAAATGCAATAAAAAAAATCGCAGCTTAAAAAAGAAACGGCGAAAAAGTGGCAAAAAGAATTTGCTGTGCATAATTAAATTTTTGTGTGAATGTGTGTATGTGTGAGTGTAAGTGCGTGAAATATGCGCTAGAACGGCAACTTAAATGGGAGACTATTTGTAGATCTGTTTGGCAGCCATAGCAATGTAATTGAAAATGTTTATGGTCGCCACAGGCCAACAAAAAAATAAAAACACGGAAAGGAAAGCAAGAAAAACGATTATCTTGGGCATGCCGAATATTTCATATCCTTTTAGAACTGAGTCAGCCTGCCAACAGCTATCATTCGCTATCCTCAAAATCCAACCAATGGTTGCTCTTAAAACTATGTGATTAGGTAATCCAATGCCTGTAGCAAAAAGGCGGATATCTTCAAAGATTTAACTAAGATAGCTACAAAACAGACAACAGACAGACGAGCAGGTCTATATCAAATACACTAATATTGCTGTGCAGATGACCACTTCAATGTATTACAAACTTTACGATAAAAGTTTAGGTAATGGCTGTAACAAAAAGACGGATAACTTTCAAGATTTAACTAAGATAGCTTTAAAACTGAGGAACTTAGTAGCAGACAGAGAGACGAACAGGCCTATATCAATTTGGTTAATATTAGTGATCAGGAATATATAAATTATTCAGACGACTCCTTCAATGTATGACAAACTACACGTTAGAATTATTAGACTCTCTCGGCAAGTGTGTGAAAAGGCAACCACAGCAGCCACTGCTGGTCAAATTTATGCGCAGACTTTGCTGTACAAATTTGTCTGCATAAATTTATCTAGCCAGGCTCATTCGGTGTAGTTTCTGGCAACTTAGTGTGTGTGTTTGCGTGTGTGTTTGCGTATGTGCGAGTGCTTGCGTGGGTGTTTGTGGGTTGTCAGCACATTCGACTCGGTTAAGATGTCAAAGAGGACCAATGGAAAATCTTCACTGTAGGCATTCTTAAGTAATTTGGCAACTTGGTTTTGACAAAATATTAACTCGAGTGGTTTACTTTTTTCGAGTTTTGACTGTTCAATGCAGCAATCATATAAAGTGGAGAGTGAAAGTCTGACAGAAAATCAGAACTCGATTGCAAATATGCATAACATTGTTGTTCGATGTCCTACAAATGCAATCGGCAAGAAATCTAGAAAACACAACAGCATTCCAAGAATTCAAATTAAGAGAAAGAATTCAATCAAAGAGGCTGCTTTGGCTTCCGAAATGAATTACACAATTGCTCAACAATAACATCAGTATGGAATATAGCAAATTTAATTTTCTTGTAAGTTCACGCTGAAACATGTCTAGCATATTTATGCCACCAAATAAACATGGATTCTGACTCAGCTTTAATAACAATTTGACTTGTCTAAAACGCAAGATAATTAATTTAATTTGTATCCTTTCTTGTATTTTACACAAGACAAGCCTCTAGAAGTATACAAAATCGATTAGACTTTCAAAATTGTACCTTGAAGTTTTTTACACATAAAGTTTTGGCTTTAATCGCATCTTATTGATGTGTCAGCAGGTCACTAAATCACCGGAGATGATCTGTCGAGCGCACAAAGTAAAAGTTTTTTGTCCGAAATAAGACACGTGCAGCTGAAGTCCTGGCTTCGGGCCACGTTTAATTAATATTTATAGCCTACACTTCTACACGTCTGCAGCCGAAGGACATAACACAATTAATTTAATTGGCTGCCACTATGCACCAACAGGCATAAATCATTTATCACAGCACTCTAAGGTATATGTATGTATGGTATATATACATTAAGTCATATCGATCTTGTGTGAGGTAAGCCAATGTGGCACTTGGCAAACGAGTTTTGTGTGATTCCATTTTTCTTTTATTACCTTTTCGCGATTCAAGTGACGAGTGTCTTGGCTAAGTAGGCAATGACAATCGCGGAACGGGGGGAGGAAAGGCGGCATATAGAGCTGAGACACCGGCAGGGAAGGCTTTGAGCTTAAAGCAAATCAAATAAATTGCGAATATAAATGTTAAGTGGAAAGCGCTCGAAGTTTTCGTATACGCGAATATGCAAATTGCTTTTAGCTCTGATTTTTGCTTCACATCAAATTTATGCCCGACACCGAGCTTAAGGCAGGTGAAACTGTACAATATATATATATATATATGTATACACACATACATATACGTTTATATATAAGGGCTTTAAGCATCCGAAAGTTTTTGTGCCCGCAAGTGTTTTTCATTAAAATGTGTGGGATTCTACATTAAGCAGCAAGGCGAAATTCATAAACAGGCTTAAAAATATATACATACACTCAGATAATTATCACCTTGAATATTTGAAGGTCTTTCTTATCAATTTCTAAATAAATTAATGTATAAAACAATTATTCATAAAATTAGAAAGACTTTTTTCCATTTTTCAGAAATATATTTTTTAATAGTAGAACATTTTTGTCTGAAGTTGGAATGCAAGCTTAATTCTGAAATGTGGGAAAACTTCGAATTCAAAAATTATACATTTTTGAAAAATACCTTCAGAATAATAGGGTGAGTCCGATTTATTTTCTGAGTGTATATATGCAAATATATTTAGGCATTTATATATGTATGTATGTATGTGGTTGTTGGCTAAAAAAATTATGACATTATGCGCAGATTTTGTGCTTGCCTCTGGTTGGGTCACTCTCTCCTCTCTCTTTCTCTCTGTGTGTTCTCTCTCTCTCTCTCTCTACCTTCAGCTCTATGACAGCCTCACTTTGCCTTCTCTGTTTGATATGACTGCGGCAACATGGGAACGTATTTTATTTGTATTTTCTATATATTTTTGGAAGAATTTTAATGATGAATGGGCACGTCAGAGTGGGTATGTGTAAGTTGTGTGTATGTTGTGTATGTGTGTGGGTGTGTGCGGGTGTTTGTGTTTGCCTAAAATATCTACATAAATTCGTGCAAATATGTAAATGTTTTTCAGAATTTTTTCCATTACTTCTAAGGAAATTAAATTTTCAAACAGTGCTGCCAGAATATATGGTGTGGCAATCTGGGCATCTCGGAATCAAATGTCTAAAGTTGAACGTAAATTTGCTAGCGGGACCAAGCCCAGTCGAATTGGATGTTTCTTGGATTGCTTTGTCAACAAGTCAAAGCAAACTTGCAACAGAGAGTAACTATGGTAGCTAAATGTCAATTAAAATAAGTGAGAACTTTGCAGTCCGGCGTAACCGACTGTGAAATACTCTGATAGCATATCTAACACCATCTGATAACAAGTGTCACAGAGCAGAAATACTGATCTCTGAAGGAGACTTTTGGTATTGAACCGTACCAGTTTGTCTTTAAAAATGTGCTAGAAATAGGCTTTGTGAGTTTTGAAAGAAAATGTTGTTCTCTACCAGATTCTCTATATGAAAAGCAGATACCTAATCATTATCAATTACGTGTATGCTGTATCTGAGTAGTTATTTGGCTGGTCTCACGGCTCAATGGTACACAAAAAGTGGTAAGATTTAATTTAAGCCAAGGTCAAAAGCATACACATTAGGGCCAATTGACATTTATGTAAATCAAAAGCACAAGCACAAGTAGAAAGCCTGAATACTTGAAGACTATTGCCCCAGCTACAATCAGAATAATCAACCAACTAACAACAGCAACAGCAACTTAAACGACACAACTTTTTGAATACAATAACAACACTTAACGGCACAACAGCAACAAAGAAATCAAGGCTAAAATGTGTGTATCTTAGTACTTGTATATGGATGGGATAACATAGTTATATACATATGTATATATACATATGTACGTGTGTGTGTGTGTATGTAATCTACATGTGCTTGCATAAGTTTGTGTGGAAACTGTGGCAACGTTTTCAAGTTCATGTTGAGCCTTTACCGGATTCGACTAATTTTTGCGCAAACAAAAAAAAGGGGTTGCCTCTTACTTACACATAGAAAATCACACACAGACACACACACACACACACGGGCATGCTCAAAGTGAGACGTCAACAAAGCACAACCAACAGCTGTAACTGTAATAAACAACAAGCAGTAAAAGCAGCAACAGCAACTGAAAAATTGAAAATCTTTCGCTCGGCTCGTGTTGCGCAAGAGATTTTTGTCGCCAAAAAGTAGGCGACTCTGCCGGAAAAGCAAAAAAGAAAAAACAGCGACCAAAAAACACAAAGAAAAGCCAGCAAATGAAAGTTTTATTGCGATGCTGCAAGCGCAGTTGCACAGTTGAGTTGCTGCCAGTTTTTGGGGGAAAAAACGAATATGCAGCGGAGAATTAAAAGATTCGCCTTTAGATAAGTTTTGCATGTCCAGCAATCAGAAGAGACATGTAATCCCAACTAGACATGAATGCATTTCAATGCAGTATTCGTTTAGAGGCCATAAATTGAATGCATTTTTGAAATAATAATGGCAGTGCGGAATTCGGATATGTCCCAAAATGTGATTTGAAATATAATGCATTAAATATGGCAAATAAAATTTTAGAATACTCCTGACAAAGGAGAAACCCTAAGTTCAGCTCACGAAACTGTGCTTATTTATTTTCAATCATCAATTCCTTAATTTGGTCACATTATGCATAATAATCGAATATTGATATCGGAAATAGATTTGAATTGTAACGGAAACAGTTATCGATTAATTACGGGAACTTATATTTGAAGTCTCTGGACATGCCTTAATCGCATCGACTGTTTATGATGATCAACAAAAAATATACTTTGTGGGCACGGAGATACTTCCCTCTGCATGACTAGCGTATAAAAATCAAAGTGTGAGAAGTATTTAACCAATCCGTGTAAAAATCTGCGTACTTTCTTGCCTATTTCTGGGTACTTTCTTCAAGTATAAAAATATATTAGAATATCACTATATTCCCTTTAACTTGCTCTGGCAATGTGAACTTGAAGTCGTAGCACAACAGACTTGATTGTACAGAAAGTTTTTCTTGACTAACAGTTTGCCAACTAAATTTTCACATAATCTGACGTACTTTATTTATCTTGTGCCACCAAACTCAGCGCTGCTAACCAATCAACTCTAATTTAAATCCAAATGCAAACCCCAAAACCAAAAAAACCATTTCCAAAGCCATTTCTAACCTGACCACAGTCAAAGAACGAAAGCCGGCAGCCAGAGTTGGGTTATTTCAAATGCCGTGCGCAAAGTTTGCTATTCCGACAATTTAAATTGAAATTAGTGCTGGGAGGAGCGCAGCAGCAGCTTCAACCTTAGGAACCACCGCACCACCAACGCACCCCAGAGGCTCGTCGTCCAAATAAAACTCGTGCTGCGTTTGTTCATGTGAAAATGTTGATAAACACGCCAAGTGCGACACTTAGTCAAATATTTATTCTAATAAAATTGGAAAACGTGCAACCAGCAGTCGCCTGAAGCCCCACTCAGACCAGGGCTGTTCTCTGTCGTGATACGGGTCTAGTTGAGCTCAATTAGCACACAGCCTTAAGGAGGCTTAGAGTCATAACTGGTTACTTCTGTTCGGACAACTTGCTTTCATACAAGAGCCCATCTTTCCACCGATTGGCAGCTATATATGGTGATACGATCCAGCTGGCAGCAAAAAAAAGGAAAACGGATATATTTAAACTTTCCTCAGTCATCTCCTTCAATGCGTTACAATCTGCCCGACTTAATGACCCTCATTAAGGAAATTAAAAAGAAACAACAGGGGAAACATTTGACAGGGTAACAGCCAGAACAGCCATGTAATTGAGTTATTTCAGGCGTTGCTAACGCATGCATAACGCATAATGTTAGACTGCTCGACTAGCAGATATCCTGTATATATGCATAATAAGAAGAAATGCAGTTGAAAATATAAAACACTTTGGTAAATCTGAAATATCTATCTACCTAAGAATTATGAATATGAAATGAGTTATCATCAATCATATCAATATCAAGTGTGATTGAAACAAGTCTACAATTCAGAACATTCCAATCATTAAGGCATTTTTCAAGTCAATTATAAATTCGAATTATATCATATATCATTTGTCTACCATTTTGAATAAAATATAGAAATCGAATAGTTTGCTTGTTAATTGTATTTAGACTGCGTTTGCTTTAATTGGAAATACATTCAAGTTTTAATCCGAAATTTTAATTGGTGCAAGTTGCACTAGTAGACGCTAAGCAGGCTCACCAACTAAACCAACAAGCCACTCAACAGATCCTTATCAAGGTTTATGCCACAACTTGAAGCAGCAACACACAAGCGATTCGGCAAGAGCTGTTTCGTATCTTTATGCCATTCACAGCATATGGTAAATAAAATACACACACACTCAGACACAACTCAGAGAGACACCTAACGGGTCTCTGAGTGGCAGCTGCTTCCCCTTCACCTTGCCATTTTACCTTCCCCCCGGCTAGCCACCACTTACCGCACATTGTTAGTTGTGAAGATGCCGCCGAACTCAGGCCTCGAGCTTCTTGGGTCCTCAATGCATATGTATGTACATATGAAAGATGCTCCAGATAGACCAGCAAACACACACACACACTCGCACACACACATCCTGAGACACATAAACACTAACTGCCGTTTGCTCTGTGTCAATATGTATGTAAATAAGCGAGAAAACAAGTGGCTATAAATTTACAAGGATGCTGCCGTTAGCCAACAACATTGCGAATACGCCACCGAGGCCAAAAGCCGTCAACCAGGAGTAAATCCGCACGCATGTCTCTATCTCGGTGGCTGTGTGTGTGTGCGTGTGTGTGTTTTGAATGTGTGTGTAGGTGTGCTGTACTAACAATGCCCTTAGGAAAGGACACGCCAGCCTAGTGTAAAAATATAGGCACAAACAAAAATTGAGTTAAATAAAATAAATGAACGTAAACATGGCGGTGAAAACAGAAAAAGTGAGAGAGAGACGGAAAGTGAGGAAAAGCGAAGGAGCCCGATGAGGTGTGCATAAGTATGCGCATTCGTATGTATGTCTGAGTCAGAGCATGAACACAATATATCTATTAAGTACACTAAAGTACACCACTCGAGACTTGACCCACCCACCCACAACCCACCCACAACTAACCCACAGCCCACCGCGCCGTGTTCGCGCATATTCGCATTTGTTTTGTATGGTTTTATTGCCGACATCCTTGGAAGTTTGTGATATGTTTTTATTTATATAAGCGTGCCACGGCGAGTCATCAATGTTGTTGTTTATCGCCACACAACCAATGCTGTTAGCGTCCACTGGTAAGGGGTTTATTACGCTGCTCATAAAATGTCATCAAATTAAAAGCAATTTTGCTCTTACTTTTCCATTTTGGCTCGTAACAAGCTGCTCGTGGCGATAGAAAATGCTCAGATTATTCATCTGCTTCTGCCACTGCCCCTCGTACTGCTGTGCTGTGCTGCAATCAAGGTTATTAAAATTTTAAACGGCTTAAAGGTCAACCAGAGAGCGAATATCAAACCATTAAGGCTGTCAGGACCAACATTTAATTTCAGACTATGTCCTGCAAACTACATAAAGATGAATAAGTGTCCATTAAGTGTCCAGCTGAAATACTCCATAACAACTTAAAAAATTCTTCTTTGCGATAACAAAAGTTGTACGAGTTTTAAATTTAAATTGAAAGACACTTTGAATTTAAATTTTTTTATTGTTTTGTGATACAGTTGTACAGCGTAAGTAAAAAGTGGAGCGAAGCCATTAAGTTAAAGTTGTTATATCAATTTAAAGAGAGTTTTTGATTCACGATTAAGCATTCTACTTACAAAGTTTAAATAACTTTTTAGTCCACATTTTGCCACGAAACGAACAACTAATTGTCAGTTTAAGCAACCGCAGAGAAAAATGCTTAAAAAATGGCTGCTCGTGATTGAAAACATTTTTCCATCAATAAAGGCCCAAATTCTATTGTGTTTTGACAGTAATGCTCTTAAAAGTACAATGAACCCATTGTTTGATTGTAATCTTTCAACTGCGCACTTTCAGTATCTTCATCAATAATGCAATAATAAACACAACTCCTGGAAAAAGCTTTTGAGTCCTTCGTGTCCCTCGTTTAACCTTCACACTTTTAACAATTGGCGGCCTCCAACGACAAAAATATCAAGTTCTTAAGCCATAATCATTGGCCTACACATTATGTGACAATTTGCCTGCCAGCCTTGCTGGGGATACCACATTATTTATGTTGGCCTATTGAGTATACAACAACGCACAATGATCAATCATTTCCGGGCAATAGCCATAAGGCGCAGAGTGTGTCAAGACGATGGGACAGAGCCAAATTTAATATCTAAATGAAAGTTTAGATTGGCGCCATGGCTGATGAATTGAAATATTGCCGCACGAATGCGTTTTGCAGGTAGTCAAGCATGAAGTTGGCTCAAAGTGCCGGCTGAAGTGGGGGTAACGGAGAAGACCAGCTCCGAGAATAGATAAAAAGCGGCCTGAACTTTGCGCTTTAAGCTTGAGGCTGTGGTGGGCTGTGCTGTTAAAAAGTTGTCTTTGTGTTGCCAAATAAAGTCAACAGTAGGTAACTTCGAGATATCCTTGAAATTACAGCCGAAAATTTAACGATCGTCCGGAAACTCTATTAAGGCAGAGTAGAATTCACAATGGATAATAACATGTAACATATATTTTAGTGGATATTGCACATATATATTTATAAATATGTATATATATTTTAGTTGTGGCAGTAAAAGCTAAATTATCTTCTTAAAACACGTCTGCGTTCTTCTTTTATTTATACACAATGATTAAATCGTCTTCTTCTAATCGTTGGTGAGCACACAATTGATATCGATCGACATCGATATCAATGTTATACTTAACATAGATGCATGTTAGATTACAGAAGTTCTGTTATGTTACAGTCACAGAGCTACACCACTAGTAGCCTGTTATCTACATTACAAGAGGTCTGCTGGAAAGTCTACATTGGACTGATTTTTAAATCGATTTCGATTTTATGTTTGGTTGTAAATACAAATTTTAAAATATAAAATTCTGCTGTCTTATGCGCTTTGCAACTTAATCCCATGGTAAGCTAAGGTTTATGCCCTAAATATTTTGATTGGTGCAGGGTATGCAAAAGCCAAGCCAATGAAAGAGTTGAGAGGAAGGTGCGATTGTGTCCCTGGAACCAGCGCAACAAAAATATACAAAATATTTATTTAGGCGCAATCAATTTTATGGCAAATCGCTTCTTATAGCAACAGCAACAACAACAACAACAAAGGCAGCCAGCAATCGAAGAACATACGCCCTCTTAGCCAAATTTGCGCCCTGAATTATGCAGAGCTTCTCCCTTAGCGATGCGTGTAGATGTCTGTCAATGTGTACGTGTGTGTGTGTGTGTGTGTACTTAAGTGTTTCCTGTGTGTGTGTGCTGTATGTATGGGTGAGTGCTTAAACGTGCATGAAACTGCTGTCAACCAGCAACTGTAACAACAACAACAATAACATCAACACCAACGCGTGCATGCCAATTTTTGACAGAGTGCGTGTGTGTGTGTGTGGGTGTGTGTCGATCTTAACTTTTAAACTAATTTGAAATTTTAATTTAATTAATTTGTTTCCGTATTTCGAAAGAAATAAATTTCAATATCCGCTATGCGCTGATGTGCTGAACAACTGAGTAAAAGCAAAAGTTTCTGTATTCACAACTGACACTGAGCAAAATACGCTTGTCGAATTTGCCAAGCGATAAAATCAATATTAATAAAAATGCAAATGAATAAATATTCGAAAATACTATGCTTTGAAAAACTGGTGGAAATTTTAGCAGTTGTATTTATAAAGGCGATACGAATTAACTTGAACGTGAGCTAAAATTCAAAACATAAATAAACTTTTAAATAGTTTTAATCGTTTCCATTAAATGTTTAAATTGTTCGATATTTACGACATTCCAAGTATCCCATTACATTTCAAATGACAAATAGAGAACTCATTTCAATTTAGTTACGACATCGGCAGCATTATATATACACAAAATGACAATTGCGAAGAAATTTCATTAACTCTCCTGGTCTTGTTTCTCAATATATTTCCAGGAAGTTGCCATTTGCCAGCGAAAGAAAAGCAATTATAAACAAATTGAAGCAGCGCGCATTAAGTTCGTTAGCAACAAGGAGAACAACAACAACAAAAACATCAATAATCAAAAACAGCAACGGCTGCAAAATGTAAACGGCTGAAGGGGACTCCAGAACTGGGTACATCAGCTCTGCAGCTAGCAAAGTGAAAAGCATCGCAATAGCAAAAACAAAAAGTAACACAAAAAAACGAAAAACAGCCAAAAGACATAAAAAGACAGCAACAACAAGAAAACAACCGCAGCACAAGCAAAATACGCAACATAAATGAAGTTAACAATCTGTCAAATTGCTAAATTATTTCTGCTGTTGACAGCCTTCTTCTTTCTCAATTCCCCCAACGTCACCTCGTCCACCTTCATATCACCCAACAACAACTCGGCTCACCTCACCAACAACAACAGCAGCAGCAGCAGCAACAGCAACAACAACAGCAGCAGCATCTCGACGCCAGTTTTCTTGCCTGTCCAGCAGAACCCAAAGCAAGCTGGCAGAGTGCCCAAGACAACTGCAACAACGACAATAACAACAGCAACAGCAACAACAACAGCCACAACACTTGAAAGAAATTCAATTTGGAGCACAGCAACAGTAAGAAAACAGCAGAAACAACAGCAACCACAACAACAACAACAACACCAGCGTAATGCGCGTCAATTTGAACGTGGGGCACGTCAAATACAAAGCCAAAGAAAACAACGGCAACAAGAGCAACAAGAGCAACAGCGGCAACAACTACGTCAACGTCAACGGCGACAACAAGAACACCAGCAACTACAACAAGAACAACCGTCAGCAGCTGCAGCTTTGGCGGCACAGCGTGTGGCAGTTCTAATACCGTCATCATTTCACATGGATATTATGCATGTGCAACAGGGCTTTCAGCATTTTGTTGAGTTTTTTCAAGCGCATTTATCTAATGCCAGCGTCGATTTTCTACGTGATGTCGGTGAGTGCGCAACAGCATAAGCAACAACAATAACAGCAACTGGCAACAGCAACAGTCTAACACACACACACTAACACATACACACACACACACTGAGTTGTATGTTTATTTAAGGCCAGCTGTAACTGTATCTCCCACATTCAGTTTCTTTTCGATTTGCTCCATTTTTATTGTGGTTCCCTTTAGTCCTTCAAATCTTTGCATTAACACGTCCCTTTAACGATGTTTGTGTCTAGCTCCATCAGCATTTTTTCTCACTTCCGATTCGCTTGGGATGTTTAAGAAGATAAATTGGCAATGAAAGCTGTGAAACTCATCGAAGGCATGATTAAAACATATCTAACAATTTTACCAATCGAAAACGTATCGCATTGTTTGACCAACTAACTGATTACAACATCGATTTAACAAAGCAAGAAAATTTATTTTTCGTTCAAACTAATTAATTAAATTACTTGAACAATACGATTGTTGTTATTTTATTAGCCCGCTACTGCATTATGGCTAAGTAGCCATTAAAAGCAGCAGTAAAAGAATATTAAGTGATTTTTTAATTGCACTTGAAGCAACAGAATTACGAGAATATCCAAATTGGGAGAGACGTACATTGTCACTTATAGATATGAGAACATATGTTCCATATTGCTACTCTGATTAAATCTTATCTATTGTTCAAGAGGAAGAACCTTATGTTTTCTACTGCCTGTTATGCTTTACTTCATTACATCCTTTTCCCGCTTTTAATGCGCTCATGGCATACAAATAAGTCTACTGTATTTTTAAACTTAAAACATTTTTCCCGTTTCATCCCCATTTTTCATCATGCCCCACTTGGTTACTCAATGCATCATCAAAGGCAACATTTTGTGTTGAAGAAAATGCGAAGTGCTTCCCTTGAAATCGCGACTTGTTGAAAGGGAAAGAACGCATCTACTGCGACCATATCCAAATGCAGTTTTCTGCCATTTTACTCTGCGAAATTGTCCCCAATGCAAACTCAATTTGCATGCATTATGCGCATACTGTGCTGGAGGAAAAGAAAAGGAAAAATGCAGCTTTTTATGCTTTTTAAACTAATTAAATCGCAGCAAGCAAGTTTCTTGCCATGTTCTCATACTTATGCCTTTGGCTCAAACGTCTCATCAAGTTGCCAACTTGGCGGCTCTTCTATGTTTTCCTGTGTACTTACAACTTTAATTACATTGCCTTCAATTATGGGCGCGCAAAGGACTTGCCTGCGTCCTGAGTTTCTCCCCCGCCAAGCATCGATGTCATAAATATTGCTGTCCGGCAAGTGACAACTTACAATTTCCGCTTGAAATTTTTTGCGACTGCAACTGACTTATGAGTATTTTTATTTTATTACAGCGAACCATGCCATAAACTTAACCCAACTGTGTTGCTGTAATCCTGCCTCTTCCCAGCCATTTGTCAAGTCCATCTCCTTAGACTGCTCCCTCAAGCTTTTTATGATATTTCTTTCATTTTTTTGCTAAATTCATAAAAGAAGTAATGCTTTTAAATTTATGGAAGGCGCTTTAATAAATGGGGCAGCCTTCCAAATGCACCGTAACTGAAATCGAAACTAGATTCTTGTCAATTGTAAGCAGCTGCAACTATAATAAAATGAAATAAAATAATAATAAATTGTGGAAGTGCAAAAATATCTATATATATTTTATTAATTTCCTAAGCTGATAATAAAACCTAAACTAAAAAGATCAATCATAATGTTCCCATGTTTAAGTTGAAAAAATTCTTTTTTTTTAAATCGTGAAATGTTATATATTTCTGTCAGATAAACGATTAACGCTTAATTTCGCCAATTTAAAATTGAAAGCAATTTTTATAGAATTCCATCAAAAACTACTTAAAAAATCACATATATAGTTAATTGAATATTTGCTATTCTTGTGTTCATAAGCTAAATAAATTCGAAATTAAAACCTAAGCTAAAGAATTTTTTTTTTGTATTCCCTTGATTCTTATTTAAAGTTATAAGAATATTTGTATAGTGTCAGAATTAAATACTAAACTAAACTAAATTCTTTGAGTTTTTGAGTATATTATTTGGGATACTTTTGAACTGCCACAAATGGCTATAAACTTGAGTACTGCCAAACGGATAGTTTAATCTGCGACCAGTGCTTAACTTGGTCTGTCCAAGTTTTCGCTTAGTCTCCGGTTTTTTCCCAATCAACATGGCAGTCGTGTTGGCTGCTGGTTGTTTTCTTTCAATTTGCTTTATTTTAGTTTGTTTCAAAATAAACATGGGCAAGGAAAACCTTGGAGTTGCCGACTTTCTCACTTATGTGGCACCAAAGTTTTGCCAATTGCCACAAATTTTGTTTGGGACGGCGAAAGTTTAAATTTGATACCTTAAATTTACACAGTCCGCCGTTTGTTGTCATAAATATAATTGTCACTATTTCACCTGCTCATCCGCGGTTGAATCAAATAAATTGAGTTCCAACACAGAGACTGCATACAAAGCTTTACAAAGAAATTCAATTTTCTAACTACCCTCATAAATTTATACATTTTTTGTCTCTCTCTCTCTCTCTATCTAACTCTTTATCCCCCTCTCTCTGTCGCTTGGTTGTGTTGTCCACATGCAAAATAAATTCTATTTGCCGCAAATTTCTTTCCAAGTTTTTATGTTGCAAGATATTGAAATTGATTTTGTTTGCATATGTTGCAGTTAGGTCCCCATTTCTCTCCCACAGACACAATTTATGAGCTGACCACATGAGTATAGCTCGAGCAGAACCTATTGTCCTGCATTCCCATTTGCATGACCCAGTAAATACAGTTTAGTTTATGCCCACAGCCACACGACTTGGCCAGCATTCTCAGCATTTGCGGTGAGCCAACACACATATAAATTGTATTTCCATGCAGCGCCTACCAACCAATGCAGCAGGCAAAGCGACAATTAAAAGGTGCATGCTGCACCTGATCGAAAATAAAGTTTGTCAGCCTGCCTCGTTCATTGTGCTCCGTCCACCTGTGAATATGGAATATGCCATAAAATTAAAAACAAAGTGTTCCTACATATATGCATAATTTACTTATACTCCGAACCCATTAAAAATAGTAAAAATGATTTGATAAAGTTGTGCAAAAGTAGAAGAAAGCATCTTCGACTCCAAACTAACTGCCTGCGCTTCTAGAATTATAAATTCGTTGTCTTCCACTTTATATATAATATACCCAGATATTTATTTATCAACTGTAAAAATGCAGGGTATTTCAAGTCGAGCTGTCCTTGCTTCGTTGACTGTTGTGCGATAAAACCACAAAATGAAATTACCTATAATTAAATTCAATTAAACATGGGAATAAATGAATCAGGACGTAATGCATCGAAAGAAAACAAGTATTTTTAATGAACTTAATTGATTGAAAGCATTTGCTTAACAAGCCATTAAATTAAATAGTTTGTGAGTTCAATTTTAATATAAATATATATTGAGAGAAAAATTATATTTTATATTTGATTAAATTGTGTAGAGTATGAAAAAGGATTTTTTATATGCCGTTGGCACTTAGTTAGATTTCCAAAAGGCCACATTATAAGGCTGGTTTCAACAACGAACATTTTATGGAGCACTGTAGATTCATGTAAATGATGGCACTTATAACAACTCACAGCACTTGCCGGTTACAGTTGGCAGGCACTGTAGTGAACCGCAAAAGCACTTCAAGGGGAGCCGCTCTTAGTAGACTGCCTTCATCTTCACTTACTGTTTCTACACCTCTAAAGCACACACACACACACACACATGCACTTACATATTATATATATATATATATACACACACACACACACACACAAAGGGCTTAAATATTCAACAGTTTTTATACGCTACATAAAATGTTTCTGTTTCTTTTTCTTATTTTCTTTTACGTTCGTCTGCATTTTGCCATGTTGATGGCGCTGCTGACGCACAGATTTAAGTGGCTTCATTAAATTACTTGAGCTACCCAAATACACGAGCGTTGTAAAGACTTTAAATGCGGGCATTAATGTGGACACCGACGTGGACTTCGATGCCAATGGAAATGGCGTTGGCGATGGCGATGGCGATGTCGATGGCAATGGCGTTGACCCAACAAAGCAGCCGAGTCAGCAACAAACCAAAATGAAACAGTTGTCAGCAGACACTTTATCAGCATCCACACAGATACCAAAGCAACATCCAAAACATCAAAAACAACAAGAACAACAGGAGCGGCAGGAGCAGCACTCGGATATGGGCAGCCTTGGGGACTGTCATCAGCTGGCTGAGCAGCTTGCTCACGATTATAATAAGAGCATCGTCTTTTGGCCCTGTCCGCACATGAAAGTGAGTACTTACACAGATAAATTTACTTTTAAATTATTTTTTGTCTTTTTCCCGTTTTAATATCTTCATTTTGTCTCTGGCAAAGTGCTTTGCATAGATACATTTCTATGCCAGCGTGAGTTAAGAAAATAATTGCCAAAATTCGAAATTGCTCTATAACGTAATAAAATGTGCTTAGCATGTTTTTTACAATAAACCAAAACTGACAGCTTTTTTCATGTTGCATTTTATTTCTGTAGAATCACAATGAAAATGAAATTAATTTGAATACAATACACGTTCAAATATTTTATTCGATTTCCCATTTAACTTAAGAATGGGAACGGAATTTGAAGAAGCTATTGAATTTGAGTGAAGGCTTTAATTATAATGAAAGTGAGCCAATTTCAGTCATCTTGTTAAGTAATTGAGATTTGAAAATGGGAACTGCGGAAAAATTGAGTATAATCATTTTTTGGAACTTTTATTATGAACAATGCAAAACATGTGTTAATAATATCATGCTAGCGGATTTCCTCGCTGGTCTTATACAAAGTTTTAATCATTTTCTATAAAAGTTAAATTCAAATTTAAAACATTAGATCACATTTTGGATATTAAAGAGCAAAACTTCATAATGAGGTAACCAATTTTTGTATGTATTAGGCTTGAAATTTTCTGGCAAATGCTCATAACTTTTGTCGCATTATTTATTTTTATGGGACAACAACTTACGCATCAAGTTAAACGCATTATCTTTGTGCGTTAATTAAGCAACTCTTCGAGCCAACCCGTTGCCAAACGAACACTAGCAGCGAAAGGGAGCCCAAGCTGACCATTAGGTATTTTGCAGCCAAACTTTGCAACAGCACCTAGCAGAAAAGTTTGGCAAGCCAGGTCAAGTCAGGCAGGGTAAGGGCACAAGGCACAAGCAAATCCTGGACAGAAATTGTAAACATACTCAGACAAGAGCTGAGGCTAAAGAGGAAGATACAGAGAGAGCGAGAGATAGATAGAGAGAGAGAGAGAGATAGGCGGAAAAACCAAACCAAAAATATGTTGCAACGAAATTGCTCGACAAAAGTCGGGAAAGGCATAAAATTAGTTTTTGTCGCAAAATGCAGGAGAGCTCGTTAAAGTTGTTGTTGCGCCTAGCTTAAGGTGTATGCCAAAGTGCACAGAATATATCACAGAATTTATGAATAGGTCACAATTTGAAATTCTTCTGGGCAACTGTCATAAAGTCAAGTTTAGTTTCTTGACTACAAATGTGACGCACATTCCACTCTTCCTAGAAATATTTTGTTTAAATATATTTAAATCTAATCTCTTAGTCCTGACGAAACTTTTCATAGACTTACTTTTGCTTCAGGTCAAATTCCACCCATGAAAAGTACCAAATATTTAATTAAACATTTTTCCATGTCTTTGGTATATTCACATAAAAAATCAACCATGTAAAAAACTTTCACAATAGGGTATTTTCTCTTTAGCATTTCAAAGATAACAGTTGCCTTTTTAAACATATTTCAAGAGCAAAAGTTTTGACAATTGATTGACAAAGTCTTGCAAACTTTTGTGGAAATTTTGACATTTTATTAATGAAAACTTAAAGTTTGGCAGAAATGATGACACATTGCGACAGACTTGCTGACAAAACAGAGTGATTAAGACCAGTTACGATGAGCTATGCATTTTTAATGAGATTGGAAATGGAGATGCCTCGAAAATGCAGCTGAGACAAAAGCCAAATGCTGCACAAGAGGCAACAAGGCAGGGGAAAGCCAAAGCAAGCCAAGGCAGTAGACAGATAAAAGGCAACTGGAAAACTGAACTGCATTTCATTTGCATACAAATCATCCAATGGAACCATTCAAGCTGATCTATAGTGTGGGGCATGAGTACGGGCATGGTAATGGTAATGGTAATCGAACAGCAATGTCCTGCAATTGATGGCAGAATGAAGCAATGATGGCAAAGGCAGCTGGTAACTGCACTCCGGGTGCTGCAACAATATTTCACAACGTTAAAGCGTCATAATTTCTGATTTGTATGCATGCGAATAGCCGTTAGCTGCCAGAGCATTTAAATCACTCAGATGTGGATAAGACAGGCGATTCCGTAACTGCTCAAAACTCGGCACTGAAACGTAAGCGAGTGCCTTAAGAAGTTGCAAGAAAATCTCGCTTATCTCATCTTGCCTCGCGCCACGTCGAGTTTGCCTCCAGCCGATAGGTGACACGTCTGTGCCTGATGCTTAACACAAATCTGCAGCACAATCTTCAACAAAAAATTGTGTTTAGCCTGGCAGCTGTCTGCTTTTTATGTGCCGCTCTTGGCGCCAGCACCTGAGACAGTTTCATGGAAATATTTAATCACTAAGTGAATGCATGCAGCATTGTTCAAATAATGCAAAATGCACATCAAATGTAGCCTGCAGCAATGTTTGGTAGCAAGTCTGTAAAGTGTGTTATTTTCAGCAACTAAAAGCACATCACAGATGAGGGGACGAAACTTCAACGAAACTTTTTATGGTTCGCTGAGACACTGCCACACTAAGTGTGCTAAGTAAAATTCCTAGTATTTATATAAGTATATATATTTACAAAGTGGCTATAAAACTGACAGACTGCATTTTATGGTCGGGAAGCGAACAATTATTCTTATAGTAGCTGGGCATTTGTCAACGAATTTTAATTAAATTTAGGTATTTTTGGCAAACAACACAAGAATGCCTCTTACACACTGTTGCATACCCTTTCCTTTTTTAATTGAGTTCACACTTTCAGAGTATATAAAATTCGATTTTAAGATTAAATACGCTTTAATTGGCAACCAAACCGAAAATATGATTTATCATTCAAAGGCTAAAAGTTATGAGCAGAAACCCAACTCATCCAAGTAACACCCCCATTAATCTTGCACAGCTTTAAACACTAACTTAAATACTCCTTCGACTGTAATAAAAAAAAGATAGGGGCCACAGGAATACAGGCCATTCCTCGTCCATTCCTCTTTGGCATGAATGCCATAGGAAAAAAGAGAAACAACTGAAATAAACTGTTACAGCACATTCAGCATAAACTAAACAGTTCTAAGCCAAATGGCCCACATTTTCAACCGCAGCAGGAAATTTGTGTTTGCAGAGCGATTATTTTTCGCGATTGTTGCATAAAAATAAATTCCTTTATTGTCAATTTATTTGAATGTTGCTGTTCAAGATGTTAATCCACAAATGTATATATGAGGCTCGAAACACTTATTTGAATTATGCATTCAAATTAAATTATGCATAGATGGGAATGGAATTAATTGAATATGTGTGTTTGCCTTGCAGCAACCAAATTGAATTAATTAAGTTTTAAATCTATTGAATAAATACATATAATAC
This sequence comes from Drosophila nr. medialis 2 BK-2023a, assembly GCA_035044325.1. Taxonomy (NCBI): domain Eukaryota; kingdom Metazoa; phylum Arthropoda; class Insecta; order Diptera; family Drosophilidae; genus Drosophila; species Drosophila nr. medialis 2 BK-2023a. The sequence goes on along the minus strand of JAWNMH010000397.1, from coordinate 6,765,223 downwards.
TGCATTCGCAGTTATTTCAGCTTGTGCTTTCCATGAGATACCCTGCATTTTTCAGGACTAAAGCAGATGTTGCCGTTACAGCTCTTCAGGGCTACCGAATTGGCCCAGACTAACAAAGGGTTAGCCAAAATGTTTTATTTTTGCTGAAACATATCGTTCGAGACTAGACTTTAAATTCCACTCAAAATTAAGGCCCCACATGAGCACATAAAAGTAAACTGCACTAAACAAAGCGCTTGTGTATACGTAAGTAGTATTTAAGTGCATGCAACGCCCACACAAGGACTCCCATTAAACCGCACCACTTACTTGCCCCAGGCGCTGCCAGCTGTGACCCGAGCTGCAAGCTTTAAGCAGTAAGTCCGCAAAACAATGTAGCTGATAAAAGAGATTCTAATTGACAGACAACACAAAACGAAAACAAAAGGAAAAACACACACAGAGCACCACAAAAATGCGCAGCAAAGTATGCAATGCACATGAGGCAAGTGCTGAACTGTGGCACTGCAACTAAATAAAAGCGCCATAAAAGCAGCTATCCTGGACAACTATGTAACGCAGCGTGGAATTAACCCTGATTTTTACGCCCTGTGTCATATTTATGCGCCCAGAGTCCAATAACAAACGCCTACTGACCTTTCCAACCGCCCAACCACGCCCCAAATCAGCGACAGCAATGAAAATGCATTTTGCAAGTGAGTTGAAAATGTGCTGGAGTCGCTCTGGGAGTGTAAAATAAAAAAACAACAAAAATCCCATTCAAATTTCGTTGCAGGACACAAGCTTAAAGCCGCATTGCGCATACGACCTGTGGTCCAACACTGCCACAGATTACGAAAAATGGCGAGAAACCGATTTGCTAGTTTGCAATTTGCATTCTTCATTGTGTCGCTGTGTCAGGTGAACATTATCGAAACTCCAGCTTCTCTTTTGTAACCAGAGGCTTAAAGAGCAATTGGGTATTAACTTAACTTAAAACACAAAAACGTTTTTTATCTGCACTAGCTGAAAAATGTCTAATGAGTTCAGAGATATGCAAAAAGCGTCTTTCATTTTAAAATGTTTTTCTTGCCAAAACCAGTAAGAGCGAGCTCGACTAAGAGCTGCCCTGAACTCAATTCTTTATTTCGTATTTAAAATCTCTGACAAATAAAATATTTTTTTCAATTTGAATCAAATAAATTCTATAAGACTTTTGACTTTAATTAACATGAAAACAATTCACTTTGTGCATACAAATATTATTTTTAATATTAAATAATTACCTCTCTCAAACTGAACACAATTATTAAAAATATTCACATTCACATTACCAATCATTTTTCTGTACTTAATTACAGCGAATTTAAAGCTTAAGGCCAATCATTATTTATTTGCAAAGATTATTTCAGTTTGAGCTTAATGTTTCAGGCCAACAATTATTGAGTTGTGAACTTTCAAATAATTCAATTTGAGTACATAAAACAGGATTTCGATTTTAAATACTGCTGTCAAGCAAGATGTTTTCGCCTGCCCCTCAGCCCCCTTTTGTAGTTGTTTTCTGTTCAGTGTTCAACAGAGCAAACAAAATTATGCATTCAAATTCACAAACTGCAAAGTGCACAAAGAGAACATGAAACCGGCATAAAACATATTTTAGCCTTAGTTTTCCATAATGGTCATTGAATTTGGAGTAGCTGGGCAGCAACACACTTTAGTTTCTTTTTTGCTAGTGCACTAAAATTTTATAAAACTTGCTTCGTTTCATAACTTTGCTACACTGTGCTCAACTCTTGCACTAATTACCAAGCTATAGCTTGAGGGTTCACTTGGTTGTAAAGAGTCAAGAGAATACTTAAAATGGGTTTTTGCTTTGGCTAAAATGAAACTCACACTTACCAGTCTGCAAAAATGATTGTACTTTATCTGTCTGGCCTTGAAATAAAATTTCACTTCTTAAGCTTTACACTTTTCCATTTTAAAACTTGGGCTGAAAACAAAAACGAAATTAATAAAATTGAATGCAGATGCAATCTAAGCAAATATTATAAACTAAAGACAGGGTATATCAACTTTGAGTACTCGACTGTGTCGCCTGGTAACCAGGCTACTATTGTTGTTGTTGTTGTTATTGTGGGTTTGTGTCGCTTGAATTACTTAATACGCAAAATTGAGTTTGACCCATTTAAATCTGCTGTCAACAGTGGGATTTAAATACAAATGAATAATGCAAGCATTCAAATCCATTCCATTTACCCAAACAAATACACCCCTCACACATACATGAACACTTTATTGAACGCTTAATACCAGCGCGAACATGGAGACAACTTAATGAAGATTAATGCATTTCACTGCAAGTCCTTTGAGACAAGTAGAAACACAATAAAAAATAAGTCATTGCAAACTGCAAGTTGGCAATCGCATTGCATGTGATTCGATCGAATTTCCCATTTATCTATCAATTTGCAGCGTTCCTGTATCAGCAGCAACAGTCAGTCAGTCAGTCAGCCAGACTGTCTATCAGACTGTCTGCCAGTCAGAGCTTGCCACTGCTTCTTATCAGCAGAGAGTGTATAGATGGATAGCAATAGCACTTCTGAACACTCTATCAGTTTGACAAGTGACAATCGCAACGGCAGCTCAGCGCTGCATGGCTAACGACGATGATGCCATCCGACACAAGCTACAATTGTCAATTGCGAGTTGTGAATACGTTGACACATGACACTGTTTATCCGCACAACATCAAACAGTTGTCTAGTCTAAAATAGGTTAAGAATCATTTACCAGAGCGTATCTTGGATGACATTCTGAGTAAAACCTATTCAAGCTCTGTATTTTTTCTAAGAAATATTTCTTATTATTAAGAAAACTATTTCTGAAAAATAGTTTCAAATGCTTTCTTATTTTTTGAACAATTTTTCGTATACTTTGAAAAATGTTTAAAAAGCCCTGATGTCATTTTAAGCTGGATTTGCATATACACTTTCTGAATAATGTGCAAGGCCCTTATATCGCCAAAAGTTTGGGAATTTATGAAACTTGTGAAATATCCAAAATATGTATTTTAAAACAAATGGCAAAAAGCTAAGCTCTGAATTGTCATGCGAATTGAGAGTGCGGTTGACAGGCGCCTCGATTGCTGCTTGTTTTTCTGGTACACGTTGTTTAATGTTGTTATTGTTGCTTTGTCCCGTTTTCCGCAACATGATTGATTGCTGTTTACTGGCACTCTCCCAGCTGCCACAAACTGCCACATTTGTAATTCGATTTGGCGAAGCTCTCATGCATTCAGATTGCGTTGCTATGATTATTTTCAGAGAATGTCAGGTCAGCAGCGTTCGAGTTGCAAACTGAATTTATTACAGTGAAAGGCAATCAAAACAACGACATTTTGAATTAAAATTTCGCTGTAGGAAATGCCAACGACAATATGCACGTGCACCAGCACCAATAAACAGTATCGGGAAACTACAACCAAACTGGCCAACACCAATATGCCGCTGACAGAGTTGCGAAAACCCGTCCAAGCGTTGTGTTCATAGAGAGAGGAGATGAACAGAGTAGAACAGCTTTTAAATATCGATAAAATATAAGTTCAATCGATTGCACTGCATTTAAATATCGATAACAGTTCAATCGATTGTACATCATTTAAATATCGATAATAGTTCAATCGATTGCACTTTCGAATTTAATTTCAATTTTATTATTGTGTTTATATAACTTAAGCATGGCTAAAATCAGATTTGCGTTTGTTGTAAGAGATTTTTTGAGTTTGTGAATGGAGAGGTTTTACGAGCTGCTATATCCGTTATTGGTCCTCATTAAACTGCCACCCCCAATTCCTATAAATCATATTTAATAACAACACAAGTGTGTCATCAGCATCGGAGCACTAAATTAATTCTTGTGCTCAAAAAAATATTATTGTTGAAAGCAAAAACAAATCCCAATCATAAACATGGCAAAGAAAAAGTCCAGCTGCATTAATTTATTCTCTTAATAATTCTGAAATACAAAATATATAATATAGATCCAATAAAAATTGTTTGAACACTCTGATCGAGTTTACCTCCCAGACCACCTTGTCCTCTCACAATGCAGCTCCAGTCGAGTTCAGTATCTCATTTCCTTTCATCTTTTAAATTTATTTTTATTAAAATTTAATTAAAAATGCAAATTAGTACAACAAAAATAATATTCTTTATGAAACAGAAAAGCTAACTAGTTTACTGCTAGAATGTGGATTTTCAAAATATGATTCAATTTTTTAGCCACATCACTTTTTTACCCTCGTAAAATTCACCGCTTCACTTGAAATAAATTATTTTGTATCAATAATTTATGCGTATGAAATTGATCAAATATGACAGAATTAATCATTTGTTAAAGTTTTGTATTTAATATGTGTTTAATTTTATTTCTTTATTTCAACTCTATTCAATTTAAAATATACATATATGTAGTTAAAGACAGTAAAATGAACTTATCTGAGCAGATTTTGTCATTTAATTCTTGAATTGCGTATTTTGTGCTACTCAATTTCAATTGAAAATGAGCTTAAGACCAAATTAAATGTTGTAACACAATGTGTCTCAAAAGAGTTAACAGGCCCCAAAACAATCAAGCTGCTCACATTAGGGAGTAGATATCTTATTCAGTTTGCTAAGCTTTGTCTGAATGCTAATAAAGATAGTTCCCTTAGTGTCTGCCATATTACTTATTCGCCGCATTGCTTTTGATCGATAATATTACCATCGTCGCCCGTTTGTTTTTACTTTGGAGACACTCGTGCAACTTCAGCAGTTGGCGGTCTTTGTGACGCGCCAGACACAAACACACAATTAAGTGCACTCGTGTGTCCAATGTCCCCAATGTGTCCACCACTGTGTGTGTGTGTGTGTGCGTGCAAAAGGATAACTTGCAACGCAGTTGCCAGAACACATCCCACCATTATATCATTCTCACACGCTCGCAGTCTCCTTTGCCATGTCGCTTCATTGCAGAAGAAAGAACACATTACGTATACGCAATATTCTGCAGTAAATGCCAAAACGAATGGAGCTTTGTTTGCCAGCATCAATAGCAGCAGCAGCAGCCGCAGGAGCAGCTCAATGTTGAAATTGGCTTGTTTATTGTGGCGCTACGATAAGCTCTTGGGTCATTGCACCTCATGTTGTAAACGTTCTCGGCGGGATTGACCAGGCGACTTAAATATCAGATGTAGGTGGCCAGTACAAATTCCAGGCGAACTGCACTGTGTTCCAAAAGATTGTTTAATGTGTGTTTATTTTGGCGCTAACCAGCTACAACGAGTTTGATAGCTCATGTATTTACTTTAAGAGCTGTGAGCTTAGTTTGCCCGAACTGGGAGCTATGAAATATGATGTACGTCTCTCAGTTTATTTAAAAAGATAATTTATTTATACTCTTTGTATAGTTCACCTTTACTATATATTTATTTTCTTGTTGATCAAATAATTTTATTTTAGTTTAGTCAAAAATGGTTACCTACAAAAATTGCATGCAAATATTTTCACTTTATATGTGTCTAAATGTGTCAGCCACACAAACGAAATATGCGAAATGTATTCAAATTATATTCAAATAACATAAATATAAAAACACAATCGGAAGTGAGAATATCAACTGACAAACAAATGCATTTACTACAAATCCAATTGAAATGCTTATCTTAATTAAATAAAGTTTTGCTCTGTTAGGCTTTCTGCAAAGTTCAAAAAGCCAAATTTATTGTTTGCTCGTTATTTAAGCAGACAATTTTCATATGAAAATTGAAAAACGAAAAAGGGCGTCGATTACAGGAATATATCAATATAGTACATGGGCTGGATGTTGATTAACGATGTAACCGTTTACATGCTCAACTCCGTGAAATAAAAGTGCAAATTTACGTTGAATAAATTCGACAGTCATTTTGTGTAAATGGAAAATTCATTAATTGAAAAATACATTGCACATGAGACGCAGCTGTATCCATATTTAAGGCTGCACTGCGTATACGTAATATTTACTTCGAAGCAACACTCCAGAAACATTCTGTGAAAAGGCCGATGAAAGTTGATTTTGATGGTTGCCTTGTTTAATTTGGCTTGGAATGAGTGGTTGGACCGGTCCCTCTTGGCCAAGCGCTAATCAAATATGCCAATCACATGAGCCCAGAGACGAGTGAAAATGAAATTGTTCTTAATTTGCGTGACACGCATCAGAAATCAATTTAGCTCCGCAAATCGAAAAAAATAAACACACGTTGCCACAAAAGTCACCCACAGGTGAGCGACGTGGCGACATATGCAGGTGTAAATAAGTTGGCTGCCCCTTATCCAAGAGGGAGCTGTTACATGCCGGAGGTGGGTGGGGGTTGTGGCATGCATATTTAATGCGGCGTATGCCGGATGACATAGTGTGCTTGCCACTTGCCCCAAAGGTGTGCATAACCATACAAAGGACACCCACCCGGGCGAACCTGGTTTGCCTTGGACATTGTTTTGATGGTCAATTTAATGTTTATTTATACAAACATCCTTATATAAACGAAAGTGACAAATTTATGCTGGCCTAATGAGAATGCTGTCAGTGTTTGCCGGCGAATAATTTTTTGCTGAGCATATTAAAAATGGAAAAAAGTGTGAAATAAAGTTAAGCAAGAGTATTTCGGGGACTGGAACAGCTACTTGAAATGTGGAATAATTAATAATAAGCAAATTAAGTTTACTTAAATGTAAAGACATAGCCAAAGGACATTTAATGCACTCAGATGAACTGGAAAATGTTGTTATTTATGAAAAGGTAGATTGTCAATAAGACTGGAACCTATTTTAAACAAATTATTATGTACAATGCATCTACCAGTCGAGTTCTTTCAAATAAGGCATTCTTACTTGTTTAAAATTGTAGTTATGCTTAATGTATATTAATTAGCATTAAGATTCGTGCTTAAGAACATTTCTTTAAAAATTATGAGTTATTATGTAAATAAGTAGTATTAATATTAATAATATTATATTTTTACTTATCCACCAACTGTTCTCATTAATTTATATTTCGAAGTAAAGTACAATCAGCAAACTATTAAAAAAGATGCGGCACAAAAGGAAATTGATTTCAAGTCGCCCTGATTACCTGGTAAACATTTCCCATCAACATTGGCCAAGTCTGAAATCAACTAACTTCCTTCGATTGTACACATTTCATATTTCCAGCAATTCTCGGCGTCTTTTGACAGTCAGTTGACAGCTGTCGTTGCCCTTTTATATATTGTTTGCTCACCGCATACATTTCAGGCCTAGTTGAGTGTGGTTGTGGCCAAGAATATTCAGGCTGTTGCCAATTGCAATAAACGAGAACAGAGCAGTCTGCTCGAAATGTACTTTTTTTTACTTGAAAGCACTTTAGGAGCCCAGCCAAAACGCTGCTCGTTAATTGCAATTATGATGTGACCGTTGGGAATGCGGGGCAAGTCTAAGCAATTTGCATAAAAATCATAATAAATTAAATGATCCTTTTTGCGTAGACCTTTTTGTTGGCTTTGCGTCTCATTTAAAAGGCACTCAAATGGCCGGTCGCTTATGTGTCGCTCAATTATTTACAAGGAGGCGTCAAAAAATGAACTGCAAAGATAATCAGGTAGCAAAAAGTGTGCGCCAAGTAATTGGGCAGCATTTTTTCACAAACATTTTCGCAATTCCTTCATTTTAACGAAATGCTTTTAGGGCAAATAATTCACAAATAAGTCCACTTAAATTACCACAACTGCTCTATGAATTCTAAGAAGGCCACTTTCAGCATTTTAATTATGTAAGAATATGTAGCAACTAATACAGATGTAATTGCTTTAACATCACATCTGATAGAAATAGATAGAAAGCCAATCAACTGTAAATATTATGCTTATATATGTGTGTATATATACTTATACATATAAATTAAATTGATATGATACATTTTGACATTAGTCAACCTATAAAAATGTGAATCTTATTTTGATACGATATGCCATAGATATGGCACTTACAAAACGAAAAGACACACACTGACAGATAAAACTAAGCAATAAGTAAACAAATCAAACATCTGCTTGGGATATTACAGTTACCATCATTTTAATCTACCAAAGCCGAGCTATACATTACCAGAGTGCTGACAAATCAAATAAACTTTGGGAATGAATCTTAAGGTTGTACATCTTACGTTTCATAAATATGCACATAAATCGCAAAAGGAAAATGTCGTACCATATAAAAAGAAGAAGAAGAAAACATGGTGGACTGGCATTAAAAACCAATTGGCCCGGCACTGAAAGACATCAAACAGACATTTCGTAGTTCAAAGCGTATTTAATTTACACTCGAGAAAGAGCGGGAAACCAAAATTTGGCATGTGCTTAAGTCAAAGTGAAAACCATTTGGAAAAAGCAGCACGTTCGCATTGTGTGTGATTTGCATTTGCCAGTAAGTTGGTGTATCCCTGAGTGTGTGTGTGTCTGTGTGTGTGTGTGTGTATGTGTGATTCATTCTGAGAGCAATTTGGTTGGACATCCAGGCAGTTGGCAGCTGTGTTGTGTAACTTTATAGCACCTCAATGTTTGTTGCCACTTTTTCACACCGTAAAAACGGTTATTTTTCTCGTACTCTGTATTTGTGCTTCGGCAAATCGAAAACTGAACAAGTTAGATGATCTAGTCGAGAGAGCTCGACTTGTAGATACCCTGAACCCAGCTGTGCTTTATGCCTTAAGTTTGTTCAATATAAAAATGCAAACTGGATGACATTTTTACAGTTGATGAATTTTAAATATAATTTAGAAGATTTTATCTTAACAATAGTGTCATTTATCGATTTGTAACGGTTGTAGATATCGATAAAATTAAGTGAACTTTATCTGCTTATGGCAAATCAGAATTATATTCCACAATTGAAGTCTCTGAGATCAGCTTGTTATTACAAACAGACAGAATCAGGAATATATATATTTTATGATGTTTTCTTCTTTCTTTCTTCTGCCTGTTCCATTCTTTTGCACATCTTCGTTATACCCTTTTTCCACTTTGACTTAAGGGTACAAAAAAAAAAGCTGACTAAACTAGTCCAGATCAAAAAGTTATTTCACTGCTGCTGTTTCCCTTGTCATTTGATGGTGTTGCCTCGGCTGTCGCTGCTGCTGCTGCTGCTGCAGACGCATGTTTTGGCCATTTATTGTCAGTTAAATGACAAAAAATTAAGTGTCCGGTCCAACTTTTGCCTTTCATTGTGTATTGATAATAATGACTATATATATATATATATATATATGTGTATTTATTTATGTATGTATAAAAGAGTGGATACATTAATTTTTATCTGCAAACGACAGCTGCTTGTTATTGAAACCAACAGAGTGCGGCAACACAAAATGTTACGCATAAATTTCTAAATAACTGACATATTCGTCTCAATTTACCATTTTCATTTTATCTTGCTTCGTTTTTGCTTAAGCTAAATCGATGAATGCCAGAAGAAAGAACATCTTTAATTTGCTTACAAAGAGTATTTTATGCCAAATTCTAACTCTTTAATCTTTAAATGGTATTCTGAGTGTAGTAACAAAAATTTGCAGAAATATATATTCTGTACGAAGTAAACTAGATAAATAGTAAAGTATTTACTTGTATTCATTTTTTAAAAGCCTCGCAAAAGTCAAACTAATAACAATTGTATTATTTTCAAATTATTCACTATTTGTTAAATTTTGATAAATAAGAGAAAAAGAAAAGATTCAAAAATCACACTCAAATATGTTTACAGAACTGTTTTGCAAACTTTAAGATTAAAACATATTTTTGTACAAATATTCAGACAGATTTAACTAAATTATTAACATATGAATAAATATGCAATGTCGTTGCTGCTGTTGTCGAGTTACAAGGACTCTTCACAGAGGAGAAAAAAAATTGAAATGAATGACAAGAGCACTGCTTAAGGATAAGCCAACGGCAATGGGGGCCCTCGACAATCCCAGGAGCGTACAAATGTCAAATATTTGCTGAGCTGTGATTAATGTTGATACTACGCACGCTTCTGGCCCTTTGCATGGGATCTTTGCCTGCTTAGGACGACAATTCACCTGTAATAGCAAGGAAACGACAACGGAAACTCATTTTCTCTGCACAAAGAGACACTTAACAAAACAAAAAGGGAAGAGAAAACGAAGACGTAAAGCAGAATACTCTCGATTGCTTGGCATTTATTTAATTTTGCTTGGCATTTGTATGGCAATTAACTAAATTGATTGAATGCTTAACAATTTACCCAGCCATGAAAGAAAGTGCCAGCAAATCTCAAAGCGAACATAAAAACAAAAAGACTAAACGACATCATCAATTCGATTCCCCATCGACCAGAGTGCACTTAGCAGACGGCCAACTGGACCCACTGGACGCTTGGAGTACATGCCCGGACTGCTCTGACTGGTCACGTTGCGTCAACAGACATTCCAAATGCACTTTGATGCCAAAGTTGTTGCAGTTGCTGCCACAACTTGCAGCATTGTTGCCACAGAATATACATACATATATCAGTTGCTAGGCACAGCCCCTGCAGGCACTAAAAGTTCTTAAAAGCAGGCTATCACTTATACAAATATTAAATATCGATTTTAGTTGCTAGCTTTAAGCATAAATAATTTTTAGATTTTTTATTTGAAAGCAGAAAGCTTCAGCCCAGAATAATCGGCTGAACCATTTTGAATATTGCTTTATTTATTAATACTTTATTTATTAGAGTGTAAACATAAATCACTTTTGCTCTTTCGAAGTGTTAAAACTTAAATTTTTAAAAATGGACCTTACTGAAGTTCAAAACAGATTAATTGGCAAGTGCTAAAGTGATGTGCAAAGAGGAGCTAGTTTATGTAGGGGAGGTCCAGCCTGGAGTGTCTTTAATGCCTGGACTTGTAGTTGGAGTTGCTCTGAATAAAATCCATCTTCTAAATACATCTTCAATATCAAAATGAGATTTTAAAAGTTGTCCAATAATATTACAAAGTCTCTTTAAACCAATGTCCGTCATGCTGTCTGTCCGTCTGTATGTGTCCACGCCAGACAAAGTGTAAAAATTACAGTGCCACGTCCACTAGGGGCTGGCAAATCGATAAGATCGATAATTGTAAAGCGATAAAGCAAAATATCGCCCACAATTTTAAAGCTACAGTCACCATAATTGGTTGTTATGTTGTTGGCATATGCCTATGCCTACGCATATGACACGACTTTGGTAGCATTTAAAAACCGATATAAAGATTTTATAGCCACGCCCACACCTGCGCCCATAATCGCCAAAGCCGATAATTCGGAAAGCGTAAGTCTATAAATCCGCATAACTCCCACAATTTTAAAGAGAGTGACCAAACCTTGAAGATAACTTGCTGATAACCTCCTTCAAGGATTAATTAGTATATACTTTTTCAGACCACGCCCATACCCGCTTTCCAAAGACTTTCCGCCCTACAAATCTGAGGGCCGTATATTTTCCTCAATTCGTAAGCTAGAGTCACCAAATTACTGGTAACTCCCCTAGAGATATAATTATGTATCTTATTGCCATCAGATATAGATTCGAATCGATATTCGCGAAACAAGGGCAGTTGTCGATAAAATTAAATAAGCTTGATGTGCTTACGGCATACGAGAATTAAATTCAGCATTTTAAGTATCTATCTTGTTCTTAGGGATGGACGGATTGACAAAGCTATTATACCAACTCGGCTGCTCAAGCTTTAAATTTATACACCCAAAAGGTAAAAACATGTATCCCTTATATACTTTTCTTTACAACCATTTCCCTTCTTTTAATGATAAGATATAAACATTTATCCTTTACCCATCCACATACCTTGTGCACCACGGGCTATGAATTATAAGTGACATGTGGTTTCATAAGCCATTGCATTCAACATTTTCACACAACAATTATATGTGTATATGTGTTGCCTCAAAGCCATTGTTTATTCGCATAGTTGCACAACAACGCAATGTAATCGACATTTTGTGTTCTATTTATGTGTCAAAATATATAAAAGAAAAAGAAAGATGGAAAAAAATGGCAAATCATTGCCTAATCAGATCAGGCAGCCCCATTGACTGAGGTGGCTCAACTGATTGCATCCGTTTCTCCTGCTGCCCTACTTTAAAATTCAATTTTGTAGAAAATTGTATGTGCCTAAACGTATTTCAAACGTTTTTCAATTTATTTCGTCTGCCAAAATAATGAAGCAGGCAGCACCAGAGGCGTCCGGGTGCAGCCGAAGTAGTGTCAGCCAGGCTGGTCAGTTCTGTTCAGGGCGCAAACTCAAATCAGGCTCACAAATGTGAGCATCAGCCAACAAGAAAAATTGGAAAAAAATAAAGGTCAAAAAGGTAGCAAATAACTTTAAGCTACGTGCTGGCCCTTGGCCAGCTTCTACCACCAACAACAGACTGGCCCTCATTATCAATGCCAATACAAAATCGAATATATATTTTTTTTCGTTCAAAAGACAACGGACAGGGACCTTTTTATGGCCGAATGCGATGGTATTTTTGGGGTGTGAGGCTTGATTATTGATTGAGCTTTGTTATGCGTTGAGTTTTACTATATTTATACACACACACACTCGCACAACCACTCATAAGGACACACATTGAGTTTAATGCTTTGATTAAACCTGATTGAATTGTCTATTGTGATTTGGCCGATTTGACTGTCTGACAAGACTAGTAAATAACTCACAGCAGACATAATTTAATGCATGTTAAACTTAACTTATGCGCATCAACTTCATTAAATGCAAAATAACTATAATAAAAAATCAATAAATGTAAAGTTTAACTTATATTTAGACATATTTAAGTCTCAAGCATCAAAATGGTGTATTCAGTTTTTAAACTAGCAACAATATGTCCTCTATTCCGATGGCATATATATTATCGCAAGTATTCTCTGATTAAGCAAGAGTAGGCATCTTTCACCAATGTTGCTTTCATTATACATATTAGTCAATTTGCTGAACCCATCAAAACCTACCTGAATCACTAACTATCAGCAAGCTTAAGCATTTAATTTGTTTAACTCCAGCAAACAAAACAACAACTGTTGGGCGTTAGTTATATTTAGCTTTCATTTGCCCAGCTTTCAGACAAATCAGACAAAAGGTAAACCGAAATAAGAACAAATGTTGTTTCAGCCAACAAAGGAGCACAAAATTAAATGGCTAGCACTAACAGCAAAGTAATTCTATATAAATATATGTATATAGCAATAGGGCTAAGTGGGGTATTTTTTTCTTCTGTTCTGTAACTTGAAGCATTTTCTTTTTCTTTTTTTAACATTTGCCATATCTTGCTTTACAGATCTCGAGCAATTTTCTGCCATCATTCGAGGCAATTTCCCTGGCCGTGCGGAGCATCGCCAGCAAGTTAAATTGGACGGAGGTTGACATCTATGTAGGCGGTAAGTGAACGCTTTTTTTCCCGATTAAATAGCTGATAATTTCAACGATTTGCAGTCTGGTCGCAGGCTTTCATCATTTAATTTGCATTAAATTGCTTTCAGTTCTCAATGCCTGTCCGCGCATCAACAAAAATAATCAAAAAATAATAATAACAAAACAAGGTGCTGAAATGTAAATTGAATTTAAAAATATTCATTTCCAATAATGATAACTTTAAGCTTAAAGCTGAAGTTTTCTATTGGAAGATATATATATATAATATAATATATATAATGGGATATTTTTGGAGGAGTGCGTACCGGCTTCGCCACTTGAAAGAAAATCCGACAATGGTCTATGTACAATTAAATTCTTTATTTGATAAAAGACACGTCTTCTTTCTTTCGCGTACAAAATTACTCTCAACTTATTCTACTTTAATATTTAGGAGGCAAGCTCGCCTTTGCTTCTTTTGTGGTGTTGTAGCTGTAGCTTTGTCGCTGCGTTTTTGCTGCTTGCATTTTGTTTATGTTAAAGAAAAGCGCTGACGGAGTGTTATGTGTTTATATTGATCCGCGCTTTTAATTCTTGTGGCTGCTGCTTCTGCTGGATTTGTTTACGTTGCGTTTTCTGGGATCTTGGCTTTTAATTATTGAGCGCTAGCTCTGTTGGATTTGTTTATGCTGCGTTTTCTGGGATCTTGGCTTTTAATTATTGAGCGCTAGCTCTGTTGGATTTGTTTACGTTTATTCTTATTCGGCGTTTTGATTGTTGTGCGCTGCTGTGTTGGATTTGTTTATGTTATTGCTTGTGCGCTGCTATTGCGATAATAAGATATTTTAGAGGAGTGTGGACATGAGAGATCAGCGTGATCTGGATATGTCACTTCCCCATCCCTCAGAAATTGGCTTGTCCTCAAGCGTTCAGTATAGGGTACAATTGTAAGTCGTTGGTATTTTCCATGGTTGCGTTGTCTTCTTGTTCGACGTGTGGTGTTGTTGATGCATTATTTTTATATTTAATTATAAGTTGTTTTGGTAAATTTTTAAATTTAAACAATGAATAGGTTATTATTACAATTGACAATATTGTCACTAAGGTTAAGCTTATGATTAATAATGTATTGTTAGTTTTTGTATGTATTCTTATAAGTTCTTTAGTTTCTATGAATGCTAACGGCTCTGTTTTGGTTATATTATTACTAATATAAATGGTTTGTATAAAGTCAGATATAACATTTGATATTTGAATATCTTCTAATTGAACAGAACAATTGTTTGCTTTTATAATGTTATTTCCTAAAATTTCAATTTGTTGTGGTATACAGTTTTGATTTAGTGTGGTTTTAGGTATGTTCCAGGTTAATATTACATTTGGTTCTATGAAATGTATTTCATAGTTTTTTCTGGTTTTTGTGAATTTACATTCAACTTTTATTTGTTTTAAGATACCGTTGATGCATTCGTTTATTATTATTTTCTTATTTGTTACTGAATAAGTGTTATTTCGGTGTAAATAATATTTATCACTAATAGTTAGCTCTAATTCAGTTAAAATATTTTTATCTTCGTCCGGGTAAGGTATTATTGAGTACAAAGTTTCTTGTGACAAAGTTTTTGGTATATGTGATATTATTACAATTTCATTTGTTGTGGATTTTATCCAAGTTGAAGTTTTTATGTTTAACAATTTTTGAGAATCAACATTTAGCAAATGATCATGTTTTAACAATTTTGGGTTAAAAATTCCCAATCTGGATAGTTGCATTCCTAATTCAATATCTTCAATGTATTCGGTGAATTGTTGTAAGTTAAACATTAATAAGCTTAATTTTGCGTTTTGTTGTGACGTTTCTGTCATGCTGTCCATTACTTTTATGCCATGATTGACTGCTTCTATTGCTTTGTTTAGTTCGTTAACCTGTATGCTATTAGCTTCTAAGTCATCAATTTTTCCAGTTAGTTCTGTTTTATCATCTTCAGTTAGTGTACCAAATAAATATTTGTAGCCTTTTCCTACTATATTTATGAGTCCTCTTTTCTGTCTTTTTATTATCTTGATTCCGTTCATTTCTCGTTGAAGCTTTTCTACTAAATATTCTATTGCGGGGTGAAAACGAAAATCGTGTGTCTGAGATATCAAATTTTGTTTCTTTTTTCATGAATTCACATTTTACTAATTGTAGTTTTAGATTGGCTTCTCTGAGCTTGCTAAAAACTTTCTTTAATGAGAGTATGTGTTCTTCCAATGAAGTGGAATACACTATTATATCGTCCATGTATACTAGACAATTCTTATGAATTAAGTCTCCCAATAGATTGTTCATACAGCGTTGGAATGTTGCTGGTGCATTTTTCAGACCAAATGGCATTCGTGTATATTCGAAATGGCCTTCTTTGGTGGAGAATGCTGTTTTCGCTATTGATTGTTCATCCATTTGGATTTGGTGAAATCCTTTAGCCAGATCGATTGTGGTGAAATATTGACATTTTCCTAATTTGTCCAATATTTCGTCCATTACTGGTATGGGAAATTTATCGCTAATTGTTTTTTCATTAAGGCTGCGATAGTCGACGACAATTCTATATTTTTTCTCTCCGGATGCATCCTCTTTTTTCGGTACTACCCAGATAGGAGAACAATATGGTGAATTGGATGGTCGTATTATGCCTTGTTGTATCATCTCTTTCATTTGTTTGTTGACTTCTTCGTCATAGCTTTGTGGATATTTATATGGTTTCCTATAACAAGGGTCTTCATTCTTTGTATTGATCACGTGTTTTACAGTATTCGTGAAAGTCAAATTGTCACTCTCTGAATACTGAATATCGCGAAATTCAAACAAAACTTTTGTTAACTTGGATTTTTCCTCCGTATTTAGGTGTTCCAATCTAAATTGATTGCTTTCCACCAATTCATTTTCCAGTGCATATACTGTGTGTATATCTTGTATCAGTGATGGGTCTTCAAATTCTTCTTCATTTTCATTTTCATATTCTTCTTCTTTATTTTTGTTTTCATAATTTTCTTGTTCCTTATTTTTGTTTTCATATTTTTCCTTCTTATTTTCGATTTCATATTTTTCTCCCTTTTTGTCTTTATATTCTTTTTTCTTATTTTCTATTTTATGTTCTTCTTTCTTATTCTCATTTTCATATTTTTCTCCCTTTTTGTTTTTATACTCTTTTTTCTTATTTTCGATTTCATGTTCTTTCTTATTCTCATTGTTATATTTAAATAAAAATTGGAAATTATTAAGTTTAACAAACTCGTCTTTGTAATTGATCTCACTTTGACAATCCTTAAGGAACGTTCGGCCTAAGAGGATGTCGAAATTTTTTGAAAAATTATGTATGTAAAATTTTTGATCTGTCGGACAAAGCTTACTAGGAGCTAATGATATACTGGTATTTAATTTTACTTCCCCACATATGGTGTGACAAGTAACATCTTCTTTGTAAGTTTCGTAATTTAGGAAATTTTTATTCATTAAATTTACTGACGATCCTGTGTCTATTAAGCATCGCAATTTTTTGTTATTCATAATTATATTTATGAATGGGGCTTTGTTTTCCTTTCCGAGGCTGTTTGATGAAAATTTGCCTCCCATTCCATTTTTGATTGACCGCTGTTACTGGGTCTTTGTCTTTTCATAGGTTGGTTAGGTGGTCTATTATTATTATGATTTGATTGGTAATTAATCGGGTTTTGTATTCTGCCCTGATTTAATTTTTGTTGAAATTCATGATACAATGGTTCGTTAACCATTGGTTCATTTTGTGGATACTGATTTCTATTAAAGTTTTGTGGACTCCTAAAATTCTGATTAAAATTTGGGTAAAAATTTTGTTGATTTCTTGGGTTCTGATTATAATTATGGTAAAAATGTTGTTGATTTCTTGGGTTCTGATTATAATTTTTATGATAATAAGTATTATTTATAGGTTTTATATTTTCAGGTATGCGGTCCTCGTACAACCCTAATTCTTGAGCTACCGCTTTCAGTTTGTCAGTTGTGGATATGTCGTATCGTGCTAACTGCATATATAGTCTGTCCGGTAGTCTCTTATTGATGACGTCCCTAACTGTATTATTCAACGCATTAGTATACAATATCTTATTTTCTGAATTATTTTCTAAAGCTAATTTGTTAGTTATTACATGTGATTTGTGCTCGAGGTCTTCGAGAAACTTACGAAGACTTCCTCCGTAATATGTGTTGTACACCCTTCTGAGAAGTTCCTCACAAGGTGTTTGAGTTTTATAGGTAGAGATGAGGATGTTCCGTAGCGTTGCCCAATCTCCTGGTGAATGTTTGAGTGATGTCCTCATCGCGTCGCCGTGCAACTGCATCTGGATTGCGCTGTAGAGTACGAGTTTTTGTCGCACATCATTGGTTAGGTAGAGTTCCATGACGAGATCGATCCGTTTGATAAAGCCGCCCAGCTCATCCGTGTCTCCACCGAAGCTAGGTACTTGGCGAATTTGCCCGAGTGCTTGGTTTAATGCGTCCGACATCTTTTGTATTGCTTTTTTGTTTTTTTTTTTTGTAAATGTTATTAGCAAAATTTTGTTAAAAAATTTTGATTTTTGCTCTTATTGATTTTTTTGAACAAATTTAAAGTTGATTATTTTTTATTTTTGTTTTGTTCACTTGTTGGTTCTAATTTATTGTTGTTGTTTGTTTTAAATATGTTTCCTTCACTTTTGTTTTATTTATTCGTTATTTGTTTGTTACGCTTATAATGTGAAAGCGTTGGATTGTTTTTCTTTTTGTTGTTTTATTCACTCGTTGAAATTAATTTTTTTTTTCCGTTGTCGTTTGATAATATGTTTCTTTCACTTTCTGATTTTAGTTTCTGCTGCTTTTGTCCACATATTTCGCTCTTTTCTTTAGCTTTTATTTTAGGTATTTAACACTTGTTTACATTTATAATTTGTTTTCCTTTTTTTTTTTGTAAGTTTATTCAATAAAATTCTTCGTCAGCCTCGCGTATTTTATGATTTACTTTTTTTTTGAAAAAAAGTTTTTCAAGGATCACGGAGTCCTTATGCGGATAACAATTTCACGAAACACTAATACGTTGTCCTGGAAGGTATACGACGTTTCACGATTTTGCTATCCTACCGGCTGCGCCAATGGGATATTTTTGGAGGAGTGCGTACCGGCTTCGCCACTTGAAAGAAAATCCGACAATGGTCTATGTACAATTAAATTCTTTATTTGATAAAAGACACGTCTTCTTTCTTTCGCGTACAAAATTACTCTCAACTTATTCTACTTTAATATTTAGGAGGCAAGCTCGCCTTTGCTTCTTTTGTGGTGTTGTAGCTGTAGCTTTGTCGCTGCGTTTTTGCTGCTTGCATTTTGTTTATGTTAAAGAAAAGCGCTGACGGAGTGTTATGTGTTTATATTGATCCGCGCTTTTAATTCTTGTGGCTGCTGCTTCTGCTGGATTTGTTTACGTTGCGTTTTCTGGGATCTTGGCTTTTAATTATTGAGCGCTAGCTCTGTTGGATTTGTTTATGCTGCGTTTTCTGGGATCTTGGCTTTTAATTATTGAGCGCTAGCTCTGTTGGATTTGTTTACGTTTATTCTTATTCGGCGTTTTGATTGTTGTGCGCTGCTGTGTTGGATTTGTTTATGTTATTGCTTGTGCGCTGCTATTGCGATAATAAGATATTTTAGAGGAGTGTGGACATGAGAGATCAGCGTGATCTGGATATGTCACTATATATATTTAGTATGACTAAGAGTTACCCTAAGCGCAGCTTTCAAATAAGTTCAGGGTATCTCGTAGTCCAACTCCCTTGAATAGAGAATTTCGCTTTTGATTTTAGATTTTAGATCGTCTTCTGAAGTCTTTGACCCCATAACTGATCCAAGTCCTAATTATTAGACTTATATGCGCAGAGCTCTATACTGTAGCATCATATCAAATAGCTGTCCTACGAATAAATAGTCGAAAGTTGAGTTTTAAGTGACAAGTTTACTCTTATCTTGGTCAAGAAAGTGTCTTTATCATTAGCAAAATTATGTCCGAAGTTAATCTGCTGAAATCTGAGAGTTGGAAATATCATGTTTTTTGTACGTAACAACTTGTGAAATGTATTCGATATCGAAATAGTCACTAATACACATGTCAACCTTGCTGAAGCAATATAATTACACAAATGGTTTACAAGAATTTACAAATTCGAACTCTTGAATTCGAGGAACTGTTTTTATTTCTGAAAATCCTAGACTTATATAGCTAACAAAATTCACTTATTTTCTACCTGCTGCACAGACAAAGCAGGGAACGAACTTCTAACTTATGCAAGGATTACTTACAATTTTTCTATTTTTGCTTATCGTTATCCTGTACTTAAGCGAGCACGTTTCACGTTCATTCTTGAACACACATTTGAAATAATGAGTTCAGCTCCAGACCACAAACTGGAATCGTAGGTTAAGCCTATAGTCTCCCTGCAATAGCTCTGCTTCAACTGCTTAACATATTAATTAAAACCCATATAAGCGCTTGCTTTATCGCAATTTACAGTCTGCAATCGGCAGACGCTTAACTTAGTTATTATCCTTAAACAGGCAAAGTTGCCTGCATTGCGTTAACTATGCCCATGAAGGCACTACGCACACTGCAATGGCCCTCCAAGGGGAGCCCACCTAATGCCGAATTATGGTATGGTTATTAAGACAACAGGCCACCTGCGCCAGCAAAGCAGACTGTGTACACGTGTGCGTATACGCAATGCAATTAGTGGTGACATTATTATGATTAACGTTGGGCTCCAGTCGAGCGTGTATCCTATGTGTGTGTGTGGGCGTATCTATGTAACCAAAATGAGTGTGCGCACAAATGTTGACAGTTGGCTAGACAAACACACAGAGCAACAATTAGATTGCGTCGCGGCTCCATTTGAAATTTAATTAGGTGGCAAGAGCTAATCGCATGTCCAGCAGCAGACAGCAAACAGCAGCAGTCCAGGCCAGGAGTCGACTGCATTTTGCTGCAATACCAGATGCTTAAATCATTTAAATCAGTAACAAACAGTTGCTGCAGCGAGCAATCTATTAAAGAGGCGAACGCATTAAAAGGCGAACCTAGCGAAAAGGCACGGAAAGTGTAGCTCTGTTAATTAATTAGTCAGACATCAACAAATGTTTATGGCAAGCAAATAAACCAACAAATGACCGATATTCTTTTTTCTTGGAGTGAGCCAAGAGTCGAGTTCAGTGTGTCATTTGTTTGCACAGCATTTGCCCTTATCCACACACAGAAGATGAGCCATATGTGTAGTGAGTAAACCAGTTGCTTTTTCTGTCGTATAATCTCAACCATTTGACATTTCTGAACTCAGTTCGTTGACCGCAGCGGCGAAAAATAACAAAATTGTTAAATTATGTGACAGTCGTTGTGAAATGGTACAAAAACAAAGTTATAAAATAAGCAAATTGGCAACTGGCAACAAGCAAAGCCAAGATGTGCGCAAAGCAGCAATAAAAACCAGTAAGTGTGTTGTAGTCGAGTGAGCTCGACTACGACGTACCCTGAACGCAGCTGTTAAAAGTATTCTAGTGTTGTTGGAAAATTTCTCTTAAAAAGTCTCGCACCCAAATGTGAGCTGGTTTGCAAGTGCACCCAGGGACTACAGACTACAGACTGCATATATACCTAAATATGTACTGGCAATCGTAGGTAACGGGCTCTGCAGGATGCACACAAAAACATATTGACGCTCGCGTCGAATATCGTGACATCTCTTTCTCACGCATGCGATTGCATATTTATATGCATACAGAAAATGCTGGCGGCTGCTGATAGAAATGAGATCAATATGACAATCTTTTTCGACTATAACTTGAGTTTTTCTTATCCGTTCTTGATTAAAATTAAGCAGTTGATCAATAATATGCATAAGCATGATATACAATAATCACAACATTCTGCCTTTCAGATTGATCTGCGCCGGATATACGACATTTTATATTCCAAATTTAAAGTTTCTAGCTCTTACAGTCTGTGAGATCTGCTATATCGACTATATCAGCTATATCGTCTATATCGGCTATATCGACTCGGCTGCTGATCCTAATCAAGAATATATATACTTTATAAAGTCGGAGATATTTCCTTCTGCCTGTTACATATATTTGCACAAAACGATTATACCCTTTTTACCCACTGTTAATGGGTTCAGGGTATAACCAAAAAAAAACAGAAAATGTCAGGAAAAAATGTAAATTTGGCAGCCAAGCAGGCGAGCTGTAATAGAACCCACTTCCAAACGTCATAACTACAGATAAAAACAGCGACAGTAAGGGTATAAAACAGGGATAGTAGTCAGCGTAGCAGACAACGTATAAAAGATCCCAGGCAGCCGTTAAAACTGGGGAAATAAACGTAAATCGCCTGACGAAAAAATCGTAAGTCATTAACTAATTAACTGAAAACAATGGGTGAGAGGGAAATGTGTGTAGAAGCCAACACAAATGTCAATTTAGCTTTCATATTTTGGACTTTACGAATATTGGCATAGACCCATTATACAGTTTTAGAAAACATTATATTTAATTAAATTTGGGTCGAGCTTATTACCATTCAACTACATTTTTGGTACTGAGCACCGTCAATGTGTGTTCGAAGTGACCCTTTTTTCGCGATGGAAAATCGATTTTCTTTTCTACCGGCAGCACTCGGCACTCTAGTTCAACAAGCAACAACAAAAAGGAAAAGATATAATAGATGTGCTGACTGGTCTGGTGCTCCTGGTCAAAAATAAACACACTTTACATAACGCTTTGCAAACTTTAAGATAAATTTATAATATCTTCTACTAGGGTATTTTGGGCGATACCTAGGGGAAGCATCACATTACTATATGTGGCTATAAAATATACTCTAGAATCAAACCCAAATATCCTTACAGCAATAAATTATATTATTAGCTGACTTTTTTTGGTTGAAATGTTGAAAATTTTATTAAATTGATCGACATAATGTTTCATCATAAATTTAACAGTAAGAGCAATAAAAAATAGTTTAAAAGTTGTCTTCAATATATCCCATTTATAATTTACATAAATCACAAACAAAACTTCTTAAGCCAACCTCTCAGTTTGCTTTACGTGAGTCAGTCCGATTCCCAAAAATAACACAAAGCTGTCAGATAAAGGAGTGAGAGCTAAGGTCCTGATGGCCGCTAAGTTTGGTAAACGGAGGCCACAAACACACCCACAAACACACATACACACGCCCACACTATCCGCTAATTTATGCGTCGACACATAACAAATACTTACATAAATAGCAAATAACAGCACAGAACCGAACCGAACTGTAATTCTTGTGAGAGATGTGCGTGCGCATTTTGGCCACAAATTTTTATGAATAATGTGGAAACATCTTTGTCCAGAAATGGCCAATAAACACGGCTGGTAAGCAGACAGAGGACATAAGAGATGCCAGGCTTAAGGCATAGATTTCCTTTGTGGCACTGATATTAATCTCGAGTGTTCAACAATTAATGTTGGTTGTTTTTGGCTAAGAAACGTGGCAGACAAGGCCCCTTAATTCGGCCTAGCAATATTATTTAGAGCTGCTTTTTATGGCAGCGTAATTAGCTCGAGTTGTTGGCCAATTGCTTGTCGTGGCCAAAAACACAATTTTATTTATGATTCGTTTTACGCTAAGTGACAGCTAATGGGCTTGCCGGCCATAAAAGGTGGTTAACTATTGAAGAGCAGCCAAGCAGCCATATGCCAGAATTGATTGCGCCAGTTTTGTGTGTGCTGATTGGATTGACTTTGAATTTGACTTTCATATGGACTTTGACTTTCACCTAAATTACGCGCAGTTGCCAGATCATCAGCGCAGTATTGAATTTCCTCAGTACACTGTCTGTTTTTCTTTATACACTTGGCAAGGGACCTACTTACATACTATATTGTATACACAATAACCAAACAACAACAATGGACAACGACTCAATCATCGAAACTTTTGCGACAAGATGTTATCTCATGAATAATGTAAATTGCAAGTACATCGCGACAATGCAGTTTAAACTTTAATTGCATTTCAATAGATTGCATAAAAGTTTTCTTTGGAAAGTGCAAAAAAAAACTCAACACAGCAATTTACATATTTGCGCCAAAAGCTGTGCTGCAGATTCTGCCAAGCACCCACATACATATAATAAACATAATCATTTCTTGCATAATTATCATCAACTTTTTATGCGGCATGTCGTCCATTGATAAGCACCAGACACCATCAAGTTTATGGTTACAGCATCATTTTCTACCCCACCCTAAAATTAAAAAGTGCTGTGGATTTTATAACTTATGGCATCCCCAACATGTAATACTGTTATATAAACTATCTTTGCTAATCACACTTGTAATTGTTTTGAACAGCACTCAAACTTTGAAACTTTCCCCTAGGGGCAATTGCAGCATTAAAGCAAACAAATTGCTACAAACAACAAAGCAAAACTACAACAAAACCTACAAACTAGCCAATAAATAACTTAATGCCGATGTTAATTTAATGCGTGAATTAAATCTGCCAATAAAGGATTTATAAATGTTTTGGAGTATTTTCAGTGAGTTGCTTTAATTTTTTACTTTCCATTGTCTTGTAGAAGCTTTATCGCATTGAATAAAGTACAGTAAAGTAAATTTTTTACTTCCATTTTTTATAAAACTATCTGGCTGAAATTTTGAATATACCTGTCTTTTTTCTTCGATGAATTATCAGATTGTCTCCTATCTACAGGGGTCTATAATCGTCGACGTGCCTCAGCCAGCATTTTATTTCATGGTTTTATAAATATATATGCCGCATATCTTTCGACATACACAAATTTGCATGCGTCTTTTGCCACACGTTAAGTGAATTATAACCTAATTTTATTATGTCTTCCGACTCGTAAGCTTAGCCATGAAATTATGTTTAAGATTTGTTGGCTCTCGGATTTGTATTTCAATTTAGCTCTTAAGTGATTTTGATAAAACTATGACGTGTGGCATGTGCTGCTGCTAAGTTTATAAACTTGAGGCAAAGTTTGTGGGGAACACTTCATCGTCAACGGTTACTTGCGAAATTTGATCAAGTCTGTGAGTGCGATAAAGATATATGTAGCTTCTTGGCTTTTATGTATATACACATACATATGTATGTATGCTTATGCCCTTATGCCCGCTACTCGTTACATTCGCTCATCCTGATAATCGGAGTCTGACTCAGACGAAATACATTCCCCACTTGCCTTCGCATATCTCCAAAGATTCATGCTATCAGAGCTTGTTGATGTTACTGCTGGACCATTGGTAACAACTTCAGTGGTGGTGTCGGGCTGCTGCACCACAGCATCACTCGATGACTCAACAACAGCTGGTTGCTCAACAACATTTGTCTTCGATTCGTTGGTGGTGCTGCTGCTACTGTTAGTCGCTGCGGTTGTATCCGACTTGTATGTCTCCTTCTTGCCGTTTACTTTTGGCGCTGTTGACTTCTGCTCATCACCATTCACTTGTGGTTGTTGCTTTTCCTGTTCGCTGGCTGCTCCATTTTCGTTCGGTTTCAATTCAACTTTGGGTATCGCTTCGACAGCTGCTTTATCTGCGCTCTGCTCTGCTTTGTCGGCGTTGGCTGCGCTGCAGTTGCTCCTTCGGCTGCTGTTCCCTCTGCTGCTGGCTGCTCCGCTTCTCCATTCGTTGACCCCGCTGCTGCTGCTGCTGTTGGGGAGGCTGGCTCCTCGGTCTGGCTTCTGCTTGTCCTTTTGGATTGTGGTTTTTGTCTGAACTAACTCAGCGAGTGCAATTGTCTCGGTCTCCCAGAATGTTACAAATACTTAGCTTACTTACTTTGTTTGTGCACCATTTTTAGATATATGTCCCACGCCTTCGCAATTCAAACATTGCGCTCATATACGCGTAGCACACTTTTCAAGTGTTCATATGAACTAACTAAGACAGATTTCGCTTTTACGAAAAATCAAGTCGCGGGTTCGAATCCCGCTGATGGCATGGCTGTTTGGTATTGTTTGGTAGTTTAGTCTTCTTCTTCATATTATTCTACTATCTCTCTCTGTCTTATCACTCTTTCTTTGAGATCCACGGTATTACGAAGGGCCAAAACTGGCCTAAGTGTGCCGCCGACACCTTGGTCGGCAACCGTTTAAACCTAACCTGCCTATCTTTCCGCGAGCTTGCACATATTTCTGTTTGTCACTAAGATCATATGCCTCTGCATTTTTTTTGAAAGTTTGCAAACGAATGCTCGATCAGCAACCTGTCGCCGTCGAAGTCTGGCACGAGCCTTATAAATTTATCAGGATATTATGTTCACTTTGTCTGCACTCGTCTGCTTATACTTTTATTGTTAACATTTGAATTATTTGTTGCATGTTTTTAATGATAATTTCTTGAGCTTGCTCATTTTCGTAATTTCTTCGTCAACTTTTTTGTTGACCGCCATTTCGATTGCACAACCGCCAACTGCACCTTCTTCTCTATTCATTTCAGCCATTCACACGTCTGCGCGCTGTTGAGTGCGTATCATCGATACACTTTCAACTATCGAGTTGTACTTTCTTTTTTTATCGATCTGCGTCCAACTGCAGTTTGTCTCTTTTGTTTCTGTTCCATCACACATACTCTTTTACTTTTTCACAACTTGTGCTATTTCTGCTTTTTGTAGCGGTTAATTTTTTTCAGTGATTGAATTTATTGTGAAATAGATTTTTTCACTGCTGCTTTTTTTTCAACATATTAATTTCGCAATAACTCTTCGCTTTTACACTGTTTGGCGGGAGTGCTCCAAATGTAGGACTGAGAATGTCCTCTATATTATTATTATTATAGTTATAAGTATATTACAGCGAAAGATGAGTATTCTATTTATAACGTAATCTTGACTTAATTAAACAATATCTTATTTCCCCGACGCGCCGATAGCTTTACAACTTTAGTTACTTGGGACTTTGACAACTTCGTATTGACGATATTAACACTGCGTACTTAACTCTCGTTCTACTGTTCTTCTACGACTCTCCTTGTTCCATCAATGCTTATGCTGCCGTTATATGTGTTAACCAGCCTTGCCACCCAACAGAACTGTAATCCCACTGTAACTACCCTTACATATCCTACAGTCAGATAAGCAGCTATCAAAGCCATGCGAGCCTAGAAAGTTGTCCTAAAGATGCTCCGGCAATATGTAGTGTTTTCAAACAATGGGAAAAGGGACAATTTTGTATTGTCTGCTTAGTGCTTCAGAACACAATTGAGGCCAGAGGCTCCTTCAGGCCAGAGACGCCTTTATGTATTGTCTGATTAGTGGTTCCAGGTTACATCCTAGCTAGGAAGGAAACCCATTCACCTTTCTGCTCCACTTAATCATTTTGAGGACTCAGATTGTGGAAAATACCAACTTCTAAGGAAGTCAGTTTGTCAAATTAGTTTTTTTCTTGGTTTCCCCAATAATAGCAATAAATGATTGACCTGTTTATAATTTGGTACTTCCAGATTTATTATACCTATTTTTCATTATAAAATTTTCATTAATTTGAATTTGTTTTACATTTGTATTTATTAATAAAATTTATAAAAATGTTGTCTGTTTTTAGAGCACATTAAATAAAGACATAGAAAGTACCTAATCAGTGGCTTTGGCACGCAACGAATTTTTGACGAATTTTAACAGTTGTCCTAAAACATTCTAATTAATATACAGATATATAAGAAATATATACGTATACTTTTTAATTAAAAGAATATTATAATTCTTTTCCTAATTTCTTTTTGCAGTTGTTATTTAAATGCAACAACTTAGAAAACCGCAAAACAATCATAACATTAGTTGCATTTATTATTTAAATACCTATTTTGAACCAGCTTATGACTTGCATACCGCAATCCTTTGTAGGTGTGCTTAGGCCAGCTTACACACACACACGCACGGCCACACACACATAAAGCAGCACAGCCAAGGCCAAGGCAAGACGCGCTGAGGCCATCGCTGCACATGCACATTGGCAAAGGCGCATACTTAGCGCCAGCTGTCTGCGCTTTGCATATGCTTATAGAGATACACACACACACACACACACACATGAACGTATGCGCAGGTGTAAATCCCTGTGATATAAGGTATAATGTGTGCCCGCTCCCACACATAAGCATCTGTTCTTTTTCATGTTGTGCTTTTAAATATTCATGCGCTGCTCAAAATTTAAATTAAGCCAGCTGGCAGGCTGTGTATGTTTGTGTGTGAGTGTGTGTGTGGCAGAGTGTGGCTAGCAAATGCACAAGCATTTAATGAAAATGCCTTTTTCAGTTTTAGCGTTATTGTGTTTGTTTGTTTGATAGCCAGCGCATTTGGTCAACCAAGCGTTGTTATTTACAATGAAATCACAACAAAGGATACAAATAATGCAACCGAAAAGAGAAAGTATCCAGTGAAAAGCCAGTAGTTCTTCCGCTGTCCGCACATCAAATTTCAAGCGTGCACGAAATGTGACGTGTTGCAATATTACCTGATTTGGTTAGATAGTTTTGCTTGGTCAAGTGAACCAACCAACCAACAAAAAATATGCGAAAAACATAAACAACAGTTTTTTTCATCTTTTTGTTTTTGGCAACTGCATAGCCCCATAACATAAATGGTCAGTTAGGTTGGCCACATGCTCAGTGCAATTTTTGTTGGCAGCCTTTGTGTGTTATGGATGGGACAGACAACCGCAAGACCCACAAATGCAATCAGAGCATGTCACACGTGGCGTATGCGTCATGTTTTCTGACAGAAAACAGTCAATAGCTTCTATCGAAAAGTACTAATTAATAACCATTCGTAGGAAGCAGGTTCGAATACTCGACTACAAAATACCACATTATTAGTTTGTTCGATATACAACTTTTAATAAGTAAAAGTTTTAGTTTGTTCGATATACAACTTTTAGTTAGTAAAATCTACGTTTATTATCCGATCTTTAAGATATATCTAAAGATGTTTATTATATATACATTTCAGCCTAAATCTTTACAATTAAGTCTTTTATTATTACAGCGAATCGATTTTTATCGATATTTGCTAAAATTTGGCAGACATCGATCAAATGAAATACACTTGATCTGGCTATGGCTTAAGAGATCAAAATTTGAAGTCTTTAACTTCTATAATCTGGCAGATTAATTTTTTTAAGCAGACGGGACGAGGGATCGAGTCGTACGTGGTTTCTCTTGCCTATTTCACTGTCGATTATACCCATTTTCCCACTTGGAATGGGTGGCTTAATATCATTGGTCTTAATTGGCATTCGTAATGGAAAAACTCTGTTATGTCATTTTTGTAAACCTTTGTCGATAATTATGCAACTACAGTAATCGAATAGGCAGCCCAACACATTAGTGTTAACTCTATTTAAAGCATTGTACAATTTGTTGGTAATTAGAAAGTGGCCTTGTTTACGCGTTGCCAACTGCAATGTGACACCAGCTCTGAAGTAGAAGGGGGTAGGGGGGCCACTGTGCCTTGAGACACAACCAAAAACTTTTGTGCTGGCAAAAGCAAAACTACGAAAACGTGTGCTGCCAAAAATCATGTGGAGAAAGCATTTGCCCCAAACTGAATGGAATATGTTGACAGGAGCGCGAAGCGCTGTTGCTGTATTGCGTAATTGCACAACTGTGCACATGAGCAAACAGGCGCCTGACACTGGAGGAAACAACAAGTTCGCCACTTGCCACACTTGGCAATGCACTCACACAGTGGATGCTCAGCGGAGGTGCAGCATCTGGCCAAAAGTTGTGCAAGTTTTCATCTCACATCTGAGTTAATTAGTCTGTCAGCTGCATTGCTAATTGAGTTAAAGGAAACAGCAACACCAGAAGCCGCAGCAACAGCAGCTGCAACAG
Source organism: Drosophila nr. medialis 2 BK-2023a (assembly GCA_035044325.1). Lineage (NCBI taxonomy): Eukaryota > Metazoa > Arthropoda > Insecta > Diptera > Drosophilidae > Drosophila > Drosophila nr. medialis 2 BK-2023a. The sequence continues at coordinate 6,735,852 of JAWNMH010000397.1, read as the reverse complement.
CAACAACATCAACAGCAAGTGGCAATTGGTTTTTGTTAAGAAAAATAGCCTGAGGATCTTGAACTCGCATGTCTCATAAACAACAACATCAACAACAATATCAACAACAACATCAACAACAACAACAACATCAGCTTGTGTCTGGGCTGAATGAATGTTATAAATATTTTATACAGCCGAGGCAGCCACTCACTTTGGTCTTGGCAGCTGAGCTGTCAGCCAATTTTGAGCACCGACTTAATTCAATTTTTTTTTGGTACGCACACAAAACGTTGCCAGCAATTGCGTTAAATGCTTATGAACAGTACAACGTGTGCGTGTGTGTGTGTGTGTGTGAGTCGTGCGTGTGTGTGTGTGTGTGTGTGTAATGTCTCATTAACTCTCACATTTTCGCCAGCTCATTGCCAATTAATGTTCAACCATAAAATAGCTAAATGAGCACCGACACTTGCCGCCAATTGGATTGCGACGCCTCCTTTCTGCCCATAAATTATGCACTTTCAGTTTTCCACGAAATCTGCTATTCAGCATGATAATTCAAAGAACTGTTTATCTTTTTGCCTTTTGTGTTTTCTTTTCTGCATGGGCTGTTCCTCAAATGAACTACTATTTTGCTTCCATTTTTTATGGGCAATGAGTTTTGCTAACCATTTTTATGGTTTGATAGGCAATACTTTCAGTATCCTGTTTACTGGATAGCAATCTGATAAGCAGAGCGTATATTTATATGCATAAATATATTCCTCGAATAATTAAAAATTTGAAATAATTTTGCATTTGCAATATAAACATTTGGTCTCAATTTTGAAAATGATAAAAATATGCTTTAAAATGTTGACGGCTTATAGGGATTTTTCACCATTCAATTAGAGAAATTGATGATTTGGATCATTTTTATCAATACTCATGTTTCCCATATCATAGCTGACTATGCAAAAGGGAAGAAGAAGAAGTATATGGCAACAATAAATAAGAGTACATCAATAAAAAAAAATGGCATTATTGCCAGTCATTTGTATTAAGTAACATTTATTTGGCTTTTACACTTTATTCCATCTTAAAGACATTTTTTTGTGCATTATTGCAAGGAACATATCACACTTCCTAGCTGTGTCAATTTATCAAATCGAAGGCAATTCGAACAGTAATCTACACACTATCTCCACAATATCATATTCATCAACGTAGATTGGAATCTGTGTAGAAGATTTTCTTATTTTTTGCTCCTCGTCGCTTTGACTGGGGTGTAATGCTTCCATCCGCCAATAGACTGCTTCTTATTGACCTTCCCTCCCGACTAGGTGTTATGTTTGTAGTTAGATTCAATGGGTCAAATACATTTATCTTTTCTCTCTAGACCGTCTCGTTACTTCTTCCCACTTTCTCTTAATCGCTGTACCACTAATTATTCCTTGCATAAACCGTTTCAAGTACTCTGTAATGATTACAATAGTCTCTATGATGTAATCAATTCAGCGTGTTCAATTTATATTATTAAGAACTCAATTTTAAACGTCCCATCTCGTGAATAACTTTTTCGCATCCACTTGTAATGGGGCCTGGCTAATTTAAAAAAAAAAAATATATTAAAAAAATATTAAATTTTTCCAATTCATGCTACACTGGTAGACCATTGTGTAGAATTTTAAATTTTATTTTAAATTTAGTTTAATTCAATTTTTTACTTCTTGTGTTTTTTGTGTCGACTGATTTTGGTTGACATTAAATAAAACTATAAATATAAAAGACTCAGAAAGTGGAAAAAAGTGGCATTCGACCAACTAACACAAAAATGCTGTACTCTTAAATCTTAATTGAAATAAGTTTATAGAATCTTAACCGATAATTTCAATAGATGAGTCAGCAGACTCAGTTAACACTGTGCTGGCCAATACCGCAACCATTTATTAATATTTTAACAATTGGAATATTGAATGGCACCAAGTTGGCTTTGAAATATAATGCCCAAAGTGAATATTGAATGGCATCAAGTTAGGTTTTGTGAATAGTATTCAAAGTGAATAACACTCACATTCACACAAAATAAATTGACCAGCTGATTGGGCTGCGTATAGTTTTTGTACTTAATAATTTGGCAACATTTCCAGTGAAAAATGCAGAATCATGGCAAGGGTGAGGAACACTTTTGGTTCATGCAGCTCACAGATCGAAAGAGTCTGCACACGCAGATTGGGCTGCTTGTGAAGAAGGCGCAGCAGACGGCTAGCGAGGATCTGCAGGATCGCAGCCGCCGACTGAAGACGCTGCTCGATGAGGAGGACAAGGGATTTGAGCAGGAGTTCGCCAGCAAGGTGAAGAATCGCTTCGACGAGAGCATTCGCCTGCGTCAGGAGCAACTGCACGAGTTCAAGGAACACCGGGATCAGCACCACAAGAAGTTTGTCGACATGAAGCGAGTGCAACAGTTGATGGCAAATTGCTATGAGATTCGTGAGGCGTTGCGCCAAAAAAATTGCAACGAGATCAAACTGTGCCAGGAGGAACAGATGCAGGAGAATCTGCGCAAGAAGCGGCGCGAATGCGAAAGGGACAACTATTGGCTGCAGCTGAACCAGCGGCGCTGGGCAGAGTACGATCGTCAGCAGGACTGTGAGATGCACACACGCGGACAGGTGCAGGAGCAGATCTGCCAGGTGCTGCAAGTGCAGCTGGCCGAGCACGAAGAGAAGCGACAGCGGGAGCGCGAGGAGAAGCGCCTCGATACGATCAAGGTGGACAAATTGATTGAGGAATTGCGACTGGAGGATTTCGATGAGAAACATCGGGCAGCCAGCAACGATAAGGAGAAATACCGCGACGAACTGCTCGAGGAGATTAGACGACACAAGTGTGAGAAGCTCGCCGAGTGGACGGCGGACAAGACGGAGCATGAGGAGTTCATGCGGGAAACGCAGCATCTCGAAGCCGAGGCCAAGAAGCGCATCTGGTGCAGCAAGCGGCAGCTGTGCCGTGCCACACACGAGTACATCGCCTATGTGCGACGGATGCGCAACCTGCAGCTGGGCATCGAGAAGATGATGAACGACCGCATCGACGATCTCAACCATGTGGACACCTGTTGCAAGAATAACATAGCCGAGCAGACGCGCCTCAAGGGCCTGAATGCGGCACGTTGTCACGCCCAGCTCAAGCAGCAGATCTGTGAGGAAATCGAACGCAAGATGCGCGTGGAGGCCGAGCATCGTGAGAATGGAATGACCGAGAATCGATTTGTGCATCCGCCAGTCACACGAGAAATGATCCTCTGCAAGTACGCCAAGAATCGCGCCAATTTGGATGCCCAGATCGTCGAGATGAAGCGCATTCGGGCCGAGGAGGAGAAGGCATTCGAGCAGAAATTGCTGAAGGCCGTCGATGATCCAGAGATTTGCATTCAGCTGGCAGCCCAGTATATAGAGGATGGCACAGACTATCTGCCACCGCATCCCAACTGGAAGATCCATGCCTGCCCCAAAAGCAAGTATGTCGCCAAGGCGCCCATGGCCCAGGAGCAATTCGATGCACTAATTGCAAATGCGGGCATTGACAAATGTCCATGTCCAGCGGCTGCTCGCCACGATTGCGCCCTCATGAATCAGCTGTGCGACACTGCACCACCGAAGTCACCACCAAAGAAATTGGAAACCGGAGCCGGGGACAGCGAGCCACGCACCCAAAAGGTTGCATTCAACAGCTGCTTGTGCAAGCCCCATTTGTCATAAAAATAATTGTGTTTTAAGACTAGCTTAGAATCCGAAAAAAAAACTTGTTTATGTTAGAATTGTATCAAATTCCTGCAGATAGTTAACCTCAGATAATTATATATATAATAAACTATTTCATCCGCCACTTCAAAATAAAGTGCGCTAAATACGTTTGCAAACTTGAACTTACAATAAATAATGTATTCAGGAAAAGTTGTAACTCAACTTTACAAAAAGAGATATGAATCCCATCCAGCATATCATTTCATAATTTGCACAAATACTTGTGGCTTATTCTTGACACGTTGCAGGTGTTGAATACATAATGAGCTTGCGGATAGTTTCCTTAATTTGCAAATATGTGTTGGTTAAACAAATCATGTTTCTTATCCGTCTTTGCAATTGTCTCTTTCATTGCTATCGGAAATCGATTTGTATCGATATCCGTGAGGCCAGGATAGCTATCGAAAAAATTAAAATAACTTAAGATTGAACTTATATTCCAATATTGAAGTTTCTAGTTCTTAGAAAATCTGAGTTCGCCTTCAGACGAAAATGACAAAATAGACTTTACTTTTGGTGCTGCTCAATAATATTCATACATTCTCAGTTCGAAGATGCTTACTTCAGCCTGTTACATACTTTAGCACAACTTGAAAACACCCTTTTCCCATTTTGAATGAGTTCAGGTTCTATTTTTTAAATCGATGATTCTCCGTTTATATTCAGCATTGCTATCTGAATTGTGTTTTCATACCGTGTCTGGCATAGACTCAATATCATAATCAGCTTTATGGAACGAAACGCAATCTCTAAACACTTCTAAAAGTATATTGAGCGGTCAATTTGAGTACAGTTCTAAAGTGCAAGAATTTGCATTCTCCATAAACTTGAAAACTACTCCAGCTCAATTGGTCGAAACATTGCACATATTAATTAATTTGCTGGAAAGACTTAAACGATTTTAGCCAGACCATTTCCCCTTGGGCAAAAACACTCAAAACATCTTGAACATTCAAGTCACTCAAAAGTCGTTGATGCCAACTACCCAAACAGCCTTGAGTCAAACCCAACTGCAATCGTCTCTCCATGGATTTGGTGCAATTGAATTTGAGCATGAGTTGAGAGCAGAAATCGTGTTGCTAAATTTAAATGCCAATCCACAGGCAATATTCGCTTGAATTATAAACTGGCCACACACAGATACACAAGACGTGCAACACTCTCAATTTGCGACTCTGTAAACTGAACTGCTCTGAAATGCCGGCATTGGCTATTTGCTGCAACATGCTGTATGAAGCGCGAAAATTTAGTTTTGTTGCGTGCTCGCATTCGGAAACTAACCACAGAAACTGCCACAGCTGCTCCGAGCTCCACTCAAATGCAAAATGCCACTTCTCTCTATTTGCAGATGACAATTGGGGTCTACCGCTGGCCATCGCATCCAAGTTGCATTTACCGTATCGCATCGAAGTTGGCGACACAATACGTGACCTGCATGAGCAGGATAAGCCGGGCAAAGGTACGTGCGTCTCTTCTGTGGTTGAGTGCTGTGCAACCAAAAATTTGCATGCAACCAAACTAATCACCTCTCTCCCAATCTCTCCCAAACACGCCCCACTGTGCGACTTTAGCAATTATTATTACGGCACCTCTAAACGATGCCAGCACGCTGCGTTGGCTACGCAACTCGAAGTGGGCACACGAGCAATCGCTGGCAACGGAACAGCAGGAGCAGCAGCATGCCAAAGTGCTGCTCATCGACATTGTGGCCAGCTCATTGAATGTCGAGCATCAACTCTACAAATATTTGGCACACATCAATGCGGCCACTCGCAAGTGGCATGGTAATGGTTATTGGCCCGGCAACAGTGACAACCAGCCACAGTTGCCGGTGTCGGGTCTGTTGACCAGCAATCTGTTGGTGCTGACACTGCTAAGCGATAAGCATCGACTCTTGCTAAATGCGGCCGGAATTGGAATGGGCATGGTTCACAATTTTCGCACACCAGCAGCAACAACGGACCAGCAGCAGCAGCAGCAACAGCATGAGGGGAATGCTGAGCAGGCGCCATTGGAGGCCCATCAAAATGCCAGCCTCGATAAGCTGCTGCCGTTTATGAATCTGTTCTCGCTGTACGATCTGTTGCTTTCGCACATTGCCAACGGGGGCAGCGGGGCAACGGGGGCAGCCAGACCCAAATACGATTTTGTCGTACTCGACATCGTTGTGGATGCTGCAATGGCCACATACAAGTGGCGACCGTTGCTCATACTGGAGCATCATAGCATCAAGGGCACGGTTGGACGGGGCAGTTACATAACGCACTCCATTCAGCCCGGTTACGATGAATGGCTGCTGGTCAGCACCGTTCAAATGTGGCATTGTGGCGCCATCTGCTGGACAATAGCGGCCATTTGCATTGGCCTCCTGCTCATTATTGTGGTTGCCAGCGTCGCTGCTGGTGTTGCTGTCAGGTGAGTGACGCACAAATACCCTAGATATAGGTATATAGATATAGGATTATAGATATAGATATAGATATAGATATATATACATATATAAAGAAATTGAAAGAAATATGTTGTCCACAGTTATTATTATTATTTAACTAGCTTAAAGGTAATCAGTATAAAATCTGAGTGGGCATTGATTACCTTGAGGCAATGAGCATTATTCAATTTTACGTCTGCACTTTGAACCCGAGCTAAAATATTATGTTACGATTATTTATACCCTTTACCCATAAAAAGGATACTTTGAATTTGCGCTAAAGTGTGTAACAGGCAGAGATCAATTAGTTAGGCTTAGTTCAATTTTTCGATAACTTTTCCCGTTTTGCGTCTATTGATTTCCCATAAAATCTCAACTTTAAAGATAAATCTTTTTAATTGGGCATGTACATATAAGGAATTGGTTTTAAGGGCATCTTCTAGCTAAGCTCTCCCGACTGTAACATTCTTACCTGTTTTTTGTTTTACCTTTTGGGCTTGTTTTGCATTTTTGGAACAGATTAGCCTAATCAATTAGCGGGCCTTAAAGGCGGTTTCAGATTTCAAGAGCTTCACCCACACAATCCAGCGCCATTAACCTGAGTGCAAAATATTTGGCGCGTGGCAATTTCCATATTAATTTTCATCATTAGGATTTTTCTCGCTTTCGCCGGGGGTTGGGGATTGGGGGCTGTTAATTGCCCTGTGTTATTGTAAATTGGAGAGGCAAAATGTTAGTTAGTTTGGTTTTTGTACGGTGCATAATTAGATAGCTTTTAATGTGATTAAGTTGGCCCGGACACCGACAAGCTGCCATTTCAGGCATGCGCCAAATGAATAATTTAAATTTATATCTGACATTATAAACTTAAAGCGAAATGCGTAGTTAGTGATTTCTTGACATGCATCTCATTAGCACGAAGCCACTTTATAATTTACATTTGCCCGTGATCAATTACTCAAATGTGTTAATTGCTCACATGACGCAGGTGCTTTCATTTGGCGCATTTAAATTTCCATGAATATTAAAGCATTTAAGCCACATTTCAAATCGGTTAGCCAGCAATCATTTACACAAAATCAATACACAAACCGCAGATAAATTACAACCATTCAAAGAGTGAAACCAACTAGTACACACTCACACACACAACCACACACACACACCGATTCACACTCGCACAGGTCGTCCATTATAACAAGCATTTAATTAATTACTTTCATCAAAGCGTAGCATAAGTTATAGCATCTCACACTCGAAATGTTACCGGGTAGTTGACATTTACACACCGCAATCACAGACACACACACACACACATACTTTCACACACACGGCTACACATGTTAGCATTTCCATGTACAGCTGCAATAAAAAGTAGGTGAGAATGCTGCAATGGGGTATCTCAGACTGCTCAATACTCTGGCACAAGTTTAATAGCAGCTGACAAGAAAGCTTCTTACGATAAGTTGCCTCAACTGCCAAATAATCAATCAAATACATTTAAAGCCTTGATTTTACTGAGAGAGCAATATTTTTTTATTATTATAATCCACCTTCCAAATTTGTTCAATGTAGCTCTGAAACTGTGGAAAATAAAGGGGTTTAACGATTTTTTGGGCTGAGGTGTTTTACAAATCTGTGGAAGAGGCTATTGGAATCAACTTTTAAAATTCGTTAACTGCATCTCCATATATGTATATAAGTATAAGCTGTAACCAATCTTCAGAAGATATTATTAGAATCTGCCTTCCAAATTTTGTAGTTGTAGCTCTGAAATTGTGGAAGATAAAGGATAGGATGGGCGTTGTCCAAAACTGACCTTCAAGTATAAGTATTAAGTTCATAGAAATCTACATATTGATCTTTGAAGAACATAACCAGCTATTTACCTTCTAAATTTTAGAGCCTTTAACGGTTTCCATTTTTCGATAACATATCGATTTCATAGCATTTAAATTTTAACTCTCTTTCTGATGCGGTCTTCTATGAGAAGTTTGAGAAGTCTCTAGTCTCAAGGTTCTATTTACATCGTCAACACCAACGAATATACTCTCTTACAGTTGCGAACAGTGTACAAAAACAGTGTTAAGTGCGGTTGAACAAATCATTTACTGTTTGACATGTTAAAAGCTTTGCTCGCAGTAGTTTGACTTATGCCCCGCCCCGCCCGCGAACTGAGCTCAATTATATTTGAGAGAGGTAGCTTTAAGTTAAGTACATGTTCAACTTTAAATCGGAACAATAATAAACCCTCAAGGTGCAACTTAGGAAGTTTTAATTAGCGTGTGCCGGACATAATAGCAAAATGAAAATGTCCACGGGCATCAAACTAGAGAGGGTCAGGATAAAAAACAAAAAAAAAAAACATGCAGAACGAGGAGCACCGATTAGTGAACACACTTTCAGATCGGACCTGATACTGAGAATAATATATAAATTAGTTACTGATAATAATGATAATGATAATGATAATAATTACTGGCAAGCAGTTCTGCTAAACATACATTTATCTTAAAGGTACAACTAAAAACGAACTAATTCAAAACGACAACTAAAGTAAAGTTTTGTGGCAACAGCTTAAGTAGATAATAGATGCTTTCAAAGAAGCGCAAGTCAGCTTGTGGCAGCAGCAGAGGACATAGAAATGGGGCAGGCGTGCAGATGTTTTTATGCTGAACGATGCCGTTGATTATCCTTGCATGGTTAACGGCACAGGTAAAAATGTTTTCCATGACTAAGGCCGAAAGCTGTAAGGCGTAAATAGAAAAACTTTAATGGCTTTGGGGTTGGCTACTTAACCGGCGTTACACGTGTGCGACGCCCCAAAGAGTTTCGACTTGGTCTAGATAATTCCCATTAATGCGCATAATACACTTAACCTTACTTGGGGCTTTTGGCCACGTGGCAAACTTCTTTCTGGCTTAACAGTTGTTGCATGAATTTGCGCTTTGCCTGCTATAAGTATTTACGTAACTATATAGAGTCTTAATGCCCTCCAAATGCCAACAGGATTGACTATGCTAATGGATGCAGATTGCAGCGGGGGCAGAGGGTGGAGCTAGGGGGCTGGAGAGAGGCAGTGACTGCAAGACGCTACTGTTAATTGAGCAAACTGAACTCCGAAGCTCTTGTTTTTGCTACGAAAAGTTGCTCCAGGTCAAGTTTGTTGCTTGAGGGGCGCAACCGACAATAGAAGCCAACTAAGTTGCTTGAAAAAACAATGCAAATAAATCAAGGAGCCATTGATTAATTTAATGCAGTTGATAAGCTGAGATAAACTTGAGATTTATTTACATAACATTCAATTGAAAGAAGATGATGATGATAGTAAAACTAAACTTAAACTACCTGCTGTAGAAATATTAAATATGATATTTAATTCGTTAAATCGGTATCACTAATATTATATTTACTTTAAAAAGTAAATAACACCTTTTAAGTGTATTACTTATTATTTTAACCTTGGAGAAATAACTTTCAGAAAGTTATGCCTGCGACAGGAAATAATGGTAGGAAATGAGTGGAGGCACATGGCTAGATCGACTCGACTACTGCTGCTGATCAAGAATATATATATATGCATATATCTTTCTTGCAAAAAATATACATTTTGTTAATTAAAGGCCTAAAATTGTGTTTTTTAAGTTTCACACAAACTTCCGCTCTCAGATTAATATTAGCGAACTAAATCTCTTGGTACTAGTAGCTTTTTCTCTGCATAGTTGAGGATAAAGTAAATAGATAAATAAGAGATTAGTGAATTGAAGGCGCTCAAACTAGCGCATATGCCTAAAAGTAGAGAAAGCGAGTGAATCAGCTGTTTAAACACTAGACGTGACTAGCTGCTCAGATGCGTATGATTATGAGAATAAATAATTTTTCCATAATATTTTGTAAACTCTAAAAGACATTTCTGCAGCTGTGTAAGCTTCTGGTTTTACGTAAATACCCGTCAACTTATTAAAGCTATATAACAAAGTGTCTGAGCCAACATTCTTGCCAAACTCACTCGAAATGCGAATTCAAACGCTGATCTTTTGCTGTGCCACTTTGGCCATGTGCCTTATAAGAAATGCTGAAGCGGTGGCCTGTGTTTCAATAGCTCCAAATCTACCTTCTGGATGCACTGATTGCACCGATACGGCAAATGTTGGTCATGTTGACTGTACAGTGACAACAACAACAACAACAACAACAACAACAGCAGCAGCAATAGCCACAACAACAACAACAACAGAGCCGACAATATATGTTCCCGCCTCTGTGTGGAAAAAAGCGGACGCAATTATTAATTTTGGAAATATGGTGCTTGAAGCAGATTAAATTATTGTATAAAATCGATTTCTTTGAGAGAGTGTTTTATGTGGCTTTTTTCAACTGATTGCCACAAAACTCTTTTTAAAAAAAAATGCAAAAATAAAAAACCAAATTTATACAAAAACTTATATAATCGTTAAATTATCGTCAGATCGATCTTAATTGTATTTTTATAACTTCACATCAACAAATCTATGAACAAGCCGATCTCAGAGACTTTAACAGAAAGAATCTGATAAAGAAGTTCTCGAATACCAGGCGCGGATCAAATCTATTTTGCGGCTTTGCGAATATCGATACAAACCGATTCCCGATAACAACACACAAAATGATCAATATGAAAGTAAATCGTAATTTCAAACTTACGAAAATAAACAGCAGCAAGTGAATAATAAATTTCAATAACTAAGACGTAAACGCTTTTGAATAGTTAAACACTTAGATTCAGGGTTACTTAATCTTACAGTTTTCAATTTAGTAAACTTATCTTTTCTTGCAAATTGCTCTCCATTGACAGAAACTACTTTTTGCGCAAAAGACTCTCGAAGGGACCGAATAAGATTGTGCTCTCGGCCAGTGATTTTGTGTTTCCCGTGGATTCGCGGCGGGTAAGCAAAACGTTAATCCAAGTTCAGAGTTCGAAATGCAAGAAGGGAATTTGCAGGTGGACGAGGGCATTGAGGCGATGCTTTGCTGCTGGCTGCAGCAGCTGCAGGAATTCGGTGGTCCCGAAGTGGATAAGCCCGATCTGCTCAAGGGCTCCATTGGCTCGCTAAAGAATTTGGGTTTTGTTATACCAGGCGCGGCACCAGCGGGCAATAGCGGTGCCATTGCCACTGCTAGTGGCGCCACAACTACGGCTGTCAATGGCAAGAGTGGCTCGTATGCAGCGGGCAGTCTGGCGCGCCACAAGCCGGCTCACCTGGACATGCGAGCGCGCTACAATGGTGACCTGGTGCAGCTGAAGGAGATCCAGTTGAATGGCTCCGCAGAGTTGCGCTCCAAGGCCATGGATCTGCTGGTGATGGCACACGGACTACGCCACGAAAATATCAATCCACTGATTGGCTGGCTCTCAGATCCAAATCGCACTGCTATGGTCTTTGACTATTGTTCGCGGGGCTCGCTGCAGGATGTGCTCATCATGGACGAGATCAAGCTGGACTGGTCCTTCCGGCTCAGCTTGCTGACGGATCTGGTGCGTGGCATGCGCTACTTGCATGCGTCGCCGTTGCGCGTCCATGGCGCCCTCACGTCCAGGAATTGTGTGGTGGACGCCAGATGGGTGCTCAAGATCACGGACTATGGGGTCAGCTCCTTCTACGAATCCCAGGGCTTGGCACAGCTGCCACGCAGCACCAAGGAACTGCTGTGGACGGCACCCGAGTTGCTGCGCAACATGAAAACGCCACTGCAGCCGCAGCATCATCATCATCACCATCAGCATCATCAGCAGCATGGACGCATCCAGATGGGCACCCAGCTAGGCGACGTTTACTCCTTTGGCATCATCATGCAGGAGGTGGTCGTCAGAGGTGAACCCTATTGTATGCTCTCCCTCACTCCGGACGAAATCATTGCTAAGATCAAGAAACCACCGCCGCTCATAAGGCCCTCGGTCTCCAAAGGTGCTGCCCCACCAGAGGCCATCAACATTATGCGACAGTGTTGGGCCGAACAACCAGATATGCGACCTGACTTTAACTCGTAAGTCTAACAAACAATTAGAGTTATAAAATTAAACGGGTTTGGTTTCGATTTCATAAAGACCCATTCAGAGTCTTAGGAAAGAGAGGCCTTTAATTGATAAAAAAATAATTAAACTTAGTATTTTATTTAAGCCCAATACAAATCTAATTATTTTTCTAGCTAATGCCTCACATTTTGTCAGAATTTGATTATGTTTCAAAATTCTTTTATTAAGACTTTTGAGCTGTTCAACAGAATAATTATAAATGACATTTGTGCAAAGTTAAATCTTCTCTTGACGAATCCAACTAATTCACAGTGAAAAAATGCATGTACATATAAAAAAAATTTGTCAGTAGAAACAGGGTCAAAGCTAAACCAATTTTTAATAAAAAAAAAACAGTTCTTTTTATAATGATTTTACCTCTAAAACAAAACTGAATTTAAAGTTGGCAACGTGATTCTGAGTCAAATTCATGTTAAAATACTAATCAAAAAAATAGTAATGGGGACGATTCCAAAGTTTCCAATACCTTAAAAAGTGATCTTTAATTATGGCTGCTTATAACTTTGTAATCCACAGCGTTTACGAGCGCTTTAAGATGCTCAATCATGGACGCAAAGTGAACTTTGTGGACACAATGTTCCAAATGCTGGAGAAGTACTCAAACAATCTGGAAGAGCTAATACGCGAGAGAACGGATCAATTGGATATTGAAAGAAAGAAGACTGAGCAGCTGCTAAATCGCATGTTGCCAAGGTATTAAACTAAGCCAAAGTGCAATCAATTTAAAGAATGTTTAAACAATGTCTAATTTCGCAGCTCGGTTGCTGAGAAACTGAAAATGGGTCTGGCTGTCGATCCAGAGGAGTTCTCCGATGTCACAATCTACTTTAGCGACATTGTTGGTTTTACAACAATCGCCGCACATTGCAGTCCTGTTCAGGTTGTCGACTTGCTCAACGATCTCTATACGATATTCGATGCGACCATCAATGCCTACAATGTCTACAAGGTGAACAGCGATTATAAATAAAAATTTCAAAAGAAATCAACTCAAATTTCAATTCTTACGCTGTTATTTCAGGTCGAAACTATTGGAGATGCTTATATGGTGGTCAGTGGACTGCCAGTGAAAATACCCGATCATGCCGAGCAGATAGCCACCATGGCGCTGGATCTGCTCCATCAGAGTGGACGCTTCAATGTGAAGCATTTACCGGGTGTGCCACTACAGCTGCGCATCGGTCTGCACACGGGTCCCTGCTGTGCCGGCGTTGTGGGTCTAACAATGCCACGCTACTGCCTTTTTGGGGATACCGTGAACACAGCCTCCAGAATGGAATCAACGGGTATACATTAAAAACTTTAAATATATTGTGCATCTGAAAATGATATGTTGTCTCTCGTAGGATCCTCGTGGCGCATCCATATGTCGCAAGAGACTCGCGATCGTTTGGAGGCCCGTGGTGGGTATTCCATTGAACCACGCGGACTCATCGATATCAAGGGCAAGGGCATGATGAACACATTTTGGCTGCTGGGCAAGAAGGGCTTCGACAAGCCGCTGCCTATGCCTCCACCTATTGGGTAAGTACATTATAATTAGGCTAGCATTGTTGTCTTGTGCCTTCTGCTGCAACTCGATTATCAGTAATTACAAAATAAAAGTTTTAAAATATGTTTCAAAATGTAAGGTTCTATTAGAGAGAGAGAGAGAGAGAGAGAGAGAGCCCTCATCTGTTGTAATACATTTTTCACACATCAAATTTAATTTAAGATAACACTTAAAGTAATATAGCCCACGATATTTGAAAACCTCTTGCAAAAACATATTCCAATTACTTACATTAAGTACTTGTAAAACATTTGAAATCAACAATCAAAAAATATATTTACTGTTGCTTCTCTTTGGGCATAAAAGCCTCAGATCAATATACTTTCATTAATTATATTTTATTTATTATATTTATTTACATTTTTAGCGCGATTAATGATCTACCGATCAAACACAAGTCATAACTGAAGCACTCTGTTTTGTCAAACTAATTTGAATGTAACTGATTTTGAACGATCAGCTGTTCATTTCGTCCATATATCGCTACTCTACATAACTCTGTTAAATCTTACTCATTAATGTAAACTCAACATTGTAATCTTAGTAATATCGATAGTTTCACTATCGGAGAGTCTGAGTTAGATATTCGAACACGCTAGAAGCGCGGTTTTTGTTCCGGTCTTAAATAAAGTTGCCAATTAAATAATTTAAGCACCGCCCAGATCTGATGCATAAAAAACGCTTTATGCATCGAACTTCGCTCTCTTTCTTAGTCTCCTCATATTGTCGCTCTTTGAAAGTAGGAAATATTAATTTTTAATGCTATAATTATCTTTCACGGATAAATTTCGATGGAAATTATTTACCAAGATCACAGACCAATTGCAAGAAAGGAAAAAGCTTATTTCTAACGGGATCGGCCGAAAAGGGAATTGCAAAATTGTAATCTGCCATGGTCCAAACACTATGGACAGTCCAAAGAATTAATACTTTTGGTTTTGGTTGTTTAAATGAATGAATCTTGTTAATTTTTTTGTTGAATAATTTTGAAAAGTCCACTTAACAGTAGAAAAATAAGAATATAAATAAAATTCAATAATCAAATACTTTTTTTGCAAAAGAAGTTAGAAAATGTGAGTTAGTTCCTGTGTCCAAACACTTTATGAACATACTGCATATAGGAACACTCCCTACTTACATATATGTATGTATTAATATATGCATTTGCTGTCATTATCATTCAACGATGTGCTGCAATAATAAATATGATTTTAACACTTTACCTTTAAATTGATAAAAATCTTTTGATTCATTTAACACGCACCACCTCCAACCCAGGGAGTCACATGGGTAGGTAAACGAACTCAATGACTTAACTATAGATATAAAGCTAATTCATCAATCATTTGGATCATAGGCTGGATGAGTCGCTGATACGCAACTCGATCACATTGAAGGCGCAGGCGAATAAGTCGCGCACCAGCACAAATCCGTCATCGTCGCAAAGTTCATCGCTGGCCGGTGAGTCCGTGGAGGTCAAGGTGGAGATAACGCCGCCGGCAAATTCGGACATGTGCTCGAGCCAGCTGCCAAACTCATATTCGCTGGACTCCAACTCCACCAATACCATTAGCCCCAATGCGACGCTCTGCCCGGAGTTTCCCAACAAGACGCCGAGCAGCACGAGTCCACAATCGCGTAAGCTGTCGGAGCTGACGCCGGATAGTCTACTCAATCCGAATAGCTTTAATCGTTTGCCCAGCTCGACGGGCGGCTCGAGTTCGCGCCTCTACAAGAAGATCGAGGAAATGATGGATCTCAGCTCGCCGTACAATCACTACAAATGCCTCAGTCCCAGCGAGAGCAACCTCACTCAGTTCTACGACGGCAAGTATCTGTTTAGCAATGCGGGCGGCAGCAGCGTCGCTGGGGCCAATG
This sequence comes from Drosophila nr. medialis 2 BK-2023a, assembly GCA_035044325.1. Taxonomy (NCBI): domain Eukaryota; kingdom Metazoa; phylum Arthropoda; class Insecta; order Diptera; family Drosophilidae; genus Drosophila; species Drosophila nr. medialis 2 BK-2023a. The sequence continues at coordinate 6,720,151 of JAWNMH010000397.1, read as the reverse complement.
GACCTGGTAGTGGTGGCTGTTCCGTAGCGGGCAGCACCTCCAAGTTTGACAGCAAGCCCGGCTCAAGCCGGCTGCTGCGTCGCCAGTTCAGCTTGGATCGCGACGATCAGCAATCGAAGGTGACGGAGCAACAGCACCAGCTCTCGCTGCAGGCCAACAACTATGCCGCACTCATCAATGCCAGCAAGAGCTCCATGCTCGAAATACCCGTGCTGCACGACGCAGCACGCAGTCCCAAGGGTACCTTGGCCCGCATCCACAAACAGAACTCTACCTCCATTGCGCAGGATCTGGAGAAGATCGAGGAGATACCATTGTCGCCGGCCTCCTCCCAGCATCACAGCAGTCTCGACAGCAATCTCAATCGCAGTCCACCCTCAACCCTCGAAGTGCAATCCCCAACCCTGCCAGCCTCCTCCACAGCGGCACCCCTCAGCCCGCCGCTGCTATCGGCGCCCACCTCGCCGGCGCCTTCGCGCTCCTTGAATGGCCTCAATGCGCATAGTCGATGCACCAGCAACAACAACAACAACAACAACAACAGCAGCAGCGGCAGCAGAAGCGATAGTCCCAATGATGCAACGGACAACAGCCGGCCGCTTCCAGAGATTACGCTCAATGTGGAACAGCTGCTGAGCAGATAGGGCACAGTTTAGGCCCCAGTGCCAACTATATAGTATAAACAACAAAAATATAGCTTTAGGTCTGAGAATTTTGGAGTGTTGTGATGATGATGTGCAAAAGTCAAGTCAAGTACCTCGATGCATGCAAACTTGGTTCCAGCTGCGAAATGAAAGTACAATTTAGTTCAAGATTAGTAATGTCCAACAATCGAACACAATAATGTATGTATTCGATACCGCTTTCCAAATCTAGTTAACTTCAATGTGTCACTTTAACCCATTAACGTTTGAAATACATTTTCAAAAACTTTCCGATTGTAGAATACAAAAATCATAGATACTCTAGTTCAAAATAGCACAATGGATATAATTCTGCAAGATGGGGAGACGACCTTTCGCTTTATAGAGAAAGTGTTCGATCATTTAAGAAAACTGTTTTCCATAGTGAAATATTCAATTTATAGTAAATCATTGAAAATATTTTATAAAATGTTCATTATTTCCAAACCAACATTTGTTTAAATTTTTCAATATTCCATCTACAAGAATTTGGATTTTCATCCAATTTATTAATTTATTTCAGTTTGAAAAGCCTTTTTTTATTTCAACTTAACTTTGTCGAAAAATGTGAGATGGTTTCCATTCAGGAGATTCTAAATTTTCGAACGTTAATCGGTTAAACATACCAAATTATTTGTATCTGCTTCGTAAGTCTAGAAATTTGGGAATGTACCCAGCGTAAGTTAATTAATCAATTTTGTATAAGCCTAATCAAAGGTATATATAACTATAATCAAAGCAAGAAACTCCTGAACTGAACTCAGCAAAAAACTATATCTAATCAAAAACGTTTGAGGGCTGATTCTTTCATCCACTACTCGCATGTGTTTTCAATTCTACGTGAAGTTCCTTTCAGATCTATAAATACCTATACATACAATATGTGTGTGTATATGAGTAACATATTTAAGAACGTATTTGATGACATGCATAATATCAAATAAGAATTATATATGTGAATTTAGTTTTCTAAAGACAATCGTTAATAATTTTATAAAATCAAAAAAAAAGAAATATATATATATATAAATGAAAGCTTTTATTTATTGATCTAAAGTTGTTGATGTTATTGTCTATATAAGTAATTTGTAGCACCCCTACGGTAGTCTAGTCAGATTGTAATCTGTGTCAAGTATTAACTGATATGAATACATATATATATATACATATGTATATATGTATTAGCAAACAGCTAGAAAATCAAAAATATCAGTTATCAAATATATAAGGCTATAGCTGATTGAACCGGAATATAATTCAAATTTAAATCGATCCCACTATACCAAAACCTTTTATAACTTATATAGGCGTATCTCTAAGATTGAACAAAAATAAACTGTTCGTTTCCAATATTTTGAAATATTTTATTCTATTTCTATTCTATGTTAGTAATTTATCATTAGTGAACAATTTTGTTTTCAAATTATGACACTGTCAATTAAGTCAAAGCCAAATTTGGCGTCTGTTTTGTATTCTAATTATTCGAAACGCATTTGTTTTTGATTTAGCTGTGTTTGAGTTCGCGTTCATTTTCTAAATACGAGTAATTACCTTTAATATTGGCATGAGTATTAATAAGCAGAAATCTGAAAACAAAACTACAAAAATAAATGGAAAACGTAGTTTTGAAATCCTTTTACTGGGAAACTTGGAATAAAAAACACAAATCCCTCTTCACAATTTCTTATCCTCTTAAGAATTAATTCCTCGGGTTCAAATATAGATAACGTTTGAAATAAACTACTGAAAAACAATAATATTTGAGTATTTAACCTGATTATTTTGCATTCCTGCCTGCTACAATTTTCTTAGATTCGACCGATTCTTCAAACGACAACTATATGATAAAGTAATACGATCCGAAATAAGAAAAAACGATCATATTCCAAGTTACATCAAGATATCTTCAGGATGGAGATGGCTATATTGACTCGGCTGGAGTTGTTGATCATGAACATATATATATCTTTAGGGATCAGAGGCGCTGCCTATTATGCATTACAAGCTTCACGACATGAAATTAGTATGACTTGAACTTCCAATTTGTTTACATTAATAATCTAGAGGAATATTCACAAAGAAAGCATCTTTAGTTATAAGCCAGATAACAAATTAAAATGAGACTTCGATTTCCAAATCCAGATACAAATTTCCACATAAAAGTATAAACAATGCTGAAATAGTATATTAAATTGGACTTAACAGTTTTGCTTAATTTGTAGGATTTTATTATTGGAAGTGTATGCAGTGTTGTTAGCATTTTGGGTGTCTGTGGGTGTGTATTTGTGTGTTAGTGCATAGGTGTGTGTGGCTGTGATTGTGTGTGTGTGTGTGTGGCCAGCTCAGAGAACGGTCTGCTCGTCTTCCATATAATACCTAAATAAATGCTATTCCTCCTCCTCTTTGTCCTTGCGATGTGATTTCTTCTTATCGGTTCGACTGGAGGAGCCGGAAGTTGAGGAGCTGCTTTGCTTGCTGCTGCGCTCGCTGCGGTCTTTTTCGCGTGACTTGGATTTCCGGCGACTGGATTTCTCCCGGGATCGCGAACGAATGTCGCGTCTTGAGCTTTCCTTCTCCCTCTCCTTCTCCTTCTCCTTGTCTTTATCCTTCTCCTTCTCTTTCTCCTTATCTTTATCCTTCTCCTTATCTTTGTCTTTCTCCTTTTCCTTCTCTTTGTCCTTATCACGTGAGCGTAGGTCGCGCGCGCTGCGTTCCCTATCGCGCTCCTTATGCTCGCGCTCCTTGCGCTTCTCCTCCTTCAGTATGTGCAGATAGTCCTCGAAGTACTCTTCGCGATAGGCAGATTCCAGTGCCCGATATCGCGGATCCGTTTCAAATTTCTTCTTAATGTCATACCAGCGCGTATGGCGCTCAATATCGTGCCGCTCCCGCAGCATGTCCAGAAAGTCTTTGCGTAGCTACGAAAAAAATCACACAATTAGCATATTTAAAAATAATTTGGATTTGATGATTTGAGACTTGATTACAGCTCAAAAAAAGAGTTCTGAATATGCCAATCATTTGTTCTTATATTATTATTGTCCTAAAACCCAGTTAGACTCAGTCTGCACCCAGTTCATTTTCAGGTCAGATTCTTACTGTGCCTTTTATAATACTGCTTCGATGGAAAATTTCAATTTTATGTTTTCAAACATGAATTCGACTTTAATTTACAAGTCAAATCATGATCAACCAGTTAGAATGTTCTAGAAGATGTGCTAAGCCAAGCTTTTAAATATTTATGCTTGCTATTATTATAAGTCTCTTTAATGTTTAACAATATCTGTGTTTCGAATCCGGTTTTTATTGAAAGTGATTTTATTTTGCGACAGAACTTTAACATGAATTCCAAGCAAAAACCAAAAATTTTAAATTAACTAAAACGTTTATCATGATGCCAAAGCATGGTCTAAAAATATTGCATTTAAGGATCTGCTCAATTTTGACAATATTAAGGCTGATGACAAGAACTCAACATTGAACCGATCGTCCCTATTGTAGCTATATGACATATATGATATGATCCAGTCCACTCTGTCATATTTTAAGTTTCATCAAGTTGGCTATTCAACTGTTGGCCTGGTTTCCATAGAAACAGACAGACGAATGGATTTGGCTATATAAAGAATATATATATATATACTTTAAGAGCTCGAAGATGTCTCCTGCAAGTACTTTATGCAATTCACAATACAATTATAACTCAAACTAAACCGTAAGCCTCTATAAAAAAGACTGCATGAGTTTCACTAAAAAAAATTTTCGGATCATTAATATATATATATATATATATATAGATTGTAAACAAATCGTAAACCTTAAAACTCTATTAAAAAGACTGAAAAAACTGTAAGAAGCTCTTTAGTTTCTGAGATTGACTTGCCATGCAGATGGAACTGCCTTAATCCACGGCATCGGATGCTGATCAATCATATATAAAAAATATAGTTTCTGGGATCGGAGATGCTTTCTTCTGCCTGTTACAAACATTTGCATAAATTCAGTATACCCCTTGAACCCATTTTAATGAGTATACAGCCTCAATCTTGGAACTCTTGGGCATTCTATACCTGCTCTTTTTTTAGCTGCTTGTCCTTCTCACGTCGACGGCGCTCGCGATCATCATCATAGCTATCGGATCTGCGATCTGAGGAAGACGACGGCGGCAAATTGCTGTTGGTGCTGTTGCCACTGTTGCTGCCACCAAGTGGCATGCGTTGCTGTGGTCCCATATCTGCAAAATACAATTAAATCAGTTGGCCGTTTAAAAATCATGCTTCTGCATCCTTACTCATGTTGTGCGGCATGCGCATCATGCCTGGCGGAGGACCCATGCCTGTGGAGAGAGAATATACATCATCAGTGAATATGGAGCGGATGGAGATGGGTCGGTAACTCACCCATGGTGTGGGGCATGCGCATGTTGGGCGGCATCATGCCGGGCGGCGCATGCTGTCCACGTAGCTGTGGCGGAGGTCCACCCATTTGTGGCGGCGGCACATTCAATTGTGGCGGCATTCCCAGCTGGGGCGGCGTCTGCTGTTGTTGCTGGGACGGATGACGTGCGGGTCCGGGCGTAAGCTCTTTGATGCCGGTGGGCACCCAGCCGGCATTGTCATTGCCCCACTGGGACTCCTGTGTCGGCTCGTAGCCATAATCGAAGGGTTCCGGCTCGTGGAAATACGGCTCATCGGAGGCGCCTGGTGGCGGAAAATTGGGTGCCATTGGGCCAGGGCCACCGCGTGAATACTCGCGACACTCGGCTGTCATCACCTGTATGGCATTCTCCTTGACGCCACCCGTCGTCGAGATGGGACGTGGCGGCCGGGCCATCATGCCCATGCCGGGACGTGACTGATGTTGCATCATGGGTGGCATGCCTGGTGGCGGCATTTGCATGGGTCCATCGCCACCCATCACCATTAGCGGCTGCTGCTGTTGCTGCTGCTGCTGGTGATGATGCATAGGACCACCCATGCCCATGGGCCCGCCCATGATGAGGTTACCGCCAACGCCTCCCCCACTGCCGCCTCCGCCGCCGCCGATGCTGCTACTGCTGCTGCTGCTGCCGTCGGGCATCATCATGGAGGCGGCACTCTGATTCACATTCTGGGTTAGACTGGCCAAGCCGACGCCGCTCTCCGCGACCCTAAAACGCTTCTGTCGCTCACAATAGGCGCGCCACGTCTCCTCGTTGAAGCCATAGTTGAAGTAGTCAGTGATATCGGCGCCGGGCTTGCGCCACGGCTTCTCCTCCAGCGAATCGATGCTGAACTCATGCACGGCAACACCATTAATTGTGCCCGCTCCCTCAAAATCCTCGATGCTGAATTTGCCAGCCTGGCCTGAGGGTTTCGCCTTGTCCGCCGCCGTTGCGCCCGCCAGCAGATTCGGTCGCTGCTTAATGTTGTATGTGCTCGGCGCTGACTTGATGTCGCCAATGACCACATTGATATCATCATCCGAATCATCATCGTCGTCCTCCTCCGAACCGGAACCGTTGCGCTCCTTTCGCTGCAGCGTTGTACTGCTGGCGCCCCCCTCCGTCGTATCATCGGCCATCTCAGCATCGACGTCCGGTGAACCAACATCGATTCGATCATTTGTTGCGCCAGTGGAGCCAGCAGCTGGCGCGCTTGACGTCGCAACGCTGCCTTTTTTGTTGTCCGTTGTGTCGGGCAGCGCCTCCTCGTCCTCCTCCATTTCCTTGGCGGGATCCTCGAAGTCGTCGGCGAACTCACGCAGCTCCGCCTTGGGAAACAGGGGCAGCAATCCAGCCGTTCCGGGCTTCTCGCCGGTCACCGCTGCGAGCGCCTCGTGTTCCGCCGCCAATGGATCGCTGCCGTTTGTCATTTCGTTGGTCGTCGAGTCCGGATTTGAGGTGCCGTACAGCCAGCTATCCTCATTCGTATCGTCGGCCATAATTGTGTGTTCTGGTGATTTTTACGCGCGACCACGGGTTGTTTTTTTGCTTCTTAATAAAAAAAAACTTGGAAATGCCGAGCGGCTAATTCAGGTAAACACTGTTTATCAAACTCGAAGACTTTTTGTGCGTTAATTTCTCATTAGTGCGTTCTGGTCACACAGAAAATTAGCTGTGCTTCATCATTCCAAATGTATCGTTGTGGAACTCATGGAAATGGAACGCAACAAATCAGCTGTTGCATGGGCGCGAATTTTAAAATAGTTCAATTTAAATAAACCAGTTTTTACTTGGAAAACATCAAAACTAGTGGTTTTAACCTGTTAGCTTAAATAATAAATGTTTGTTGTTTGTGAATTGTTATCATAAGGCCGACAACAGCAAGTATGAATTGAAAAAATGATTCAATTGAATAGGCGCGAATTTTGAGTTTTAACTTAACATATTTAAGTCAGTCTTTGAAAACATCGAAATTAATGTTTTTAAGCTGCTAACTTGAATAATAACTTAATATTTATACTTAAGAAGCTCTAATTAAAGACTTTTCTGATACAAAAGCAAGTATGAACTGAAAAAATTTGAAAACTAAATACGAGATTCAAAAAATTTAATTGAAAATTGCAATAAATGTGTCTTTTAACTTATGAACCATTTTTTCTTCGACAGCAATTATGAATATAAAAATATTTCAAATTTTCAGGCGTGAATTTCTTTGAAAAGCTGTTTTAACTTTGAAAACATCGAAAGTAAAAAAAAACTGGGTGTTTTTACTTGTAAGACTGCAATTGAGCGTATGTAGTGAAAATATGAAAACCAAATAAATATTTCAACATTTTTAACAAATTCAAACTTCAATCAAAATTAATGTGTTTTTGCTTGTAACGCAACACAATTGCTTTAATTCTTAATGTTTATATAAGAATTGAAAATATAAAAAAAAATTGAAACACTTTTAACAATTAACCAGCCTTAACATTGAAATTAATATATTTAAGACAATAAGTTAGATAATAATTGCGTAAATGCTTTAATTGAAGTTTGTTACTGTAAAATATAAGTTTCATAAAGTTTTGTAAAGATTAATATTTAATCTTTGTCGCATTTCAAACGAAATATATTTTTGAATCCAAAATGCTGTTCACATAAATTTAAAATTAAATAATTCAACTCTTAAACTTGTACATTATTAATTTGAAAACTTTATTAAAATGATTTCTGCACTCAAAGTGTTTTGAGAATATCTCGCACAACATTCCGGAACATGCAGGAGAGGGCGCAATCGAAGCGCCGCAAACAGAGTTGCCGTAATCCGAGGAGCAGTTGACCAAATCGGAGCCAATGGGATCGGTGCAGAGTATACCTGGCCAGGGAGCAGAGTGCTCCATTCGAGTGTGCCTCCAAGATCAGGGCATAATCCGCATTTAGGGCCAGTTCTGCAAGGATATCATATCATCAGAGACTATTAACTACAAGTTGCCCAAGTTGTGCAAACCTTTGCGGCACAGGATGAGCGTCTCCAGAAAGTTGAGTTCCATGAGATCGGCACGCAGCTGTTGGGCCTCGGCTAGAAGCCACTTGAGCTGGGCATCGCCACAGGTGTCGACCATGGCGCTGATGTCGAGGGACCAGTGCGAGGCACGCAGAATAAAGCATTCGCTCCACACCACCTGCAGAATGGCATCCTGCTGCGCCCGCTCCAGCAGACGGAACTGTTCGTTGACCTTCGCCTGGCGCAGACACGTGACCAGAATTTGGGCGAGTATCTGGAAGTGCAGCGCCTGTCCAGCAACCGGAGGAGGTGGCGGCGGCGTTGATGGTGGCCGCGCCAGCAGCAGACGACGACAATGATTCGAGTTGCTCGGTTGCGACTGATGTTGGGTGCGTGGACCACGCTCCTCCTGGACGGCAGCGATGTTCATGCCGACGGCGCGACAACGCTGGAACCGGCAGAAAGGACACCAATTTCGACGTGCCTTGTCCACGACACAATTCCCCTTGCCAGCGATGCAGGCATAGTTGTTGCCCTTGCGTACGCTACGCTTGAAGAAGCAGGAACAGCCATCGCAGCAGGAGACCCCATAATGTTTCCCAGAACTCTGATCCCCGCAAACCTGACAGCCATTGTAGAGTGACACGGACATGCCGAGGATCTCGATGGAACTGAGCGAAAAGGACGAGCTATTGGCGCCTTTTATAGTGTGGTGGTATTTGTCCACAAATGATATGCAAATCAAAGACACTTCAGCTCCACATGATTTGTGCTTTTTATTTATTTAGCGAATTCCTTTGCCAACACCCACATCGCTGGAGGGGGGCGTAACACGTCAAAAGTGACAATCATCGTGTTAACAATTTGTAAACAATTATTGTTGTGCTCTATGATTGGTCAGCGCCACCCGGCCACTTGAACTCTGAACTGACATTTTGTGTAAACAATAATAATAATAATATAAAAAAAGGACGCGTCGCGTAACGTCAACGTCCAATATGACAATTAAGGGTTGTAACCGAATTTCTTGCAGTATGAGTGCGCTTTTTACCCCAAATTGAATTTAGTTCTTTGCTAAATACTTAAAAGGATGTATTTGCCAGCTTATTTCTAAAGGTTATTTAATTGACTTAAAATTTTATTAAAAAAATAAATTTAAATTTTCAACTGGCGCTCTTGGTTTTAAATGCGAGTGTTACCAGCAGCAAGGTTTTTGGTGGGATTTTTGGTAATAAGAAATATATATCGATATCTACAAGCAAACTAAAAGACTTTAGCAAAAAATGGATATCCTTTTCAAATCATTAAAGTCTATGAAGACAGATAAAATAATTTATTTTTTAGCTGATTGAAAATTATGTCATGAATTGTTTGGCCATATTACTTGGTCAAGTACTATTTGAAATTGTAAAATTAATCGATACAGTTTGTTCAAGATTGTTAACCAGTTGAGATAAATATTCATAGAACATCCCTAATGTATACTCTTCTTCCTCTTACCAAATGATTTGCCTCTATTATCAATTTACATATTATTATAATCTTTTCTTTATTAAGCCGCCCAGCTGCAGATCACTGCATTTACGACTCAATTAAATAAAATATTATATTAAGTGGCTTAAAAGAATTAAATGCCAAAGCGTAGGTAATCATTCTGCTGCTGTTAATAACATTGCAGCAAAAAAAATGTTAAGTTTTGGTCGCATATGTTAAAAGCGACATTTTTTATGAGGTATTTTAACGACAACCGCTTGCGGTCACACCATTTACATGTGTCATGTTTTTTGTATTTATTACAAGAAACCATTTTTTTAAATAAAATGTAAGCTTTCGTATCGCCAATAAGCGGCAACAACGCGCGTAACTAAGCCACACAAAAGGCAAGCCAGCAAGTCGCGTCCGAATCCGTTGTCAAAACTAATTGTTTGCTCTAGTTTTGCATCGCCTGCTGTCGCAGCGCTTTTCTTTTCCCTTTCCCAAGTCGGCCATTTAAATCGAGAAACTACAAAATATTAGTGAAAACGCGAAAACGTGAAAAACAAAATCGTTTCGCGGTCAGTTTTTGTTACACACAAATGCGCCCAGCAAAAGTGCAGTTGCAGTTATAGTTGAAGTGAAGCTCATCTAAATTATCAACAGAAGAAGAGGAGCAAAAGCAGAAGAGGTGCTTAGAGAAAGAGAACGAGGAGGACGAGGAGAAGGTGGGGCGGCTGCTCAAATTGTTTGAACGTCGGCAAACAACGGTTCTGCTGTGAGTTAGTTTTGTGTTTCTATTATTGCCTTAAGTTTCATTCATAAAAAAAACGCATACACTGCAACAAATTCCAATTGGTGGTGAATGCAGCTGTTTGTCGTCGACACCTCAGCACACACAACACACACACAGCCATACGCACACATGTGGATTGATTTTTCCAACATTCATTGGAGTGGGCGCCGTGTGTTTGTGTGCGTGTGTGCCGTCCAAGTGGTTATTTATCTCATTTTAGTTTTGGATTATATGCGATAAATGCATTGCTGCTGCTGCTGTTCCATAACCATTTTGGTGTAAAAATAAACCGCTAACCCAAATCAAAAGAACAAAAAAAAATTTAGAAAAATGTCAACAAGCGTGTGCTGCACACAGGGTGCCTACAACCAACATCCACCCCACCCCCAGACGCACGTGCAGCGTGAAGCGCCAGCAATGCAAGCAAAGAACTCAAATAACAGCGAGAACAAGCAAAACGTGCCAAAGCGCACCAAATAAAAAACACATTTAAATGCATATGGATGTGTGTGTGTGTGTGTGTATGTGTACACTTATGCACGTAATAATTATAATGCTAGACTGGCCACACTTTGCAGTCAATTTGGCATTTAACTGTTAGCGGCCTCTGCATTAACGGCATATGCCCATAAATCTATTTGTATTTGCCTAGGCCTAGGCCCAACACCGGACAGGTAAAACGTAAAGCGGAAAGGAAAGCGCCAACTTGCAACACAAAAAAAGTAGGAAAGGAAAGAGAAATAGTGGAAGACACATTTCCGCTGGTAACGAACAAAACCAAAATAGACAACAGAGCACAGTGGGCAAGAACTATTCCCTTTCCATTCATATTTAACTATTGGAATACGATTTCAGCAAGATAAGCAAATTTCAAATAAAAAGTTTTCATATTTATTTAATTCTTTTGTCTAAAAGCAATTTTAACTAACCAATTTCATTAGCTATGAATTAATTGCATAAATATTTTCTGAAAATATAACATTGATATCAAATAAACAGTGATATATAATATTTTATTAAAATATATAGTATAATCCCTTTTACGCATAAATTACCATATAAAGTCTAGCCTATTTTAGAATTTTTCATAAATTAATTGAAAAGATATGTTGTATTCATTTGAATAGTTTGATGATCCCACAATGCATTCATTGCTGACGTCGTCGTTGTCTTTCTATGTGCGTGAGTGTTTGTGTGTGTGTGTGTATGCTTGTGGCTTCACTCAGCACTTGGAGGCAGGGCACTCAATGCACTTGCAGTTGTTGTTGCTGTTGGTGTTGTGTTGGTGTTTTCTTTTTGTGTTGCAACACGCACCCAAGTACACATGTATGTATGTATATATGTGTTCTGGTTGGCCCACTTGATCAGACATAGAGGTAATGGAGGGGGGAAATGGTTGTCTGCCATTCCACACACTAATCTGAATGCGGCAAGTGTTGTTGAGTTTCCTGTAGCGCTGTCTCTCATTAGGGAATAATTTGCATTAGCTGCAAAAACTCTTTGCCAGGCACACACATTTACAACATATATACATATGTATATATTCTGCATATATAGAATTTATATTGATTTTACTTGAACTTCAACAACAAGAGCAAAAACAAATTGTAAAACACAATTTCATTTGGCAGCACCCGCTGCGAAATACCCTGTTGTCAGCACAAATCAAAAATACCTTTCTCACTTAAAAATTACAATCAAGATTATAATTTCCTTATTTTTTCGCTCCTTAATATAATTAGTTATTATTACCTATTTCCTTAAATGCAAACTTTTCTACATCTATTAAAACCGTTAAATTTAAAATGCTGTCAAACTTGTTTCTATTTTCGCCTTGCATTAGCATTATTAAAATGCCTTTGATTATCCAATATACTCAATTTCTGTGGGACCAGGTTACATAAAATAGAAAAACCCCAAAAAATAACAACATAGAAAAGTTAACCCAGTTCTTGGCGCCCACTCGCCGCACTCAGAAGTTGTTTGAAGTAACCGGCATGGATAAGGAAGAGAAATAGCGTGGCGCAGGGGAGCTTAGAAACCAATAATTACCTATCGACGGTGCTCGTCATCAGTGCGCTATTGATGATGTTGGGCAGACGGCCAACAAACACACATATGCACATAAAATGTACACATAGGGGAATAAAGGGGCAAAGAAAAAAATGTCTTGTTTGGTTACAATTTTCACACCTCCCCTCCTTGCATATTATTATTGTAGTGTTTTCTGCTCTGCTGCTGCTGCTGTCTCTCTGTCGCTGCATTGACTTTTGACGGCCTGACGTTGATAAATGAATCATAAAAGCAGCGCAGTCAACGACAGGCAATCAGAGCGCCACCGGCAAACTTGCACGAAAACAAGGGAATAGTGGAAACGGAGAGCGAGAGAGTGAAAGAGAGAGAGAGATAGAGCAGAGAGGGGCGCTCTCTGTGTGAGTGATATATTTTTTTTGTGTCCACATAGTATTTATTTCTTTCACATTTTGAATTGAGATTAAAAGGCGCGAGTGTCATGTTGTTTTTATTTACGCGCTAATCGATAACAGCTGTGCTGCTTGTTGCTCTTGTTATCGCCCAAGTTTTGTCCGCTGCCCACGACGATCGTCTCTTTGCTGGGCTCTCTTTCACTCTCGCCATTTGTCGAACACAGTTGTTGGTTTTTCTGCTGCTGCTGCTGTTGCTGCCGGGCAGTGGCAGTGACACTCAAAGCGAGTCCGAGCCGCGGCAACTGGCAGTCAGAGTCAGTTCGTCGGTCGGCCCATATTGATATTAATTACATTTATATATATTGTGTGTGGGTGTTTTCTTTATATTTTATTTCACTTTACAAAAACAAAAATTTGGTTTTTTGTGTGCCAAAAAATAAATTTTGTTCAAATGAAGAGCACACAATATTTGAAGTGATTTTGCAGATAATCATAAAACACAAAAAACAATAATAACAACAACAAAACGACAAAGCAGAATAAGCAGATTTATACATATTTTATATACTACATATATTTTATTTAGAGTGTTGCTCACTTTTTTCACGACTAAAGCTAAAGTTGTATGAAAATATGAGAATACAAGTAAAAAAATATAAAAAAAAGAAAGAGTAGAAATGAAGAAGTAAAAGGCAACGTTGAAATCTAGTTAGATAAGCGCTGTTGCTGTAGATAAAAGGCCTTGCCCCTGCCCTTGCCTATGTCTGCGTGACGCATGCCACCCAATGGATGATAGAATTTCTTTTTGTTTTTGCTGTTTTTCCTTTTGATAGCAGCAGCAGCAACTCAACAAGTTAAGCATTCTTTTAACACTGATTGCGTTTGTTATTATTATTTATACTTGCAGCCGTAGCTAGCTTCTTGCTATTAATCCAGGCATTTCAATAGACAGACATCATAAGCAGCAGAGATGTCCAGCGAGGAGGATAAACCACCAGCGCCGCCAGTGCGTCTAACCAGCAATCGTGGAGGCGTCGGCATCGAACGTGTTCCCCTCCCCGGCAGCGGAGCGGTTGGAGATGCGCCTTCAGTTGACATGCGTCCCTTGCCGAAGGGTAAGTATTACCACACTCAAGCACATATCTATATATATATATATATATATATATTTATAATTTCCTTCTGTGTTCCACTTCAAAGAACCCGACGACTCGGATCGCAAGAAGAAGACGCTGAAGAGCAAGATCAAAGGCTCGAAACCCTCGCACATGGATTCCAAACCAAATATCTCGTATCCCACAAACTTTGAGCACACAGTGCATGTGGGCTTCGATGCAGTCACCGGCGAGTTTACGGTGAGTTCATGTCGCCATTGCAATTGTTACAATTGACTATTGATTTAGTTTGCTGTGCGCTTGCTTCCTGGTCTCGCAATCATTATTGTTTTATGGCCTAGCAAAAGCGTTATCACAAATTCGATTGCCAATCTATCTTTCGCCAGTTCCAAAAAGCTTAAAGGGCAAAAAAAAAGATACTGAAACATTCCAACATGCATCACATTAAACGTAAAACCGGAATTCAAGAGATTAGCTAAAAAACTAAATGTTTGTTAAAGTTAATTGGAATTTTAATAGCATTAAGACCACCTCTGTGTCAAAACCAAGCGAAACTTAAGGAAATTTTTTAGGAATGTAAATTGCTCAAAGTGTTCAGCGTGAAAATCCAAAATCTTAGTTGATTTTAAGATGAAAATCCAATTTGAAATTTAACCATTTTCTGCAATATAATGGTAACTTTATTTTTATTGTGATTATAGTCAAATTTTTGCCAGAGTTCATTTCTTTTGTGGCTGTTACGCTTCAGATCATTCACTGGTTTTGTTTGTGTATCATGCCCCCTATTTAAATACTTAATTGTACATTATGTAACTTAACTCGCGATATACCAATTTTGTATTATTCATTATTATTTCAAGCTGCCAATGAAAGTAAGTAAAACACCTCGTTTAAAGCCACGGTACTTGCCTTCATTACTTTTCTAAGCGAAATTCCAATCATCTGTTGTTGTTCTGTTGTGTGTGTCAACCCATTTCCTTGTTTTCTGAGATCGGCTCTTCTTCCATAGTTACACATTTCGTTTAGATTTGTACCTTGAAGTTGTTTCTTTCTTTAATCTACACTAGTCTAGTCTAGTCTCTACACCAAAAGCCCCACAAAACACCACACACTTCAACTATCACTGAGGGCGCTGCGCTTTAGTATAGATATATATTTATTATGAATATATTCCCAATTTATCCCAGACATATATAAATCCAATCCACGCTTCTTCTTTATCTCTCTCTGTGTGTGTGTGTTTTTGTAGCTGGGTACCTTTTAATTCAAATTTTTGAGATCTTATCCGGCTAATTGGCGTATCTGCATTTTACAGGGTATGCCGGAGGCGTGGGCGCGTCTCCTGATGAACTCCAACATCAGCAAACAGGAGCAGAAAAAGAATCCACAGGCCGTGCTCGATGTGCTCAAATGGTTTGACAATACAACCAAACAGAGGCCAAGTTCCAAGTACATGACAAATGCCATAACGACGCATTCAGGTGAGCACATCTGCATGTGAAACCCATAAATAATAGTTAACTGAATCAGTTGTGCAATAATCATTCAATAATAATAATAATAAACTTTCAAGTCATAAACAAATCATTTTATTTAAGTCTCCACACCCAAACTGATTTAGTCAACTACAAATTGTGAACACTTTTTATTAACGCGCTCTACTCTGATTTTAGGCTCATCGCTGAGCCGCGTGAGCAGCAGCAGTCCCAGCAGCACGCCCACAGACTCGGAGCTGCATGGTTCGAATAGTGGCGGCAACTTGATTGGCGTCCAGCTGGGCAGCATGACGCTGGGCCCGAATGCCAACAATGTGTCCGCTGCGGGGCAGTTGCTGAGCAATCACTACCAACAGCAGCAGCACTTGTTACAGCAGCAACAGTTGCAGCAGCAGCAACAGCAGCAACAACAACAGCAGCTACAACAGCAACTGCAACTGCAGCAGCAGCAACAACAGCATCATCATCACATTGGATCCATGAGTCAATCGCATTCGTACAATTTCGTTGGGCACACAGCCTCCTCAACCACATCCACATCGCAACATTCATCTGCCAATGAGAACGATATGTATGTAGATATGGGCGCAGCGCCACAGCAGCCGGCGCCGCCGCCAGTTGCCTCGCGGCCGGAGCGCACGAAGTCTATCTACACGCGACCCATTGAGGAGCTGCAGCCAGCGCCAATGCCAATGCCAGCGGCACCGACAACAACACTCACAACGCCACTGCAGAACCACAAGGCGACGGCAACGTCATCACCTCTAATTCTTAACAACGCCACAACGACGCTGGACAAGAACAAAAACAATGAAAGTGAGTTGGAATGTCTGAAAGCTGTCAGACAAAGTCTGCAAAGTGTAGCTCTTGATTTTACTAACAGTGCTTTGCAGCCTTTGCAGTATGTAGGAATTAAATTGCTTTATTAAAATGCTTCATAAATCTCGATCGTAATCCAAATGTCGTCTGCTCAGAATGCTTTTTTTATATATATTAGAATTTTGGCTATTGTATACCCACGTATCCGTATTAAAATTGGGCAAAATTATGCAACAGATAAGTATCAGATTAGACCTGACTCCTTTTAGCAAATATCGATATAAATCGAATTTCGATTGCAATATGAGATTTAGTTGTAAAGATTCAGCAGTCCAATTGATATATAAAATAACCAATATAAAAGTTTTTTTATGATCAGTTAGAAACACGGATTTCGGTAACCAAATAACAGGTATATGTCATATAAATATATTAGCATATCTCCTATATCTGGATAACAGGTTCATCTCACATATATATAAATCAGTATATCTCCTAGAGTGACTGTAACAAATGGAATACGCCGAAAAACAAGACAATCAGCTCATAAAATGAATCAATTTTAAATTGCAATATTTATATTATTTTTGATATCCAATCTTTAGAATCGTCACATTACAAGTTCTAACTAACAAATGACAAATATATAGAGCAGATATAGATATATATAGATATAGATCTATGAATATGAGTTGGCATAAAATGAAAGCAATATCCAATTAACTGCAAAGGCATTAGGAGACTTCGGTGCAATTCGAAGATGGTTTCAGTTTACCTTGTTGTTTTAGTTGAAGCAATGATGCATTGATGCATTGAGTGTAATGTGTAATGTTAATGTTATTGTCATTTGTCATTTGTATCGCCTCTGTGTTCTGTTTTGTTCTGTTTTGAAATTGCTTTTGAATTGCTGCTAAACAACCAACTGAAACATCAGCAACAACTGTAACTGCAACAGCAGCAGACTGCAGCTCAACAGCAGCAACACTAGCAACAGCAGCAGACGTAGCAGCAGCAGCAACAACAGAAACAGAAACCACTGGGGCAACAACAACAACAGCAAGAACAACAACAGCAGCAATAGCTGCTACTAATGCTACTCGTATTTTGTCTGCTATTGCTACAAATGCTACTAATTGTCCTCCCGCAACTCCTACAACAGCAGTTGCTGCAGCTTCTAGCTTCAAAGAAGAGCGGCAGCTCGTTGAATGCAATGCTGCAGTAGCAGCAGCAACAACAACAGAAGCAACAGTTCTAACCGCTCTAGCAGCAACAGCAACAACGACTAATCACCACTCTTCTGCTTCCTCCTTTTCATCGTTCACCTCGTTCCATGATGATGCGACACCGCCGCTGTCTGCCAACGCCCTGCCATCGATCCACTGTCCAACGCCAACGTCTTCCGCACGCAACTCCGGCGCTGTGCCGTACATGCTGCCCACAATAACGATGGTAACACCTGCCACACCTGCCACAGACCTCTACCACTACCCGGCGGCGGCCAACAACCTCAATGCCTCAGCGTTGGCAGTGACGCCAGCGCCAGGCACACAAATTGCTGTGCCGCAGCAGACAGCAGCTGCCGCAACGGCAGCAACAACGACGACGGCGGCGACAACGGCAACGACGACAACGACGACGCGAGCCGCCAACGCCAAGAAGAAGAAAATGTCCGATGAGGAAATATTGGAGAAACTTCGCACCATTGTCTCTGTGGGGGATCCCAATCGGAAGTACACCAAAATGGAGAAAATTGGCCAGGGTGCCTCGGGCACAGTTTACACAGCGATCGAATCATCCACGGGCATGGAGGTGGCCATCAAACAGATGAACTTGTCACAGCAGCCCAAAAAGGAGCTCATCATTAACGAGATACTCGTTATGCGAGAGAACAAGCATCCGAATGTCGTCAACTATTTGGACAGCTATCTGGTGTCGGAGGAGCTGTGGGTGGTTATGGAATATCTGCCCGGTGGCTCCTTGACCGATGTCGTTACCGAGACCTGCATGGATGAGGGACAGATTGCGGCCGTTTGCCGTGAGGTGCTGCAGGCGCTCGAGTTTCTGCACGCCAATCAGGTCATTCATCGCGATATTAAAAGTGATAATATACTGCTTGGCCTGGATGGCTCCGTCAAGCTGACTGATTTCGGTTTCTGTGCGCAAATCTCGCCGGAGCAATCCAAACGCACAACAATGGTCGGCACACCCTACTGGATGGCCCCAGAGGTAGTCACACGCAAGCATTACGGCCCCAAGGTAATAACTCCCCATATATTTGCGATAAACAACTATCATTTAATGCATGTGAAATGATTTTAGGTCGATTTGTGGTCGCTGGGGATTATGGCCATTGAGATGGTCGAGGGTGAGCCGCCGTATTTGAATGAGAATCCGCTTAAAGCCCTGTACCTCATTGCCACAAACGGCAAGCCGGAGATTAAGGAAAAAGACAAGCTGACGGCAGCATTTCAAGATTTTCTCGATCAGTGCCTCGAAGTGGAGGTGGAGCGGCGCGCCAGCGCCATGGACCTGCTAAAGGTGGACTAAAACTCAGCTTTGATTTAAAACTGTATGCTAATTTGAATATAATAATTTTAGCATCCCTTCCTGAAATTGGCGCGTCCCTTGGCCAGTCTGACTCCTTTGATTATGGCCGCCAAGGAGGCAACTAAGGGCAACTGATTGACAACCAAAAAGCAGCAACTTATTTAACCATTATTAATGAATTACTATTACAAGCAACAGCAGCAGCGACAACAGCAACAACAATAACAATAGCAACAAATTATGCGTATGAATGAACAGATGAGAGATAAATGATTAGAGTTTATGATTATTTATATAAACATATTTATATACACACACACACACACATATATATTCTTATTATATACATTATTAACTACTCTATGAAAACAATTCAATGGGCAACTTCAACACACATGTAGCCAAATACGCGTAGTTCATTTTTAACACCACAATTCGGTTTCCAGTCGATTGCTGAAGTTTGAGATCATTTTAAACAACAACAATTACTTTGTTTCACATATATATAAATATATATATATGCTGTCCGCTTTTAATATATATAAATATAATTAGATCAACATATATGTGTATATATTAAAAGCGGACAGCAAACGATTTATTCAATTTTGACAGTTTTGCTGCTGATTTGTTATACCAAATTATCGGGCATTTTAAATGCCTTGGAAAGTTATTTTAAATAGTTTCGACAAAAATTCATTGAACACATTATCGTAAATTACACTACATTTAAAAATTGGCATTTGCATTTAAAAATCATATGAAACTAATAATAATTAAATATTATATTATAACAATTGTATAAAGAGGAAAAGCACCTATAATTTCAATAATCGTTTTTCATTCATTTTCTTTAAGAACATACTGAGTAGAAGAGAGAAGAAAACACACACGAAATTCTTGCGCAAAACGCTGTAACACTAACTTTAATCACTTAAGAGTATTATTTAAACGGTTCATTTGCGAACTTTTGCTGCATTCAGTAAAAGTTTCAATTAGCTTCTTAAACTGCTTTATTTAATAAAACAAAACGTAAATATATTTTTTTACATATGAGCTTGTGAATTTTTATTTTGTGCATTTTATTTTTTTTTGATACTTATTTTAAGCTGAAGAATTTGTATTTGGTTTTTAGCCACTATTTTGAAAAGAAATTTGAGCGTTCGTTTTGATCTGTCCAAACAAGTTGCAACTAAATACCTTATCACGCTTTGCCCATCGCTCGATTACACCCAACACACTCCCACACACACCCACACCCCCTTTGTACTATGTCTGTAAATGTAAGCTGTAAATCGACTTCGTAACATTTAATTGTAAACGAGTTTACCTTGATATTAGAAGAGCCTATATATTTTTCAAATAACAACAATGTGGTTTATTGAGATAACAATATGTAGCAATTTATTGAAATATTATAGACATAGCAAATAGGAAACTAAACAAAATGAAGAGAACCACTCTTAACTGTTCAATAAGTTGGTAGTAGCAACTAAATATAACTAGCAATTAAATAGCGTGTAAAAATGATCGTGAACCATGAGAAAAAAAAAACAGTTACTTTGTGCCTAACCAATAAATGAAAAATCAAACAATTGAAATGCATTCAATAAGAGAAACAACAACAACAATTAATATATATATATAAATATATATATTTAACTAACTGATATAGATTTACATACTTAGAGAATCGATAAAATAGCACGTAGCGTAGGAGAGCCAACAACAAAAAACCAGCCACTCTAATATAATTAGCATTTCAAAATTGATTTAATTTATTTTTGATGGCCTTTATAATATATAGGGTTTGAGTAAACAAATTGATCGAGAAAAGCTGAATCCAACCATAAGTTTCAACCCTTCCCCATATTATGATCTAGATTATAAATGACAGCTTAAAAATGTGTCCTATTTACGTAAACCTGTTGAATTAGCCTCGGGGTGGCAAGTAGCATATAATAGGCGGTAGGTAAAATGCAATAATGAGAGTGGGATAGATCCGGGAAACAACCAAACAAAGAAATGGACGCAAAGAATAATTTTCAAAACGATCAAAACATTTATTTAGTGGGCTACTTTTTTGATTATATCTAAAACCGAATTTGTTTGAAGGAAATTGTTTTATTAAGTCAATATAATTTATTGAAGAAACATTTGAATCTTCTCATGATAAACTGAAAGATATTTAGTGATTTATTGTTCGGGGTTACATGTAGTGTGTCGTCATTGGGACTAGTTTTACAAATTCACAACAATACATGGATCATAACCTCTCGAACGGTCCACAGCGGGCCGATTTGGCTAGTTGAAATTTTCGTTAACAGCTCAATAACACCAAAATGAAAAACCCAAGAAGAAAACTGTGGAAATTATTTTGTACAACATACACGGTGCGCATTATTTTTTGCTATTAGTTCCTAACAGACAAACACAGACATTTACATTGAAGTACATAAATGTATGGATGTATCTACAATAATTTGAACTATGCACTACGGACCGAACGTCAAACTACTTGGCGCCGGCAGTTGAAAAACGAATATGAAACATCAAATATAGAAATTATTGTATTTTTTAGTATTTAGGAACCTAAAACAAAGGTACAGAATGCATCTGTATTAAACAATAATGGTAGCGAAGAATTGGAATCTAAGTACATACGTACATATATATAGAAATAGAATTATGAAATTACGAAATGAAATCGAATAAAGAAACAAATATATATATATAGATACATATGTATATATTTATATATATATATGTTCATGACAAATACAAATCTAATATAACGTATTAATGATCAATAAAAATATATATACACATATATGAATACAAAATGGCTTCCGGGCTTCTCTTTTCATTATTTTGTTTATTATATAGTACATTGTTGCATGCAAGGGATTAGTATATTTTTATTTAGGTGCTACATAAGTTCAATGCTTAACATAAATGGGGCTTGAGTTATTTTTTTGTTTATGAATAGTGTTTTCCGGCTTTACTTATTGCGACGCGTGGACTCGGAGGCTGTTGGCGGTGGTGGGGGACCGCGTTTGTTCATCTCCTCCAAGAAGCCCATTAGGATACTGCTGCGGTCCTCCTCCAAATGATCCAACACCAAGTAACTGCAAGAATATCAATGCAATGTTTAACTAGTGCACTTATGAAGAATCTTTGAATCCAATTTCGAGCTTACCGCTTGTCGTTCTTGAGAATGTCCTGGATTTCCTTAAGGTGATTGGCATTTTCCTTGATGAGATCGCTGCTCTTGTGTGTAATGAATTTACACTCCTGCAACAATTCACGCAGCGCTGTTTTGGCCTGCATGGTTTTGTCCTTAATGTAATCGCGATACTCGCGCTCGCCTTTATCTGAGCTATACTTGAGATATCGTGGATCGTCTTTGACTAGTTTCTTGATCTCCTTCCAGGTGCTAGTCAGTTGCAGTGTGCCAATCTCGTCAAGCATTTCGCGGAACTTTTCGCGTTTCTTTTTCATCAGATTGTCAATATGCTCGTTGAAGATTCTGCAACGAATGCAACAAATTTAAGATGAAAGTACACAAATTTAAGAGAATTTCGCTTGGATGTAAGACTTACCGCTCGCGATCATCACGATCGAGTGTCTCAATCAGTTCCCAGCGATGATCCTTGCGTAGCTGCCGCTTCACCTCCTTCCAGGTGAAATCGGGCGTGCGCACCAGATCCGTCAGCAGCGCCATAAAGTGCCCTATGCACTCGTCGCGCTTGTGATGCTCACGTTCCTTGTCCCGATCACGCAGATGTCCAGCCAGTGTTCGATGCACCTCCTTCTCGCGCTCTCTGATGCTCTGTTCGGCGCGCATCTTGCGTTCGCGATCCTTTTGCTTTTGTTCGGCTTCGCTTTCGCGCTGACGCGCTATTTCGCTGTCCTCGCTATCAGCCCGGTCATCCGGGTCAAAATCGTCGCAGTGTTCGCCCTCCTCCTGTAAAATCAACAATAATAAAGTGATTTTAGTTTTAGTATTCTTCAAATATTATTATATAATAAATATTATATTATATATAAATATTATTATATAAATAATATTATTTTAGTCTTTAATTCATACTTACCGGTGTATCCATCTTTTTGCGATCCGATTTTCCCTTTTCTCCTTTGTCTCTTGAGGATTTGCGCTCTCGATCCTTTGATCGACTGCGGTCCCTACGACTCTCCTTGCGACTCTTTTCCTTGTCCTTGTCCTTGTCTTTGTCCTTATCCTTATCCCTATCTCGGCGATCAGATTTACGTTCGCGTTGTCGATCCCGATCCTTCTGGTCACGTAGCTCACGCTCTCGGCGCTTCTCTTCCTTCATGATGTGCAAGTAATCCTCGAAGAACTCCTCGCGATACATGGAATCTACAGCGCGATACCGTGAATCCGATTCGAATTTCTTTTTGATGTCATACCAGCGAGTATGGCGCTCAATATCATGACGCTCCCGCAACATGTCCATAAAGTCCTTGCGTATCTAAGGATTCGAAAAAGGTAATTCAACATGACAGCCATGCGGAAGAGAAAAGAAATTGGTTGAACAAACGAATTAGTTACGTCCTGATGCATATTTCACTTAAATCTTAGCTCCAACTTACTGCACTAACTTAACTTGCCTTAACAACTAAATATTCTTAAAACTTATAAACATAGTTACACGCTTTGATTTGCTGTAAAAGAAGATTTCGATTAGAGATTAGAGAGACATAACTGTAAGCAAAATTGTTGCGATTAGTTTTGGCCGTTTTATCCGTTGGAAGAGAATGCAGTCTAGGTCCAGGTCTGATTCGAGAAAACAGACTATAGCGGAATGGAAGCATCATGGCTAAATGAAAATTGCTCGTTACTAATTACTTTTTTTCCAAAAATGAATTTCAAATATTTTTCATATACATAATTTGCAGCCAAATTTCAGTTACTGGTGTATGCAAAAATCTGATAAGTCAGTTTTCAATAGTTGTGTGTTGATTTAACTATTTGCAACCAGTATTATTGGTGATGTTAGGCTAATGAAAAATTGCAGGTGCAAAATGTACTCAATATCGGCAAAGCGAGACGATCTGGTAGTTAGTTCTATTGCAAAACATATTGTCTATAAAACCAAAAGTTTTACAGCTCAATGAGTAATTAAAGTTCAGATAAAAGATTAAATTCAAAAAAACAATTGACACATTTTATGGTGCTAATCAAAAAATTGTTTTTGGCATTGATAAGATCAATAAATGACATCATCTTGATGAGTGAGGGTGACTAATATTAATTTAAGCTACTATGAGAGGCAAATGGGGATAAACTTGCATTCGCCTTGAAAGAGCAACGAATAGATTTGTTAGGATTGCAGTCGACCGGGGCAGGGGATAAGCTTCAGCTGGGCCGAAGTGCACAATTCATAAAACTAAAGTAAACATACCAAATACATAAGATACAATATATAAAGAGACTGAGACGATTTCAACGTTCTGCTGCCGTTGCCTGAAGCTTGTGAGAGCAATGTGAAAGACAGATACAGAGAGAGAGAGAGAGAGAGAGAGAGAAAGTAGGTGAGTGAAAGTAGTTCTTAAAGTCAGTTGTCACCACTTTGCTCTGCACAGGCTTACATTTGGGACAATTTGTTGTGCTGTTGTGGACGCTGCCATTTACATGTTTTTTTTTTTTTTGGTAATTGGTAGTACAAAAAGAAATATTGGTTTAATTAAATTATGTATTATTCATACTGTTTGCTCAGCCTCGAAGCCACCTTTATACGTTTTGTTGTTGTTGTTGCTGAATGGTTGTTGCGTGTTCATTGATGAGTGGCTGCTTCCGCTTCCAATAACCCAATAACATTGATCATCTGCCCACATCAACATCACATCTCAATGCACAAATAACATCATCACCATCATTGACCATCTATCATCATCATCAACATCATTCCAAGGCGACACGTGCGACGCAGGGCGGGGCGGGAAGTGGAAATCACACCAACGATTATCAGGTAATTTTTAGATTTTTGCATACCATTTGATATTTAGTGATTGAGATTGTATTTTTTTTTTTTTTTTTTTTGTTTTATTTGATTCCAAATTTGTTTCTTAATTGCAGAAAAACAAATTTTTTTGTTTGTAAATTTTATTTTTGTTTTTGGTTTTGAACTCACCACACAGACAGATTGCAAACGTGTGCGTGGTGAACTTGAGCTATCAACTTTCTTGGCCTGGAACGGGGACCATGACGACGACAACGATGACGACAGGAACAACGGCTGTGTGTGATTGATTTGGTGGTGTTTGCATTTGTTGTTGTTGTGGGGTGCTTTTGTGCTGTAATCGCTTAGCTAGTAGTAGCTAAAAAATTTGATCGTACCGAACCACACAATTTGCAATATCGATCGATTGCAATTGTCAACCGAACCGGTCAGGGGCAATCGTTCAGATCAGGGGAGGATCGGTTCATGTTGTCATAATAATTAACAAAAATCAATAACATTATGTGAATACGTTTGTATACAGGTATTATGGTAAAGTCAATAACACATATAAAATAGATATGGCATATATATGAATATGGATATATACGTAAGTGGTCAGTGGCCAGACAGACAGCCACACGCGACGCCAACACATACCTGCTCTTTCCTCAGCTGCTTATCCTCTTTCTCACGCCGACGCACCTCAACGATGAACTCGTTGAACAAACTCTCCCGCTCCCGCACCTTCTCAATGGCCCGATACCGCTCCTCCTTCGCATTGCGCTGGCTAAACTCCGAAAACGAAGACCTGCAATCATCACAAAAAAAATCAAATTAATTGTGCTTTCCAAATAATTTGAAATGCATATTCAAAGAGATTTGACAACTTACTTGCCGTGCAGCTTGGCTTCCTCCATGAGTTTGCGGAAATCGTCGCGTTTCTGTCGCATCTTGTTGCGCTTCTCCTTGCGCTCCTCCTCGGCCCGATCCTTCACATACTTTTCAAATACCTGTTTGCGTTCCTTCGATGTGAGCAATAAATAACGCGGATCGAACACAATTTTGTGCAGCTCCTTTTCCCAGGTGCTAAATGCGGACACATCCTTTTCGCGCAGCATCTCCTTGAACTGGGTGACGCGCGTCTCCAGCGGCACCAAAGCGCGCTCCTTGGCCGCTCGCTGCTCAGCCTCCAGCACGGCATCCTCATTTTTCTTCGCCTTGGTAACTGTGGAAGGCAACAACCATTATAGATATACATTTTATCCATGTCCATGCAACTTACATGTGCGCACTCGCTTTGTGGGCACTTCCTCTACGCTTGACTCGGACTCGGTGCGAATTTTGATGACCTCATCCTCGTCATCTTCGGGATCCAATCGCTGCACCTCTGGCTGCTGTGGCTGCGGTTGCACCTGATTCAGCTTTTCCAGTGGGGCCGCATTTTCACCAAGTTTCTGATCTGCCTCAACGGATTTCTCCTCTGCAGTTTTAAGCTGCTCGGGTCGGTCATTGACCGCCTTGTCGACATCCTCGCGATTCATCAGATCCTCGGGGCGATCCCATACGGAAGTGCGCGTCGAGGGATTGTAGAAGAAGACCCGGGCATCGCCTGTCCAGACCACACACCAGGGTGTGCCCGCAATCGGTGTGCTCGTCACCGGTCGCGATTTATCCGTTTGCTTGGCAGTGGCTGCTGCTGCCACCGCCTGTTTCTTTTGCTCCTCGTCCTTCTTGCGCTTTTCATCGGCCGCCTTCTTTGCCTCCTTCTCAATGGCGGCTGCCTGGGCCACTTTGTTGTTCTCGCTGTTCGCCTTCATGGCTGCCGCTGCAGCGGCAAACGCCATTTGCGGATCGAAACCGGGACCTGCACCAGGAGGCATATGCATCAGCGGATTGGGGAGCAAATGGGGCGGCATGCCAGCCGGCATTCCAACTGGTGGTGCCTGTGGTGCGGCACCCGAATGGGCCGCCATGCGTGCCGCTTCCATATCGCGCAGTGCCTGAGGTTTTTCCCACACACTTTCGCCGCGTGCCGCATGGAAATAGTAGGGTCGGCCATCGGGCGCCCGATGCTCAGACCATTCGGCTGCACGGGCAATCACCGCCGGATCTATGACGCCCGGTTTGATGATCAAATTCTTAGTGGGTTTATCCTGTGCGACTGAAGGCGGCGCATGCATATGTTGCTGCTGTTGCTGTTGTTGCCATGGCGGCACGCCAACGCCCCAGGGCCCTGCTTGTGCGGCGCCTGGAAAGCTGTATGCGGGCGGCGGCATACAAAACGGTGGCGGCTGGCCAAAGCCCGGCGGTGGCTGCATACCAGGTGGCTGCTGGAACATCGGCGGCGGCTGTTGTCGCACATTCGGTGGCGGCTGACTGAGCAGCGGTGCCGCTGCATTCGGCGGTGGTTGATTCAATAGATGCGGCGGCGGCTGTGACGTTAAATGCGAATGTCCTTGCACTGCAACCACAGCTCCTGCTCCTGCTGTCGTCGCTGCTGGCACATTGGCACGATCGTTCGTTTCGGGCTTTCCAACTGTGTTCGACTGACGTTTGGCCAGCTCCTCCACCTCGACTTGTGACATGATTTTGAAATTTGGGCCATCGGGACGCGTCCAGGTTGTCTCACGCGTCACAGCGTGATAATAATATGATCGGCCGTCTTCGGCTTTTGTTTCGACCCAAATTTCTGGCGGCTGTGCCACTCCATTGACACCCGTTAGCGGTTGGGTGTTGGCCAAATGCTGAATCGCCACCGCCGCCTGCTGTTGTTGTTGTTGTGGTTGTTGTTGTTGCTGCTGCTTCATCTGCGTATGTTCGCCAATGGGACGACCGCTGAACGCATTGAAGGGCTTCGACCTACAATAATTCAAAAGTTAACGCATCATTCGGCATTTGGGCTGAAAGAGATGCGATGTGAAAGCACTTACCAATGCACATCGTTGGGCACATCGTTAGCAATTGCCACCCCATTTGGGCCGTCTTGACAACCGACCCCAGCGCCACTAACAGATTTGCCATTAATGCCCAGTGGCGATTGCGTTGGGGAGTCTTGCGGACTTGGACATGCTCTATCCGCATCCACACTTTCTTCTAAACTTGTTTCCATTGCACAATTATCACACACTCTACACTCTATTCAATTATCATTTACAAGAAGTCCCGAAAAATTTTTTCACAACTTTTTTTTTGCCGCTATCGATAATTATTCGCTTTCCGACTCTTTTTGTTATCAATTCTCTGTTGTTAGGTGGCAGCCTTACAAATCGATTTATCTACTATTGTTTGTTTATAGCGGGGTAGCACAACATCGAAGTTCCACAAATCGACCTTTCGATAACAATCAGTCGAGCACATTGCTCCGTTTGCGGATTTAAACAATTAATGTACCAATTGACGAAATTTCCTCTGACTTCGACAACAAATTAGATAAAACGATGGAAAGCAAAACGAAGCGCGACAGAAAAGAGCATGGGGATTGGTCTGATGAAATGATCTGTAATTTAATTGATTTGGTGAAGTCAAAGTCACATTTGTGGAGCCCTACAAATAACGAATACAAATGTATTAAGAAACGACAAAAGGCTTGGAAAGAAATCGCAATAAAAATGAATCTTCCAAAGGTTGCAGTTGTCAATAAATGGAATCTAATGCGTGTAAGTGAAATTCGTTATTAATGAAATATATGTTTGATTAAATATTCATTGTTTTTTTAATTAACTGCCAAGCAGTCTGATTACCATAATGCGATGGCAAGTAAACGTGGTCGAAATCCACCAAATCCTTTGTCATTGTCTTCGCACGAGTCGATGCCAATGCCGAAGCGATCAAAAGTTGATAAAACTTCTGAAGACGAAGACGAGTTCGAGCCCTGGGGCAAATCCGTTGCCGCTACTTTACGTAATTATCCGGATAGGCATGCTGTGCGTATGGCTAAATCGAAAATGAACCTAATTATAGCATCCCTCGAGGCTGGAGACCTGGACGGAATACAGAAGATTAGTAATAAATCTGAAAAGTAATTAAAACGCAGTGAAATATAGCTGGACAGTATATATATGTAAACATTTTTTTTGTTGTGTGTATCTATGGTATATTTTCTCAAAGGTATTTTTAATAAAAATAATGTTTACTGATTTATGTTCCAAGACCTCGTTGTAAAATAATATATCTAAAAATATCTATATGTATTTGTTGTTCAAAAAGTGCTTAAACTAGATGGATGTGGTATGATCATAACTATGACCCAGGAAATGGTTTGGCTAAGTGGCTTACTCTTCTCCGCCAACCAAGAAATCTCTAAATACTAAATCCATGAAACTGTGAGTATATCCGCTTAGACATCTATTGAAATTTATTAAACTTAACATCGAAATTAATCTCGCTTGTTAATGATTCGCATTTAATATGCGACATATGTTCACATAATTTTATTATAAACTATACAGTATGTATATTTCTATTTTGTTGCGCAGAAATGTTTTCTTTCTGAATGACTTAAGATTCAGATAAAGGATGTATACTTTATTCTATTATTGTGTTAACATTACCATTACTGCATACAATTACTAAATTTTACATGCATACAGTAGGTATTACGGCGTTAATTGCATTTTCTTCCAAATGGCATTCATGCGTAATCGTGCTTCGCGCAGATGCTTGAGCAATGCATCTGTACTCAGGGCATCTTCAGATGTAGATGTGGGTGCAACCACCGACTTGCAAAGCATTATGTGACGCTCGAAGCGCCAACGTGTTTTGAATGCCTTGCGGCAATATTGGCAAAAGAGATCCTCATCTTGATCAGAATGAGGACTTTCTCGTTTCTTTAAGGCTCGTCGTATGCTCGTCCACCTCGGCTCCGATTTGATGAGTAACTGGGTCTTGTTCTCGCGCTGCAGCTCCTCCTGATGATTGTGCCGTATGTGATTGTACATCTTGGACATGCTTGTCTTGGTCCGTTCGCATAGGCTACATTTCAAATACGATTGATAAGGCAGATGTTTGAAGCAATGCTTTTGCAGTTCGGAACGTTTGGTCGTGTGTAACGGCTCGTGGCATTGCAGGCAGATGCTTTGTCGATCTTTGATCTTAAAGCTATTCTCAATGAAGTGCTCAAAGTTATGCTTCTTGAACACGTGCGTACGCCAAGCATCCATGGAATCAATTTCCTTGCCGCACTTTGGACACAAATACAAAATTAGTTTCGCCAGGCCGTTGATGGAAATATCTACATCTACATCCACAACACGCTCGGGTGTTGTTGATATACGTCGTCGCTTGTGAGGCGTTTTCATGTCTGGATGCGTTTCTGATTCCGTTTTCATTTTCTTCTTGAGATTATGCACTTCTTCTTCGCCTAGCGCAGCGATTTCAATAGTCACCACTTCCTTATTGGGTGGGGGACTTGCATTAATTGGCTTTGCTTCCTTATCAGTCTCCTCAAGGCGCTCCTCAAAGAATTCCTGACACAGTAATTCTAAATCGACTTCATACTGCATATCCTTTTCCTTGCGCACAATGTCATCGTAAGCATCCAAGCAGCGATCTAGCGCCTGTTCGCTAGCATTCGGCTTGGCTTTGACGGCTGGCACAGTTGTCGACGCTGTCTCATCGGGATCTTCAGCCTGCAGATCAATGTCCATCAGTGCCTTTTGCAACAGATCATTGCGCTTTTGCGGCAGCTTTGCATTTTTCGCTTTCGCTGCCTTCTTTTCCTCCTGGCTACGCTTCACATGCTTCAACTTTGCCTCATAGTTTTCGATCTCTTTTAAATGCGTCGATAATAGATGATCGTTGAGTGCTCGACGCCGTGGATAAGCCAACTGACAGTATACGCATCGATATGTCTCCCGACGATCTAGATGCATGAAATAATGGTACTGGAGCAGAGCAATGGTGTTGTGAGCATTCTCCACCCACTGGTAGCAAATCTGACACTCGTGAAATTGCTCATCGATTTGAATGAAATTGAAATCACTGTGAGTCTTTTTGAGGTAATCGTGCTTCTGCAAAAGAAGTAATCATCAAGAAAGCATAACAAATCAATCATTAACAGGAACATACTGTATTTAAGTGCTGTCGCCACTCGACTTGTGTGCGAAAGGCTTTTCCGCACTCGGGACATATGTAGATTATGTGCGCGTCCAGACGAGCATTCAGTTTGCTTTGCTCATCGGTCAGGACGCTACTTCGTGGCATTCTTTGCGAAAATTATGGCCAAACAGAAACGCAAGCAAATAGTAATAAAAATACATCCAATGTTTATGGAACTTGGCTGGAGATGAAAGTATCGACATCAGAGGATTTTAATAATATCGATATATCGCTGCGTGAGTTACATGGCTGATAAATGATTGAATCATGAGAATTTAAATTAAAATTTAAAATAATTTAAATTGTATTATCTTAGAATGTATAATGGCAATACGCAAATTTTTGTTAGTTATTAATTTCAAATATTCAGTAGTATCGATACATATAACAATTTCAAATATACCATCGTAATTTCATATTGTTAATATCGATATATATATATACGACACATATCCACACCAAACTTATCGGCCAAGCAGGAATTTCATTTACAGAAGAGAATCAGCAAAATAATATAATATTAATTAATATATAATTTCACAATTTTAGCATGTCAGGTGCAGCAAAAACGACGGTAAGTGCAAAAGCTGAATTTGCTCGACAACTTTTGACATCGGACTCAATTTCATGCGAATCCCAGCCTAGCAGCAGTGGAAGTGCAGGCACCACGTCTGCAAATGCAATAGGGTCGAGCCCGGTATCATCATCAAGTAGCGGCAATGTGCAAGAGTTTAAGATTCGTGTGCCTAAGATGCGCAAGAAGCACCATGTGATGCGATTCAATGCCACGCTCAACGTGGATTTCGCACAGTGGCGCAATGTGAAATTGGAGCGGGAGAACAACATGAAAGAGTTTCGGGGCTTCGACGAGGATCAGCCGAAATTTGGTGCTGGCTCCGAATACAATCGTGACCAGCGTGAGGAGGCACGCCGTAAGAAATTTGGCATAATTGCCCGCAAATACAGACCAGAAGCTCAGCCTTGGATATTGAAAGTCGGCGGCAAGACGGGAAAGAAATTCAAGGGCATACGAGAGGGTGGTGTTGGTGAAAATGCCGCCTTCTATGTGTTCACACATGCCCCAGATGGTGCCATTGAGGCTTATCCGCTCACCGAGTGGTACAACTTCCAGCCCATTCAGCGCTACAAGTCGCTGTCGGCGGAGGAGGCCGAACAAGAGTTTGGACGCCGCAAAAAGGTGTTGAATTACTTCTCACTTATGTTGCGTAAGCGGATGCGCGGCGACGAGGAGGAGGAACATGATCCTGAGGAGGTCAAACTTTTGAAGGCAGCCACCAAAAAGTCGAAGGAGTTGAAAATCACCGACATGGACGAGTGGATTGACTCTGAAGACGAATCTGAATCCGAGGATGAAGGGGAAAAGAACAAGAAGGAGCAGGAGGACAGCGACGATGGAGCTGGCAAAAAGGGAAAGGGTAAAAAGGGTGTGGACAAAAAGAAGAAAAAACGCGATGTGGACGATGAGGCGTTCGAAGAGTCTGACGATGGTGACGAGGAGGGTCGCGAAATGGACTACGATACCAGCTCCAGTGAAGAGTAAGTTGCATTTGTTTCGAGTTTGACTTTAAGCATTGTTCATCTTGATGTTGAAATAACAATATTAATTCCATTTCAACTTCTAACAGTGAACCCGATCCAGAATCCAAGATGGTAAAGGATATGAAAGGCGTGGCTGAAGAGGATGCATTGCGTAAATTGCTCACTTCCGATGAGGAAGAAGATGAAGAAAAGAAATCGGATGAATCGGATAAAGAAGAGGCCGATGAGAAAAAGAAGAAGGAGAAGAATAAAGATGAGACCACTAAGGACAAGAAGAAAAAGAAGCAATCTAAAGATGATAAGAAATCCAAAACAAATGGCAGCGATTCATCAACGGATCTCAGCTCAGACAGCACTGATAGCGAAGATGATCTTAGCAATGGACCGTCCAAAAAGAAATCGACTGCCAACAAAGATAAGGACAAGGATAAGGATAACAAGGCCATCGCAAGTGGCAGCAATTCAAATAAATCTCGCTCGGCCACGCCCACTCTGATGAATGACGCGAGCAAACGCAAAATGAACAGTTTGCCCAGCGATCTCACCGGCTCGGACACCAGCAACAGTCCCAACAGCACGCCGGCCAAGCGCCCCAACAGCGAGCTGAGCAACTCGTTGCCATCGTCATTTGCCGGCGTTGTCAACAACAAAGTGGAGTATGTATTGCATTGCAAATTGCGCTTCTTTTCTTTTTTAATTTGCTTGCATATATTTTTGCAGAGATTATGGAATTACTGAGGAGGCAGTGCGTCGATATCTGAAGCGCAAGCCTTTGACAGCCACTGAACTGCTGACCAAGTTCAAAAACAAAAAGACGGGCGTTTCGAGCGATCGCCTCGTTGAGACCATGACCAAGATACTGAAGAAAATCAATCCTGTCAAGCATACCATACAGGGGAAAATGTATTTATGGATCAAATGATTATATCGGCAGCAGTTTAAGCTGCTTGCATTAAATATATTTTACTGCTAGCGGATACGCAGAAATTTAACTATACATATGATCAATACTTATTAAAATTTATGAATTTTACAATTCAATGTCATTGCCAGTGTTCTTCATTCGATCACCTATTGCATAGCTATCAATGGGTACCCGTAAAAGTTTTTCTTTCCCAAAAATTCAATTTTATTGTCTAATATTAACAATGGCGCCAAAATATGTGGCCAGACAGAAAAAAAGTGTTGGAAACGGCCAGAAAACATCGTAAAAAATTTCAATAGATTTTGCAACACAATTTACGTAGCTCCGAATCGAAGTAGTCGAGTCGATGCAGAAATACAAAAAATTTGCAGTTTAATTAATGCAAAATAATACATTACAAATACAAACAGAATATTTAATATCTAGAATATCTAAAACATATTCTTAGAAATTCAAAATAACGGTATATACTTTTTTTTTTGTTTTTTTTAATTGTACTCAATAAAACTGAATGCTCTTTTATTATGAGAAAAAAAATAAATTTGCATACAACGCTGGATTGAAGCAACTAGGCACACAACATTTAACGATTTCAAATCGCATTTCGTGATTAAGTATAAATAAATGATTGTTTTAAATTATAATATTTCAAGAAAGAAGTAAAGCTTATTCGAAGAATTTCTTAAACTCCAAGCACCCAGTCCAGTTCTCGTCCCAGCCGGGAGTCACCTTCTTGGCATTCTCATACCACCTGTTCACATTCGCGTACTTGCTGATGTCGAAGTCAGCCATTTCGAAGGTGGACACACTGGCAACCAAGGCAATGTCGGCAATAGTCAGTGAATCACCAGCAGCATAGGTCTGACCCTCCAAAAAGCTGTTGAGGTGCTCGAAGGCAGTCTCGATCTTTTTGAAGGCCTCCGGGTCGGCGGGCGCCTTGGCGAACACTTGTGGATAGTAGTAGTTGGCGAAGCTCTGGTACAGGGCGCTCATGGCGAAGTAGAGTCGCTGGTTGATCACGTCTCGCTTCTTGGGGCACTTGGGGTACATTAAGTCGGTCTTGCCGTAGTTCTCCACGAGATAGACGAGGATGGCACGCGACTCCCACAGAGCGAATCCATTGTCCACCAGGGTGGGAATGGTGTGCTTAGGATTGATCTTCAGGAATTCAGGCTTCAGATGCTCGCCGGCTCAATACCGACGGCCTTGGCGGCCAAGATGACGGAGCGGCAGGGCGCGGAGCCGGGCAAATAGTAGAAGTCAGCCATTTTATTTTTGAATTGTAGTTAGGACGAGACGCACTGTACCAAGTATCAAGCAAAACTTGTGATTTTTTCAATAATACTGTAGAAAACCATGTTGGCAATTGCTGTTTGTTGCTTAAAATATATTTACTTATCTTAAAAAAAAAACTGAAAAAAATTAAAAATTGTAACAAATTAATATTTATCGAAATCATTTCACAGAGAGGGAGTTCCCATAGGAAACAAAGCCACAAAATATGCATCGATTGGTTTGGTTTGGTTTGTCATCGATATTAAAATGGTCACACTGAACACTGCGAGCACTGCGCTGACTTTTAATCCACAATACATCCTAAATAAGAAAAGTAAAGAGCCTGCCAAATGTGTAACCAGCAATATTACAACAATATTCGAGCCATTTGTTAAGACTTACAAAGGATGGTGCATGTGTTGTGCGCTAAAATCATAATTAGTTGCAACGCAATTGCGATGGCGACGAGTGCGAACAAAAGCGAATGAGAGAAAAAAGAGCGAGTGTCATAAAGAAAAATAGTAGTAACACAGCGACTAGCAAAACCCAGCAGCTTAATTAATTAGAATTGTCACATGAAACAATAAATACAAGTAAGTAGCAGCAGTGCCAATGGTAACGATTGGAAAACTTAAGCATCAGCTGATTTCTTGTATAAATAAAATCACATACCAAAACAGACACACACCCGCACAAACATTCACACTCACTCATAAACATGTACGTACATCTGAAAGCATAATAAAACCATACGCAGTTGAAATCAAGCAGTTCTGTTAATTGTTTAAGAATATTTTAAAATTTGTTTGAGTTTTTTAACCTGTTGGTGCAGTTTCGTCGCTGCATGGACCTGCACGGTGAAAACCTTGACGGCAATATTTGTACGTGTGTAAAGTTCAAGGCAGTGTTTGCTTATTGTGTGTGGCTGTGTGTGTAAGTGGGTGTTGCTACCTTAATCGTTTTGGTGTGCGTAAAGTGGTTGCAGTACTGTGTGTTTTGACATGTCCAGCAGATTAGAGGTAAAGGGACACCCAAATTAGTTGCCCTAAAATGTGACAAGGTTTTATTTAAGTACTTGTGGGAGCGATTTTTAAGCGAAAGCTTGATAAGAAAATAGCGTAATGATAAGCTGATAGCAATGTAAATTTAACACTGCCTGAACTAACGGCAAGTTTCGCAGGTATTTTTTCGACCGCTTTGTGTTTATGTTTATGGTCCGATTGTGTTTCGCTTTTGTGCAGCCAATAAAAACAAAGTCACGTTCTCATCAATATTACATTTGTGCAGGTTCGATGTGTTAATTACATGTGACATTCTTTATTTAATTATACATTTAATATACAAATTAGTGACACTTTTATGTGTGCGAAATTTATTATCGGTTGCGATTTTGATTTCATATCAAATTGTCCACATTTGCTTTGGGTGTTCGTCCTAATCGGGCAGTTGAGCAGTTTCATATTAAATAGTTCCGTTCTGAACCTTATCGTCGGCATGACGATGATTCATTTTATTTTGCCGGTTGACCAAAGCTCTCCACCTCTGCTGTTGTTTATTTGCAAATCATTTCATTTGCAGTCATAATTTTAAGTTTTTGCAAGATTTCAATTGATACAAATTAAGCTCAATCATAATGCTTCGAGCCGTGTTCCTTGTTTACCGATTGTGCTGCACGCAGCTAT
This sequence comes from Drosophila nr. medialis 2 BK-2023a, assembly GCA_035044325.1. Taxonomy (NCBI): domain Eukaryota; kingdom Metazoa; phylum Arthropoda; class Insecta; order Diptera; family Drosophilidae; genus Drosophila; species Drosophila nr. medialis 2 BK-2023a. The sequence continues at coordinate 6,683,877 of JAWNMH010000397.1, read as the reverse complement.
ATATTTGTGGTTAAACATTTTTAAACAAAGTCTCTGCATGGCATTACACTATTGCTCAATGCGGCAGCACTAAGGATTTGTCAACAAACATCAAAACAGCTGAGTGCCCAGCCACGGGACCAAAGCAAAAAAGCAAAACAAAAGAAAACATTTAATGCACACATACAGAAAAAACACATAAGAACCGATTATCTTATCAGCAGGCATTGCCGTTGTTCTGGTTGAAGCTGTTTTTGTTTGCACTCAGTTCAGTTTGTCTTTAATGGATTTAATTTACAGGCCAGTCCAAACAAATAAAAGGAAATAAAACACAGCCAGAGTCAGGACCATATCCGCCCAGATGAGAAATGCGAATACTGCAAATGGTAACAATTACAAGGTGCAGCAGACGACGCAGCAACAACAGCAACCAACCAAATCAATAACAGCAAATCGACAGTATAACAACTGCGCGCAGCATCAACGCTTTTAGGCTTGAGCAGCAGTAATCGCAACAGTTGCAGGAGCAGCATGGCTTGGAAGCGCTGTTTCACTCTGGAGCTGGCACTGCTTGGGCTCTGTTTGATATGCCATCAGGCAGTCGTTGCTGGCCATGTGCTTGTCTACAGACGGAATACGACAGAGGCAAGTTGATTTTAATTCCGGTCTCTGATTGTATTTTAACGCAAATCGAAATTTTATTGCTTCACAGCTGATTGAGGAGTTCAATGATTTGCCTGCAACATTCGGTCCTTCGATCGTCGGCAATAATCTTCGGGTTTTTGCGGTGCCGCCGGATTCGAAACATGCATTTGGTTGTGATTATTTAAATTTACCACCACGCAACAATGATTATCCAACTGGTGCCAAGTTTGTGGCTATTGTTTCGCGGTAAGCTGACGTCTTGGCCTGCAAGCTAATCAAATTCATTATATTATATATAAATATATATGATTACAAATTTTTTTTTTTTTTGCTTGCACAGCGGCGGCGATTGCTCATTTGAGCGCAAGGTGCGCGTGGCCCAGAATGCAACGTATTTTGCTGTGATCATCTACAACGATGACAGCGACGAGCTAGGTATAACCAGTAATATTCATACATTTTCGCAAAGGTTAATTAGCAGCAGAGACTACAAGAACCATAGATCTCAACATTTTAAAGATATATAGTTTATATCTGTCACTTCTATTTTATGTTTATTGTTCAGAGCGCTTGACTTAGTAACTATTTGCTGATTTCATTATAGTCAAAAAAGGTGATTCAAATTCGCAAAAACTTTGTAATCAAATACATTTAAAATTTTTTTTTTTTTTTTTAAATTTTACATTGAAAATTACGATTTTGATTTATGGATAGTTCAAATTTCTCAAATCTTCTTTAAGTAACATAGCTGAAGTGAAAAACAACTTTTTGTAGATAACTTAATTTTTTTAACAAATTACACTAAGCACAAAAGTAAACAAAATTATTATTTATATTTGCAGAACAAATGAAAGCCAACAATGGCTCAGGCATAAACATACCCTCCGTTTTTGTTGGCCGATCGACCGGCAAGGCATTATTATTATCTTTCTCTACGCCAGAGATGGTGCTAATCATCAACGACGAGCTGCCCTTCAATATCAACACACAATTGATATTGCCGTTTTCCATACTGATTGCATTGTGTTTTCTCGTTATGGTATGTCTGTCGCCTTACTTAACTTGCATTGATTTTGTGCCTAACCCAACCCACCAAATGTTTCTATGCTTTTGTTTAGATAGTCTATATGATATATAGATGCATAAGGGAACAGCGAAATTTGCGTCGCTATCGATTGCCCAAGAGCATGCTCAAGAAAATTCCGGTGCTGCGCTATACCAAAAATAATACGGGAATTAAGTATGAGACCTGCGTTATCTGTCTCGATGACTTCGTAGAGGACGATAAGCTGCGCGTATTGCCTTGTTCGCATCGTAAGTGAATGTACAGTAAATATTGTAACAGTTTCGTGAATTTAAGCATGTATTCTCTCATTTGCAGCATATCACAGCCATTGCATTGATCCCTGGTTAACGGAAAACCGACGCGTCTGCCCCATATGCAAGCGGAAGGTTTTTTCGAAGGGGGAAATTCGTGCGAGTCGGCTTCGGCAGCCTTCTTTAGATATCGTCACCGATACTGATGATGATACCACACCACTATTGCAACAACAGCTGGAGGAGGCATCTGCAGCAGCGGCCAGCGCTAGTGGCAGCAACAGCGCCAGCATCAATTCTGCCTCCTCGGTTGTCGGCACAACAAGACACGGCACATTTCGACGTGGCGCTACCGTGCGAAATTCCACAGCAGCACAAGAATATCATAGCTCTGATGACGAAAATGGTACGTATTTAAGCCAGTACCAATACCAAGCTAGCATGTCAAGTAGATAGATAGCTACAAATGCTGAAGTCGCAGCCAGAAATATCTAGCAAAAGCTCCTGTTAAAATAACTAAAGAATAAGTTCAGAATTATTATTCAGAGTTGATTAACGCTTGATTAACAATTAAGGGGCGTTTCAATGATTACGTTGCACCATGTTTATAGTCATATATTATAAATTGGTTTTACGATCCTTATCTATCTTCTAAAACAGCGCTGCTGGAGTCAGCCACAACTCAGGCTAATACATCGTCATCTTTCCAACGGCGTGTTAATCCATTTGATCGGTCACCAAATTTACCTGCGCATTTGGCAGATCAACTAAACCAATCACGGCGCTCACTTTGGTCGCGTATCAAGTCCAGGTGAGTTTTTTTTCTTGCTCATTGTAAGCTTTTATGCTGATTATTGTTTATGTTGGTCCTCAGCTTCCCATTTCGTCGTGAGCCGGTTGGCATCAGCGTGGCAGCGCCACCTTATCTCGATCATGTGGTGTCGGGAACAAGCGAAGTGACAGTTCGCGGCGTGGCAGCGATTGACACAACTGCTGCTATTTCCACGCCTTCATCGAACAACATACTAAACCCGAATTTAAGCGGCTCCTTCAAGGATGATGACGACATGCCACCGCATCGTTCAATTTACGAACCGATTGCTATCAATACGCCTGCAACCGAGCTGGGAACGCCTTCAGGTGCAATCGTTGCTACGGACTCGGCGTTCCTCCAGACTCCCACACAAGGAGGAATTGGAGTTGCCGCGCTGCCGCATAGCACCGAAGATCGCCAGTTTCTCATATGAAGTTGACGCGATTTAGAGAGTTTAGTTTTCGAGGCATAGTTTCCACCAGAAGGCAAAACCAACTAAAGAAACCCAATTTTTAGGACTAGTAAAGTAGATGTCACTTGGAAGCGACAAATCTGTGGCTGCCCGCTGCTTTGTTTTAAACAATTAACAAATGTTTATCCTTAATATACATGATATGCAAATGTAATTGTCTTTGTAATCATCATTATCATGCATCGCGGATCTTGGATGATTATAGTTTGCATTGCAAAACAAATTACATTCATACATACACACACACATACAGAAATATGCGTATACAAATTGTGATTTATTTTATATACCTATTATTAACCGAATTGGCTTGAATAACTAAAGTCGTTAAACACACAAAACTAAAATAAAACAAAAAAATAACATTTATCACTGCATAAGATTGTTTACCTGTTTCGAATTAAATATTCGATTTATGTTTGTTTTTAACACATTCAACTCTACACTCCAAAATAAAAAACCTTAATATCGCTTGCAAAGGAAAATGTTCATACAAATAAGTCAACAAATAGAATTGAAAATGTGTAATTATACTATTTGATAAACACTAGTTTTATTAAGCACATGCAATTTATTTGCAGGCGTGAAATACAAACGATTTCATTAAATATAATTTGTATACTGTTACTGTATATTATGCTCGATTTATCTAATTTTAAGTTTGCTGTGTAATGTATCCAAATGCATACATCAATTTTATTTTGAATGTAAATGGCAGAAAATAATACTTTTCAAAATTGCTGTTTGCAGCGAAGCAGTTTTCAAAATTTGCTATTTTTTTCTACAAATAATACGTCAAAGAAAAAACTGCAATTGATACAAAAATAAATACAATATATTGTAAAACGAAATCAATTAAACATAAAGACATAACTTGTGTGTTTCAACTTGTAATCTAAAGTTAATTTACAATAAATTAAACATAATTGAATACAAAAGAAAAATGCGTCATAAATGTATTTATTGCTCTCCTTTACAGATGGTCCACAACCAATCGAGTTGAAAATATTTGTTAAAATGTAATACTGGAGAAGGAAGAAAATATAAATGACTTACCGAAATAAGTTAGCAATAAACACAGAAGAACCCATGACCTAATATTAACTTAAATTGCAAATCAAGTTTATTTGAAATTAAATCATGTTTAGCCAGGAGCCCATTAAGAACGTACACAAGTTGATTGATTGTATTTGATTTAGTGGCAAGTCACATAGTAACATAAATAGTACACGTATTAACATAAGTAGCTATTTATTTAATTCTATTTTTATTTTCTTTCTATTATTTGCAGTCGAACTCTATTTTTTACAGTTCACTAGCACCTCATTTTTAATATACGTATTTAGTTATTCCCTTGTACTTGTAAATGTAGGCTTTTAATCGGGTTTAGTTTAGTCGACTTGTATAGGCCACGATAATAATTGCTACACTGTTGGTACAAATTCAAATTGAGAAACCAAAATAAAATGCGTATAAATGTTTGGTTTTGTACAAATACAAACGACTTTAATGTATACGATTACTATAAATATAGTTCATATATAGTATGTAGATTTATAGTATTGAGTAATGCACAGAAACATGTCAGCATTGCAGTTATTAGACTAAACCTTTAGCAGAGCTTTTATATCAAATTTCGCTATATAGATGTATACATTAATGTGTATTTATATGTGTATGTGAGTGTGCTGGCATGTGTGTGTGTGTCTGTGTGTGTTTAGATGTGTGCGATATTGTTTTCAGTTTGGTTTGTTTGTACAACTTGTATGCAACTCGCAATTATGCGTTTATTTTTATGTATATGTATATGTGAGGCGTTAATGTGATGCGCTTTATTTATTATGTAACTAATTAAATGTTAAACTATTACGTTTGTGTATTTATAAGCTATATACAAAATATGCACTTCTCAACTTAATACTATTAACATTAAGAGTCTACGAATTTTTAACATGAGAGGCTCTTCACTTGACCACCAGCGACTGCTTGAGATGCCGGACCAGGCCTGCGCCTATATCCTGCACATCCGGCCACTGGCGTATCACAAAGATTATAAAACAGATCGTCAGAAATGTAGTCAGCACACGAACCCTATAATTCCAAGAAAGTTAATAAGTATACATTTGCACATTGCAATCATTGTGCAACGCTCACCTCGTCTTGAGGAAGGGCATTATGATGCCGGCAGCGGTGGCAACCAACAGCAGCACCACTTGCAATATCGTTAACACCACATTGATGAGTTTCACAACCAGGGCGCGGGCATTCGAGTTATCAATGCCCTCGACGGTGACATATTGCTGCTGTGACATGTGCTCCATTTTCGATATCTGTTTGGTGTGGATGGATGGAATTGTCAGCTTAATGCCTGTGCGTGTGTGGTGTGTGTGTGTGTGTGTGTGTGTTTGAACTTACCCTTGTTTGACAATTCTCGAGCACCTCGTTGACGTCACGTAGTCTTTCATCGCTTTGGTATTGTACTTTCTCTTCCATGTCAGCAATTGTTTGCTTCAGATTCTCGATTTCATTCTGCAACAAAAGGCACAAGCATAAGTACACATTCATATATATATATACATATAAATACATCTCTATAAGTTTCGCACTGTGTATTAGTTGGCAAACTGCCAAGCTACTCAACGAACCTGATGCAATTCCGTCAAGTCATTAATCTGCTCCTCCAGTCCCTCGGCCCGAAAGCGTTCGCCTTCGAGAGTGGAGGTCAAGTTGTTGAACTCCTTTTGGCCCGTCTGAAAATGTATTTAAAGATAAGGATTAAAAACTGTGCGCTAAAGGAGGACTCTTTTAATATCACATAAGTTTTGCTAGTTAAGCATCGCAATTTAAAATCGATTGCTCATATTTAATTTGGTCAGTGATTTAAGTATTAATTTGAACAATGTTTCGAACTTAAAATTGATCCCATATTGAGGAAAACTTAATTTTAGTCAAAAGGTTATAAAGTAAGCAAATCGGACTTACTTCTAGGCGTTCAATTCGCTCCTTAAGCTTCTCGTTTTCGGCCTTCCGCTCGGCCAGTTCCGTTAGGAGGGACTTGAGCACAATGTGGTACTGACTGGCACCCGACTGACTCTTGCCCGATCTGCAGTGAAGAGCGGGCCATATTACAAAGGTGGCTTAAACACACATTAAGATAGTTGAGGATTGCAGCACCACTTACCCCGCTGGTATGCTTTCGCTGGTGACGCTGCTGCACTCGCTGCCGTTGTCGCTGTTGAACTTGCCAGTGCCGCTGCCGGCACCGGTGTTGTTGTTGTTGTTGGTGACACAGCCAGAGACGGTTGAGTTGCCAATGCCAGGCAGCTGGGGCAACCGCTCACCAGCTGCTGTCAGAGCTTCCGCATTTGCTTGCATGCCCTGGAGCTCGGCCTCGCTAATCTGATTTATGTTATCCGCACTGCCAAACTTGTTCTTGATGAGATGCGCAAATTCGCGCGGCTTGGACATCACCGAACCGGAGAATCCAGTGATGCCGTCCCGTATATTGCCGCCCACATTGCGGAGTCCCTGACCAACATCGCGCAACACCTCGCGGGGCTGTCGGTGCTGGCTCTTCGTCTGAAATTGATGACTCTGCAGATCCTTGGCCCGCTTCGTATAGTTGTCCAGTTTCTTCTGCAGCTGCGAGATGCTGTGTGCGCTCTTCTGGTTCTTCTTCTCGAACACCGCCTGCAAATGGACAAAGCTCATTAAAATCTCTTCTTTCTTCTTTTTGGTATTTGCGTTGATGTTTCAATCTTACCTTGATGCGCTGCAATTGCTGTTTGTCGGCGCTGGCTGCGAGTTTCAGATACTCGTTGACATTGTCTAAAAGGGCAAATAATCAAATGTTATTTCTGATTTTAGATGCATACAAATCGGATACAGTTTTGTATCTCTTGTTTCTTTATTTATTCCTTTAGTTCTCACAGAATTAATGCTGCTCTTAAAAGTATGCTATGCTAAACTAATTGCACTACTCACCATCCCGGGCAGTCTGCTCCTGTCTGATGGACTCCTTGGTGCACTGTATCTTCGTGTTCAAGCGATCAATGGCCTGCACGCTGGAGCTGCGCTCGTGAGTGCGTCGATGCTTCTTGCTGCCATCGAACTCATCGGAGACCATCGACAAGTAATAATCCTCGTTGCCCGATAAACGTGAATCCTCCAGACCGCTGCCAGTGCCGGCGCTGCCACCGCCGCCACCACCACCTACGCCACCGCCAACGGTGCCGATGCCACCGCCAACACCAAAGTCGGTCATGTCGCCACCAATGATGCCGCTGTAGGCGAGCAGACCGCCCTGATCGGAGCCATGTGTTCGTCGCTGACGTTCGCGACTGCGACGCCGGTGCGTGGGGCTGTGGCTGCGAAAGCCGCGCACCGCCACGCCCCCGCTACTGCCCAAGCTGCCGGTCACCGTGTTGCCGCCGCTATAGACAGCCGCCTGTGCAGCTGCCACTGTGCTGGACGAGGCCGACGAATTGCTATTGTTGGCTGTCGTCGACGTTGCTGACGCTGCTGCTGCTGCCGCCGCTGCTGCTGCTCCTGTTGCTGCTGTTGTTGTCGTCGTCGTCGTTGGCGTTGCTGTTGCTGCTGGCGTTGAGTCGCCGATGCGCTCCCTGGACACTAATGAGTTGTGGCGCATAGAAAATATTATATTGCAGATTATGGCACTGGCTTCAGGCTTACAAGTTTGTCAAATTGATGGATTGAACGAGCGATAGCGAACGAGGCGAACGCATCAAACGATAACAACAAAAACAATAATAATGAAGATAAACAAAAAGAAAATGAAAAGAGTGCCACGCAACGAATGAACACACAAAGAAGAAACAATAGTTCAACTCGCTGCTGTTGCTGCTGATTTAGTTGTTGTTGTTCTTGTTGTAGCTGTTGTTGTTGTTATTATTATTGTTGTTGTTGCTGCAGCGCTTGTAAGCTTTTGTGGGTGCATTTGTGAGTGTTAATGACAGCTGGACAGACTGCTGTGCGTCAAAATATGCAGTGAGCGCAAGAAGGAAAGAGAGAGAGAGAGAGAGAGAAAGAGAGACGTAAGCAGCAGCAACAAAAAGCCAGCGATTAAATAGCGTTTAAAATCGAGTCAGCCTGTGCCTTGCCTTGCTGTGGGTAAATAGAAAATGTGAAAAATGCAAGCAATGTGTGTGTGTGTAGATATGTGTGTGTGTGGATATATATGTGTGTGTGTGTGGATATATGTGTGTATGAGTATAGGTATGTGTGTGTGTATGTGTATGCAATTGCTAGAAATACTTTCTCCTTTTTGAATACCTACATTGTACGTATTTATGTCTTAATAGTTGTATATGTATGGGTGCTGTATGGATTGACTGTTTTTGTCGTAGTTGTAGTTGCGGTCAACGTTTACAAAGCTGTTTCGAAGACACAAAAGAAAAAGAAAGAAAAACGAAAACAAAAGGATAATCAACACACAAGTTATAAGCAAATGCAATAAACGATAAGCAAACACAAAAGCAACATATAAATACATTTCAGCAACAAATAATCGAAAGAAACAAACAAACAAACGCAGTTAAATTCACAATGAGAGCAAAGAGCAAAGAGAACGCTTAAAAGCACACAACACATATTTGCACTTGCGAGCTTTTAAGCCATTTGGCTGCATGCATGCATGCAAACATGTTTGGCTGCAAAATCTCTAAAGTACTACACACAAAACAAGCTGAGGGCAAACATAAATAAGGGAGCTTAAGTGCATTTAACGGGAGATATTTATAACGTGCAAAATTGCCGACGAATAGCTTGGTATACAGTTAAAGCTATCTAGCATAAAAGTTTGAGTTTAAGGAACGATATGGTGAACATAGAAAATAAAAACTGATTTTAATTGAATACGTCAAATTTGTTAACTACACATGGAGAAAAGAGGATTCTTAAATCTTTTGAATAAGTTAAATTTGTTAACTACACATGGAGAAAAGAGGATTCTTAAATCTATGGATGAAACACGCTTATCGTAATTAGCAGTGGCTGGCAAGTCAAACAAGCGGAAGTGCTAAGTGAATAAGTCGCCGACATCGGTTATCATTCCTAGCAACATGGATTCCACAATCCACACACACACACACACTCACACACACGCACACATTGATAAGCCTCTGTTGATGAGCATATTGGAAAATTCCAATTATGAGCCAATTGATTAAAGCTATTAGACTACATACAACACACGGAAACGAGAGCGGGCTTTAGGTGCTTACTTGATACTTATCAGTGGATAGATTATGATAGCTATTTAACTGTAATGTATATATATATATCATTAGATTTACTTTGCTCGCTGCTTCTAGTGGCTGAGGGGGAACGGCTGAGCCGTAAATTGGAACTGGAACCGCGAGACGAGCGAAGCGACAGCAACGTTAGCTGATCCCGGCACGTGCTCTGACCACTGGTCACTGGCAACGAATCCATTATTGCATATTGCTGGCAATAACCTCGAGCAGTTGCCTCAGTAGCTGCAAAGACAAAAACACACAAACAAATGCGGGCATTATTATTAAATGTTGTCACTTTGAGCGATTGAGATTGTGCACAGTGCAAACATAAGAACAACAATCGCCGCAAGGCGAGTCCAAAGTCGAAAGGTGAATCAACTTAGCCCACTGATAATCCCAATCACATTCATTCAAAAGTAGAGCAAATGCTCACCCAGCTGCCAGTTTGGCATAACAGCTGAGTATTTCATAATAAAATTCCATGGTGAATTAATTAAACAAATCTCAAATACTTTGCATATTTGTGGCAATATGGCAATGGCATAACAAGGGCGCTTCTTTAAGGCTATAATCTCTGCTCGCTTCTATGATAACTGTAACATAATATGGAATATTTGTTTTATATGAGTTTACCCTACAAATGTCAGTGTCTTAATATGAAAATACATTTTGTTGCTTATCCGATCTTAACTAATTGTAAAATAAACCTAATCTCTGATGGCTTACGAGATATGGCTTACTTATGTCTCCAATTTGAAGCCTCTAGCTTGAAAATGTGTTTAAGCCCTTTTCACCACTTTTAATGAGTTCAGTGTATAGTAAACTGACTACTATCTTTAGCATAGATCTAAAAATAAATACAATTTTCATTATATTCTCAACACTTTGAATTAATAGAACTAAGTAAGCTCAGGCATATATATAAATGTATATTTGTGTAAATGTATACATAAATAAATATATAGAGTGAGTAATCCTGTTCGATCGATACTTAAACAATTTGCTGGCATTAGTTGACGTTGGACGCTCGAGTGCCTGATGCCAGATATAAATACAATCTGTGTATGTAATGTACCTGATAAGGATGTGCTTTTTTTTTTGTTATGTTCACGATAATGTGATTATGTACATATAGGTATAATATAGTAAATATGTATGTGCACATATGACTGCACCGGAATGAAGCCTTATTTAGATTGACTCTCTCGCATACAATTCAAGTGCCGCACATTGCACGTCGATGTGATGAGGATGAGGAAGCGATTGCGTTGCGATGACGGCACACAAAGATAACAATTGTTTATAATTTACTGTAAATATTTATATTACAACTTTGTTCCTATGCTCGTGCGCCCCTTTGCGCTATAATTATATATAAGCATATGCTGTGGTTCCCATAACTTGAGTGGGTCGACTGTGGGCGAACCTCCCCCTTTGAGGAGTCCCTAAATGCCATGAAACTACGCTCGATTTTCATTTTAAATTATGCCGAAAATATGGTTTTTCCCTTGAAGGAAATCCAATATACCTTTCTGTTTATATAATTCATTTACTCGTTCAAATATTTTAGCTGCATAAGGCGTATGATTATTACCAAAATAAAATTACACTCGAATTGGGCTATAAATAAATATAACTCTTGGGTTCAATTGCTACTAATATCAGTCAGGTATTTCGATCATTACAAATCATTCCTAAAATAGCTAAACAAATCAATTAAGAACGCAGTACTCACGCTGCCTTGTTGACAAACAACATTCTTTGATAAGGTTTACACTTTCTAAGTTCATCTATTTTTAAGTGTCGTTTAATCTGAACACAAGCCGATAACATTCTTTTGTTCCAATTAACCAAATCCATCTTTAGTTCGCACTCCTAAACCTACCTCACTCTGGCTCACTCCCAGCTATCTTTGGCTATGACTTGTGCTTATGTTCGGTAGTTTTCCATTTCAAGCGTCTAATCCCGTAAAGCTCTTTGACTTGGCACACATTTAAAAAGTTTCTCTATTTTTACTTTGGCTGCACTTGCAACCCAAATGCTCATCTGCAGTTCACTGCGTCCCAGCCACTAAAACCAACTCTCCCAACCAACCACCAACCAACAACCACCGACAACCAATTTCACTCCAAGCCAACCAAGTCTTACAACGGCTATATGCATCTTTGTTTTACCTATTATTATTATATTATAAGTTCATGGTATAGTTTGTAACTGGAAATGTTAGTGATTCCTCCAAGAATATATTATGTTCAATATCCTATAAATATATATTCTGGATCCGCATATATTTCCAAATCGCGATAGACATGGAATCCAGATCAAGCCCACCAGTTATTATGGCCAAAAATATAATCGATATCAAACTATGATATATATATTTGGATTTATATCTTGACTCCGCTGTGTAAGTGTATGTAAACTTCGGTCTGCCGTTCTTACTTCTTTTATCATAATTTTTTTTTATTGTAAACTGTAATCACCGCGTTTTGTAACCTTTTTTATTGTACTTTGTTGTTATTCAGCACTCGTCAAATTCGCTTTCTTCGTTGTTGTCTTGTTCAAACAGACGATCATAAAGAAAAGTAAATAAGATGAGAGGGCATTGAAAATAATAATATAAAAAATCTTATAATGCGAGTATAAAATTGTGTTTAGGGTTATTGCACTCAAAGACATAGCACGCGCAGGCTGGGTCCTACCCAGATGGGGTCTCGGCTTGGGATGAGGTGCATGCGCCATTATCACGAGTTAATTAGATTTGGTTGCGTGATAAGTGTTGACGTTGTTAGTTAGTCAGCGATTAGGTCAGCCTTGCAACAAGTGCACATGAAGCCAGCGAACTGCTTATCAATTGAATGAACGCAACTTCCGCAAGTGTCTCAAGGCATTTCTTGTTTATCGTTGTAAATGAGGCGTAGTTCGGACAGAAACAGTGATGATAATTTATGCTGAACAAATATATATATGTTCGTACTACATAAGTACACAAAGTATATATACATATATATATGTCTAGATATATACATATGTATGCCATGAAGTGGATTTGCATCTATTAGATTCAATTATGCGCAGTCACAATCATTTGCTAATGAGTGTCGTCATCTTAGGGTGACTTGTTGCCCACATCTGGTTCTATATCTACATATATATATGTATGTGTGTGTGTGTGTACAACATGTATAACAAGTACTCAGCCACAGCTCAGCCCACAGGCAGCGCCCGTAAAAAAAAAACCATTTGTGAAGGTCGCGGCGGGCTGTCGCTGTGACTGTGGCTGGTTTATAAATACAAAAGCAGCACAGTGGTTGATTATAAGTAATGCAAAGCAGATCTATCATTAGAATTACAAAAAGCTAATGCGTCGTAGACGACGACGAGCTACTTTTATCGTCCACCCAGCAAACTACAGACTACTTTGACAAACCTCAAACACACAATTTTACTCAGCCTTCGACTCAGTCTGTAGAAAATGTGAGCAATTCAAAAATATGAAAGCTGTAGTCGGGAGAGCTCGAACCCTTAGCAGGAACAGGCAAGAGAGTTCGACTAGCAGATACCCTAAACCCAACTCATTGTATACATTAACACAGAGTAAATATTTCTCCCACGTTTTCTACAGCTGATAAATATCATTGCAAACCATATACACTACTATATTTAGGGTGTATCTTTAAAATTGTGGATTTTATTGCTATCGGTAATCGATTTGTTTCAAGTTATCGATACAACAACTTTCTGTCTTAAGTAAGCTAAAGTCTCTAGCTCTGTCTTAACTGCCTCGCTTCTTGATGCTTCTCATAAGTGTATAAATAACTTATGCCTCATTCTATGTAAAGAAGTATCCTCCCACGAAACCCTGGTGTAGCCACTCATCAGCTCAATCTTCGGCATAGATAGTAGTGCTGAAAGCAGCAATTATGGTCATAAGCAATCTCTTTTTTTGGTGAAATCTATTTTTATTACCAAATTTATTTGGAAAGTACATAAATTGCGTCTAATAACATTTACGAGCAAACATGATATGGAAATTAAAGTTGCGAGACTAACGTTAGTCAAATTTGATGTTTTCACGTTTTGATGTTTTGCTGTTGTAATTGGATTTTGCTGATGTGATGGTCGACCTTTTTACATTAAGTATACATCATTAAGTTAAGCACTTGACTTGTGTAAGAGGTAATAGTATAACATGTGTCTCGCTGTGTTGGCCATAATGGTTAGCTAGGTCAACACATTGAACTTGGTTGGCACGTAGTTGGAGATGGAGCTGTTAAATTGCTTGGCCAGCTGCTTTGCCCAAGACTCGACTCGCTGGATGCTTATGCAAAACAAAAATGCAAACTTTGCGCAACTGCAGTGCAAGCTGTTACCATAATTGTTGATGTTATGACAGCTTTGCAAAGCAACTTAAATGTTTGCTGTGCTTATTGTTGCAGCTGTTGAATCAACATTAAAGTGTTGAAGTGAAAATGTGACAGAAACAGTAAGAAATTTTACCAAATTTTTTCTAATTATTCATTTTTGTTCAAAATTACGTATTTGAATCAATTGAAGACACTTAATTCCCAACTCCCAATCAATTGAAACACTCAACAAATATGAGAATCCAGCAAGCAAATAGGAAGTTTATCATCGACAAGTAAGCACACAATTGAGTGTTAATTATACTAATTAAATTCTTATCGATTATTATTTACATAACAAATGACAAGCGCAAAAAAAAGTGGGCTTATGGCAGGAGAACTTAAGCCTGATATGAATAATAAATAGCAATTATAAATGAAAAAAAAATCGATTTAAAGTCATATTTCTCGAAAAGAAAGTTTCTTCTACAGAAATCTTATAAATATTTCTGACTTCAGTTGACATTAAATAAATAAATAAACAAGTTTTAATTAATTTGATATTGTTTTTATGACTTTTGAGTTTATTCCTCACTCTTGGCTATTAAAGAGTTGACTATCTTCGATTCGACATGTCGATTGGGGGTTAGTTTCGGTGGCAGGTGTCAAACGTGGCTGTGAATTTCCCCAGGGAGGTATGTTGTGCAACATTCAGTTTGTTTTGCTGGTTCAGATAAGCACGTGAAACTGTCATAAGTGACGAGCCGACAAAGTGTCGATTATTTGGCAGTGGCAGTGTGTTATCAGAAGGGAAAACGCAATACACGTTAAGAAATATTTCGCTTGCATTTCGCTGATATGTTTGCAATTGCTTTTTAATTACAAGCCTTCCTATCAATCAAAGATTGTGCGCTGTGAAAATGTGTCGAAAGGGTATAACAAAGTTGCACATAAATATGCAACAGTCAGAAGAAAGCATTTCCAATCTATATATATTCCGGATCAGCATCAACTTACGAGTCGGCTTAGCCATATTCATCTTTCTTTCCATAACAAAGCTAGAGATTTCGAATTCGGAATATAAGTTTATAAATCAAAGACCAAGTTTATTCATTTTTCATTATATCGATAACTTTCAATCGATCAAAACGATTCATATATCTAATCGAGTAGAAGCCCGGATATGTAAAGTTCAAGACTTTTCTTCAGGATATCTTACACTCTTACTTGCTGTCAAATCATGTAGTCTGTTATCAATCACAAGACTTTTGTGGCACGCACAGTAGCAAAAACTGAATAAGATAGGGAATGGAATTTCACTGATTGTTAAACCGCTTTTATTGTTTTTATGAAGTTATATAAAAATAGACATTTGCGTAGCTGTATGAATCAGCAAATGAAGTAAAGTTATCTGGCTGATAAGTAGAATCCCTAATCCGAAAGTGGTTAGTTGCCATATACTTAATTATGCATGCAACAAAACCCAAATGACTCTGCGCTTTTCCAAACAAAACACATCTTTCCTACTGTGCCACAGGTAAAAATGTAATTAAATCGTGAAATTCAAGAAAAGTTGGCAACCGGAAAATTTTTGAAGCGGTTAAGATAAATGGCTGGCAGCATCGTAACATACCTAATGATAACCAGTAGCGGAGGAGTGACAGAGACGAAGTGACAGAGACGGAGAAAGTGAAAGAGAAAGAGAGAGATTTTGTGCTATCGAGTTATGATATGCGAGTTCGTTGATAAGTCCGATGATTAATTGTGCAAAAAAATCGAAATTTCCTACGAAACAAACTGACTCAGCTTAATTATCGTTATTTTTAAAAGTCTTCCAACAATATAAAAAAATAATAGAAAATCTTAAAAAAAAAACCATTAATATTGTACTTACTTTTTTTCTGTACAAACATATTTAGTTTCACTGCATTATTTAACTTTCTAAAAGCTTTCCAACACCTGCCAATTACCTAACCCGACTGACCATTAAAGTTTCTTATCTGATTAGCCCTGAACACCTGAAATATAATCTTACAGCTGGCAAGGGAACGACTCCCTAAGCAAGGGAACGACCAGCTAAGAACCGTACCCTATTTCGTGGAATACGACTGCGGCTGATTATGAAAAATCATGCATTCATTTGCGATAACGAGTTTTAATCACCCAAATTAATAGAATGACGAATTTGTTGCTCCACCTGCTGAGACCTGATAATATATATATATATATCGTGCTTCTGTTGTTGCATGCATGACGTTAAAGCACCTTCTCTATATTTGGTCACAGTTATTTATTTACTTTTTTGAAAATTGAAAACAAAACATTTCCTGTAAATAAGGCGAATGCAATCACCACCAAGTGTCGATTGTCGTGAGAATCAGTCAGAGTCGCCTCCATCCTCCTACCCCCCATTAGCTGGCAAACATCACTCAATGAGCGCCCACAGTATTGTTATGGGGACCACGCAGTCTCCGATTGCCCAGACAATCATCTTGACGAGGGCGGAACTACGCGTGTCGCTCATTGAAATGAACAATACATGTTCTGCCTAACAAAGAAACTTATAATATATAAAAAAAATAGTATTTATCACTCAACTTGCAACGAATCAGGCAATTTATTATATATATTATTAAGCGACAAATAAGTAAGAAAGCGCTTTTCGAGCGAGCTCGACTTGATCAGTGTGTGGCAGACGCGAACTTGCACTCCAAATTTGCAGATTCCAGCTCTAAGTTCATACTGATAAAATTGACTCGCTTATTGATCAGGAAAATATATACTTTTTGGGCTTGGTCATGCTCTCTTCTGCTGCTACGAACACTAACACACAGTATATATTGTCAATGTGTGCAACACACACAATTCATTTCCAGAGCAGTTTCAACTCATAGAACAATACTAAGAACTCGTTCTACCGCAAAGGCTATTTGCATATCTGTGTCAGCATTTGAATGAATAAGCGTATGTGATGATTCACCTTTCGAATCAAACGCAACACACACCTCGAAAGCAACAACAAAAAAAAACAGCCAAAGTTGAGCTGAAAGTTCAGTTTCAGTTTCAAGTCATTGTTGTTGTTGTTGCTTGTGTTGTTGTTGTTGCTTGTGTTGTTTATCATCATCGTCTCTTTTGACAAATGTCGCGGCACACATTAAGTGTTTCGCAAAGTTATTGACCCCGCCTGCCAAGAGTCAATTAACTGCTCCGACAGTTGATGATGATGCAATGTGGCATCCTCTTCCTCAGCCAATTAAAAGTGTTGCCAGTGTCTCGTCAAAATTATGCATAATTTACCTATTCACACACACACACATATATATATATACAGTTACTACAGTCTCAAATTCCAAATACTTGTGCAATTTTCTGTGTTGCAATAAGCAAACAAACCAAAAATATGAAATTAGCTGACTTTGAAGTGCCACATAAATGGCGTCTTAAATTGTCATTGAGTTCGCTTCAAATCGCTTACAATTGTTTACTTTGGATGCTCGGCATGCTTGCAAAACAATTAGCTAAACAATGGGCAATCGAAGGCCACATCGCCAAATTGCCAAATGCTCAAGGTTGATTGTACGCAAGAGCAGCCAGAGAGCAGAATATTAATGTTTAGGCATCGAAATATGTTTGGAAAATTCTTGACTTGCAAATTATACAACAAATTTGAATTTGAGCTTGTTTGAGCAGTGTAAGTAAACAAATGAGAACAGCCATCTGCAGCACACCGAATATTAAGCACACTTGGAATATAAATTTGAAAAAAAATAAACGGTTTTTAGTGAGGAACATGGCCATAACTGGTGAGCTTGATCTGGATAGCTTGGTAAGCAAAATTAATGGGGACTTTATGGAGTCAACGACGCCTTCGTCAATTTATTACAAAATTATTCTGACAATATATATATATATATATATATATATATAAAAGGTTTTAAATTCATTTCTTGATTGTGGTTTTTATTGCGGGCACAGCTGTAATCACAAATACTGAAAATAAATTACCAGTCATAGTAAATAATTTATAACGAACAGAAAATTTACACACAAATGTTGCCACAAAATTAAAATATATATTTATACACGACAAACAAAAGCCGCCAGCGAAATAATTTTTACACTGTGTAGTTAAAAAATACATTACAAAATAAACCTTTAACAAAATTCCATTTTAATTGCTTTGTTTTTTAGCACTCTAAAGTTGAGTTATTTATGACCATTTTAGGAGTCTAAACCACGCAAAACCAATTTGGAAAATTAGACTTGACTCTAGCGAGAAAGCTTCAGTTGCATGCTGTGTGGGTGCATCCCATGAATTGTTGGACTTGATTTTCTTTGAGACAACTTATACATATGTACAGCCTCAGCACTACCTGAGGTCAAGGTTTAGAAGAGCACGTAGACTAAACAAGCTTATGCTACTGATTTATGGCCCAAGCAGATGACAAGCAAAACACCCACATGGCCAAGAGCGTTATTGCCTTCTTCTCGTTTTTCTTGACCAGTGGCCGGCAGTCATAAACAAGCAAAACGTGCCAATGGCCAATGGCCAAGACAAATTTGAGAAACTGCAGCATCATTCAACAGCAGCAGCAGCAGCAGCTGGTCGCTTTGTTTTTTAGAATGTGGCACAAACCAATTGCGCTAATAGACCAACAGACCGAACCGGTTGAACAGAGCTGCGAACATTGGATAACTATACTCACTGAGGTAATTGGTTCTGTGTTCTGATTACGTTTTTAGCTCAAATCTTCAGCCATTTCTAATGGTAAGCTGGAGCAGCAGAGTGATAGAAATCAATATTCAGCATTAGCCGATTGAATTGCAAGTTGGTTAACAAGTGAAATCGACTGGATTGTTATTGTTGGAAAGAGGCAGAAGGAAGCATCTCTAATCCCAGAAAGTTGTTATATTAACCAGGGAATCGTTTTGGCTAAGTGATGCTATCAGAGCTAGAGTCGATCTCTCTTTATTTATAATTATTTCATTAGTTTAGGAAAACTAAAATAAATCCGATTTATTCAAAAGACAGCAACTCAATTTATTTAAGCAATTTTAGTTTCTTCACAAATTTGTCGCTTATTTTTATCACAAATATTCTTATTCAAATTCTGCGGAAACTTGTGCGAAATTTTGATAAGTCAACAATATTTTGTCATCTGTGCACACAGTTGAAGCATAATATTAAATCAAAATACTCATCGAATTTCCCCCTAAGGCTGCGATGTCAGCTTTGTTTTTGCAGATATAAATGCTATATACATACACATGCACATGCATACATATGTATACACACATACACATGCACATACATACATATGTATACACACATACATATGCACATAAAGGCGTATTCATTGTACAAAGATCAACTTGTTTAGCATTTTTACACCGAATGTTGAATGAGTGGAAAAAAGACAAAAAAGACAAACGACGCCCCATCGCATGACTGATATGCAAATAAACAAACAAAATGAAAATAACTAAATAAATAATAACACATTTATTAAAACAAAGCAATAACAAAAAGAAAAAAGAAAAAAAAACAGCAAAACAAAAAACGACTTTTTCAGTTATTTTGTCGACATCGTGCTGGAGATACAAACAAACAAAGCCGAGAAACCGGAAAATAAAAAACAACACTGCGAAAAAGTTGCAAACTTTACAAATCAAATATGCAATTACATAAATACATACATACAAGCAAATACATAATATACTTATATATATATATATAGATATATATATTATGCTGCCCTAACGTAATCAAAGCTAAATCAAAACTAAACTCAAGCCAGCGATTGCCGTTGGGGAGACCACCTTCAATGTGGGGTCTGAAACTGAAACCGCTTTGCGTATGCTTTTTATACCCTGTAATAATGAGGGGGGGTAGCATCTGCGAGCACATAAAATATGTAAGCATTGCTGATTATCGACTACAGCCTTGTCGAATTAGCCACAACTGGAGACTTGAAATTTGGTATGGAAGTTCTCACATTTCAAAAGGAGGTCGAAGATTAAAGATTAGTCTGCTGATGGATATACAACGTGCCCAGAAATGTCATTAATCAACTCAACAGAGTTCATCAAGATCGGCGAAGAAACAGAGCCGTTGTTAACCATATTGTACAAACCACAATCAGTCTACTATCTATTTCAAGTATCTCCCAGTCGAGCTGTCTCGCCTAAAGCAATCAAAGTTGTTTTTGGTTTTGTTTGCGACCCCAAAAAACAAACGATGCTCACAATGACGAATCATATGAGTGAGGCCCGAGTTGAGTAAAGTTATTGTTTTGCTACGCTTTTGTTGTTACCCTTTTGCGCTGGCCAAAGAACATTAATATTATTAAGTAAGAAGAATCAGTTAGGTCTACATATCATTATTTATACGCACATCGCTTAATAATGCTTAACGAATGAATTGCAATTTTCATACTTATGGCCAGTCAGGGGTTTTCTGCACGTATCAAAAAAGATTCATTTATTATTCAATTTTTAACACACACACACACACACACAAAATGTGAAAGGTCAAATGCTCCCATGGAGAATCAACTTGAGTGCAGAAGCGAGAAATTATGAAAGAAAGTTAGAAGATGGTATGGCTGTAACGGTAGTTAAACAATGATATATAAGTAATGAAATAGGAATAAAATTGATAATTGAAAAACTATCTAGCCTACTCTTTGCCCCCCCCCCCCCCCCCCTTCATTTGGAAAAGCAATTAAAGCTAATGTTGACTTTGCGAGGTGTATTCAAGTTGAAGCAAATATTTGCATTCAATTTTTACACTTTATCTTCTCGGTTTTTATGCACATGTGTAAAAAATTGCAATTATTGATTGACTTCCCCCTTCAATCAAATAAAATAAACAAGCAAACGGAGCTGCCCCTTTTGGGGGCATTGCACAAAGGTGAAAGTGAAAAGTTGCCAGTGTTGCCTTGTTGTTGTTGCTTTCACACACAAAGTTTTACAATTTATTTATTTATTTATTTTTATACACAAATTCGTTCAATTTGTTTGAGTGCATAAGTGAGCAACGGAAGTTGTTTAAGTTGAGTGGCCCACAAGCTGCGTGTTGTTGTTGTTGTTGCTGTTGTCGTTGCTGCTGCTGTTGCTGCTATTGTTGTTGTTGTTTTTATTGCTGTTGTGACTTATAAGGTCAGTGTCAGATTTGGTCATCTACTAGATGACGAGCGAACGTTGTTTCTGTTTCTGTTTCTCCTTGTTGCTGTGTGAAAATCGTGTGCGATGCGTGCTGATGAGTCACAAACAGACAATAATTCAACAGCAATTAAGATATACATATATACATATATATATATATATGCGTTTCTATGTAAGTAGATAAGTAGTATCGTAAGAACTTGGAATACCTTTGCTGTGCATTCGATTGACTCATTAAAATGTCTCAAGGGAAGACAGCTGAGCAGAAATACAGCTGCGGCTGAAAAAATATCACCAAATCAGCAAACAAATCAACATAGCGCCAGTGCTTGAAAACGACCAAATATATATAATGAAAGAAAATAAACACAAATCTAGTACAAAAATGATTGAAAATCAAATATATTTTCGGTAAATCTAAAATGCACTTTTGCGAATAAAGACAGATTTTGCATATAAGTAAATATTTATTTCAGGATTTCTAAAAAAATAGTATTTCATATTATGTTATTCATTGATCCGAACACTGATTTTTTAAAGACAGTTCGAATATTCTTGATGCAGTTTAGATCAGAAGTTTCTACGACGATAACCAAATGATCCTCAAAGTCCACTTTAAAGTCTTCCTGCTGTTTGGCTTAGGATCGTTTTCCTGTTTAAAGTAAATATCGGACAGCAAGGAAAATCGAATTAAGCTTTAGCATTTTGCAAATGATTTCTGGTTTATTTTCAGCATTCAATATTTGGCTTAAACCCCAAAAGCCTTGCCAAAACACACACAAAAACCCCAAAACAAAGCTCAGCCCAACAAGAACAAAGCCGAATTGATAAGAGTACCATTTGTTTTGCAGGCACTGTATATTTACGTACTGAGAATTTAAAGCCGATAAGCGGATTAGACGAGGGCGGTTCTGGATATATTTAAGTCATTACTTTGGCATTGGGCTTTGCTTAAGCAAGTTGAAAAGTATTTAACGATTCGTAAGAAAAACTTAAGCAGAATCCAATGCTCGTTGTTGATTTCCAGTTAGTTTGTCTTTATTTCATTGACAATTTTAACTGCAAAATAAATCAAAATTCATTTGTGTTTAGATTCTTAGTTGAAACTGAAACAAACAGATTTTTCTTTTTGAACGCACCTCGCCATAAGTCTTTTCCCACGAGAAAATCTGATTAGGAAAACAATCAAATGGTGACAGCAGTTCACGATTCTGCAGACTAATTTGAATAGATGATTTATTTATTTATTCATGATTTGTGTGTATTGATAAACACTGGAAAAAAACAAAACAACTTTGTCATTATTTAATATTATTTTAATGTTGCTACATGAAAATGGAAACTCTCAGCTAAAATGAATAGTTTTTATTATGTTTTTCAAAATTCAATACTAACATTAAACCAATTAATCCATGCAAATGCAATTGTTACTCAGTTTCGCAAGTTGAAATCATCAATCAAATTATTTCAGTTTCGATTTCAATTTCAGTTGAGTTTCCGTTATTTTTTCCCATAGTCTATTGACCCTGCCCTCGTCCAAGGCACATTTAATCGTGTATTATGCAATTTAATTTGAGCATAATGCCAAATAAAGCACCAAAAGACACGCAAATATTTGCCCATCTAATTAATTTTGCATAATTTATTTTGCATTTTGTTTTCTGCTAAATGTTTGCCAAAAATCACAGAAAATAGAAGAAAACCGACGTTTGTTTTACAGTTGTTTTTTTTTTTGGTTTTTGTTCTTGAACTTTGTGAACCGTTAAATTGTTTTTGCATTTGTTTTTGAATTTTGTTGTTTTGTTTTTGTTTTTTTTTCTAGCGCACACTTTTGCCATGTTTTCCTCACACGTTGTTGGGCGTGTGCCCAAAAAAAAAAAGCACGGACGCAAATGAAGGGGCCACCAATACTAAAACAGAGAGAATAAGAGAGAGGGAGAGGGAAAGAGAGAGAGTGCGGGCGCCGCAGGAAGAAGAGGAAAGCGAACACGTGCTCTCCCAACTTCCAAAATAAACAATAAAAACGAGACAACAAAAATGCTGCGACCTGGCAACAGTGGCCGCACCCAAACCGAAAGCACACCTTTTATGGCTTCAGTTAGATACCTGTATAATATTTATTATTTGGTATTTTTAATTTTATGATTTCAAGTTGGAAATTAATTGCTGATACAACATTGCCTTAAGGCTCTAGAAAGTAGGAGCTTGACTGAGAGTCGTAATTTGGATTTCCCAGTCAAATTTTCCATTTTTTTTTTTAATGGTTATGCATTTAAAAAGATTTTGTCTGTGGCAGATCATTTCTTGCATTTTAATTACTAGTGGAAAGTGTATTTTGCAGTCGGTAGAATACTAACACTAAGCAGACAACTGTCTGTGATACCACATAGGTATGTCTAAATATATATATTTTGTTCATGCTGAAAGTATTATGAATTTATTCTAGCGTTGGGAATCTCCTGCACCAAAAGTGAGATAAGCATTTCCGATTAGATTTGTGCGGGGCAAGGTATTTATAGAGAATCACTTCTCGTGGTCAGTGACTGTTACATAAATTCGATTCATATTGGACAAGTTGCCAAGTGAAATCATCAAATTTGATTTATGTATGAACATTCTTTAAATTGTTATTATTTTTCATATTTTCGTATACTTTAAATATTCTTTAATTTGAATTTGATATATATGTAAATTTTAATAATCAGTGTTATTATTTTTCAGTGTTTATTTTATATACTTGAAAATTAATATTAATTTAAAAAATTTATTAAAGTTATATCGTATGTACTTTAAGGGTATCTATTGTTGCGACTTTCATTTTTGTCTCCTAGCTAATGTTTTTGACGTCACAAATATTAGCACAAATATTTTTTGTAAAACATACGTATAAGTATAAGAATATAAGTATAAGAATATAAATATATATATATATATATATGTATATACATGCATTATATGTGTATGAATTTATCTACTTAAATCTCAATGTGGCACTATTTGGTTAGCCGGGCAGCTCTTAGCAACTAAAATGATTTAAATGGCTGCCAGTCTCAAATCGAATAAACGAATAAATGTCAAAAGAACTCATATATAAAGTATAACATATGTGTTCAATGAAATATATGAATTCCCCTTTCCCCCCCCACACACACAGCCACACATACAAACGTGTTAATGGCCGCCCAAAACAACATGAGAAAAATCTTTGGTGGGAGAATCATAAATAATTTCATCAGTTGTCAAGCGAAAAGCGACAAATGGCCGGATTAGTTGAAGGAGAAAAGATGAGAAGCATACACACACATATATGTACATATATATGTGTTTGTGTATGTTTATAAATTAAATAATAAAAAAAATTCAAAAAAAATTGCGATGCTCGGGCAATGAGCAAAAATAGCAGCAGCAACTAGCGCCCGTAACAACAACAACAGCAGTAACAATAAATAAATCTCTTCACTTGCCGTTATAATTTTTTTTTGTTTAATTTAATTCAATTGCAGAGTGTTTTTGCTGTTGTAACTGTTGTAGAAAAAAACGGTGCCTGTCTCCAAGAATATTAGCAACAACAACAAAGGAAGAGTAATCAAAAGAAAACTGACTTGAGACAGCTTCACACATACATACATTTATATGTATGTACGTATGTTCTGTACTATTTACACTCGCATTGAGAGCAACTGCAGCTAATTCAATTGAGAGACACTCGAAGATGGCGCGATTGTCCAATCAGACTGTGTATTGCATGCATTTCGCTATTGTGATGAATTAAATTGAAGTTGTTATTAACTGTAATTGCACGACCCAGGCACGAAACACAAACAGATAAAAGGAGAGCAGACCAGAGAGATCTGGAAACAATACTAACAAAAATGCAGTACACACACACGCATGCACGCACGACTATGAACGTGTGCGTCAAAGGTACAAATCGAGTTTGCCTATATGTTCATGTGAGTGAGTTCGTTTTTAGCTACATCACGAAAAGCAGCGATTATAAACAATAATAGGCACGCACTCACCTTTGGTCCCTTGTGGTCGATGTGTATGTGTTGATTTGCTTTCGCTGCATACAATTTTAACTGTGACGCCCTTTTTTGTTTGGCACATGAACACACACACACAACACACACACGCACACAGACCGACGAATACGCTCACAGATAAACTCAAACACAAACACACAGGGCAACTCAATACCTGAGCAACATGAGAACACAAATCAAATACATATATTTATATTTATACATATATATATATATATATATATATATATATATATATGTGTGTATGTGTTTATTACCAATTATTTAAATTTTTCACTTCTGTATTCGATTTTCTTCAACTTTTCATTTCCAACTTTTTTTTTGGCCTTTTTCTTTGCGCTCAAAAGTTGCGCTCTGTGCGCATCACAAAATCAGCCGCACGATTACCATATAAATTGGAAAATATTGTTGATGTTATTGTGATATTATGACGTTAATGTCCTGGCTACACAGCGCGTCGCTTTTTAATATTTCTTTAATACTAGCTGGCTGCTCTCAAAACTTTGAGCCAAAATATTTGTTATGCATTTCTGCTATGCGAACTGCAACAAGAGCTCCTCTCGGCGCTAGTAATCAACACACACTAATTACTATGTCAATCTATCGATATCGCTAAATAAACTATCAACAAACAACCCTGTTGGTGCATAGAAAAATTAGTGTTGATAAATACTCGGTTGCATCCATACAGAAGCTGTGTGCTATGACAAGCAATGCCTTGAAATGCATGTTCATTTGCGAAAGACCATAAATTAGATGTCTAAGCAGTTTTATTAAATCAAATTAAATATGCCTTCTTTGCCCAATTTGATTATTTTCAAGAAATACTTACTTGCCAAGTTCAATAACAAACTGATATTTTCATTAGGCATTTTTAGCACATGTGTCGCATAAAAGGTACGGTCACATTGCCATCAGTCTCTCTTTTTCGCATTTTCTTTTGTGTTTTGTTTCTCGCTCTCGCTTGAACGGTACGGACGTGTACTGCCGCTGCGCGTGTGTGTATTTAACTTATCTTAAGAAAAAAATACTTAATTATACAATACAGATGTATTTTGTTCTGAAATATGCAACAAATTGCATTCAATACACCAGTGCAGTGGGTCTGACATACATACACAACGTGCGGAATGGCAGGGAAATGCTTCAATAAGCAAAATACATCAAGTTTAATTACGTGAGTGTTTTGTATGCGGCGCACGCGATAGAGCGAGTCAGCAAATCAGTGCTTATCATAGCCGCGTAGCCGTGCGAAAGAGAAGCAGCGCATCTAAATTGCTTGTGCTTCTTTTGCTGTAAATGTGACGACGAAAATGGCTTAAAGAAAAAAAGTAAAATATTCGGAGTCGGCACGCGTGTGTTTGTGTGCTGTGTGTTTTTGTCTGTGCCAGTGTGTGTGTGTGTACGTTTCGAGTTCGAAATGAAATTTACAACAAATTGAAATTGAAATACAAATTGCCCCAAAATGTTGATCAAATATATATATGCAGCATGAGGCAACAAGAAGCAAAAGAGAAATAAGAGGCTGCGTCTTCTGTTGTTCAATAAGTGCAGAAAAAAATAAGAAAAAGCGGTTGCCGCCGCCTTTGTCGTCGTGTGTACGTGCGAGTGTTTATATATATGTGTGTGAGTGTATAAATATCAGTGTGAATGTGTTAGTGCGTATATGCATACAAAAGCAGCAGCAGCTGAAAATTATTATCGCGGAGAATATCGGAAATTAAAATTTTGCCAAGCAATGTATTTCAATTATTGTGTCTCTTTTTTGCAGCGCATGCTAAAGCTAAATAATAATCACTTAACAACAACAACGAAACAAATATAATTTAAGTGCAAGTTGAAGCAACAAAACAAACTCGAGGTTTCGTCGATTCGTCTTTTTGCATGTCGTCTTTCTTCTTATCATCAACACGTAACGACAACAAGGCGACGTTTCGCCCGCCGAAAATGTCACATAACTGTAATTACGAATGGAATAAGCGCTAAAGACTCTGATCAAGATAAAACTACTACAACAAGCAGAGATAGAGAGCGACCAGTAGAGAAGAGTTGGCTAGTGGAGATTAGAGCGAGGGCGGCGTGAAATGTGAGTACCACCCTCTCTCTCACACTTCTACATATACATGTTTATGTACTGTTTCTTTTTTTTTTTGTATGCGACATATCAGTAAGCAGTTCTCTCTTATTTTTTTTACATTGCCTATGCATTCGCGATCTGTCGATCAAATTGAGCGGAAATGAGCCTCTTTTTGTGGTTATGTGCGGTAAAATGGGCGGATGTGGGAAATACCTGAGTGTAAATGGGCTAAACGGTTGCGAATGTGGCAACACTTTCATTTCTTTCAGTGTGAGTGAAAAGGTAAACGCGAGTTCGATTGCAACATATAACAATTTACATGAAATAGTTCTGTTACGCTGTCAATAATACAAGAAATCCCATTAAAAAGCCCAAAACAAACGAAGCAACAAATGCCAAAAGACAAGTACACACATGCACACATAAAACACACCAAAATAAAAGCAATTATGGCAACTAGTTAGACTTGCTCGCAGTGTTGTCAGTGTTGCTAACTTTTGCGAAGCAGAAAAACGGCTAGTTTTAGCGGGATATTAAAGAGCGAAAGTGTTTCGAATTCATAGTATTGCAAAATCAAATACAATAATTGAATGCAAACATTGTTTTTGTTTTATAATTATATATATATATATATTTTTTATTATATATATATATATATATTTATATATGACTTGGCAGCTCTGATCATAACACACACACATGCGTGGAAATTGGCCATTTATGTTGCTTGACTGCCGTCTGCCTGCAGTTGCCTGTCAATTATAAACGCTCGCAATTCGTTCTCTTTTTTTCTCTGTTTATTTTTCTATGCAATGCGTTTTTGTTCATTCTTATTTTAGAGTGTGTCTCTCTCTCACACACTCTTTATTCTCCTTATGCACAGCCCACGCAGCAGCAGCCGTTTCGGACTCCTTTTTAAAAGCCTTCAATTTGGATTCAATTCTCTTTTCCGTTTTGGTTGGCTTTGCTTTGTTTGCTGCGGCTGCAAAATTCCAAGCCGAAAGAGAAATCCATAAAAAAGCGTACAAAGCACAAAACAAAATCCGAAGAAGCAGACAAACAAAAAAGAAATAAAAAATAAAACGAAAAACAACAAAAGAGAGCGGACAAAAAACGTGGCAGCAGCTAAACAAAAATAAGTTGCTCTGTTTTGTTGTTGTTGTTGTTGCAGCAGCGTTGGATACACACCAAAAACAGACAACGGCCTCAGTCGGCGTCAGCAGCAGCAGAAACTTTACTTGCGCTCCGCTGCCTCCATTCTGTCTCCTTCTTTGTGTTTAACAGTGTGTGTGTGTGTGTGTTTGTGGGTGTAATTGTGTTTGTGTGTGCTGTTGTTTGTTGTCTGTAATATTGCTTTGTTTTTGTGCTGCTGCGGTCTCTGCGCGCTTCGCTGCATTCGCTGCTACTGCGGCGACTCATCCACAACAACAACAACAACAATCACAATAAACTAGCGAGCTTCAGACTTCAGTTAGATGCACAAATGCACCACACACACATACATACATACATGCATACATATATATGTATTTGTGTGTATGTATGCATTTTGATATAAAATACCGTTGAATGTGTTTTTTTTTTTTTCGTTTCCGCTTGTCGATGATTTCATACAAAATTAAGTTTCAATCAAAGTTTTTAAATAAAAAGTAAGAAAATAAAACTTCACATATGACATTTGCTCAATGTTTACACGCCCCACAAAATGGAAAAGTGCGCCATATGTAAGCATCTCTTGTTTCTGTATATATCTATATATCTATTTGCATATTAGAATTACGTATCCATAAGATACAAAAATAGTTTTGCTGTATCTCATTAGCATTTTGGAGGTCTGCCTGGCGTGAACTCGACAGCAGCAAGCAACAATGCCGTAAAATATATATATGTGTGTATATGAAACCAAAATAGAAACTATAAAACAACGAAAAACTTTTACACAAAATGCATCTGCAACAAAAATGGTGGGGCGGGGGAGGCGTGTGGGGGATAAATCCCTGCCTGCTGCTGCAAAATGTTGTTGACTGTTTAGAATTTAAAGTTAAATTTAGACGGGGGACAACATGTAAAAGTCAAAAACGCAGCTGCAAACAAGAACAGAGCAGCAAAACTTTGAGGAACAACGAGAAAAACAACAACATCAACACAAACAACAATCATTGAAATGCCATTAAAAGGCAAAGCTCATAGAATACGTGCTTGTGTGTGTGTGTGTGTGTGTGTGTGTGGGAATGTGTGTGTCTGAGTGTATACAAATGGTTTGTTATTGGTGTAGCCAGCCAGCAGAAGCCACTTTTAATTTTTTTTCTATTCTTTTTTCTATTTTCATTTCTATGCGCATCGCGAGTGACTTTCTATGTGTATGAGCGTATGTGTGTATGTGTGCGTGTGAGTGTGAGTCGTTTTTATAATTGTTTGTATTTCTTTCTGTTTTTTGACAGTTGAATGAACTGTGGGCAAGCACAGCAGCAACAACAACAAAAACAGCAAGTCTGACAATTATTGTTGCGTTATTATAAAGAAATAAATAAATAAATAAAAGCAATAGGCAAAAGGAGAACAGAAACAAAGCAAAAGGTGCATTAGAAATAAACGGCTCGACCCAGCAAAAGAGTTGTACGCAAGTTGTAGGGTGTGGGGTGGGGGAGCGAGAGAGAGAGAGGCGCAGAGAGATGGAGACGAGTCAAAGCAAACTAGAAAAATCAAGAGAACAAAATTCAAATGCATGCCGTTTGGGAAGTGGATGGGGGGGGGGGGTGTCGATAGGGAGAGAGGGAGATAGGAGGCGAGCACACGTAAAGTTTACGTAAAGTTGCCAGACACATTCAGTTAAAGAGAGTATAAAGCATGAATGCAACTCTGTGCTTGCAGAGATGGATAAAAAAAAAACCATTAAAGACATTCACACAACAACAAAGAACCAATAGATATAGCTATTGTGTGGCATGAATGTGCCAACGTGCATCCATATAACACACACGCAATTTACAGCAACGTTGCCAGTTTTCTATCCAATGCATTTTCACTCTCTCTATCTTTCTCTTTATTTGGAAAATGCATTTGTTGCGGAAAATCGATTGTATTGCTAATAAAGAAATCGTATATTTTCTATTACCCGTTTGTCATAATATTTGAAATTATAAATAATAAATTTTAATTGCTTATTTGTCTTCAATCAGCTGTTGTATAATCTGACTGCTGTCTTCAATTATGCTTCAAATATGTCGTAAGTTAATTGCTGTTGTTATTGTGAGCTTTTTCTGCTTCCTCTTTTATGCTGTTACTCCAGTTATTGGCGTTCACTCGTGTATTCACTCATCCATTCAATCAGCTTCAATCAATGTCAAATCGAAGAGCCCCTCCCTCCGCCCACCTCTCTCAATCACAATCTCGATTCTCTTTCTGTCTTTCGTTCTATTATTTTCGATTATCGTCATTAAGAAGCGTTTTGTTGCTTAACCCGTGACGTGTTCCATTTCACGACATTCCCTTCCACTTTTCACATGGAGGTCAAGTTTCTCTCGCTCGAGAATCGCACGCGGTTTGGTCTGAGCGGCTAATCGATCAACGTTTGAATTTTGTTGGTTTCTCACGCTGCTCGCTGCTCGCCGTCTGACAGCGATATAGTTTCAGATATATCACACCTGCCCCAAGCAACGAGCACTCAATTCGAAACTTTTGCTAATGTTGCAAATGTCTCTAGTTTTTCACGTTAAAAATGACTTTTGTTTTTTTGTTTTGCCTTATTTGTTGTTTCTTTGCTTTGACAGCAGCTGCCAGAAATGAGAATAGAAATGTGCTCGAAAACGGAGCCAAGACAAACTGGCGACGCTGTCAGTCAAAGGAGAGACCTGACAGTGGGGCTCATTTTTTTGGGTACGCTTTTCTGGGACGAAGAAAACTAATAAAGTTGCCTTTCGTGTTGTGTCCTTTTTTGTTTTTGGCACGTGTTTTCTTGGCAATTTATGCTCTTTTTTTCAAGGGGTTATTAATGGCATATTGGCTTTTCCTGCGTGTTTGTCTTCTTCTTCCTCTTCGTCTTATATAAACACACTTTTTAATAAATTTGTGGCAATCTCTGTTTGTTTATTAGTCCTGTTGACCTTTGTTTCTTCTAGCCAAGCGCTCATTTATTGAATAACTGGCATGTAAATAGAAACAGGTCTGTGCCTTGGAGCCCAATGTTTGCTCAAGTTGCGTGATTGACAACAATATGCCGGGTGTTCCTTTTAGGGTCAAAGTTGACATGCTGACGCCTTGACAAACACACCGATATCTAATGCAAATAAAGATATAGGCTTTCAACGAAGTAGTTAGTGTAATTTGGGTAATATTGATTAACTTTAAGATTTCATTATGATCGGATAAGAACCACCCACGCTATGAACCAAGAACTATTTTCATATTAAACAAACTACATTTGGATTTATCGATTCAATATGCTCAATACAGCTGAGTGCAGGGTATCTGCTAGTCGAGTACTCTCAACTAGAGCAATCTTACTTGGGTCTTATCGAGTATAAGATAAATCATTGTCATATATACAAACAGTATTGAATACACTTTAATCATGACTTGGATAACATTGCATATCTATTCACTAATAAAGTTTTGTTAGTTTCATTATCCTTCCTAATTAATGTACAAGAACAACACGAAAACATTGTCAATTTTGTGTGCTTTACTTCTTGACTTCTTGTCAACTTTTGTGCTGAAACAGACACATCAAGATTGAAAGAGTAAAAACGAGAACTACTGGCAATTAGCCCGCATGGAAACTTCAGCAAAGTCGAAAGATATGCATAGACTTACTTCGCTTCGCACACAAATAACTCTCGTCGATGAGAAGATAGCAACTAAAGTTGACGGCTGCCAAGCTATCCATTTGGAACCATTGTGGCGTGAAACGGTTATAACTAACGTTAGACACGTGTCCATGTATATATCCATGTATATATACACACACACATACACACACACACAAGCATGCATAATACCATAAACATAAACACCATGTGAACCGTCAACGTGTGCTAGCAAACCCTAATAAACCTCCCCCCTCCACTCCACCGTCACCTGCTCTGCTCTGAGCAGTTGAAATGCTTTTACATGGCAACAGAACAGAAAATCGATGGCAATTTACCGTGCGTCTGTCACTCTGTGCATGTATTGTGTGTCTGTTCATAACACACACACACACACATACGTACGTACTTCATGTATTATGTATTTTGATGTACATGCGCAAAATTCCCACATCATAGAGAGCACAAGAAGAAGAAGAAGACTGTGCAACTTTTTTTCGTAGACAAAACAAAACAAAAAGGGAGCCAAAGACACACAAAAAAAAGGAAAAAGGCAGCATCAGCAAAAACAAACAGCACAGTGGTCTTTCAATGAGAAGAGTACCAAGTAGACACATACATTTTCGTGAATAGTTTCTCGTATTTTTTAAAAACCACTATTTTAAGCACTCTTTATATATATTGTGAATTTTGAAATGTAGTTGTTTCAAAAAGTTACATAAATGCAAAGTATTCGCAGCTTAAAGACCACTGTACAACACATAAACACTAAAGAAAAGAAAGAGCAGAACAGATAGACAGAGAGTGGGAGAGAGAGAAAGGAGCACAGCTTAACACCCACACCACCCCTACCCCATCGCCACAAGGCGTTTGCTTCAAATGCTGCCTACGCTTTGACTTTGTGAGCCGTCTCGCTTCGTCTCTCTCTCTCTCTCGCTCCTCTCACTCTCTGTGTCCTCTGCTCTGCTCTTTCATGCTTTCTTTCTATCTTTTTAAGCCTCCCACTCAACACTCTCGCTCTCTGCCCGCGCCTTGCTGCTGCTGCATTATTTTCATTTTCAACTTTTTCTTGTTGACTGTCGCTGTCGCCCTCCACCCCCCTCAGCCATCGCTTGGGCGACCTCATTTAGAGGTAGGGTGATTCTCTCTCTCCCCAAGCCCCAATCCCCCATGTCGTTTAGGGCCGCAGCTGGCAACGCACATTTTGATAACATTTGTGATAAAATAATGCGGCAACAACGCACGAGCGCCATAACATGGTGAGGGGGGGGGGGGGCGGCTGGTTGGAGGAGGCGGTTGACGCAAGGGGCCAAAGAACGTGCCAGGTCAGTGGGTGGCATGGCGCAGACAAGACGCTAACCCAGGCACTGTCTAAATGTGTATGTATGTTTATGTGTATGTGTGCGTGAATTTGTTTTTATGTGTGTGCGTGTTTAGTAACTAGCTTTTTTTTTGCGCTCGTTTTTACTTTGGCATTCTTTGTGTGCAACGTTGCCAAACTTCAGCCCCATAGCTAGGCAATAGCAGCCGTCTGTTGCCCTCTCGCTCGCACACAACGTCAATAATTTTCATTCATTCAGAATGAAGATGAACGCGCGCTGGCGCCCAACCCAACCCCACCCCCCACTCCCATCAGCCTCACCCTCTTCTACTCTCCCACTCTTGCGCATAGCGTTGGTGCCTTAATTTAAGTTGATGCTGCTGCTTTTGCTGCTTTAATTTGTCCGATTTGTTTAATGTCTGTGATCTGTTTACCTAATTGGATTTGTCTGTTGTCAACTTTGACAACTTTTTGGCTAATTAAACATTTGGTGCAAATTTACCGTTTTAGTTTATCATTTGACACTTGAGCAACATACACAGGTCATCAGGTGGGCAAAACTTTCCAGCTTTGCCTCTGCTTAAAGCACCGAAAGTCAGAAAGAAAGTAAACTCAATTTAAAAAGGTTCATTCAAGAGGAGGGGAGAGAGAGAGATTTTTCAACATTTATGACTGCAATCGGACATCAAAACACAGTTTGGCTTATTGAGAGCAGTAGGTCGACTTTGTACTAAAGCCGAACTTGGCTTTAAGTGTCGTAAATCCGCTATTAATATACAACTTTCTTTAAATAGTTTACTTATTGCAAACAGCAGTGCGTTTTACAATATATATACATATGTTTAAAAGATTGGATACTACATCTTATTTAAATTATTTAGATCAGTTTCGTTTCGATTTAGCCTTTAATCCAAGCTCAAAATATACATTGAAACGCAGATAATTATGAAAGAGGTGTGTCAAATTTATATTTCTTACATTAAGCTTCGAATTTAACCCAGAGTTTTTTATCTTTCTCATAACTAATACAAATATGTCCGATTTCGTTTGAAAAATCAATGAATGCTGAATAATTCGAACAAATACGTCATAAATAATAATAAATAACATCGACTAGATTCAAAGGCTTTAACAACAATGCTTGATTAATTTACAAATCATCATAACCAAAACCACAACTGAATCGATTCCAAGCCATATTTATTGATTCTGCTGTAAAACTGCAAATTACCTGATAAAATGTGTCAATATCGAGAAAATCGCTTTATTATCAAAGTTCAAATTCATGGTAAATAATCTAATCATTTGTCTCATATTCCTATGCCCAAATAAAGTTATAAATCAAATGCAATAGAAGGAAATTTGATCTAGCTGTCGGCATAAGGATGATATAAAGTAAAGCAAACTCTGCAATTGAAACACATTGTTGCTTAAATCCACAGCTTAAAGCTGGAAGAAGATGTTAATGCTGTTAATATATTAAAATAAAAAAAATTGAGCCTGACAGGCCACGCCCTGCGTATAATAGGGTATATCGGATTACCACCCAACCCCCCACTCTCCTCTCAACTATATCAAACATTTGACAATTCACATTAAATTAATGCGCCGCAGCAGAAGCAAAAACTTCAAGCACAGCCACAGAAACAATAAGAACAACAAACACAGCACAAAGTCAATAAAACAAAAAGGCAAACCCCTCCGCAATACACATCCCCTCGCCACCCCCACCCAGCAACCCCTAAGGGAGAACGCCAGCCGACGCCCCAGTCAGTTCAAGTTTCGTCCTTGCTGTGAAATTTAAATGCAGACGCCATTTCTATTACTCCACACATTAAATTATACCACGCGCTGTTGCCAAACCATATCCTGGCAATATTCCAAGCCCCCAACTCCCTTCCCAACTACCACCCAGTATTCCAACCCAACCCAAATGGCAGCCGAGCCGAAAATAAAATCATGACTCGCACAAAAAGCAAACCGAGAAAGAAACAAGAGGTGCTGCTGCTGATGCTTCTGCTTCTGTTTCTGCTGCTGCTGCTCCTTGGCTGCACCCAAAACGAGGCGCGGCCCCACAGGCATATGTATGTAACTGGCTAAAAACCTACCGTGCCCAAGCTCCAAGGGTTATTTACAAACACACACACACACACACATACAATGTTTATATATATTCTTGTGTGTATGTGCATACATATATTAAAGACGGCTTCCATAGTTAAAATGTATTTTTGCCAGGCACCGCCCCAAAAAGGAAAAAAAAAAAATCATGTTTCTGCAAGTAGCACATTTTAGAAAGACACCCGAATTTGGGGGACAGGAGATAGACGGAGAGAGAAAGAGAGAGAGAGATGGGCGAGAGTAGGTGCATGATTATTTTTCATGCTTTTTCTCATTTCATTTTACTGCCTGCCGCCGCCTCACACAGAGCAACTTTCACAATGCTGGCTGACTGCCTGTGGGGGTTGCTTGCTGCCGCCTTCAGCGATGTCAGCGTCGCACTCCACCCACTCGCAGTGGAAGAAAAATTAAATGAAACGAGAAGAGGAAAAGCAAAGAAGAAGCAGTAACAGAAGCCGCCGCCTCACGTGCGCCAAAAGTTGCTTTTGTTGTTGTTGCTTGCTTGCTAGCTCTCTCTCTCTCTGTCGCCTAATGGCCGCCGTGCCGGCCCAACACATTGTCTGCCCTTGATTTTATCGATTTTTGCGCTCTTTACTCTCTTCTGCATGTTTTGTTCGCTCTTCTCTCTCTCTCATTCCCAAAATGATGGCATTCTCACAAAAGCGCGCGCGCTTCTGTTTTATGCTAAGCTTTGCTATTTCTATGTTCTTGTTTTTGTTCTTGCTGTGCCAGTAAATACAGTTGCGGTCAACATAATAGTAGAGCACACATATGCTTTGGAAAATGTTGAAATAAAAAGAATTCTTAACATATAGTTAAACAAATTATGAAATAAGAAAAAATAAATACTGAAAATAGGTAAATATTAAAGCTTTGCATAGCTATAATTTAAACATATAATATAATAAAGCCCTGTATTAGTATTTGGAAAATAATAATAATAATTCAGAATTGAATTTTTCTTATTGTTTTTGAAGAGGTCTCGATTTTAAAGACACATTTTTATTAAATGCTCTGAGAAGCAGCACCACTATTATTTCGACCACGACTGTATGTATGTGTGTATGTACGTACCCCGGCCGGCTGCTGTCGCATGCACATTATGTGCTTTTGCCTTTTGCACATGTATTTTATGTGCTGACTGCTCTGCTGCGGTGTTATTTATTGCATTTGAACCCAAGTCCACCCACCACTCGCACAAATTGCTCGTATATGTGTATACAGATACAGTTATGCAGTTGAATGTGTATGTATAGCGTGTGGTGTGGCTTTAATCTTTGTCCGAACAATTTTGTACCATTTAAATTTACTCTTATTTCAGAGTTCCCCTTGTGTCAATTTTTGCTGCATTTAAGCTTTCAATTTTCAACTCGACTCGCTTTAACTGACCCACACCCACTCAACACTCACCCAGCCACACTGAGTTGCTGTTGTTGTTGTTGCTGTTGTGCGAGGTCGTCTTTTGGTCTTCGCAATTAGTATTAAATTCTTTGCTGCAATCTATTTGTGATTCTGTCTGACCATTTTGGGAATTTATTTATACTGTTTTGCAACTATTTGTGTTGCTTTATGTTTGTGAATGTTGTGTTCTTATTGCATGTATTCATTTGAGTGATGTGCTATCCACTTATAGCCTTAATTGTGCACAAACCTTTTATTACTATTAATTATCCATGAAATATCTTTGAAACAAGACTGAACATATATATTGTTAATTGCTTTTTGGGCGGGCCATGAAATATATGTTTGCCAATTTTTGCAGCACATTAACAGCATTACTATACTCCACATTTGTTGGCATAAGCTTTACAATTGTAGTAGATGTGTGGTTTTCTTGATTTGCAGTTATTCAAGATATTGATTACAAGTTTTAACTCCATAGCTTTAAGGGCGTCATTGCAGTCACCCAGTATACTCTTATACCTGTGGTGTCAGAGTATAAATATTAGCTTGACACTCTTCAAAATGTGTTCAGGTCAACTCCCACACAAAATTGGAAGTAGTATCTTCCCATCCAACATAAGTCTTAAGCTATAAATTATTATTTGTTTTGTAATTTTTCTAATGGACTTGGAATGTGTTTCTGCATTAAAAACCTTTTAGAAATATAAATGAAGATTTCTATATTAAAAAGAGCACTTTGGTGTTTGGTTACTCGGCTTGTAGCTCTTTTGACAATTTATTTACTTATGCTAAGGGGCGCAACCATATTAAATACACCACAGTCCACATTATGTATGACTAAAATCAAAGGGTGTGCTGAATGTTGGGAGTGTGTTGCAAGTTTGAGTAATGGGAAAATTGAAAGTGAGCCAAGGGAGTAATTTGGGATTGTGAATTCGATACGTTGAAAGCAAACTCGTATGATAAATTGATTGACTAATAGAAACAGCATTGAATGCAAAGAATTTGGCAACATTTGCGCTTATCGATGAGGGAAAAAGTTGACAATTAATGAGAGATCCCTATAGGGTTTCTATATATATTAGTTGCTTCTCTAATCAAATGAAGAAAAGGAAATTTATACTTATTCACTAATATGAATGTAATGTGTATCCTCCACTTCCATATAATTAACAAATCTACCCAATTATGCAATTGTTGTAATCAGTTCTCTTAGGTCAACAACTGCTCGTCGGTCTGTGAAATTCCGTCAACAAAAAGGAGGAACTATCTGCTGGCAGAGGCGGCATACGCCCATTTTTGCCAGAAGGCTAATAGCACCGTTTAACAGTAAACAACAAAGTGTGTACAAATATATATGCATTAATGTAGGTACTCCATTTCGTGGCTTAAACCGTCTTTAATTTTTTATGGCATTTTGGGGTGTGGTTTCGTCCCTGCCCCACCCCCCGCCGTCCAGCAACAACGCGTTGTGCGAACAGCAAAATGAATAGTCGTAAAAGAGCTGTCGCGTGCTAAGACGTCATGAATTTAACAACTGGCCGAGAACTGCTCGTAAACCCCAACCCCAACCCGTACCCTTCCTCTGATCAGCGTAAGGTTTAACTCTTTCTGTCTATGCTCGCGTCACGTGAGATTTAAACATAGGAAATGTCCTTAAACTTTTAGCACTCAGTTTGTTGTTGTTGTTGTTTTATTTTTAGTGTTTTGCGTTTTGCATTGTCAACAACTTTTTCTGCATTTTGTGGGCGTCGCTCAGTCGGCAGCAGTCATTCATTCGACTCGTTTAGCGCTGGCTGCCGGCTGACAAGCCCTTTTTTCACGCTGCCACTTTTATTTATGCGATAAAAATAAAGCGATAATAAATGGTGGACAGCAAGCGCCAAGTTATTGCACTCACTCGCACTCACTTTGGTCGTCGTCGTGCTCTCGTTTTGGCTCTTCCTCTCTGTCTC
Organism: Drosophila nr. medialis 2 BK-2023a; assembly: GCA_035044325.1. NCBI lineage: Eukaryota > Metazoa > Arthropoda > Insecta > Diptera > Drosophilidae > Drosophila > Drosophila nr. medialis 2 BK-2023a. Next base: position 6,645,151 of record JAWNMH010000397.1, on the reverse strand, counting down.
CGTCTATCCCTCTTTCTGTGCGCTTTCGCACAGCAACAGCTGTTTGGCTGTCTTAAGAAAGTTGTTGCACTGAAAGTTCAATTGCCTTGCCCTCGTCTCGCCCCCCTCCCCTAGCCTTACCCCAGCTCCAGAGTCGACACATCGACTGCGCTCTGCTCCACGCCTTCTCTCTCTGTCACCCTCTTTCGCACTGCATTTGCATTATTTATATATTTACATATTAGCGTTGAATGGTTTTCGGTTTCTGCTTTATTTCCATTTTGCATGTGTTGCGCAATTTCCGATGCTAAGAAGTGCAAGAGCGAAGAGTGCGCGTGTGTGTGAAAGAGAGAGACATTAAATTGAGCGGCATTGAGGGAGTTGTAAATATCAATTCATGTGTGTGTGTGTGTGTGTTTGTCTGTGTTTTTGTTGTAGGTCAGGTCCAAAAGCTAAAGCTAGGCAAAATGGAGTGAATGAAATGGAACCGTAATGTAATCGAGCAGTAGAAATATAAATGCAGGGAAAATAACTATTGCTATTCATTCAACTTAATTCATTTGGCCTCAACTGAATATTTTATTACAGTAATTGTCATTTCCCAGTTTTAATGACCTGAAAATATGGGGTAATTGCAATAATTTTGATAGGCAAATTACAGTTAACTATTCTCGATTCTCGATTCCCGATTGACTGAAACAGTTAACTGCGTTTGCAAACTGACCTCAGCACGACTTCAAGGCAAGTCTAGTTTGCATAAGGGATGAGACCACCAATCTTGCAATTTTCCTTACCTAATTTTTGAAATGATATATCATTAAATATGTAAAAGCAGCCCTGTCTATATACCCATTGATTAGACCCACTTGAATTTGTTGTACACCCTTTGTTTTCTCACACAGAGGTTCCCTTTCGAAAATTACTCAGGTGCGTCAAACTCGACTCTTCTCAACTCTATTATTAGCACACAAACACACACTCACACTCAAGAAACCTCAATTACTTACTTTCCCATTTGTAGTGCTGTATTACCAAAGTGAAATCTATTTTGTATTTTATGGTTTCCCTCCTTTCAAAACCTTGTAAAAACTGAATTTTGGATGGCACATAATGATTTCTCATCATGAAATTGCATAATGAAAGTAAATTGCAAGGTGTTATATTAAGTAATTATATAACATATTATTCAGATTCAATTAAAATTAGATATGTCTTTTAAATTGTAAATCGGTTGTTATCTATATAGATATCTCGGAATTGGGAAAGTTAATTGATAAAATGAAATAAATTAATGCTGCATTTGGCACACGATTACTTATATTGATGCTGATCAAGAATAAATATATATACCTTATGGATCGGATATACTTTTGCACAACTTCATATTTTTAATGCTGGGCTCAGATTACGAAAACCCGTAAATCATTGTGATCTAGCAAATCGGACTTTGCTGTGCAGTAAATTATATGGAATTTCTCGGGATTTCCTAATGTGTGTAAATGTTTGATTAAATATGCACTGCAGTTAGTAATTGTTAGACTCTGGATTCAAGTTTACATTGAAATGCGATGAGTGTTTTAGACGGACGTGAACAGGTGGCAATATGGGAAAACTCTTTGGAATTACACTGTAGAGGGGTTCCCCTTATTATCCGGGTTGACAAATAGCTTTGAATAGCCGCCTTTCAAATTATCTAATAGACTTTCTAGCTATCCGAATTGAAGAATATTTCATTATTTCTGACAATTGCTTCGATCGAGGCGACACTTCCGTAAAAGATAATCGTGGCCAGACCATTGTAAATCCAATCAATTCTTATCAACGACTAAACAATCGCTTGTGCCACAAAGTACTTCAGAGGTTCGTTCCGCCTTTGCTATAGGAACTCAAATGAAAAGTAAATAAAAACCAAATAAATAAATAAACTTATTAAATATGGCTCAAGTGCAAACAACCAGAGTGGAAAAATGCGTTTTGTTTTGTGGATTTAACACTCGGTTCGAAAACGAATGGGGAAATGATTCTCCCACACGAAACTAACGGTAACGTAAATAAAAACAAACAGTACTTTATGCTGTGACACAATTACTACACACACACACATATACATATGAATATACTTTTTGGTATTTTGTACATATAAATAAAATCTGTGTCAAATAAACTTTGCATGTTTGCGTCGAATTTTTCTGCAATGCCATTTTGTTGACATTTTTGTTATTGTGGTTGCTTTTGCTTTTGCTTTTGCTGGTGTTGTTGTTGATGTTGTTGCTGCGTTCCATGTCTCATTTTGTTCGTAAGAGTCGGCGGGGATTGATGACCCGCTTTTTAACGGACCTCCGCATGATTCATGAAGCGGTTCCAAGTTCAGACGAAAAAGAAATGTGCAAATAAAATGCCAATAAAATTACATTTAACGTACTGTGCATGTGTGTGTATGTATATAAATAAATGTACATAGGCAGCGGGAATGTTGTGCGTGCCAGCTGCAATTAATAAATATATATGTGCATTCACCGAAACTGAGCAAAAAAGAGTGGCAAATGGGAACATCATGAGCAACAGTTTATTTTTGTTGTTATTGCAAGTTGCTGCTGCTGTTGTTGTTGTTGTTGGTTTATTATTACACCGGCTTGCAACGGTAAATATTAAGTGACGATTACAGCACACACTCTCTCTCACACACACACACATATACGAGAATAGACAGCAATTTAATGTGACAGGTGCACAAGCGAGACGACAATAGAGGAAGAGAAAACTTGTATGCAGCACTTTAATTGAAATGCTCTGGCCAAGCAAAAGACAAACAAACCAAAAGCAAAAGCAAAGCCAAACGGGAAAAACATGCAGAAAGCAATAACAAATGAGTAGAGGCGAGCATCGTCTGATTGAGTGAGTGTATGTGTGGAGTGCAGTGGAGTATTAGTATCAGTGTAGTATTCGTGGTCTGCTGCCGGACAGGTTGCGTTATTTTGAAAGTGGCTGACAGACAGAGCGGGAGAGAGAGAGAGAGTGATAGGACAGGCGGCAGAGAAGCACACAAAACTCCAACTCGAAATTATTAAATTGCAGACGCCCGGCTACGTGTGGTGTCTGTGTACCTGTCTCTGTCCCTCTCTGTATATCTGTGTGTGTGCGTGTGGCTGAGTATGTTAGACAGAGCGGAGGTGTGTGGGAAGCGAGGGGAAGAGTCACGCACACTGCTGAAACACAACAACAGACAAAAGCGCTAAAAACAACGTCTGACTGTGAAACGAGTTGAAGTGCTGGAGTTGCTGTGGGGAAAAAGAGCAACAAACCAACAAAAAAAAATTAAAAAAAGAGAAGAGAAGAGCGCCATACAAAAACGTGAGCGCATGTATCAGTGTATGTGTGTGTGTGTGCGATAAAGGTCGTTGGCCATGCGACGTCGCTGAAGTCGCACGACTACGCCAGGAAGCAACAACAACAGCAACAAACCACAACAACAACAACAGCACGTTGGTTGTCAGAGAATAAATGTGGCGAGGCAGCAGCGGCGGCGACGTATTTAGCCTAAGGGCGGCATAAAATGTATTGCAGGTTTCTGCTGGCCAACACACACACACACACACATGTCCACAAGCGCTTATTGTAGACTATGGCTACAAGTTTATTTAAACATATATATATATATATGTGTGTGTGTGTGCGTGTGTATTTACCATAGGCAGCCTCATCAGTTTTTAGCTGCATTTAAAAAGGCTAAAAACACGTTTTGTGCACAGCCTGCGTCAAATAGACAAAACGAACAAAGAGTTGAGGGCAAATGTGGGCGGTTGTGCCTGTGTGTGTTTGTGTGTGTGTGCGATTGCATTGGTTGCTGCTGCTGCTGCTGTTTTGCCTTTAAGGCCGTTATCATCTGCCCTGTTGTTTGTCGCCTGCTGTCAGTCAGTCAGTGCGACAAGTTTAGTGGGCTTTAAAATTGAAACGGAGACAACGAACTCATTCAGTGAAAACACTCCCGAATGCAAAGGAAGTGGAAGTGTGAATGGAGACTTAATAATTCAATTATAAATAGATTTGGAATTATGAATGTATGTACGTCAATAATCTATCTGTGTAGCAAAGAAAATGTAAATGGCCCTCAATGGAATACAATTTTCTTAATAACAATAATTAAATAATTTCTGATGATTACCAGATGATTACCTTTTGAATTTGATTACTTTTCAATATTATTTTTTTTTTTAAGATATAAATATTGATACAATGGAAATTGTATTGTTTATGTTTCCAATTGAAACCAGTTGCGTTAAGGTAGTTTAACTGTTTATCTATAAATATAGAAGGGAAAACATCAAATCTGTTAGAATTTTAAACAATACCATCAAAACTCATTTATGTTTATTCTTATAGACTTTGGTTTAGAAACTGGTTAAAGTGTTGACGAAACAGCATTTTTGGATGACCTCATGTGTAAATTTAAACACATAACTCAATTTAGTTAATTATTATGTACAGGGGAGCTGGTGTTGCAAGTTCAAAGTCTTAATAAACTGGCTTTCAAGCAAACGAAATTTGTTTCAATACCAAAACTATTAAGGATTGACCTTTTCATATATGCGAAGTGTTTAGATTTAATAGTGTTGCATAAGCAGCCTTCACTCAATAGCATTACATAACATTTCATAAAACACAAATAATTTAATACCCCTGTGAGAGACAGCGACAATTACAGCTAGAACTTGTTTTACTACTGTATTTGCTTTTGTCTTTGTTGTCATTTCCTTATTTAACGTGACACTTGTAAAAAATTGCATTGAAATTGAGAAGACAGCGCTGATTTGCTCTCTTTCTCCCCTCTTCCTCTCCTCCTCTTCTTCACCTTTGTTGCCGTATATCTATCTTAAGTGAAAATGAACACCTGCTCGTTGTTGTTAGAGCGGTTTGTTTTTTTTTTTTGTATTTTCTCTTTTGCTTATTTTTTTTTTTTAGTATATTTGTTTGTGGTGGCGTACGTGCCTGAGCACTTCACTCACTCAATGCAGTTATGCAGCTATTACGTCGTCTATGCTCACACATACATGCACACTCGTACACACACTAATAGACACGCACTGCCGAACACCTGTCAAACGCATGCAGGCGAACACACAGACACACAAAACTCGCTCTAATCTCATCTACACCCGTCCCGCTTACACGGCGAGAGGAGGCCACCATCAGCAGAAACAGCAGCAGATGCTTTTTGTTTCATTTTCACAGTGTGTGCGCTCTCCTCGAGTATGTACCGCTGCCTTCTAATGTTGCTGTGTCACGTTCTTCATATGAAAATGTTTTAAATTCTGATTGGATATTATATGCACGTAGACACACACACACATAAACACATGCATACGCATTCAGCGTTGCCAAATGGCTACAATTAATAATGTGTGCGCTGTTGCCATATTTCACGCGCTTACTCACGAAATAGCATTAAATTGAAACAGGTTTTTTTTTTTTTTGTTTTCTCAGACAGCTGGAAACAGAGCGCGCGGCAGAGCGAGAGTGAAGAGCGATCATGATCCATGATCATCGTCATGATATTATCTTGTTGGCTTTGCCTGCCTTTCATTGTGTTTCACTTGTTGTGCGTTTTTGGTTTTTTTTTCGGCTTGGCATTCTTTGTTAAATATGTTCACTGACCTTTGCCGAAATTTCCAGTTTTTATTTGTTTTTTGTCTGAACGACTTAACGACGTCGTTACATATGTTCGAAAATATACATATAAATATTTTTGCTATCGGTATTTCTTCTTTTATTGCCATATTTGCTTTTATTGTTAATCATTTACTACGAAAACAACTGTGAACAAGAAGAAGAGCAGATGAAGATGAAGAAGAAGCGTTCGCCATTATTCACGCAAATGACCTTCAACTTGATTTTTAATTAAGTGCAGTTCAATGAACTGAAACTGTCAACGACTCGTCGCCATCGTTGCCGACTTTTTCGTTTCTATGTATGTGTGTGTGTTTCTATGTGTGTGTTTTATTGAAATGTTTTCTCTCTTTTAGCGTTTACACAATTGTTGAATGTTTTTGTTTTCATATATTTACCGTACGAAACCACTTAAATTTTACGTTCTTTGTCCTGGTTTTTGGTGAATTCGTTTATTTTTAGCTGTAAATTCTTAATGAATATGAGTGCGTGTGTATATGTGGGTGTATGTATGTATTATATTGAAGAAATTAACAGTTTTCTTGTATGACAAAATAAACTTTAATTACTTATTGAAAACACCTGTAATTAGAGATGTGTTTCTCAGCTGACTCAAAACCTTATTTATGAAACATCAGTTTTATGTTTATTCTAAACTTCTTGGCATTTAGCCAAGCTTAACTTTATGTTAACTCGCTTAAAAAAGTTGCCAAATTGCTCTTGTGTGTTTGTGTACACAGCGGATTTAGACTGTTTAATATCAAACTTTGACTAGCAATATTTTCTTGGTTTTTTCGTTACAATCTATAAAGTGCCAAGGACAACGTTGTCACACTTCACCTTAATGGCATTTTGTGTGTATCTGGCATCAGCTTAAAGCTTTCTTCTCCGTCAACTCATTGTTGGCTTTTTTCTTGTTATTATCTTTCATAGCTCATCTCGGGCTTTACAGCATCCAAGTGTGATGTGCTAGTCGGAATTTATGCAATGTAATCTCTTATCCCAATCTACCTCCTCGCCTTACGCAGACTTCTCGTACTTTATCGCTGCTCGTTATACATAAATTTCAGCGGGTTTCCTTTTTCCCGGTATTTCTTCTTTTTTTCATCTTGCGCAAACAACAAATTTTTTTCAATTTACATTTTTATCATAATTCATTCGCCCATTTTTTTTCTTTTTTCTTTTGGACGTCACTGCAAAGTGCCCAACAGCTTTTGTTGCCAGTTTGAAGTGCGTTTCCCTCCTCCCCCTCCACCGCCCACAGCGTTAGACAGATTTTATTACCAGCTACCATTGCTACTTACCCGGAAATGCTTGTCGCACCCTTTCCACACAATAAACAACTAAACACACGCAAAAAAAAAAGCAACAACTCTGGCAACCCTCTTTGCAGCTTTGTAGGATTTTTTTCTTCTTTTTCATGGGTGTTATTATTATTCAGGTTTGTGTGTTCGCCCGACTTGCTGACTGGCTGGCGGGCAACCCTTGTGGCAGGTTCTTTCGTATCCACTAAAAATTGTTGCATGTCAACTCACCCGCACACCACACACACATCAAGCATAGTTTTGTTGTTTTTTCTCATGCCTTTCCCATATAAATTGCCACACGGAGAGTAGTTTGGGCAACCCACCCTCCGTGGAGCGTAGCAATCCTAAGCCAAATCCGCTGGCAGGAAGGATGTTTCAATTTCTATTTTGTTTTACAATTCTCTTCCCGGTTTTATCGGTCGTTTGTGCTCTCAAAAACACAAACCTCCCCAATTCCCTTCCCCTGTCCTGCGTCGTCTCCAGGCCTTTGCTTAGAAATAATAAAGCAGTGAAAATTGGCAATGCCGCATAGCTCCTTCAATTTGCTGCTAGCCTTTTGATTTTCCCATATGTAAGTATATGTGTTTGTGTGTGTGTGTGTGTGTGTGTGTGTGTGTGTACTATAAGAACTTTTCGAAGCGCATTCTTTTGCTACCGTCTCTATAAATTAGATGAGCTTTTTATTTATTTAAGGCGGCCCTTTGCCATTTCTTTGAGTTAAGCTCGAAATTGTCTCGTTTGTTGTTTTGTATTGCTGCTGCTGCTTCTGCTGCTTCTTTGTTTGTTTGTTGATTTTCATTGTTTTGCCAGTCTGTTTTTCTTTTCTTATGTTTTGGCTTTAGTGCAAAAGTTGATTGGGTATTTGTCTGGGCTGATTACGTGACTGTTGTACACGAAATAAATCGACTTGTACAGTGAGCTCTGCATAAAAATGACCAGTAATTGAATTAGGGTGGAAACTAAATTAAATTAAATCAAATTAAATTAATTAAAAATGGTAGAAGAATTCTACATTGAGGAGAAGAGAAAAGGAAACTATTAATATAAAAATGAACTTAAAAAAGTTTACAAAATATATCAAACAAAAAACAGCTGCATTTTTGTTATATTTGTTGTTAATTTGCAGTTGTCATAAGAACACTTGCATTTAATTTCAAATTTGCACAATTATTTTGGATGGTTGACAAAACACATTTCCACTCTGATTTTGTTCCCAATTCGTTGTTGGATTTGATGCACTTTCTATGATGCATGATTATATCATAGAACCTATCCTCCTTCCCAACTGCTGCCGACATTTCCTTTTCGTTTTGCGTTTGCTACACTTTAAAGCCCGCAAGCGTTGCGTTTTAATTACTGACCCATTTCTGGCGTGTTCCGACACGTTTCATTCATTGCACTGGCTGGCTGGCTGGCGGCGCTGTTGCCGCATTTCACTGGCAAAAGCTTTAAGGCGCCAAGCGGTTTAAAGAGCACCTCCAAACAAAGTTTAGAATTGTATGAGTGTGTGTGTGTGCGTGTATATATACATTATGTACTGTGCAAGTTGGAAAGTAAATATAATTTTATATACACGTTATGTACATGCAATTATGCAAATTTACATAAACATAACCTACTAACTAAGCACGCTATTGAAACAAATGCAAGCGCAGGCTAACAGTATTCGCGTCCCCTCTCTTCCCTCCTCCCTCCTCCCTCTTGGTGGCGCCCTCTTGTTCGCGCCATCTCTGTCGGACACACACACCGCAAATAGTTGACCTCATTTTTTAGGACTGTGCACAATTTTACTGCAACTTTTTTTCACATTTACTGGGGCGCCGCCTGGCGGGCGTTTTTGTTGTCGCTCTCGCATGCTTTTCCACTCTTTGCCTCTGCCTGTCCGCCCCACCTCTCTTCACGTCTATCGAGCTGCGCTCATTTTGCATGCATGCATTTGGCAACTCTGTCGCTGTTTCTGCTGACGTTGCATTTCGCTTGAAGCAGGGCTGGGGTGGGGTGGAGGTTTGTGGAGGAAGCGCTGTCCTACATTTTTGGGCTTTGTTGTGCTTTGAGCCTTTATATAAAAATGCAGGCAGGTGGCGCAAAAAGCGTTTGCATTGCTTTTCAAACAAAACCGTCATTCAGGCAATGCACTTTCTGCTTCTCCTTCAGATACATGGTTATTGTTGTTGTTGTTGTTGCTGCTGCTACTGCTGCTGCTGCTGTTGCCACATTTCATTCACAATAACGCAACAGAAGATTTTTTCCATTTGTGTGACGGTTGTTGCTGTTGCAGTTGCTTTTATTTCACGTCCTTGTGCTAAAAACTCGACGATGGAAGAGTGTAGGCAGAAAGAGAAGAGGTTGAAATGCTGCAAAAATCGATAAAGCAATTAACGCAAAAAGTAGCTGGCAACCCCCACAACAAGAGTAGCTGTATCAGAGCAACCCTGCGTACAAAAATAAACAGCTAACCAACAACCATCCAACCACACACAACCACCCAGCCACCCACCCACCAAAAAAACAAAAGCCAAACCCAACCCAATTTACCAGCGAGCCCATTTTTTTTTCTGCTTCTATCTGTTTCCCCATGCGCTTCTATTTGTTTTTTTTCTTCTTCTTTTTTGGTTTTGTTTCTGTCTTGCACAGCGTGTTTATTACTTTCATGCTGCTGCTGCTATTGTTGTTGTTATTATTGCTGCAACCCTCGTTTGGCGGCGTTGCCATGCGGGCTGTATTTGCAATGGGTGCCCACAGCAGCCTGAATGCGATAGAAAAGGAAAGGAACAGCTTGGGGTCTGCAAAAGCGCGCGCTTAACTTTAATAAACACTGCTTATACCCACATGAGTGTGTGTTTGTGTGTGCGAGTGCGAGTGTGGTGAATATGACTTTAATATATTTTAATTCATATTGTTACTTCACTTCAGACACTCTGGCAAGCCCCTTAAGTAGCTTTTTCATTACATTTGCGCTGCTAGTGATTCCATTTTGGGTTTTTCAAAATACACACAAGTAGAAACAATTTTCAGCTCATATTTCAAGAGTTTGTTGAAAAGCATTTTCCACAAATAGAGATTATTTGGAGTATTCTAATTCATTCACCATTCTTCTGGTTTATATTTGATTAAAATGACACTGCTAAATCCGCACATTTCCTCTGTTTATATTTTTGGGATTTTGCTGTTTGCCTGTCTGCCAGCAATATTGATTAACTTTTTGCCTCGTTTTAACAACAAAATCCCTGCTAACATTCATCCAATGAAAGCTGTCAGCGCTGCTCAAACTTAAAGTAGACATAAAACCCTCAGTTTTGCCATGTTGTTGCTATTGTTGTTGTTGCTGTTTGTTGCCTTTGTTGCTGTTGCTGTTGCTGTTACTGTTACTGCAAATGACAAGTAAATTTTGCCCGCGCCCTGGTATAAAACCTAATATGAAAAAAGTTTTTGTTGCCCAATTGCCCCCATATGAGTGTGTTACTCTGTTTCCAGACTTAATGACAGCAGGAGGCATCCGTGCCACCAAAAAAGCGCCAACAACAATCTGCATTGGCCCAGACATTTTATTTATATTTTTTTTTGGCAATGTGCCCAAAGTAACGGCCATAACATAAAACTACGCAACTATATTATGTGCTTGCACACACATATGTGTGTGTGTGTGTGTAGAAAACCTACACGAATACCCTGAATGCAATTAACACTCTTTAGATAAGCATAAGGGCTTCAAATTTGGTATTAATAATATCAAAATGAATATAGTATCGATAATAATCGGTAAGACTCATATTGTTAATGTTCTTTAACACTAATGTTGCTAATGTAAGAATACGATTTGAAAGAGTATTCGAATACGCTAAACTCATCTTGTATCTACATAAACAAGACCTTATAACTTTGTAAGCCTTCTGAAGAGAGCGTATTGGTTGGGCTGTAGGATCTGACATGTGCTATATAGGAGGTTCTCTTCACACATGCTTATGTTTAGGTCGTACAGAATTCGTTTCTAACGACCCTTGGTGTGTGTGTTGAAATGTGTATTCAGGCACGGCTCTTTTACTGTGATTACTTACGTATAGATATATTTAATGTATATATGTATAGTCGTGTCAGACTTGGCCCAAACCCCAATTCAGCTCCGCCCAAGCACACACACATACACACAAAGGACGTCGTCAAGTTTTTATGCCTTTTGCTGTGCAAGTTTTCAACAACTTTTTGCATAATTCAAGTCAACACACACACACACAGAGACACACACGCACACACCCCATCAGCCTCAGCCCTTGCCCCCACGCCCGGCACTTACCACCCACATGACTGACTGTATACATATTTTAAAAGTATAGCTCGAATCTGTTTGGAAGCCCTCTGGCTTTAGTTTAGTTATTTCTTCTACTAATCATCATCATTATCATCATCATCATCATCTTCATCATCATCATCATCATCATCATCATCATTATCTATAGCCTGAACATTTTACCATTCCCTCTTTGAGTTTTGTTGTCGCTTTCGTCTTTGTTCGCATTTTCCACATTTTTCCCACGTTCTCAATTTCATGTGTGTGTGTGTGATTGTGTGTTTGTGTGTGTGCGTAGGGGTTGTGGTTGTTAAAACTCAACCCCCAAGCACAGTGACTTGCCTTGAGAAATGGCGCTATTACATTCAGCGTGTGTGTGTGTGTGTGTGTGTGTGAGTGTGGGTGGGCTGTATGTGTGTCTGATAATGTCTCAATCCAGCCCGTTTCATATCTTTTTACTTTTACTGCCATCTCGCTCACTCACTCTGCCTCCATCCTTCTCTTTCCCCTGGGTGCTTGGCACTTTTATCTGCGAGCTTTAATATTGCAATTCAATTCGTTTTAAACTTTAAACCATTTTGAGGCACAAAGTGCCAAGTTGAATTCCAACTTTTGTTTGATTGCTGTGTCTTTTTATCGGCTGTTTTTATATTTAACTAAGGTTGTTTTTTACAGTCTCTGCAGTTAGGTATACCCATTTTAAAAGACGTCAATACAAGTCTTCTATTATTAAAGTTATACATTTAAGCGGGTTTTAATGACAAACAAGAGGAACTTTTATAAGAGAGCTATGAAAATTTAAACATCCATTTATTTGATTTAAAAAAAATATATTATTCTGTCTTAACAATTTGATTGTGCTTGGGGAAATCCCAGACTTTTAAGCCAGAAAAGACTTAGACTGTTAGCTATTCCAGCTGTTAGGTAACATGTCAAAGCGAATGTGACTTGATTATCAAAATTCAATTATAACCTGCCCTTCGATTTCTTATTATTATTTATTATTATAACTGGAGAACCCCCGCTGCGACCTATAAGGGCTATTGGGCCCCCTTCCGAGCCTACAGCTCTTCCATCAACCCCAGCTCCTGCACGAATGCTAGAATTTTTGTTGGGTTGAGGGTTTCAATGTCCTTGGACTTAATGACGTGCTTCCCTAGGATGCTACATCTTTTCCTGATTCTGCTAGGATGTGTATTGAGGATTCCTCCTCATGTCCACAAAACATATAAATATCTAATTTGGTGAGGTGACTTCTCAGTCTACAGTGTCCAGTCAATAGACCGGTAAGTATCCTGAGCCTGTTCTTCCCCATGGATATTACTTGCCTAATCGTCCCAAAAGCCTTCTGGCTTGTCGGAGTCCTGGTGCCTCTGCCCAGCTCCGTTTTCGCCTCTGTCTTTCTTCATTTCTGAGTTGCAGCCGTATTGTGTGTCTTCCTATGCCACAATCTCTGCCCCCATTCTTGCTTGCTCGCCAGCCGCTTCGTTCCCCGCTGTCCCTGTGGCGCGGGACCCATCTTAGGGTAAGCCTATTATGTGTTCCGAGTTGGTCAAGCTTGGATCTTACTTCGTGGACTACTTTTGATGGTATTTTCGTCCCCCTTATTGCATTTATTGCTGCTTGACTATCGGAGAGGATGGATATATCCGCATTCCGATAATATCGTTTTAAGTTAAACTCCACATCTTCGATTTCTGAGTTTATTTATATTTCCTTAATACTAACTGAAAACTTGTTTCAAAATACACATAAACAATAAACTCTATGATTAATTCTGCGAATTACTTATGCCACTACAATTATATTGACCTCAAGTTTGTATGTGTAATTATTATGCGGCTCACTCGGTTTGGCCATGTCTCTTGTCAATTCTTGCACATGTTGGCATTAAATTTTCATGTCAAAAGCCGTGAGCCAAAAACGTTTTTGCATTGCTGTCTACCTCTCTTTGTCTGGCCCACGTGCTCTTACCTTCTGCCTGACGTCAGTTGATGACTGTCCGCTGCACTTTTCACAGTCAATGCAACTTGCAACGGGAAGCGGCAGCTGTTTTCGGGGTAACCGCAACGCAAAAGAGGACAACTGGAATCCTTAACCTGGTTGCCGTAGCACAAGAAATTATAAGTTTACACACATTGTCAATAATGGCTCTACAAATGGCATACAAAAGATGATCGACTAGCACATACCTCTTATGGCATCTATTACATATTACAGCTAAAAAACGAGCTACAAAAAATCGACTTTATTTGCACGAATATAAATAAATATTTAATAAACAGTTTGAATATAAAATAAATCTTCTAGCTGCCATTTAACGCGCCCTGTTTGTGTTTTGTGCAACATTCACACAACACTTTTTATCTGCCGCGAAAAGTCTGCTTGCGTCAGCTTGTGTACAGGGTATAATAAAGAGGTTTTCCCCTTTGGCACGTACCAAAAATGACGTTGCCACTGCACGTTGTGCTCTCGCATCCCCTGATCGCCCCATTCCCCCATTGCCCCGTTTCGATCTGTGCCGATCTGAGGCAGCGCAGGTGTTTGACTTGTTTGCTGCAAGCTGTTAAAAAAGAATTCAATAAAAATACAACTTCCAATTGCGGTTCGCTGTCACATGTTGGTTTTTATTGTTGTTGCTGTCATGTTTTGTGTACTTTGGATGACATCAAGTTGGTTTTATGTACACTTTGTGTATATTATATATATATATATGTATATATACATATATATATATATATATATAGATATATATAGACATACATATATATAGCTAGTAACTAGGTCAAATACTTTATCTTATCAGAGTGGCGTTTGTATTGTGATTATTATTAGGCCGGCTGCAAACATTTGATGGCCTTAAATTCCAACAGGTGGCGCTCATTACGCATTACGTAAACACCAACATAGATAGATAGTCATATTCTGGGCGCAACAATAAATTTATTATAAAGCCTTGATATTTTTTTTTTCGCTTCTCATTTGGCTGATTGAGTATTAAGTATGTTAACAGTAGTAATTGCATTCAGTCAGCACAATTTAGCCAGCTGACAGTTTTTGAGTTTTCATTTAATGCCAGTGTTGCTCAATGGCAATGATAATGGCAATGCAGTGTGTAAAAATGCATAAGAATAAGATTTGAAATACATGAGTTTCAGTATGTGTCCGGGTATTAATTATATGTATTCCAATTCGTATAAATAACGAGTCTTATCAGTAAATGGAAAGAAATCAGAGCGTTCTAATTTTTTTTTGATTATTTTCATATATCATTGTGTACATTACACAACATGTTTACATATATACATATTGATTATCAATAGTGAGCTCAAGACCTCAATGATACCTTGTAATGTCTGTCATCGCCACACAAAAACAACAATAACCGTAACAAAGACAAAGGCAATGCGATTGAGGCGTCTTGCGGATTATGTGCGATTTCCAAGGCACAAGAATGAATCTATATTTATGCATATATATATATTATATATATATATAATGTAGGAAATTGCGTTGAAGTTTATTTCGCAGCTGCTGGCTGCCTCGATTATTACGTTAACAATTCAATTATTGCACATTTTTGCATTCTTGCGATGCATTTTTGAAATAGCCCCATGCAAAAACCACAATGAACGGTGGGGAATGCATGAGAACGAAACATACTCAGTGCTGCTCAAACGGTGGACTGTGAAACTGTTTGCTCTTCGTTATCATTTGTACGCTAAGTGTTTGTTACACTGCCAATGAGCAAGAGCGATTTTATTTCGATTGGAAGTATTCAGTTACGGATTGAGTTGACCTCAAAAGTATTAGCCTTGCGCTAATAATCAAAACAAATCGAAAATGTCGGAATTTGCCTAACAACAATTACAAGTAGACAGCCAGAACAACAATTAGAATATCGACAATAAACAAAAGCAATGCAAACCAAACAAATTAACGTGAAATCAAAGCGTAAACTTATTTAACCTTCAGTCATGCAATCTCACAACAAACACGTGACCATGAATAATATTGCTGTTGCTGTTCTGGTGAGAGTAACTATGTGTGTGTTTGTGTGCGTGCGTGTGTGTGTAGAACAAAATATAAAATATTATTGTTAGAATTTTAACGAGTAAATTATGAAACCGACAGCCAACGGTTGAATAATACAATTACACAAATAGTAGCAAAGAGTGCGATAAAGAGCGAGCTGTAACGGCATTTAATTGGCATGATTACTAACTGACATACACAGACAAACACACATACACGCACGCAAACAGTTGCGCTAATTTTAATTATTTGTCGCAAATGACCTTGACCCACAGTGTTCACACTGTGCACGCTGAGAGCGCCAACGAGAAATGAGCAATCCAAAATAAATTATAAAAATAGCAATGCACACGCTCAAAATTATTGCAAAATAAAAAAAAAATAAAGAAGAAATATATTTAAAAACAGAGCATTGGAATTTTCATACATTTTGTAGTGCGGTTTATTTTCATTGTTACTTTTAGTGTTGATATGAGCAAACAGCAGCAACAACAACAAGGAACAACTGAAAAAACCCCAAAGCACAGCACAGACTGCGTGGCAGGCGAATAGTCGTAAAACAAAAAGAAGGCGAGAAGGCCGCCAACAACAATAACAGCTCAAGCAAAAATACCAAACACATACATATATATAAACATAAATTGCATGAAGAAGAAAATGTTAAAAACGTGGGCGTTGGCGGCGCTGATTGCGTACGTCAGCTGCTAGACTCCCATACGTATGTACACATATGTGTGTATATATATATGTGTATATGTATATGCATGCTCTCCCAATTGACGAGTTGTGCTGCAGAGTAGGAGAGAGAGGGAGAGAGCGTTAGAGTAAGCATGATGTGCGAGTAGTGCTGCTTCTCAAGTTGATTAAAAGCGCGTTCTGTTTTCTGCGAGCAACAGCGTCAAAGTCTCTGTGCTCTCTGTAATTGTGTCAACTACATCACGCGTATATGTGTGTGTGTGTGTGTGTGTATGTGGGTTGGAATGAATGGGCTTGCAATGGAAATGTGTGTCACGCCTCCGCAGGCATGCAAAACAATTAAGTAAGCCTTACACCGAGTATACTTGACTAACGCATACCCTGAATACGGCTGTGCGGCTGTGATATATCCGAAATCAGGAATACACACAAATTCATGCAAATATGAATGCCTTGAGTTATTTGATATATATAGGCATATAACTAGGGTATATTTGGTATACTTACTAGTCTACGAGATGCTCAATGATATAGGTATAATACAGGGTATTGCGTAGCATATATAGCTACGACTTATAGTTGTATTTTGGTTTAATTAGCAATTGGAAATGACAATGGTGCGATAAACGAGCTAAGTTAATGTCGGAGCATTGATCCACATCATTGGTCCAAAAATGTGTCTGTTTGCGGTTTAGTTCCCAAGTGCAATACTTATATCATTTTAATACCCTTGGCAATTGTACGCAAATTTATAAGTGATTGCTGTATTCCAGATGTGATCTAAAATGTATAACATATTTTATTGAAAAATTCTCTTGTGCCTAACATCTGCGAAATCATTTTAAAAAAAGACTTCAATTCTGAATTGAGCCTCGAGCGTTTCAGCTGCTCTTAATAGCGCCACTCAACGGGGCGTATGTACAATTTGCCGCCCAAAGAGGTACAGGCCAAACAAAAGTTGCACAAAATGGCGCTGTGACTGGCAAAAGTTTGACCTCTCGACTCTGCCGCACAGCCAACTTGTTGGCCTCTGTCTGTGTGTGTTTTGAATATTAGAATAACGTACATATTGAATACACACACACACAACCACACACACACACACACACTGTAGGACCGAGAGAAACTCTGGCTAGCCAATAAAGTGAATCGATTACAAAAGGGGTCCCGACAGATGAGAGTGAGCTCAGTCGACGCCTGTCTGCCCCAAGAGAAGGCCTTTGATTTTGCAGTTGTTGTCGGACAATGTTGGCATTGAGCATTTACCACAATGTCTACTAACAATGTTCATAGTCTGATGCATACAAATGATAGACATGTAAGAAGTAGATGCTCACAGCATCGATATACATATTTATGCTGTCTTAAAGATATTTAAAATCCCGAACTATTTCTCTCTATTCACTGATTAATAATCGAAATGTCCCATTGGAACAATCATCATTTCTATGTTTATTTAATTTGAGCTCATTTCTCAAAAACTTAACTTTCTTTGTTTTTATCAAAAGTTTTTATTACTATAAGAATCTAAAACAACATATGGTTTTCTGAAATTGAAAGTATACTTTAAATTATACATTTTCTATGACCAGCCTTAACTGGCCAATGTTGACATTATTTAAGTACGGCAAACGAAAATAACTTTAAATTGGGAAATTGCTATTTGTATGCAAATAAAAGCCTAAATTCTAATAAGAGAAGTAGATTTGTAATTGTTCACTAATTGTTCGCCCAAGTCAACTCCTCTGTCTGCAAACACATCAAAGTCGCTTGAACTTTTAAGTGAATTTGGTTTTTAGTCATCGATTAAAGCAAAGTTGCTAAAAGGCTGATGTGATGCTGTCCAGGTGGTGGCTTGATTGGCAGACCAACAGATAGACACACACACATAGTCACACACAGAGACCTGGCAGACATGGCTGGGATACATAGATGACAACGGTTAACCGCCCAAACAGGATGACTGTAGGTCGTCGGAGACGATTGAAAATGGGGCTGGGGGGACGGCTGCCACATGCAACACTCTGATTGCTGTTGCTATTGCTCTTGCTGTTGTTGTTGTTGTTGTTGTAACTCTGTCCGTAGTCATGGCAACAGATACAGAAACATTGGGCACAGGAAGGATACACATATGTAGATATGACGAGACTGGCGGATATTCGCACACGTGCATGCATAACAAATAATAAACAACGGGGCCATATATAACGGCATTTATGTGCAAACACACACATATATATGAATATATATATATGAATACATGTGTAAAATGTAGTTGCCAGACAGGATTGGGTTGGGTTTTGTGTTGCTCGGAACAGGCTGTGTTTCAATACACACACATCCAGAAACACACACACACATACACACACACAAGCGAATATTTGTTGTAGCATTGCGAATGCACAGCCAAAAAGCCATTCAAATTAATGTGGCTCTCGGCTCTTGTCTAGCCAAAATATTTCAACGTCCGAGCAGCGCTTTAAAACATTTCAATGACCCATAGGCTTTAATTAAACCAACATTGCGCCACTCACCACCCGCAACCCGCCAAAACGGCTGAGGGTTGTTATTGATTTTTTGCAGCATTTTCTCACACACCCCTTTCTCTGTCCTGTACACAGACGACAGCATTAGACTGACTTTGGAAAGCTCTTGTCGGCGTTTAGTGCCCATGATGCTAATGAAGTCCCATTGTCGCACTGTGGGACACGCCCACCCGCCTACACAGCCATAGCAACAAACACGCTCGAGAATTGAATGACATTTAACAAAAAGACAGTTGAAACGTGCCATGAATTTTAAATTAACATAATAAACATCCAGAATGAGTCAAAAGTAAATACAACAGAAAAAATAACCTCTTACAAAAATAGTGTGAGAGGAATTTAAAATTTGACTTTTAAAAACTCTCAGCCCAACATTTCAAACTGCACCTTTGTATACCTTCTAGTTCATGGACATTTACTTTTTCTTTGAGAAACATTGTTTCAAGGATATTCAAATATTGGAATTTATTCATTTTTGGGTTTTGGGGTAGCTGATAATATGTCAGTCCTAAAATTGTACTTATGTTTTGCTTATTATTTTTATTGCAAACTCAAATTTCAATAAAAATATTTAAATGTTAAATAAATCTGAGTACAATATGCGATAATTAATGCAATCAAATCTGTGTACTATATGCAATGATTAATGCATAGGCAATGTGTAGAGTGTAAAAACAACAGCTAATACCAGAAACTGATTAAATTAGTTATATATAGCTATAGTTATATCGTAGCATTACATAGCTAAGTAGATTACTCTTTTTGCAACATTTCTTCTTCGCACTCATTTACTTACAACAATTACGTATTCTTGCATCGCAACACTTTCGCATGAGACGACGCTGCATATTTTGATGAGTTTCTGTATTAGTTAACGTAAATCATCAACTTGAAGCCCGCTCATAAACAGCATCTCGAGTTTGATTATTTATTAATTTATTTTATTAGTTAACTCGTGTGTTTTTTATGAATCATCTTACGTTTAATGCATTCAAGCCTCGTTTATTTATGTTCTACCATTTCTCTCTTTTTTTTTGCAGACCCGTTCAAAAATAAAACACATATACAGAGTTTAAAAAAAAACATCTTAAATCTCAATTCAAATCAATTTCAACGTTTTGCAACACTGAGCGAGAGACACGCGCGCATCATGCGTAACGGTAGTTGGCAAAGCGCGCGTGCCATGGAACGCAGTGAGACGAAACACAACTGCTGGAATGCACGGCGATGAAATGAAACGATCGCAGCAGCAGCAACAACAACAACAAAAGCAACCAAAACTGAATGGCGAAAATGTTGTCGCATATTGAGGAAAATGCATCGTTTTCTTAACATACAACAAAATATAAAACTACGCAACTATCATCAGTTACTTTTATATTTTGTTGCTGTTCCATTAGCTGCCACTGCTGCTGGAGGAAGACGACGAAGAGGAGAGAGCAGAGACGGAGAACGAGAACGAGAAGGAGAACGAGAACGAGATATATTTGCGGGTGGGAGCAGCAGCAGCAGCGCAGCAACAATAACAACGTAACGATCGTAACGTAACATAACGTAACGTGACGCACACAAAATCAACTAGAAGATAGATTGTTTTAGTTTTTCTTTATTATAATAGTTTTCCTTAGCCCAATACAATACACGTACACATAGTTAACCCAACGCTGCCACTGTTCCTAAGACAAAAAACAAAAACAACAACAAAAAGAACAACAACAAATAACCTATCATCGTAATTGTAATTGTAACGTCGTAAACCTAAAGCAAAGTAACGCGTAACGCCTATACAACACTGCTCCTCTGCCAACGTGTTTTGTTTTCTTTATTTGGATCATCAGCATTGAACACATCTGCATCTGCAATATATATCCATTATGCATAATAACCTACACGATACATGATCACGCTCATATGCCAATCAATCAGCTGATACTGCAAGCAAATATATACTGTATAGTTAACAACAACAAGAAGAAGAAGAATAAGAATAAGAAGAACAACTGCGAAGCATAAAACAACAACGTGCCGTTGTTTTGGTGTTTCGGTTCGCATTGACCTTTTGCCGCTCAGCTGGCAAGGGAAAAATATGGCAACACCGCAAGTCAAAGACTTGGTGTTGCGCTCGCCAGCTGGCTCCTCCGATACCCTCACCTTTGCGTGGCCACTGCAGATTGGACATGGACAGGATAAGCATGACAATGGCATCGATATCATCGATACAATTAAGTTCGTATGCGATGAGCTGCCATCCATTTCATCTGCATTCGAGGAAATCAACCTCAATCACATTGACACTGCCTGTTATAAGACTATGACAAATCTTGTCGATCGCTTCAACAAGGCTGTCGACAGTATTGTTGCATTGGTAAGTAAATTTGAAAAAACCTCAATTGAATCCTTCGAATCCTGTTTATATATTATATATATTCGATATTCGTCTATCATGAATGTTTTGAATTGTTGACAATTTCCGATTGTTAATTCTTTTTCATACCTCCATCCCAAATATTTCTGAATATTAATTGAAACTTTTGTTGCTTTGAAACTAGATTTAAAAAAGACGAAGTCCCATTCAAATGCATATTAATTTCAAATGTTTCTTTCCGATTGCTACTTACTTTACTAGAGTGCTATTCCAGTTATTCCAATCGGATTATTAGCTATCCTTAATTCCCTAATCAATTCCATTTGACTCAAACTAATTGTTTGCCTTTGTTCGCACAGGAAAAAGGAACTTCACTGCCCGCCGAGCGTTTGAATAAGTTCGCTCACCCTAGCCTTTTAAGACACATACTGCAATTAGTTTACAATGCTGCCGTGCTCGATCCGGACAAGCTCAATCAGTACGAGCCCTTCTCGCCGGAGGTGTACGGCGAGACGTCGTACGAGCTGGTCCAGCAAATGCTCAAACATGTCACCGTCAGCAAGGAGGACACGTTTATTGATCTCGGTTCCGGTGTGGGACAGGTGGTACTACAAATGGCTGGATCGTTTCCGCTCAAGACATGCATTGGCATCGAGAAGGCGGACACGCCCGCCCGCTATGCGGAACGCATGGATCTGATCTTTCGCCAGTACATGAGCTGGTTCGGCAAGCGCTACTGCGAGTACAAACTGATCAAGGGCGATTTTCTGGTGGACGAGCACCGCGAGAAGATCACCTCATCGACGCTGGTGTTTGTCAATAACTTTGCCTTCGGTCCGACCGTCGATCATCAGCTGAAGGAGCGATTTGCCGATTTGCGCGATGGCGCACGAGTTGTCTCCTCCAAATCGTTTTGTCCGCTCAACTTTCGTATCACGGATCGGTGAGTGATTACGCTAATAATACTATTTTTCCAACTAAACTGAAACTAATAAATCCATTTCCAATTCCACAGAAACCTCAGCGATATCGGCACAATCATGCATGTTAGCGAAATACCGCCACTGAAGGGTTCCGTTTCGTGGACCTGCAAACCGGTTTCATATTATTTGCATGTTATCGATCGCACTATTTTAGAGCGCTATTTTCAGCGCCTGAAAACCAAGGGCGGTGATCACGAGCATGTGGGTAAGTAAATGGGAACTGGTGACCCCAACTGGGAGTCCAGCAAATAACAATCAATACACACGTTGACTCAGTCACACGTCAATCTCAAGTATCAATCACGATCAGATCAGTCAGTCAATCATCACATGATCACTCACAATCAGTCATAATTGATCACCATCTTTGGTTTCCTTCCGATCTTGATTTAAACTAATTGTAAATTATTAAATTATAAGTAAATTTAAATTTAACCCAGTGAGAAATCTGGCAATTCTAGACAGTCAAATAGTCATTGAAAATACGCAAGTTTTTTGTAGAGTTGTCCGCACTTGTTAATGGTGTTAATTTTGTTTCTTGCAGGATCCGTGCGCACCACACGCGATCGCGCCAAGCGTGAGGCAAATATTGGACAGCACAACAACAATCACAACAACAACAACAACCACAATAATAACCATCAGCGGGCGGAGCTGCACCGGGAACAGCAGCGTGAGCGGGAACGCGAGCGGGAGCAGCTCTTCAATGGTCCAGCCGCCGCCCAGCAGCGCCATCAATCACAATCTCCTGCAAATGTTAGCGGCGGTGGAGTAGCCGCCTCCAAGACACGTCAACAGTTGGCCACTGCGCAGCAGCAGAAAGAGCAACAGCAACAGCAGCAGCTGCAGCAGCAGCAGCAGAAAGAGCAACAGCTGCAGCAACAGATGCAGCAACACAGTCTGGACATGGACAGCAGCACGGACAGCGACGGCGATGGCGAGGTGAATAATGGTAATGGTGGCAACACCACCACCACCACAAACACCACTTCAACATCGAATGGACCAATGACGCGCAAGGTGTGGTCGGACTGGTGCAGCTCCAAGGGCAAGAGTTCGCAGTCGGATGACGAGGAGAACAACAACAGCAACAGCAACAACAGTCACAGCCACCAGGGACGTGTGGCGCCTCGCACTCTCACCACGCTGAAGAAGCGCAAGAAGCTCACACGTAAGGCGGCAATTGCCAGCAAGTCAGCAGCAGCGGCGCAGCGGGAAGCGGAAGAGGCAGCTACTGTTGCAGCGGTTGCTGCGTCTGCCACATCCGCCTCGGCCAGCAAGGAATCGAGCAGCAAAGAGGATCAACCGCGGGCGGCCAGTGCGGGTCCCGGTCGCAAGGGACGCTTAAAGAAGGGGCAGCGTGGACGCAAGTGCTTGAAGATTGCCGGCCTGGATGTGCTGCATAAGCAAACAGTGCTGAGCACCTCCTTGGACACGATGGCAAAGAAGCTGCCCGCTGCACCGGGCACCGTTGATCAGCAGCTGACGTCGCTCCTCACCGGCGACATGTCGCACCGGGAATTGGATATACCAACAGCGCCGCAAGATACGCCGTATGCGTTGCAAATACTGCTGGACGTGTTCCGCTCGCAGTACATGACGATGATTGAGTACATGCGCTCGAGTGCGTATCTGCCGCAGGTGCAGAAGCAGATTGCCCAGGAGCAGGAGCGGATGGCGCAACTGAAGAACCGGGCCAGCCAGCTGGACAAGCAGATCAAGGTGCTAATCGATGACAGTGTGACGCTGCTGAAGGTGCGCATGAATGAGCTGGGCATCAATGTGAACTCGCCCAACGACCTGATTGCGCAGGCCAAGGAAATTGTCGGACGGCACAAGGATCTGCAGCATGCGGTCAGCAAGATGCGCAACGAAGTCACCGTCTACGAGAGCGAACAGAAGCTGCTGCTAAGCAAGCAGCTGAAGCATCTGCCCGAATTCCAGAAACTCTGCGGCGCCACCAATGGCAGCGGTGGCAATGGCAAGGTCAAATCTGAGCTGCCACAGGAGCTGTCCGAGACGGCCGCCCAGGAGCTGGTGCTCAAAGAGATTGCCAATACGCTGAGTCAGCGCAAGAAGCTCTATGCCCAAGTCTCGACCATCGAGCAGGAGACGACCACGCTGCAAAAGTCAGCCGAGGATCGCAGCACAGCTGCCGCTCTGCTCGCCCAGGGCACCAACATTAGCCTGACTGGCAATGCCTCGGCTGCTGCTGCCGTTGCTGCTGTTTCTCCTGCGGTTGCATCGAATGTTGCCCTGCCAAATTGCAACAAGCTGCAAGCTGTTAAATCATCGCGTCGCAGTCGTGAGCATCGTGCACGCTCCCAAGAGTGGCCCGAGGTGCCGGAGGTGGGCAAAATACAGGAGAGCAATCCGGAGGTGCTGGCCCAAAAGATACTCGAGACCTGTCGCCAGGTCGAGGCTGGCAAATTTCAGGCGCCGCCAGCAGCCCTTAATGCCAGCAGTGCTGTCAGCAACAACACTGTCAACTTTGTCAATGGCAAGCCCAAAATTGAGCTCAAGACAACGACGTCACTGTACAAGGATAGCACGCTAATGCCGGCGCCAAAGCAGCAGCAACAACAGCAGCAACACCAGCAACAACAGCAACAACAGCAGCAGCAGCAGCAGCAACCCCACCAGCAGCAACAGCAGCCAGCGACTGTGCTGTTGCCAAAGTGTGAGCTACCCGGCTTGGGTCGCAAACAGGAATCACCGAAGGTGGCCAACTTTGAGGATAGGCTCAAGAGCATCATAACATCGGCGCTAAACGAGGATCAGGAGCAGCGCAGCAAAGCATTGCCCATCATTGAAGCACCTGCAGTGCCGCTGCTCCAATCGCCCGTCTCGAAGCGCAGCAAGCAAATGGCCCAAGCGACCTCGGCGAACAGTTTGCACAACATTATTACAGTGTCGACGCAGGGCTTGATGCATCTGAATGCGAACACGACCATATCGCCCATAACGCCACCATTGCCGGGCCCACGAGCGGCTGCAGCTGCCTCGACGGCGCCGCCACCGCCAGCCAATTTGCCCTATGCCAGCGCCTACATGAGCAGCAAGCAGCATCACCAGCAGCATCACCAGCAACAGCAGCAGCAACTGCAGCAGCTTTCGAGCAAATACGGGCAAACGGTATCGATCAAGGAGTCCAAGTATGCACCACCGTCAAGAGCTGGTTCAGGTGCACCACCGCCACCGCCACCACCGCCGCCGTCAGCGCAATTGGCAACGCTGTATGTGGGGCACAATGCATCAGCGGCAACAACTGCCACGCCTGCCGATTTGGGTTACCATCGACGACGCGCCTCCGTCAGCACCAACAGCTACGAGCACTTTATAGCCCAGCAGCAGCAGCAGCAACAGGCGCTTATGTTTGCCCACGTAGCACAGCAGCGACTGCAACAGCAGCAACAACAACAACAGCAACACCAGCAACAGTCGCATGCACATCAGGCATCACTTGGATTACATCATCATCATCATCAGGGAGCAGAGTTCAAAGCGCCAGCTGAGAATCTGCTTCAGCGATCAGGCAGCCGCGAGCAGCTAGCGGAGCAACAGCAACAACAACAACAGCAGCTGCAGCAACACCAGCAGCAACAGCACAGCTTGGAGCTGCTGCCTCGGGCCAGTTCCGCTAACTCGGACTATGCTGGCTACCGCGTGGAGCGTTTATCCGTGCGCCCGCCAAGTCGTCCCAGCTCGAACAGCTCACAGCCGGATTACACGCAAGTGTCGCCGGCGAAAATGGCATTGCGTCGTCATCTGTCGCAGGAGAAACTGAATCAGCCGCCGCAAGCGTTGCCAACGCCGCCACCAATGGCACTGGCGCCACCAGTGACAGCCGGCAAGACCATTGGGGATCTGGTCAATGGCGAGATCGAGCGTACGCTGGAGATCTCGCACCAGAGCATCATCAATGCGGCGGTCAATATGAGCACTGGCGCCAGCAGCGGCGTCAGCACAGCCCACTTTATGGAACGCGCCTTTCTAGCCGAGCGGAACAATGATCGTCTGCTTATCAATCTCAATGCCCAACGGCCGGAGCGCGTCCACGTGCGACCCATTGGCGATGATGCGACCGAGCCGCAGCCCACCAACTACAGTCAAGCAGCAGCAGCGAGCAGCAGCAGCAGCAATAATCTGGCCACCTTGGCCCATGTCGCCTATGCCCAGAAATCCCAGACGCCGGCTTCCCGTGCATCGTCATCGTCACGTGCGGGACGTGATTATCAACCGGTTGCTTTGCCGCGTGCTGAAATGAATGGTTGCATTGAGGCATATTTTCACGAGGAGCAGCAACAGCAGCAGCAACAACACCACCACCAGCAACAACACGCGAAATCGAAGAGCGGTGGCGGTGGTGCAAGTGCGTTGCGTGCACCACGCATGAATGGTGCCAATCCCCCACTGGAAGGTAAGTGCAAAATTTTGATACGGTATAGCCACTAAGCAGACAATACATAGAAGCGTCAAATCGATAAATAAAAAAAGTGCATCAGGTATTTGTTGAAAATGTTGCAAACCACGCGTGTCGAGCAGCGAACGCAGGTCAATATTTCAGTTGACCTTGTGAGCTGTGGTCAACTGTGGCAAACTGGTCAACAGTTTTAAACCAACCCATTTTATGAAAGGTTACACATCAGGTCGAAGCGTTCAGGAAGGTCGTCACCAAGATTAAGTACCATATAACGGTATTTAACACAATGTTAAGGGCACTCCTTAAAAACTATAAAGCATTTAATAAAGTTGTGTTCCAATTTAATCATAACTTTAAAATTGATCTGTACTCTTACAGTTATTCCGAATATCTTTACTGATTTACGTGCTTTATGTTTGCCACTAAAAAATAAACAAGTAAAATATATGTCCAAATAATAATCAAACTATTTATATACCAATCTAAAAATGTAGAAAGAAGACTAAAAATGATGACATCAAACTGTATATGAAGTAATCTAAAAATATAAAACACAACAAAATGTTACAGAACGATACTAAAACATGGAAACATTTGTTTTACATTTCACGATTAAGCTTTAATGTTGTGGCGCCATCTGGCGGATTGAAACAGTTATTGTTATTCTTGAAATAAATATAACTCTGTTCACTAGATGGCGCCACTAGCTGTACATTTTTAATGGTTCATTACTAACAGTCTCTGTTCATTTGTTGCAGGCCTCGCTGCCTCGCTGCAGGATCATGTACGAGCTCGTAAATACAAGGAGGAGAACGAGGAGCGACAACGACGTGCTGCTGCCGCTTCTTCATCCCTGGAACTGGCGCCGCATTTCGCTCATCAGGCGCCGCCCGCTCATAGTTATCAGCAGCAGCAGCCGCCGCCTCCGACGCAGCAGTCGCTTCATCACACAGCCGCTGCCAATCTAAATGGCACGCCACACAAAGTGGAGCGTAAGCTGGAATAAATATATAACAGCGTTTTTAGCCAAGTCACTCATTCAGACAACTTCTTTGCAGTGGGTATAAAGCGTAGCTCGCCACTGGCGCCGCATCAGCAACCGTCGCGACCCGCCAAGTTGCCGCACTTCGATCAGCAGCCGCTGGCCCATGCACATCAGCATCTGTACGTGAATAGCAATGGGGTGCAATCGCTGCCGCCGCCCGCACATGAGGCGAACACACCATCGCCGACACCGTCATCATCATCATCCTCCTGTGGCAGACGCAGCAAAGTGCTCGTGGAGCCGCCGCTGCTAATGAGTCCCGAGATCAATTCACTGATGGGCGACGAGCGACCGCTGCAGCTGTCGACGAGCAATCATCAGCAGCCGCATCACCACCATCAGCAGAAGCCACATCAGCATGCCCAGCATCAGCAGCAGCTGCGTGGCTCGCATCAAGGTAGCCACAGCATCACGCCCACCATTGTGGGTAGCCAGCGCTCCAATGCCGCCGATGATGGTAAGCCGTTTGTATGCCCAGTTATAGCAACAGCATCGCACACACATGCATTCCATGCACCACACGCATCACACGCACCACACTCACCACAAGCACCACCGGCACATGCAACACATCATCAATTGCACAGCTATCAAACACGACTCGCCACCCAAACGGTGGCTCAAGATCTCACCAAAAAGTGCAGGCAGTCAAACGACGTCTCAGCTTCGTCGGATGCTGATTCTGACACTGACAGAGCCTCATCCTCCAGCTTCTCCAGCTCCAGTTCGAGCTCAAGCGCCTCCAGCTAATGCAACTAAACCACCTCATAATGCATGCACACACTTTACACACATTTTATACAATTATACACATTACATATTTTTTTTTACATTTTTTACTGTCGCAATTTACAAATACATTTACACAAAAGCAAAAACCAGATTGTTGCCAGACTTCAGTCTTCAGTTACGTCTAACGGTTTTGGTTTTGGTTTAACTTATGTTGTGCGTTGTTCGTAGTTTTGCATGTTCCTTCTTTCCCAGTAATATTTCGTATTTATTGTTTTCCATCTTTGGTTCTATTATTTATTATTTTGTATGTATCAATTTCCATTGTTTTCCTTCTCCTTTCTCTGCTGAAAATGACAGTTTAAAGCAACAAAAATAACCACTTCTGCCATTTATTTAATAATCGCGATAATGAAAATCCCTATAAAAATACACAAATAATTAAATATTTATCTATTTCAACACCTTTTGACTTTAATATTTCCACATTAATCAAGCATATACAGGCTGAGTTGGAATTTTCGAACATACATTTTTGTTCAACTTTCAAATGATATCATAGCTAAATATATAATTATCATCTGTTAACATATTTGAAAAGTATAAACCTGATTCTCTCCTCCTATAAACCAACAAAAAAAAAGATTAATCATTACATTATTGAAATAGTTAATCGTGGTCAATAACCTATGACAAAATCGTGACTACGATGTGATTTGTAAACCGAGATGAGGCAATTGCTTGCGTTCCGTGCGTCGTAATGTTTACCCATTTTATTTCTGTGTTAATTAACTTATGCCAACAAAAATCTGTTTCGTTTTACAATTTTGAAAATCGATCGACATTAGATTATAGAACTCTTTGTATTCTGTAAGATAAAATAACGCGCAAAAATTCAAATATTAAATAACAAAAAAAAAAATGAAAAACTGCCGCAACATGCAACATTTTGCCAGCTTATATTCATACAACTTATCGAGTCACGCCCATCAACTTCATAAAAATTAAAATTACATACGACACTCACACACTCAACACACACATACACTCAAACGCTCTCTGTACAAAAAAAGAAGAAGAAAAACATAAATCAACATATATTTTTTTCGTTTTACTTGAATATTAACAATCTCCTCTGGAATGTTATTTTTGCATAATTAATTTTCAAATACTTACTAAAAACCAAAAATATCGAACAATGGACAACATTTAAAAAGAAATTCGCCGCGCTACTTATCCAAAACTCGACTTTATATCCCTTCTATTATGCTCTACTCCCATACAGTTACCGATTTGGCAACGCATCGTACTGTAACTAATTACGATCCCAGACGTCGACTTCGCACACCGACTTCGACTTTGTCTGGCGCCACGAAACAAACCGCTACCAATTGTAATACTCGTAACAATGGATTTGTTGTGGCCGATAGTAGTAGCACCAATAATAATAATAATAATAACAACCATTGATTACCTCAAAATATCTCAAAAACCAAAACCCAAAAAAAAAAAAAACAAAAAAAATTGACGAAAATCGATAAAAAACAGAAATGAACACGAAAACCCCGAAACAAAAAATGCCAAAACCAAATGTTGTTGTTGAGAAGCAGAGTACAAAATACCACATTTAATATAACAAAAAAAAAAAGAAAAAGAAAAGAAAAACAAAAACATTTATAAAGACAAAACTTAATTTATTTTGCGTTCAATAATTTAACCTAACCGAATTTAAAACAAATTAAAAACAAAAAAAAAAACCTTAGTATATTATATATACACATATATGAAATTTAAACATGAGCATGAGGTAAGTTCTGTTGCGCCTAATTGGTTTACTTTCTCCTCTTTTTTATTTTTGATTTCATTTTATTTTGATTTTGATTTTGATTTTGAATTTATGATTTTTAACCATCATTTTTATTTTTTGTAAGACTCCAATTTTATTTTCACACGCCGCAAAATACAGCTGTACTTACTCATACACACACACACACACGTAAACACACATACACACCCTTTAAGCATTCGAAATTGCGAAAAAGCCGCCAAATGTTTAGGGTTTGGCTACACGACGTGTTATCGTTATCGTTATCGTTATCGTAATCGTTATAGCTACCGCCATTGCTACTCTTATCGCGCTCACCTTGCCCAGCACCTGCTCCCAGCCACAGCCACACACACACACACACACACACACACCCACAGCAGCAGTTGTTGCTGTTCTCACTTAATTGATTATATATCATGTTTGACCTCTAATTAACTGCTTACGTTTTTATCATAACAGACGATGTGATTGCTGCCGACGAGGAGTCCCACTGGCAGCATCGTGTTAGCTCTGGCTTTGATCGTCTGGTGGCCTTTGCCAGCACTGAGCTGGACAAGACGCGCCGCTCCATTGATGGCGACACGGTGCCCGCCTCGATTAGTTGCAACACCTCACCGGACTCGGGCATCACGCACAGCAGCAGCAACTCGGATGCGGCGCGTACATTTTTGTCCACCTCGTCAAGCTCATCGCAGCTGGAGCTGCCCATCAACAACAGCAGTAGCAGTGGCAGCGGCAGCGGCAGCAGTAACAGCAACAACAGCCTCTATGCCAGCCAGGTGTATAATCTGAGTCATCATCCCTACCAGCAGCAGCATGGCCACGTTCAGCAGCAGCAGCCAATACAACAACAACAGCAGCAGCAGCCGCTGCAACAACAGCAACAACAGCAGCAGCAGCATCAACAACATTTGGCAGATCATTTGAGCGACAGCAGCATGAAATCAACCAACTCCTCATCACTGCACGCGAGCAGCTCGCTGAAGACGGTCTCGCCGGTGGATTCGGGCGCCATTGAGTCACCGCCGCTGTCCGATGTGGGCCTGCCACGGACGCCCAGTCCCAGTGCTGCCAGCGTTGCCACACCACCGCTGGCCCATGCACCGTCATCGCTGGGCAATGAGCTGCGGATACCGCTCAAGTATCAGCGGAAGTCGAAGAGCGGCTCCGAGAAGCACTACAAGAAGAAGTTCTGTGAGCGCAACTGGGAGTACGACTGCGATGAGCTGCTGTCGTACTCCAACTCCAGTGCGCCTCCAACGGCAGCCGATGCCGCTGGCAATGGTCCGCCAACAATGCTTGATACGCCCGGCAGTGTGGCAGCAACGCCGCCAGTTGTGCTGGGCAAATCGGGCAAATCGCCCAAGGAGAAATCGTCGCCGCATCACAGCCTCAATGCGAACAATGCGAATGCGAGTGCCGGCTATAATCATCATCACAAGTCATCCAAGTTCCGGCCCAAGGGCAAGGACTGGGACTGGTCGCTGGACAGCAGGAGCAACACGGGCGAGCCGACATTGAATGGGGTCAGCAGTGGCGCCACCACAACGAGTAATTAATATAAATTAATTTAGTTAAATTGCTGAACAGAATGAAGCAAGTATTCGTACAACAAAATGAAGAAAAGAATAAATGCAAAATTATGAATGACAAATCAATCCGCAGCAGCAGCAGCAGCAGCAGCCACATGCGCAACGAAAGAAAATTATGCAAAGTTTTGCTTTATGTTTAATTTACTTTTATAACGATTGTGATTCAATTCGGATCGAGTTGAATTATATTCTAAAGTGTAACTAAATGAATTGAGTTTATTTGTAGTTAACTTATTGTATAGCATTGCCTTGTTTTTTTTTAAATGTTTATTTTTGCAAATTAGTGTAGTATATTTTAACTGACCACGTATGTGTTAGACTCTTAAGGCACCATCCGAAAACAACTACAACAACAACAACAACAGCAGAAAAGAAAGCCCCCATTTACTGATGAGCAATGTTACTGATTTCATTATTACCAAGTTTACTATTATTATTATTATTATGAGTATGATTATTAAGTATAAAATGTATTTGAAACTTATTGTTTAATTGATTTGCATTCGTTTTAAGTTGTGTGTTTTGTCCTATCACTTGGGAATGTGTGTTTTTTATGATTTTTAAATAAATTTTAAACTAATTACAAACTATTTACGTTCATTTCGTACATTTTCTCTTGAGTTCCCAAATTTTCAGATTGATTGTTTACAGTTTCTTGTATTGGGACCAACACAACATGCATCTAAAATCGATCCGTTCCTGTTCGCAAGATGTATGTAAAATTGTCAACGTCGCTTCCAAAATTCGTATTACAAACAAATAAATTAACACATATGCAAATAATAATAATAAAATATTCAAAATGCAAAACAAATATTTGAGCATACGGACATATTAATAAATGCACTTTGAAAATTATTTTGAATTCTTACTAATTTTATGGCGCTAAGCATAAATATATACGAGCATATAGGAAAAACACATACATACAGACAGATATAGAACGTTCCGGTGTAATTTATTGAAAAATCGTCGCGACGTTGCTCAGCATTCGCATTACCGAGTTGACACTTTAATCATAATCTAATACACTAACACAGAAACTTATGTAGCGCAACATTAGCAACACAGAAGCAGAAAAACGCAGCTAAAGCAGCAAAATGGCAGCCGAACAACAAGTAACCTTATTAATTAATGAATTTTCCACCTCAGCGAAATAACAACAATTTTATATATATTATATACATAGCAGTAGCGGCATATACAACATATATATATATATATATATATATATATATATATATACATACGTCTATATATACATACATTATATGTGTATGTGTGGCCATTCCGTTAAGCACTTTTTTATTTGTAAACCAACAGGCATGGAGTCCATCGAGTGTTATATATATGCATATATCTATATATGAAGCGGGAGACTTTTAAAGTGAAAGTATTAACGGAATCGGTGCGATAATAACAGCAAAAACAAGTCAAGTATCAGGAAACCAATTAAACAGTAAAGAAACAAATAAACATGATTTACAAGCATTTAACAACAAATAATAAATATTTAGTAAACATACATATATAAAATATATACGTAAACCATATTTAACAAATAGTGTTTTATATGTTACAGCAACAGTAATGAAAAAACATACAATTAATATAAATATTAACACAATAAGGCCCATAGCAATTTAATTGGATTTTCAAATGTGCTATTAGCGTAGTGTAATATTAACATTTAAAGTACAGTAAACAAGTACATAATGGCGCATAAACGATTTTTATACGTATACATATGTATTATATTTATATTTACCATCATATACAGAGACGCAGGGCCAAGCTAAAAACAAAACCAATACATTTTATAACAATAAATGGCCCTGAATCAAGCAAGAATCAGTTGTAGCAAATGGAATATTATTTGGCGCTATTAAAATGTAATGTATAATGCATATAAAATAAAATAGTTAAATTTACATAAATAAATGAACATATAAGTATTTAACTAAAGATTAAGTAAACGCAACTAATTAATAACGAAACCAAGTAAATGAAAATATGACAAATTAAACAAAAAGCACACGCATATTACAATTAACGGTATTATTATGTATATTTCAAAATATTTATTGCATATTAATATTATTATTTTAAACTTAAAAGGTTAATAAAAAAAAAAACACGAAATATTAAGTACTTGCCTTTTCCTACAGTAAATTACTAATATCCAAAGTAGAAATGAGTTTTCGATGACTTTGGTTCAAATACCGAGGTTTTTGATAACAGTTCAGATATCTGCTTCCAGCGCGGTCATGGTCAACAAATAAAGCTAGGTAAATATTATTAGCTGATTAATTACATCAACATATCAAATGCCACACTTATCACTGATACTCTGCCACCCAAAGTCGCAGTGCATTTCAATTGAAACCGCAACTTGTATTTTGTTCCATAGATTTTTATTGACTTTAATTGATTTGTTTATTTCATTCAAATATCTTATAAAAAGTAAAATTTGGTTCGTTTATCTTTACGTAACTATTGTATTGTATGCATGTCGAATATTTTCCGTTTGTTTATCAAAGTATGTTCCCGATGAAATCGTTATATGTGTACTCGTATTCCTAAGGGGCTATTTATATTTATTTAAGGCGGTAGCAGCTTGATGTGGGTATGTGGATATCCAGTTTCTTGGCTTCGTTAGCTTAGCTTATATATATTTATACAGACACAAGCGCGGAGTGATGATTTGTTTTGGATTGTTTACAATTTATCTGCAATGTTTATGTCTATGGTTGGGGTTGTTTGAATAATTGTATAGATACGTATTGAATGGTGTAATTGCTGACTATCTTTAATCTTTGCTGAGACGGATGTCTCTGCCAAATTCAATTGTTTCCCTTGTTCAATTGTTTTGTAAATGAGTGTATATTTGTATATAAGTATATATATATATATATAAATGTATATATATATATTTATGTATACGTTGCTATATCTTCGTTTTAATTCATTTGTATGGTTTGTGTGTATATGCTATGGTATATATGGTTGTTATTTATGTATATAATTGTTTTACAATAAGCCTGAGGCACAGTTATAATTTTTCTTATACATTTTAATTTTATCAATTTAATTGTGGAGAACGCAAAGATGCTGCAGATGGTGGCATTAATAATTTTTTACTTTGTTTTACAAACAAATTAACGCTAATTTATAGCAGGGAAAATCGTTTTGTGATTTGTATAAGTGAAATGTTAAAGCTAAACTTTGTTCAAAGTCGTAGAAATCTAAAAAATAGAATAGGCTAAACAGGATAGAGGATTCAACAATAAGCATACACATAACACTAAATGTACGGATAATAAAACGTGAATTACAGCGGTATATAAGGGATTTAAACCTAAAGAACTATGGTCAATAAGAGAGGTGCTACTCCAATAATGCGTTATCATTAAACAAAACACTTTCAATAACAAACAAACACTTAATTCTAACTGCAAACCATTGAATATGGTTTAGTGATAGGGTATAAAATAGTATAACAATTAAATTGAATAGAATATCGAAATTACAGAGTAGCAAATACATAGATTGTTAATAAAATCGAAAGAAGGTCGACCAATTTTCAGACACGTGCTTAAGCAATCAACTATTTTTGAAAGCCTGATAGAGTTTCAAATTGATTTGATAACAAATTGTAAAGAATTACGTTACGCTATGATACGACACACTCATTTACACACTTCATCTTGATAATTCTTAAATTTAAAAGCTTGTTGTTTGTTTAATCAGGCCCTCAACACTTATCTGCTTAGAACTATCCCGCATGTATAGTTTGGATTCTTATTGGTATCGTAAAACAATCTTGATCCCTGACTTGAGAGCATTTAAAATGTTACATTATTTTATTTTCTATGTGTATATGTTTTTAAAACCGCTGCACGTTGAATTCATTCAGACTTTAAGTTCGTTTTATTTGTAAGGTTCTCTCTTGTTTTAAGTTTTGTTTTCAAATCGAGGGTCAACAGTAAAAACTATTCAACTACAGAAAATGGCAAACATTTTCCATTTACTCCCCACTTTATAACAATATGCAGCATACACAGTACAGACATACAAATATATATAATTAAATATACATTTTGATGCACGCACATATAACAAGGGCCTGAGGGATTATTGGTTGAGGATGGTTTCAATAACGTTGACATATTCAAGAATTGCTTTTATGGACATTGTTGAAACCAATTGGAGCGTAGCTTAAGAATATATATTCATAAATGTTATAAAGGCGTGGGTGCTGCTCTTTGTTTTAGAATTGCGAAGAGAAAGCTCTTTAGAGGAAACACAGGAATCGATAGTTCTACATTAATTACTTAAGTAAATACAATAACAAATTTAAAAATAAAGATAAATATAAGATAAAGATTTGGGTGCCAAACGTAGGCGACAGACAAATACACAAAAAGGGGAAGGAGTGAGAAACAGACAGATATTGAGACATTTACAACTTATCCACATGCTGAAGCAGACAGTCTATCACCAGCTCTTCTGGCTGCGTCTCATTCTCGTTTACATTCTCTGTCTGCGTTTGAGCTTTCTCTTCGTGCAAATTCTACAAGCTATCGAGTATATTGGCGGCACCAATAATGGCATCCACATCGCTGCTGTTTGGTGCCACATCGTCAATCAGCGCAACGCTGCTGAGGGCCAAGACGGCGTTTGTGGCACTGCCAACGCCGAAAGGCACCACAGCCGGCGAGGGTAGGCTATCAATCGTATTGCCATTGATTAGAAAATCGCGATGCAGCTCAACCGGACTGTAGCTAAAGCACGGAGTCGTTATGGGCGTCGTTGGCATCGATTTGGATATATCGAGTGCGTTGCGCGAACCATACGGCTGTTTAATGTAGGACACATTGCTGCCGCCCCAATTGAAGGCTGGTAAGATGTCAAAAAGTCCGTTGACGTCGTTGCAGTTGCCATTTGCGGTGCTCTGACTACTCATGCAGCCCTGAAGCTGCGATTGCTGATGTGGTAGCGGTGTGGATGGCACCGAACGCGATACTATACCGCCAGCACTGCCAGCGCTGCTGTAACCGCTCGAGGAGCCCGCCGATGAGCTGCATGTCGTCGTTGTTTGTATGCCGCTAAACTTGTTAGCAAAACTGGGCGAGATGAGTGCACTGACGTCCACATCGTCGTAGATCAGACTAGCCGGTACATCAACGTCGTTGGCGCCAAGCTTCAGCGCGCTCACAGACTGCTGACTGTTGCTGTTCTCGGAGAAGAACGCATCGTGGACAATGCAAGCGTTGACAACCGCCTGATTCAGCTGACGATTGTAGCCCGTTGAGGGTGAGTGGTTGCTGCTGCCGCGTTGCAGTTGCGACAGGGGCACAGATTGTGACCGTTGTGTTTCGTTAAGCTCCATGCTGGCGCCGCTTAGAGCCAGACTAGTTTCCAAATCCATAGAGTTTTGATTGATGAGCAGCTCGACATTGTTGTTGCTGCTGTTGTTGGTGGTGCTCTCGCTGAACTGGTTGTTGTTAGCAGCGCTGCCGCTAAATGACCAATTGACGCCCATACACTGTTGCAACAGCGAGGGACTGGGCGGAGCGGAGGCGGAGCTGCTGCTGGGATAACTATACACATAGCTGCGCCTGCGCCTATGCGCCCCAATCATTGGGTCCCCATTGCCGTTGTTGTTGTCAAAGTCCAGCGATTGCTGTTTGGTTAACATACTGGAACGTTGGCGCATTCGTGTGACTCCAGGACTGGCAAAGCAATTCTGAGTGGGCACCTTTCCAGTTGTTGTTGCTGATGTGGGTGCAGCTGCTATTGATGTTACAGTTTCTGCGACTGTTGTTGCTGCTGCTGCGTTGTTTGGGGAAATAGGCAGAAAAATGCAGTTCTTGTTGTTTCCATTGCTGGACGCGTTGCTTAAACTAATCTTGCGTTTGTTGCTGTTGTTGTTACTATGTCGCAGCTGCTGCTGCTGTTGTTGTAGCTGATGTTGTTGCTGTTGTTGTTGCTGTTGATGCTTTCGTGACATTAAAGCCAGAGACGCTGAGGCAGAACCCACAACATTTGTTGCTGCTGTCGCTGCTGCTGCAGCTGGTGTTGGCAACGGCATTGAGCGACGCATATGTTGCAGCTGCAACTGTTGCTGTTGTTGTTGCTGCTGCTGATGTTGCTGTTGCAACGCTGCTGTTGTTGTTGCTGTTGCCGTTGCTGATCTAACATTTGCCAATGTCGTTGCATTGGCTAGTGAATTAGCTGACGCAGCCTGTGGATTTCTGTGTTGTTCTGCATGAGCATCTAAGGAATTCAGTTGATTTTCCTCAGCGTCTCCCATCTGAAAATATTGAAGCAACTCGGTATCCTGCCCCTCGGAATTCTCCTCCTCATCGTCGCCGGGCAGAAAGTAATCATCCAGCTCATGCTTATCCATATTGCATATGCTAATGACGCGCTCCCGCGGCAATCCCAGATTCTCAGGCAGACCAGAGTCCTCGGCAGCGGCAAATGCTGCCGCATTCTCTGCCATCAAGCGTCTTGTCCGCATCAAAATCATGTTGCGCGTCGTGACCTTGGGGTTGCTGTTGTTCGTCTCCAGACTGCTCGACGGACTTACTGAGCTGGGATTATTCAATTGGGCGGGCGGGCCCATTGATTGCGCTGTGACATTTACGGGCGAGCTGTCCGGTGGAGGCTGAGCTGGTGGTGGAGGTGTTGCCGCCGTAGTGGTTATCACTGGTGGTATTAGCAGAACACTGCCGCTTGCGCCACCGCTACCGCCACCGCTGCTGGGCGAGTTGACCCAATTCCCTTTGGTCTGTTGCGCCTTAAGCACTTTTTTGCAGAATATGTTGGTGGTGTTGTACTCTTCCGCCTCGTCCTTGATGACCAGCCCAGTGGGCGACATCGGCTGCTGTGCCGCAGATTCCGTTTGCAGCTCTATTAGTTTCGGCGTTAGATTGCGGACAGCATTGCTGCGCGGCTCTGTAGCCAGGTTCATAGGCAAAACTTGTTGATGCTGCTGTTGCTGAAGCTGTTGGGCTGTCGAATAGCTACTGGGCGAGTCTATAATCTCCTGTTTGATCTGTAGTAACTGTTCCGTTTTGTGGTCATCGCTAATCGCCTCCTGACTGCTGCCAGCATCGGTGGCGGCATTTGGCTGATTGCAGCTTGATTCGGATGATGTGGAGCCCTTGCGTTTCTTTTTGCGGCGCTTCTTTAGCGGTCCCATGTCCTATTTGATATAAAATATTAATGATTTCTTATTATTTCATTGAAAAGTATAAAAACGTAATGGTTGTTATATCCTTTATCGCTAATGTGCAGATCTTATGTGTTTCTCAAAATTGTTTGACAATTTTCTGCATGAGAGAGAAAACTTACCGCAAGCAAGCGCTTCTCTTTGGGCTCCCTGGGCGTATATTTCTTGGCCGCCATTACTGGATTAATAACTGCATTATTGCTCCTAATGCGTGTGGCTAACTCAGTGACGCTGCCCAGTTTGGTGTTGAGTAGCTTTTCAGCCCAATTGCGCACCACATCCCAGCTGCCGTCGTCATCTGCGCCTGGCACGCTTCCCAGGGCTTTGGGTGTGCGCTTTAAATTTGCTGGGCCGGTTTCAATGGGCACACTGTCATCGATTGGCTCATCCTTGCACAATTGGGGCAACTGTGGCGGCGTCAATTTTGTGGTTTTCCGCATGGCCGCATAGCAGTAACGCGAATTGCCGCGCGTACCTAAACGTCGCGGACGGACGCCGGGAAACACCTGCTTCATGACCTTGCCAAAATCAGCTGTTGACAGCGGCTTGATGTTCAGGCGTTCGCAATAGACGCTGCGAAGTGTAAAGTGTCTTAATTAAATATTTATTACAACTTATGTGTATGATATAAAAAATAAGTTTGAAAGAAAATTTCAAACTAGTTTAAATCTTGTAGATTTTTTTCAAAACTAAAAAAACTTTAACGTCGTGAATAAGAATCAACAATCAAGCTACGATTTGTATGGGCACTTTGAAAATGTACCTTTTAACCAACTTACATGTAATCATTGTAAACGTCCTGTTTTGGTATAGAGACCTGAGCATCGTGCTCGAGGTGCGAGCGCACCCAATTAATGGTATGATTAATCTCTGAACGTGTACCCAACGGATTCTGTGGCTGCCTCAATGGATCAGTGTCAGAACTCTCACCCGGCAATCGTAAGTAAAGAAATAGTTTCTCAATGGGCTTCAAGCCTGCTACATTTTCCAGAATTTGCGCAATTTGCAGTTTGGCAGTGTCACTAAAAGGAATTAATTAGTATGAAGGAAGCTGTATATCTAATGAATACTCACTCCAAACTGGATTCGATGACCTGCTGGACGCGTCGCATTCGCTCCTCGTCGCTGGTCAGCGCATTCATCACGTTCTCCGCAATTGTGGAGTTGATGACGCCACTGGGTGGAGCAGGGGCTACAGCTACTGAGCCGCCTTCACTGGGATGGGGAGGTGGCGGATGTGGGTGCCTCGGCAACGCTGCTGCCGCTGTAGAGGTATTAACATTTATCGCTTGCATTATCTTTCCCAGATCCAATTGCTGGGCGCTCTTGAAAGCATTGACAAAGGCCAAACCAGCATTGCCAGAGGCTACTGCAAAGGGATTGGGAGTGAGCACGGATGTGGCTCCACTGGCTGCCGACCCAGGGGCATTCAAATTTGTAAAAGCTGGCGACACAAAGCCGCTTTGGCAGGGAGCAGGTACATTTGTGGATGTGGGCGACACCTGGGACTGGCCGAGTTGCTGGGCAGGCGATAAAATTGGCGCAATGGTCAGTGGCGATAATTTCGTCGTTTGCATATGAATGGGCGGTGCCTGGAAACGTCCCGATGTATACGAGGGAATGTCCGGAATCTGAACCGGCACCGGTAAGGGAACACCACAAGCGCCATACGGATTTGAGTGTGCAACTGTTGTTGTTGCATCGTATTTGGGATTGGAATTTGGGTTGGTTTGTTGCTGATGCTTCTGCAGCGTAGTTGCCGTTGTGCCCCCCACTGCTGCTGCTGATTTCGTCGTCCACTGCGCACCACTGAGTTGGCCATGCTTCTCGGACATGTTAGGTGGGTTTAGGCTGGCTTATAAAAGACGAGCGCCACCAGACAGCAGACAGCAGCAACCTCTCGCGGTTGTTGCTGCTCCTCGCACTTTCGCCAATAGCACGTCACTTGCTGCTGCTGCTACTTCTTGCTTGTTATTATTATTATTGTTGTTATTGCCGATGGTCGCAAGTTTGATTTGAATTGGTCGAAAAGTCTACGCACTAACTGTATGTGAGTATGCGTGTCGCGTGCTTTAGGAGATGAAGATTGCGAAGTCGATAACTGGCGCGACGAACATTTTGGCGACGACGGAAGACACGGATGTTAAAAACGCAAGATAATAAACCATTTTGAATATGTTTACTGCATGGATAAAGCGAGTGAAAGGCGTGCGTACGCCTTTGCCGCCAGATATAATATTATATTTGACTCCTGCAATTCCAATACGCTACCTATTTTATAATAAGATTATAAAATATATTGGAATAATCCATTTTTCGCGGAGATAAGACTCCCTTTCCTTCTGCGTCTCGAAAAATACACACGAAAGTGACCAAATTGGTGTGGACGTAAATTAACTAAAAAATACCGCATGGTCCCAATGTAAACACTGTGTTGATTTTCGACGGACGTCGTATTAAATTTGAGAGCTCTTCTGAAAAATATTATTTCAGTATTAAATGGTTCACCAAAATTTTTAAAATCGATTCTTATCCGAAACCATTGAACAATTGACTACTGAAATATAATCATGGTATATGTAAGTACTTGATTTTAGTATTTTTTAAGAGCACACATACATTGTATCTCCAATTAACAATATGCGATACATGCCCTTTTGATGTTATAAATTATAATTAGCAATTAAATTAATTTAACATAATTCGACTTACAATAAGTTTCTTAATATATGTTGATTCTCATTAATTTAACTGTCGGCAAATATTCAAGACTTTAAGCCACTCAATGATACTGCGACTGGTTGAGCTGTGAATTTAACGTTATTCAATGAATCTTTTTATTTTGTTGGATTAATCTAATTGTTATCGGCTTTTGATAAAGCACATGTTATCGATAACTTTTGAGTCATTGCAATCGCTACTCAGAAAAAATGGCGTTTTCTTATTAATACAGACGCTTTACCTTTACACAACACAGACAACAATTTTAACACTAAAATACTGTTCTAAACAGCAATTAAACAAAAAATGCGCGCTGAACTTCGACCAAATACTTGCCGTGTGTGCTTAGAGCCCAGCCAGCGCTTACAGCACATTGATGAGTCCCGCGAGGAGGATGAGGAGACTCCAAATGAAATGCTAATACTGCTGCTGGGCATTTCATTCAGTAAGGTAAGTAATTTATGTGTGGTATGTAATTGCTTATTAACCCAATAACCAAATACACCAGTTAAATGGCAAATACCAGATTCCGGATGGTATTTGCAAGCAATGCAAGGTGGAGCTGAACATGGCTTTTCAGTTTCGCGAGAAGGCTTTGCGCAAGCAGGCCGAAATCGAAGACTATTTTCGCGAAATGGGCCTGCTGGATGAAAGTGAAGATTATCTGGTGAAGGAAGAGTTGGGGTCACAACATAATGAAGAAGCTGACGATGACGACATGAATGAATTGGTGATGAACGAAGTTCCGAGTCCGGAAGGTGATGTGGTCGATTGTGGCCAGGAGGATGAATTCGTGGAAGTCGAAGGCACGAACGACCCAGAAGAGGTTATTACGGATGGCATCGAGTATTTGGAGGACAACTATACCATAGAGATGAATCCCGAGCATGATGAAGTTGTACTCGAAACTAAATACGATGGCACAGTTGCGTCTGGTGATATTAAACTGAGACGAGGTCCTACACGTATGGGCATGAGCACATCGAAATCCGCAACTGGAGGACTTGAAATGAAAGCCAGTCGAGGACGGACCCGTACAGGTCTTAACTCGCTGCGCACTTCGGATGGCACTGAAAAAGCTGGCTACGTCTGCGATGTCTGTGGCAATTTTTACGAGAAGCGTGGACGCATGATGGAACATCGTCGACGTCACGATACTGTCTGCCAATACCAGTGCGAGTAAGTCTGTTAGGCAGTAGTAAAGACCAAATTGTGTATTAATGCCTTCTGTCAATTGATGTAGACTCTGCGATGCAAAGTTCCAGGTGCGCGAACAGCTGCGCAAGCATATGTACTCACACACAGGTAGCAAGCCGTTTAAGTGCAGCTACTGCAGTCGCCAGTTCTTCTATGAGAGTGTGCTAAAATCGCACGAAAAGTAAGTTTTGATCGCAACTAAAAACTTGCCCAATACGTAGTTGTCTTAACAATATTTTCTTCATCCAACAGCGTGCATCGTGGTATCAAGCCCTATGTGTGCAAGGTATGCGACAAGGCATTCGCATACGCACATTCTCTGACTAAGCACCAGCTGATACACTCGGACATCAAGCTATATCGATGCGACTATTGCCAAAAGGATTTCCGCCTGCTACATCACATGCGACAGCACGAAGAGACAAAGTGTCATCAGAATGCAGTTATGCTAGCCGAAACACTAAAGTATGGCCGTGAGGAGCAGGACAACGATCTGCTTGCTGTTGATGAGTTAACGGACGTTAGGGTACGATTAACTTAGCAACATATGCTTACTTAGATGTCCATAAATATGTACAATTAGACGACTGCGTATTGAAGGTCCGCGAACTACTCTTCAGTAGATACTAAATCTAATCACATCAAATCATGATTTCACTATTCAACAAGTGTAATAATGTTAATTAATTATCTAATATTAAAAGAAAAATAATCTTTGGTATGCGATTTATTTATTTATTGATTATTGTAATACAGGACAAAATACATGTAATTAAATATTTGTGATCGACAGCAGACAATTTTTCAATCTGCAACGTCCGTAAATTTAAATTTCAGTGGTGTTCGGCACATTAATTTAGCAATATTCATTGAAGTCTTATTTTGTTGGATTAATCTAATTGTTATCGGTTTTTGATAAAGCACATGTTATCGATAACTTTTGAGTCATTGCAATCGCTACTCAGAAAAAATGGCGATTTCTTATTAATA
Source organism: Drosophila nr. medialis 2 BK-2023a (assembly GCA_035044325.1). Taxonomy (NCBI): domain Eukaryota; kingdom Metazoa; phylum Arthropoda; class Insecta; order Diptera; family Drosophilidae; genus Drosophila; species Drosophila nr. medialis 2 BK-2023a. The sequence continues at coordinate 6,601,526 of JAWNMH010000397.1, read as the reverse complement.
CAGACGCTTTACCTTTACACAACACAGACAGCAATTTTAACACTAAAAAACTGTTCTAAACAGCAATTAAACCAAAAATGCGCGCTGAACTTCAACCAAATACTTGCCGTGTGTGCTTAGAGCCCAGCCAGCGCCTACAACACATTGATGAGTCCCGCGAGGATGATGAGGAGACTCCAAATGAAATGCTAATACTGCTGCTGGGCATTTCATTCAGTAAGGTAAGTAATTTATGTGTGATATGTAATTGCTTATTAACCCAATAACCAAATACACCAGTTAAATGGCAAATACCAGATTCCGGATGGTATTTGCAAGCAATGCAAGGTGGAGCTGAACATGGCTTTTCAGTTTCGCGAGAAGGCTTTGCGCAAGCAGGCCGAAATCGAAGACTATTTTCGCGAAATGGGCCTGCTGGATGAAAGTGAAGATTATCTGGTGAAGGAAGAGTTGGGGTCACAACATAATGAAGAAGCTGACGATGACGACATGAATGAATTGGTGATGAACGAAGTTCCGAGTCCGGAAGGTGATGTGGTCGATTGTGGCCAGGAGGATGAATTCGTGGAAGTCGAAGGCACGAACGACCCAGAAGAGGTTATTACGGATGGCATCGAGTATTTGGAGGACAACTATACCATAGAGATGAATCCCGAGCATGATGAAGTTTTACTCGAAACTAAATACGATGACACAGTAGCGTCTGGTGATATTAAACTGAGACGAAGTCCTACACGTATGGGCATGAGCACATCGAAGTCCGCAACTGGACTTGAAATGAAAGCCAGTCGAGGACGGACCCGTATAGTTCTCAACTCGCTGAGCACTTCGGATGGCACTGAAAAAGATGGCTACGTCTGCGATGTCTGTGGTAATTTTTACGAGAAGCGTGGACGCATGATGGAACATCGTCGACGTCACGATACTGTCTGCCAATACCAGTGCGAGTAAGTCTGTTTGGCAGTAGTAAAGACCAAATTGTGTATTAATGCGTTCTATCAATTCCTTGATGAAGACTCTGCGATGCCAAGTTCCAGGTGCGCGAACAGCTGCGCAAGCATATGTACTCCCACACAGGTAGCAAGCCGTTTAAGTGCAACTACTGCAGTCGCCAGTTCTTCTATGAGAGTGTGCTAAAAGCGCACGAAAAGTAAGTTTTGATCGCAACTGAAAACTTGCCCAATACGTAGTTGTCTTAACAATATTTTCTTCATCCAACAGCGTGCATCGTGGTATCAAGCCCTATTTGTGCAAGGTATGCAACAAGGCATTCGCATACGCACATTCTCTGACTAAGCACCAGCTCATACACTCGGACATCAAGCTATATCGATGCGACTATTGCCAAAAGGATTTCCGCCTGCTACATCACATGCGACAGCACGAAGAGACAAAGTGTCATCAGAATGCAGTTATGCTAGCCGAAACACTAAAGTATGGCCGTGAGGAGGAGGACAACGATCTGCTTGCTGTTGATGAGTTAACGGACGTTAGGGTATGATTAACTTAGCAACATATGCTTACTTATATGTCCATAAATATGTACAATTAGACGACTGCGTATTGAAGGTCCGCGAACTACTCTTCAGTAGATACTAAATCTAATCACATCAAATCATGATTTCACTATTCAACAAGTGTAATAATGTTAATTAATTATCTAATAATAAAAGAAAGACATAACCTTTGGTATGCGATTTATTTATTTATTGATTATGGTAATACAGGACAAAATACATGTAATTAAATATTTGTGATTGACAGCAGACAATTTTTCAATCTGCAACGTCCGTAAATTTAAATTTCAGTGGTATGTTCGGCACATTAATCAGTACACTCTTAAAGGCATTGTCTGTGGAATAATTGAACTCAACATTAAAGTTTCGAATTAGTCGTGCGATTCCTAATTCCAATTCCATTTCAACAATTCGTTTGCCAATGCACATGCGAGGTCCGAATCCAAAGGGCAAGTAGATGAATGGACTGCTCGCTTTAAGAGATTGCGGGCATTTTCCACTCGTAGCTTCCTCTTTGCTTTGGCGAAGCCAGCGCTCGGGCAAGTACTCGTTGCCTCGGGGATAGTGCTGTTCATCGGTCAGCAGGCCATGGGATAACATCATAACCTGTGTTTCTTTGGGAATTTGGTAACCATTTAGTACGAGCTCCGACTTGGTGACACGACCATTACCGAGAGCCAAGGGATACACACGTAGTGACTCCTTGATACAAGCGCGCAAGTAAGGTACATTCTTCATAGAGGCTTCTGTGAACTCGGAGTCCTTGTTTGGTAAAATGCGACGCACTTCCTCTCGCAGCTTTGCTTGCTTTTCGGGATTTTTGGCCAGACAGAGGAGTGCACCAGTAAAAGTAGTGGTAGTCGTATCCACACCGGCCATCAGCATATCCATTGCCATGACGATGGCTATCTGTTTGTCGGTTTCCAAGAGTTTCTCCAGCACGCTCTTCTCATGCTCTGGTTTGTTGGATGGCTTATCCTTCAAACGATTTAGAGCCTCGTCCACATAACCAGTTGTCACTTCCTCTATGGCGTCCAGGGTTTTGATCATCTTATTGTACTTGGGAGTGGCTACGTAACGCCAAATTGATGGCTTTAATTCAAGAGATCCCGACAGTTCAAAAAAATCAGTAATAGAGTCAAAGAGTTTTCTGGCTTGCGGATTATCGCGATTTGTAGTCATTATTCCCAGACGTTTGTCCAAAGCCACAACCGAAACTGACTCCAGGGTCCAGCGGTTGATTTCATCCTGAAAAGTGTCGGGAACTTCAAAGGTGCTGCTATCACGTATATCACGTATGCTAATTTCAGTTAAAGTAAATGGTTAGAAACTAAAGCGGAAAATTAAATAAAACATTTAGCTAACCGCTGCATGAACTCCTTGTTAACTCCTGACATTTTTTGATAATATAGGCGAACTGTTTTCGGCTGCATCATTACGGGATTAACAGTAAATCGGAATTTTGACCATTGCTCCGCTTGTCTGGAAAAGTCATCAATGTTTCTCTTGCATTCCGATATAAAGCTTCAATGTTTTCTTACGTAGATAAAAGGCCCGCAGTGCCCTTGTAAAAGTCTTTGCGAAGCACTGTTCGATGGTGGTGTAGGACACGATTTCCTGGCCTCTCCGGCCAAGGGCCTTCAGTACGCAGCACTTGCTCGAAATGATGAGGATCATTGGAAACAAGATAACCTTTCCCGGCAAGACCAGGCAAGACGAAGAGAGGGCCATACTGGTTCCGCAAGTCCAACATAATATCAGCGGGTCCAAATTTACTGTACTTGCCACCGGGCATTAAATTACAGACAAATTTCAGCAATGAAACCTTTGGTATATCATGGAATGGGCGCGCCGAATCCCAATCCGCAGGTTTTGCATTGGCTGAATCATGAGCTAATGTAGCAACACTTGTCTGCTGACGCTGAACATTTTAATAACATTGATAAGAAAAATATTTATGTATCATAACCAGTTACACAAACCTGCTGTAGCGGTAGACTAGTGCGTATTATTTGTTGAAGCTTTAAACGTTGCCCAAACATTTTGGCTTCGAAGTTAATTGTGAACTGAGCACCACTTTCGTGTAAATCGCACTTTGTATTGCTGAAAAGCTTTTTAGGTGATATTGAATTTGGTTTTGAGAGACATTCAAACTTGTCTAGTAAATAATTATGTCAATCGAAAGTTGAGCAAGTGAATAAAAGCTTTGAGAGATAACTATATGTATAGCTGTAAGCTTTTTATTATTATTTTTATAATCTAAACTCTTAATTGTATTATGCACTGTAATCAAAGGAATATATACAAGGGCAGCGTTTCAGAAATATGTGAACCGCGCTTTCTATCCATATTTAGTTTCCTGTATATACTTAATAACCATTTTTAAGCATTTTTTTTTTTGGTTGTTGGCGATGTTCTCTAAAGATCGGCATCGACGCCGCCAAGCCCAACGCCCATAAAAATCGTAAATGAGTATATCTTCCGCCGTTTTTAAGCTAGAGCCATCATTTGGAATGCAACCGCCCTTAAGTAGTAAGACCACGTCCACCACGAGTGTAAATTGATAAAGTCGCAGATGTCCTACAATTTTAAAAAATAGTCTCGCGGATCTTGAAATTAGCTTGCTGGTAACCTCCAAAGATCGGCATATACATTTTTAGACCACACCCACCTCGCCGCCCTTAGCATCTTCGAAACCCAATCTAAGACGAAGCCAAGAATCACCTAAAAATTACCAAAATATAAGTTGGTGTTTTTAAATTAGGAGCACACTCTCACACTTTCTTCGACACCGTCAAACAGCTGTTCACAAAATCCAAACAGGTTAACAGTGAGTTCACAGTGTGGATGTCAGGTTTGCGGTCTCTAAGCCGACCATAAACATTCCGCTGTAAACAACGTCGCGACCTGTTTTATACCGTTTTTTTACATGGAGTTTTGCATTATCGATAACATTTTCACTTACAATGATAAAATTCGCAAAAGTACATGCACAGTATGTCACTTCGATATAGCTGGCAGGCACTCGGAGAATCTGATGCGTCATCTGAAACGCAAGCATCCGTCCACATACGCCTAGGCGTTGCACCAAAAGCAGCTGCAACGATCGGCGGCCCAAAATGCTGGACCCCTGTCATCGAAGTTTAAATTAGTAGCGGAGTCACAGCAGTTGTTAATGAAATCTAAATTCAACGAACCTGAAATTGAACTCGAGAATGGTAACCATAGCCATTATGAGAGCACCAACATTGTCAAGATGGAACAGCCCGATGAGTTGGAGCAATCGCCTTGCCAACTGCATGATTTCGGCGAAATATTCTCCCACAGAGACGTTGGCAACAACAATATCAGCCAATTTATTATTACCAGTTTTCCAGAGACAGCGACAGAGGCGCCAACATCACTGAATGTCATTGCCAGCCGAAGCAGTTACCCAGCCACGACTGCACCTATTGATAATCCCATGCAAATGTCCAGTGATGACGCTAGCTTTCTGCAGCTTTTAGGTCATAAGTTTGGCAAACACAGCTGGAACACAAAATATACTGTCCAATACCGTATTAATATATTGTACAAGGCGGAAATGGGTTGTTACGGTAGTGCTGATGCCTCCATTTTACCCGACGTGTAGCTTATGGGCGAAAACTATGTGATCTGTACAAATGCATATTTATTTCATTATTATTAGAACAAAAATAAAAATTCTGTATTAAGTTCAAACGAATTTAAATAACAGGTTCGATTTTTTCTTTATTATTAACGTGTGGAAAACACTGGCCAAATTAGTCGAATTTCTTGGCAACGCCAGCGAGAAGTTTAATATGAATCTCTCACAGTGCTGGCGTGACCAGTTGAAAATTGCTGCTCTTTGCAGTTGGCATTAATTTTAAAGATTACATACAAAGCTTTGGATTTGCAAATGCAATGGCTATCAAATATACTTTGTACAAGTAACAATTAAGAAGCAATGCTATGGTAAAATACAATTATCAGTAGGTAAAACTTAATTGTATCTCTGCTTTCAGCAAGACTTTCAATGTTTTTGTATAATTGTAAATGCATGTGGACACACAATGCTTCGTATATACATATATACATACATATACACTCTAAAGGATCCAATGGCCAGAAAAAGCCTTGCGCGTTTTACACTTAATCTAAGTCCATTTTAAAAACTAAACAATTTCTGAATGCTAGTCAACAGATAGATCCAGCAAATCCTGCTCACAGTTTGTTGGCAGTGAGTGTATGATCAGCACGCTCCTGCTCGGACAACCAGGCCATCTACAAAATACAATAAAACATTACGAATAGTATTACTTATGGGATAATCATCTGTTGGCACTCACCTTTTGTTTGTGCTGCTGGGCAGCGTCGGTGCATCTGTCGAGCACCATTTTCTCGGTAAGTGTACCGTCCTCGGAGGTGTATACAGCAGCTTGCCAGGACACGCCCAACTTGGATATCTCACGGCCCGACATGCCTTCGCAGAGTGCAGCCATCTTAACGCACGATTGGCCATAGTCAAAGTTTTCCAGTTTAAAACGCCTGCAGAACAACAGTTTCATTAAAAACCATGCCTACTTATCAGATAGTAATTGAGACTCACTTGGCGCCTGCTGCCGCTGGCTGCAGCACATATTTGTCAAAGTAGAGGCGCAGCAGACGTTCGCGCTCCTCCAGACCGGGCAGCGTAAACTCGACCTTCTCGTCGAGACGATCGTTGATTGCATAATCGAACTGGTCCGGCGTATTCGAGGCCAGCACAAGCATGATTTTCGGATTCTGCTCGGATGTTCTATGTAAGAATGCATTCAGTGCCGAAGGCAAATCCTCAGAAATCTTCTCCGACGAACGCTTACACAGAAAAGCATCCGCCTTGTCCACAAACAGCAAGAGACCTCGCCTTGAGGTCTGCGACCAATCGAACACCTTGTGTATGGCCGTCACACCCTCCTTGCCCATTGGCGCCACATCACCGCCCATCATGATGGCAAAGTCCATGCCAGAATGCTCTGCTAGCTTCTTGGCAAACATTGTTTTGCCCGTGCCAGGCGGTCCGTGCATCAGCACGTTGCGATAGAGGCCGTGATTGATGCGCGTATTTTTCGTGGCGATCGCAATGTCACGCAAACGTTCCTCCAGTTTGGGATTGAGGACAACGCCCTGCAGGGCATCGCAGTCGCTTTATAAAGTTCACTGGATGCTTGGGTGCGTCGAGAAACGCAAAACGTGAAGTTTCGCCCACAAGCGTTGGTTTGTCAATGCGCTCCTCAATGTACCGCGAGATGACGCCAGTGCCGCCCTTCGCTGTGGACGCGCCTAAAGCGAGCAGCGACAGACCACTGGCTGCAGTCAACACCTTATCCCAGTCGGTTACCATGGCCGCGGCGCCGGCACCAACCACTGCGCCAGCAGTCCTATAATTTTGGCATTGTGATAAGCCTTTGATAAATTCGTAAATTCGCATGACAACTTACCGTATGCCCTCCAGCACTGTGGTGCGATCCTCCTGTGCTTTCACTCGAATCTTTTCGAGATTGATGTCGCGATTCTCGCGATCAACGCGTGCCTTAGCGCGCAGCTCGTGCTCCAGCAGCTTGAGCCGGGTCTTCTCCTTCATTTCAATCTCATGCTCAATGGTCTGACGCCGCATGGCCTCCTGGCGTTGTACGCTCTCCTCCTGCTTGCGTAGATTTTCCTCCTGGACGCGCTGCTGCTGCAAAAGCTGATCCTCATAACGTTTGCGAGACAATTGATCCTGGTATTGGGCACGCTGTTGCTGCTGCTTGGTCTCCTCAATGAGCGTTTTGCGCCTCTCCTCATGATCAATGCGCTTCTGTATCACCTTGGCCTGTTCGATGTGCGCCTCGGATTCTTTAACCTTGGTGCTATATACCTGTTGTCGTGTGCTCTCCTGCATCTTGGACAACTCCAGTGCTTCTCGGGCATGTTCTGCAACAGGTCGCTCACACATTAATAAACACACCACACATGCACATACACTCAATGACATCGGTTATGCAGTCTGCGCAAGTGATGATGAAATTGATGTATGCACATGTACATTCTCATTAAACATACACTTACTTGAACGCTCTAGAGTTTTGGCACGTATATCACGAATGCTAATTTCAGTTAAAGTAAATGGTTAGAAACTATAGCGGAAAATTAAATAAAACATTTAGCTAACCGCTGCATGAACTTCTTGATAACTCCTGACATTTTTTGATAATATAGGATTAACAGTAAATCGGAATTTTGACCATTGCTCCGCTTGTCTGGAAAAGTCATCAATGTTTCTCTTGCATTCAGATATAAAGCTTCAATGTTTTCTTACGTAGATAAACCGCCCTTAAGTAGTAAGACCACGTCCACCACGAGTGTAAATTGATAAAGTCGCAGATCTCCTTCAATTTTAAAAAATAGAGTCGCGGACCTTGAAATTAGCTTTCTGGTAACCTCCAAAGATACCCACCTCGCCGCCATTAGCATTTTTTAAACGCAATCTAAGATGAAGCCAAGAATCACCTAAAAATTACCAAAATATAAGTTGGTGTTTTTAAATTAGGAGCACACTCTCACACTTTCTTCGACACTGTCAAACAGCTGTTCACAAAATCCAAACAGGTTAACAGTGAGTTCACAGTGTGGATGTCAGGTTTGCGGTCTCTAAGCCGACCATAAACATTCCGCTGTAAGCAACGTCGCGACCTGTTTTATACCGTTTTTTTTATATGGAGTTTTGCATTATCGATAACATTATTCGATCTTAAACAGGGCAAATTGATGTAAAAACAAGTTCAGTGGTCTTGAAAATGCCACTAAAGCGTACTAAAAATCCAGTTGACAATTATTTCACTTACAATGATAAAATTCGCAAAAGTACATGCACAGTATGTCACTTCGATATGGCTGGCAGGCACTCGGAGAATCTGATGCGTCATCTGAAGCGCAAGCATCCGTCCACATACGCCAAGGCGTTGCGCCAAAAGCAGCTGCAACGATCGGCGGCCCAAAATGCTGGACCCCTGTCATCGAAGTTTAAATTCGTAGCGGAGTCACAGCAGTTGTTAATGAAATCTAAATTCAACGAACCTGAAATTGAACTCGAGAATGGTAACCATAGCCATTATGAGAGCACCAACATTGTCAAGATGGAACAGCCCGATGAGTTGGAGCAATCGCCTTGCCAACTGCATGATTTCAGCGAAATATTCTCCCACAGAGACGTTGGCAACAACAACATCAGCCAATTTATTATTACCAGTTTTCCAGAGACAGCGACAGAGGCGCCAACATCACTGAATGTCATTGCCAGCCGAAGCAGTTACCCAGCCACGACTGCACCTATTGATAATCCCATGCAAATGTCCAGTGATGACGCTAGCTTTCTGCAGCTTTTAGGTCATAAGTTTGGCAAACACAGCTGGAACACAAAATATACTGTCCAATACCATATTAATATATTGTACAAGGCGGAAATGGGTTGTTACGGTAGTGCTGATGCCTCCATTTTACCCGACGTGTAGCTTATGGGCGAAAACTATGTGATCTGTACAAATGCATATTTATTTCATTATTATTAGAACAAAAATAAAAATTCTGTATTAAGTTCAAACGAATTTAAATAACAGGTTCGATTTTTTCTTTATTATTAACGTGTGGAAAACACTGGCCAAATTAGTCGAATTTCTTGGCAACGCCAGCGAGAAGTTTAATATAAATCTCTCACAGTGCTGGCGTGACCAGTTGAAAATTGCTGCTCTTTGCAGTTGGCATTAATTTTAAAGATTACATACAAAGCTTTGGATTTGCAAATGCAATGGCTATCAAATATACTTTGTACAAGTAACAATTAAGAAGCAATGCTATGGTAAAATACAATTATCAGTAGGTAAAACTTAATTGTATCTCTGCTTTCAGCAAGACTTTCAATGTTTTTGTATAATTGTAAATGCATGTGGACACACAATGCTTCGTATATACATATATACATACATATACACTCTAAAGGATCCAATGGCCAGAAAAAGCCTTGCGCGTTTTACACTTAATCTAAGTCCATTTTAAAAACTAAACAATTTCTGAATGCTAGTCAACAGATAGATACAGCAAATCCGGCTCACAGTTTGTTGGCAGTGAGTGTATGATCAGCACGCTCCTGCTCGGACAACCAGGCCATCTACAAAATACAATAAAACATTACGAATAGTATTACTTATGGGATAATCATCTGTTGGCACTCACCTTTTGTTTGTGCTGTTGGGCAGCGTCGGTGCATCTGTCGAGCACCATTTTCTCGGTAAGCGTACCGTCCTCGGAGGTGTATACAGCAGCTTGCCAGGACACGCCCAACTTGGATATCTCACGGCCCGACATGCCTTCGCAGAGTGCAGCCATCTTAACGCACGATTGGCCATAGTCAAAGTTTTCCAGTTTAAAACGCCTGCAGAACAACAGTTTGATTAACAACCATGCCTACTTATCAGATAGTAATTGAGACTCACTTGGCGCCTGCTGCCGCTGGCTGCAGCACATATTTGTCAAAGTAGAGGCGCAGCAGACGTTCGCGCTCCTCCAGACCGGGCAGCGTAAACTCGACCTTCTCGTCGAGACGATCGTTGATTGCATAATCGAACTGGTCCGGCGTATTCGAGGCCAGCACAAGCATGATTTTCGGATTCTGCTCGGATGTTCTATGTAAGAATGCATTCAGTGCCGAAGGCAAATCCTCAGAAATCTTCTCCGACGAACGCTTACACAGAAAAGCATCCGCCTTGTCCACAAACAGCAAGAGACCTCGCCTTGAGGTCTGCGACCAATCGAACACCTTGTGTATGGCCGTCACACCCTCCTTGCCCATTGGCGCCACATCACCGCCCATCATGATGGCAAAGTCCATGCCAGAATGCTCTGCTAGCTTCTTGGCAAACATTGTTTTGCCCGTGCCAGGCGGTCCGTGCATCAGCACGTTGCGATAGAGGCCGTGATTGATGCGCGTATTTTTCGTGGCGATCGCAATGTCACGCAAACGTTCCTCCAGTTTGGGATTGAGGACAACGCCCTGCAGGGCATCCGCTGGCTTCGCGCGCAGTCGCTTTATAAAGTTCACTGGATGCTTGGGTGCGTCGAGAAACGCAAAACGTGAAGTTTCGCCCACAAGCGTTGGTTTGTCAATGCGCTCCTCAATGTACCGCGAGATGACGCCAGTGCCGCCCTTCGCTGTGGACGCGCCTAAAGCGAGCAGCGACAGACCACTGGCTGCAGTCAACACCTTATCCCAGTCGGTTACCATGGCCGCGGCGCCGGCACCAACCACTGCGCCAGCAGTCCTATAATTTTGGCATTGTGATAAGCCTTTGATAAATTCGTAAATTCGCATGACAACTTACCGTATGCCCTCCAGCACTGTGGTGCGATCCTCCTGTGCTTTCACTCGAATCTTTTCGAGATTGATGTCGCGATTCTCGCGATCAACGCGTGCCTTAGCGCGCAGCTCGTGCTCCAGCAGCTTGAGCCGGGTCTTCTCCTTCATTTCAATCTCATGCTCAATGGTCTGACGCCGCATGGCCTCCTGGCGTTGTACGCTCTCCTCCTGCTTGCGTAGATTTTCCTCCTGGACGCGCTGCTGCTGCAAAAGCTGATCCTCATAACGTTTGCGAGACAATTGATCCTGGTATTGGGCACGCTGTTGCTGCTGCTTGGTCTCCTCAATGAGCGTTTTGCGCCTCTCCTCATGATCAATGCGCTTCTGTATCACCTTGGCCTGTTCGATGTGCGCCTCGGATTCTTTAACCTTGGTGCTATATACCTGTTGTCGTGTGCTCTCCTGCATCTTGGACAACTCCAGTGCTTCTCGGGCATGTTCTGCAACAGGTCGCTCATACATTAATAAACACACCACACATGCACATACACTCAATGACATCGGTTATGCAGTCTGCGCAAGTGATGATGAAATTGATGTATGCACATGTACATTCTCATTAAACATACACTTACTTGAACGCTCTAGAGTTTTGGCACGTATATCACGAATGCTAATTTCAGTTTAAGTAAATGGTTAGAAACTATAGCGGAAAATTAAATAAAACATTTAGCTAACCGCTGCATGAACTTCTTGATAACTCCTGACATTTTTTGATAATATAGGATTAACAGTAAATCGGAATTTTGACCATTGCTCCGCTTGTCTGGAAAAGTCATCAATGTTTCTCTTGCATTCAGATATAAAGCTTCAATGTTTTCTTACGTAGATAAACCGCCCTTAAGTAGTAAGACCACGTCCACCACGAGTGTAAATTGATAAAGTCGCAGATCTCCTTCAATTTTAAAAAATAGAGTCGCGGACCTTGAAATTAGCTTTCTGGTAACCTCCAAAGATACCCACCTCGCCGCCATTAGCATTTTTTAAACGCAATCTAAGATGAAGCCAAGAATCACCTAAAAATTACCAAAATATAAGTTGGTGTTTTTAAATTAGGAGCACACTCTCACACTTTCTTCGACACTGTCAAACAGCTGTTCACAAAATCCAAACAGGTTAACAGTGAGTTCACAGTGTGGATGTCAGGCTTGCGGTCTCTAAGCCGACCATAAACATTCCGCTGTAAGCAACGTCGCGACCTGTTTTATACCGTTTTTTTTATATGGAGTTTTGCATTATCGATAACATTATTCGATCTTAAACAGGGCAAATTGATGTAAAAACAAGTTCAGTGGTCTTGAAAATGCCACTAAAGCGTACTAAAAATCCAGTTGACAATTATTTCACTTACAATGATAAAATTCGCAAAAGTACATGCACAGTATGTCACTTCGATATGGCTGGCAGGCACTCGGAGAATCTGATGCGTCATCTGAAGCGCAAGCATCCGTCCACATACGCCTAGGCGTTGCACCAAAAGCAGCTGCAACGATCGGCGGCCCAAAATGCTGGACCCCTGTCATCGAAGTTTAAATTCGTAGCGGAGTCACAGCAGTTGTTAATGAAATCTAAATTCAACGAACCTGAAATTGAACTCGAGAATGGTAACCATAGCCATTATGAGAGCACCAACATTGTCAAGATGGAACAGCCCGATGAGTTGGAGCAATCGCCTTGCCAACTGCATGATTTCAGCGAATTATTCTCCCACAGAGACGTTGGCAACAACAACATCAGCCAATTTATTATTACCAGTTTTCCAGAGACAGCGACAGAGGCGCCAACATCACTGAATGTCATTGCCAGCCGAAGCAGTTACCCAGCCACGACTGCACCTATTGATAATCCCATGCAAATGTCCAGTGATGACGCTAGCTTTCTGCAGCTTTTAGGTCATAAGTTTGGCAAACACAGCTGGAACACAAAATATACTGTCCAATACCATATTAATATATTGTACAAGGCGGAAATGGGTTGTTACGGTAGTGCTGATGCCTCCATTTTACCCGACGTGTAGCTTATGGGCGAAAACTATGTGATCTGTACAAATGCATATTTATTTCATTATTATTAGAACAAAAATAAAAATTCTGTATTAAGTTCAAACAAATTTAAATAACAGGTTCGATTTTTTCTTTATTATTTACGTGTGGAAAACACTGGCCAAATTAGTCGAATTTCTTGGCAACGCCAGCGAGAAGTTTAATATGAATCTCTCACAGTGCTGGCGTGACCAGTTGAAAATTGCTGCTCTTTGCAGTTGGCATTAATTTTAAAGATTACATACAAAGCTTTGGATTTGCAAATGCAATGGCTATCAAATATACTTTGTACAAGTAACAATTAAGAAGCAATGCTATGGTAAAATACAATTATCAGTAGGTAAAACTTAATTGTATCTCTGCTTTCAGCAAGACTTTCAATGTTTTTGTATAATTGTAAATGCATGTGGACACACAATGCTTCGTATATACATATATACATACATATACACTCTAAAGGATCCAATGGCCAGAAAAAGCCTTGCGCGTTTTACACTTAATCTAAGTCCATTTTAAAAACTAAACAATTTCTGAATGCTAGTCAACAGATAGATACAGCAAATCCGGCTCACAGTTTGTTGGCAGTGAGTGTATGATCAGCACGCTCCTGCTCGGACAACCAGGCCATCTACAAAATACAATAAAACATTACGAATAGTATTACTTATGGGATAATCATCTGTTGGCACTCACCTTTTGTTTGTGCTGTTGGGCAGCGTCGGTGCATCTGTCGAGCACCATTTTCTCGGTAAGCGTACCGTCCTCGGAGGTGTATACAGCAGCTTGCCAGGACACGCCCAACTTGGATATCTCACGGCCCGACATGCCTTCGCAGAGTGCAGCCATCTTAACGCACGATTGGCCATAGTCAAAGTTTTCCAGTTTAAAACGCCTGCAGAACAACAGTTTGATTAACAACCATGCCTACTTATCAGATAGTAATTGAGACTCACTTGGCGCCTGCTGCCGCTGGCTGCAGCACATATTTGTCAAAGTAGAGGCGCAGCAGACGTTCGCGCTCCTCCAGACCGGGCAGCGTAAACTCGACCTTCTCGTCGAGACGATCGTTGATTGCATAATCGAACTGGTCCGGCGTATTCGAGGCCAGCACAAGCATGATTTTCGGATTCTGCTTGGATGTTCTGTGTAAGAATGCATTCAGTGCCGAACGCAAGTACTCAGAAATCTTCTCCGACGAACGCTTACACAGAAAAGCATCCGCCTTGTCCACAAACAGCAAGAGACCTCGCCTTGAGGTCTGCGACCAATCGAACACCTTGTGTATGGCCGTCACACCCTCCTTGCCCATTGGCGCCACATCACCGCCCGTCATGATGGCAAAGTCCATGCCAGAATGCTCTGCTAGCTTCTTGGCAAACATTGTTTTGCCCGTGCCAGGCGGTCCGTGCATCAGCACGTTGCGATAGAGGCCGTGATTGATGCGCGTATTTTTCGTGGCGATCGCAATGTCACGCAAACGTTCTTCCAGTTTGGGATTGAGGACAACGTCCTGCAGGGCATCCGCTGGCTTCGCGCGCAGTCGCTTTATAAAGTTCACTGGATGCTTGGGTGCGTCGAGAAACGCAAAACGTGAAGTTTCGCCCACAAGCGTTGGTTTGTCAATGCGCTCCTCAATGTACCGCGAGATGACGCCAGTGCCGCCCTTCGCTGTGGACGCGCCTAAAGCGAGCAGCGACAGACCACTGGCTGCAGTCAACACCTTATCCCAGTCGGTTACCATGGCCGCGGCGCCGGCACCAACCACTGCGCCAGCAGTCCTATAATTTTGGCATTGTGACAAGCCTTTGATAAATTCGTAAATTCGCATGACAACTTACCGTATGCCCTCCAGCACTGTGGTGCGATCCTCCTGTGCTTTCACTCGAATCTTTTCGAGATTGATGTCGCGATTCTCGCGATCAACGCGTGCCTTAGCGCGCAGCTCGTGCTCCAGCAGCTTGAGCCGGGTCTTCTCCTTCATTTCAATCTCATGCTCAATGGTCTGACGCCGCATGGCCTCCTGGCGTTGTACGCTCTCCTCCTGCTTGCGTAGATTTTCCTCCTGGACGCGCTGCTGCTGCAAAAGCTGATCCTCATAACGTTTGCGAGACAATTGATCCTGGTATTGGGCACGCTGTTGCTGCTGCTTGGTCTCCTCAATGAGCGTTTTGCGCCTCTCCTCATGATCAATGCGCTTCTGTATCACCTTGGCCTGTTCGATGTGCGCCTCGGATTCTTTAACCTTGGTGCTATATACCTGTTGTCGTGTGCTCTCCTGCATCTTGGACAACTCCAGTGCTTCTCGGGCATGTTCTGCAACAGGTCGCTCATACATTAATAAACACACCACACATGCACATACACTCAATGACATCGGTTATGCAGTCTGCGCAAGTGATGATGAAATTGATGTATGCACATGTACATTCTCATTAAACACACACTTACTTGAACGCTCTAGGGTTTTGGCACGTATATCACGAATGCTAATTTCAGTTAAAGTAAATGGTTAGAAACTATAGCGGAAAATTAAATAAAACATTTATCTAACCGCTGCATGAACTTCTTGATAACTCCTGACATTTTTTGATAATATAGATATTAACAGTAAATCGGAATTTTGACCATCGCTCCGCTTGTCTGGAAAAGTCATCAATGTTTCTCTTGCATTCATATATAAAGCTTCAATGTTTTCTTACGTAGATAAACCGCCCTTAAGTAGTAAGACCACGTCCACCACGAGTGTAAATTGATAAAGTCGCAGATCTCCTTCAATTTTAAAAAATAGAGTCGCGGATCTTGAAATTAGCTTTCTGGTAACCTCCAAAGATACCCACCTCGCCGCCATTAGCATTTTTGAAACGCAATCTAAGATGAAGCCAAGAATCACCTAAAAATTACCAAAATATAAGTTGGTGTTTTTAAATTAGGAGCACACTCTCACACTTTCTTCGACACTGTCAAACAGCTGTTCACAAAATCCAAACAGGTTAACAGTGAGTTCACAGTGTGGATGTCAGGTTTGCGGTCTCTAAGCCGACCATAAACATTCCGCTGTAAACAACGTCGCGACCTGTTTTATACCGTTTTTTTATATGGAGTTTTGCATTATCGATAACATTATTCGATCTTAAACAGGGCAAATTGATGTAAAAACAAGTTCAGTGGTCTTGAAAATGCCACTAAAGCGTACTAAAAATCCAGTTGACAATTATTTCACTTACAATGATAAAATTCGCAAAAGTACATGCACAGTATGTCACTTCGATATGGCTGGCAGGCACTCGGAGAATCTGATGCGTCATCTGAAGCGCAAGCATCCGTCCACATACGCCAAGGCGTTGCGCCAAAAGCAGCTGCAACGATCGGCGGCCCAAAATGCTGGCCCCCTGTCATCGAAGTTTAAATTCGTAGCGGAGTCACAGCAGTTAATGAGATCGGAATTCAACGAACCTGAAATTGAACTCGAGAATGATAACCATAGCCAGTATGAGAGCACCAACATTGTCAAGATGGAACAGCCCGATGAGTTGGAGCAATCGCCTTGCCAACTGCATGATTTCGTCGAAATATTCTCCCACAGAGACGTTGGCAACAACAACATCAGCCAATTTATTATTACCAGTTTTCCAGAGACAGCGACAGAGGCGCCAACATCACTAAATGCCATTGCCAGCCGGAGCAGTTACCCAGCTACGACTGCACCTATTGCTAATCCCATGCAAATGTCCAGTGATGACGCTAGCTTTCTGCAGCTTTTAGGTCATAAGTTTGGCAAATACAGCCGGAACACAAAATATACTGTCCAATACCATATTAATCGCATATTGTACAAGGCGGATATGGGTTGTTACGGTAGTGCTGATGCCTCCATTTTACCCGACGTGTAGCTTATGGGCGAAAACTATGTGATCTGTACAAATGCATATTTATTTCATTATTATTAGAACAAAAATAAAAATTCTGTATTAAGTTCAAACAAATTTAAATAACAGGTTCGATTTTTTCTTTATTATTTACGTGTGGAAAACACTGGCCAAATTAGTCGAATTTCTTGGCAACGCCAGCGAGAAGTTTAATATAAATCTCTCACAGTGCTGGCGTGACCAGTTGAAAATTGCTGCTCTTTGCAGTTGGCATTAATTTTAAAGATTACATACAAAGCTTTGGATTTGCAAATGCAATGGCTATCAAATATACTTTGTACAAGTAACAATTAAGAAGCAATGCTATGGTAAAATACAATTATCAGTAGGTAAAACTTAATTGTATCTCTGCTTTCAGCAAGACTTTCAATGTTTTTGTATAATTGTAAATGCATGTGGACACACAATGCTTCGTATATACATATATACATGCATATACACTCTAAAGGATCCAATGGCCAGAAAAAGCCTTGCGCGTTTTACACTTAATCTAAGTCCATTTTAAAAACTAAACAATTTCTGAATGCTAGTCAACAGATAGATCCAGCAAATCCTGCTCACAGTTTGTTGGCAGTGAGTGTCAGCGGTGGTTTAGCGGCAACCGGGCCACCAGTTATAGATTTATGATCAGCACGCTCCTGCTCGGACAACCAGGCCATCTACAAAATACAATAAAACATTACGAATAGTATTACTTATGGGATAATCATCTGTTAGCACTCACCTTTTGTTTGTGCTGCTGGGCAGCGTCGGTGCATCTGTCGAGCACCATTTTCTCGGTAAGTGTACCGTCCTCGGAGGCGTATACAGCAGCTTGCCAGGACACGCCCAACTTGGATATCTCACGGCCCGACATGCCTTCGCAGAGTGCAGCCATCTTAACGCACGATTGGCCATAGTCAAAGTTTTCCAGTTTAAAACGCCTGCAGAACAACAGTTTGATTAACAACCATGCCTACTTATCAGATAGTAATTGAGACTCACTTGGCGCCTGCTGCCGCTGGCTGCAGCACATATTTGTCAAAGTAGAGGCGCAGCAGACGTTCGCGCTCCTCCAGACCGGGCAGTGTAAACTCGACCATCTCGTCGAGACGATCGTTGATTGCATAATCGAACTGCTCCGGCGTATTCGAGGCCAGCACAAGCATGAATTTCGGATTCTGCTCGGATGTTCTATACAAAAATGCATTCAGTGCCGAACGCAAATCCTCAGAAATCTTCTCCGACGAACGCTTACGCAAAAAAGCATCCGCCTCGTCCACAAACAGCAAGAGACCTCGCCTTGAGGTCTGCGACCAGTCGAAAACCTTGTGTATGGCCGTCACACCCTCCTTGCCCATTGGCGCCACATCACCGCCCGTCATGATGGCAAAGTCCATGCCAGAATGCTCTGCTAGCTTCTTGGCAAACATTGTTTTGCCCGTGCCAGGCGGTCCGTGCATCAGCACGTTGCGATAGAGGCCGTGATTGATGCGCGTATTTTTCGTGGCGATCGCAATGTCACGCAAACGTTCCTCCAGTTTGGGATTGAGGACAACGCCCTGCAGGGCATCCGCTGGCTTCGCGCGCAGTCGCTTTATAAAGTTCACTGGATGCTTGAGTGCGTCGAGAAACGCAAAACGCGAAGTTTCGCCCACAAGCGTTGGTTTGCCAATGCGCGCCTCAATGTACCGCGAGATGACGCCAGTGCCGCCCTTCGCACTGTACACGCCCAAAGCGAGCAGCGACAGACCACCGGCTGCAGTCAACACCTTATCCCAGTCGGTTAGCATGGCCTCGGCGCCGGCACCAAATACTGCGCCAGCAGTCCTATAATTTTGGCATTGTGATAAGCCTTTGATAAATTCGTTAATTCGCATGACAACTTACCGTATGCCCTCCAGCACTGTGGTGCGATGCTCCTGTGCTTTCAGTCGAATCTTTTCGAGATTAATGTCGCGATTCTCGCGATCAACGCGTGCCTTAGCGCGCGGCTCGTGCTCCAGCAGCTTGAGCCGGTTCTTCTCCTTCATTTCAATCTCATGCTCAATGGTCTGACGCCGCATGGCCTCCTGGCGTTGTACGCTCTCCTCCTGCTTGCGTAGATTTTCCTCCTGGACGCGCTGCTGCTGCAAAAGCTGATCCTCATAACGTTTGCGAGACAATTGATCCTGGTATTGGGCACGCTGTTGCTGCTGCTTGGTCTCCTCAATGAGCGTTTTGCGCCTCTCCTCATGATCAATACGCTTCTGTTCCACCTTGGCCTGTTCGATGTGCGCCTCGTATTCTTTAACCTTGGTGCTATATTCCTGTTGTCGTGTGCTCTCCTGCATCTTGGACAACTCCAGTGCTTCTCGGGCATGTTCTGCAACAGGTCGCTCATACATTAATAAACACACCACACATGCACATACACACAATGACATCGGTTATGCAATCTGCGCAAGTGATGATGAAATTGATGTATGCACATGTACATTCTCATTAAACACACACTTACTTGAACGCTCTAGGGTTTTGGCCGCGTCTGCTGCACGTTCTAGGGCCGAGGAATCAAAGCGATATGCCTCCATTGCCTTGCGTTCAGCCTTTGTTAGCTGAGCATCGTTTCCACGTTCACCGGCACTTTTGCCCTCTGGATTATCAGCTCCATCTGCTCCACCGCTAAACTCCGGCGCTGGCTGCTGGCGATTTCTTCCCAATAACCAAGACATGTTGATCTGTTATTTGAGTTCACAATGTTAATACCCACTCAAAACGTAATTTTGCACGAAATACCCTAAAATGTGTGTTGTGGGAGATTGTTTCTTTTTTTCTTTCAAACCGTCATTCGACAACGTGATTTTAGTAGTGATGTAAGAAACACATTACGATATATTTTATATTGATGATATTTTCTGAATATATCGATTAAATTTAATCGACTGTTATTTAAAATGATTCATTCTATTTTTTAGCGTAGATATCCATATAATAACAAACGTAAGAAATCTGTTAATGTTAGTTTATCTGCGTGCTATGTGTGTTTTCTAAAAGATATGCCATTTTGATGTCATACTTAATGTATAGATGACAATGCCATGGACTGCTTAAAAACACAAATGTAAAAACTCATATCCAAAAATATACAGATTTGTCGTATCCTTAAAGCATTTAACTACGTAAATAATACGAGATTCTGCAACCTATAAATTCAAACAGTGACTGAGGACATTTTAGCTTCTCAGTCACGGTGACTTATCCGAAATAAGGATGATTTAGCCCATCTCTATTGCAACAGCTGTTGTAAACAAACCATTTGTTCGGCTTTTCGTTTTCACATTCATCTTTTTGCTCCATGTTTATATATATATAGGTTGACCATGTTTGAGCGCAATGAAAAAACCATATTTGTGTTGGATCACACTCGCTACTTTAGCATATCCAGTGAGCAGTACATATCCATGGACTATCTGAAGGGCAAACCGTTGCCCGAGACGCAGGCTGCGGGCAGCAGCGTCGGCACCCAGCTTAGCAAAAGTTTGTGGACCTGCGCCGTTGAGTCTTCCATCGAATATTGTCGAATCGTTTGGGATCTGTTTCCGGGCAGAAAGCATGTGCGCTTCATTGTCTCCGATACGGCGGCGCACATTGTGAACACCTGGAGCCCAAGCACACAGAACATGTCACACGTCTCGAACGCCATGATGATGGTTAGTGTGCCATCGCGCAGCATTCCACAATCTTCGGACTATTCGGTCATACATGGTCTGCGGGCTGCCATCGAGGCCCTGGCAGAGCCCACGGATGAGCAACTGCAAGCGGCTCAAGTCGCCTGCAAGAAAATCTCCAATGAGGGTCGCGTCATCTGCATCACATCGGCTCGAGATAATACCAGCATGAAGAGTATGTAATTGTAATCCTGGCGCAAGTTGGCATTCTTAATGGGTTCATTAATTTTCATTTAATCATACAAAATTATATTGAATGAATATAAACATAAATTAAGAATATATTTTCTATTTTGGCATAGGTTTAGAGGACATTTTCAATACGGTGCTGTTGCAGCAAAACGCTTTGGCTGGGCCGCCTGGTAAGAAGGGTCTGTCCATAGATCATTGTCATTTGGTGATATTGAACATAGTGCCATTGGGTGTGGAATCCTTGGTGACGAATCGCAGTCTGCTGGAAATATCACCGTTGCTGGATGTGGAAATACACACAGTACATGCGCCCAACATATCGGACAAGCTTTTGCATCTGATTATGGGACACTATGATCTGGCCAGCACAACGGTGACCAACATACCAATGAAGGAGGAGCAGAATGCCAATTCGAGTGCCAATTATGATGTGGAAATATTGCATGCACGTGCCGCCCACACAAAAGTCTGTGGGCCGGATTTCACGCTGACCACCAGCATAAAACCGGGCACCTCCTACGAGACAGTTACCCTGAAGTGGTGCACGCCTCGTGGCTGTGGCTCCTCCGATCTGCAGCCGTGTGTGGGCCAATATAATGTGACGCCCGTCGATGTCACCTCGCGTCCCAGCTCCTGTCTGATCAACTTTCTGCTGAACGGACGCTCTGTGCTGCTGGAGGTGCCTCGCAAAACGGGCACCAAGACAACCAGCCACATGTTGTCCGCTCGTGGCGGTGAGATCTTTGTGCACTCCCTGTCCATAGCGCGGTCCGCCATGGATGAGGCGCCCTCAATCACCGATGGTCCTGGTGGACGTGTCACAGACTATCGCATACCGGAATTGGGCCATCTGCTCAAGATTTCGCGCATGGTGCCCCTTAAGGCCAAGCCCAAGGGCAAAATGTCGCAGGGCGAACATCTATGGAGGCGACTGCCGCGCTACTTTCCCAGGACCATGAATGTAACCGTACTGTTCAATTTGCAGCGGCAGCTGAGCTGGCTGCCACACTTCCTGCATCTGCTCGTCAAGGAGGATATGGACAAGCAGGACGAGGTGCGCTGCCAACAGCATATCCATGAACTATACAAAAGCGCGTCCCGCGGCGACATGCTACCCTTCAGCAACACAAATAACATGCGGTAAGTTCGCACTTCAAATTCCTCGCATCCTTAAGATGTTGGGAAAGTTATGACTAGAATTGTAAAAAAAATCAAAATGTGAGGGAGCATCTCGAGCCCCATATCATCAATATTCTTGAAAGGAATAGTCGCTTGAAAATTGCACAAGATCGGAATATGTATTATAAACATTTGTGGCCTCAGCAGCGAAAAATCGACAGCAACTCGCAGCATCAAGTTAGAAATGTTGTTGGAGCAATCTGAAGATATGGAAAACTGATATTTATAAAATGTCGTAATAGGAAAATAACAACCAACAAATTCCAAAGATCTTAAGAAATTCGAACACTTTTGTGCACTTTTGCAGACCGAAGATGAGCAAAACCAAGGATCAGTACCGACTTTTCTACAGGGAGCTGGAGCAGCTAATTCAGCTGAACATGCAAACGTCGCATCACAAGAATCTGCTGGAGAGTTTGCAAAGCTTGCGCGCTGCCTACGGTGATGTTACCAACAAATCTGAGCCAGGCGCAGCCCATTTGCGATCCTATACAGAATCGCCGCTATCACCCGAACGCCTGGAGCCCAGCAGCACCAGCAGCAGTTCCAACAGCTTACTGAAAGCCAGCAAGCGACGCATGTCCAGCTCTGGACAGCGGTAGGTGTTGGAGATTCTTACGAATTTGATGCATTTAATAATGATTTCAATTATGTTGCAGCTCGCTGCTGGACATGATTAGCTCGGTGGAACGCAACCAATCGAGTAAGCGACTGGACTTCACTGGACGCCTTTGCACACCCGTCGGTCAAACTGCCAAATTATATCCCGATTTTGGCAACAAGGATAAGGATATCCTGATAACGGGCGTGATCCCCTCGAGTCTGAAAGACGATTCCATTCGCAGTTAGAACTGGTAGACCAGGCCACCTTAGGGTCTAAGCAGGAAAAGGTAGTGTCTAGAAGTATTTTTAAATTTATGAAAAACCACTTGATATATTTGATGTTGTTGTAAGAATTTGTGGAAAGGAGTAAGCTAGTTTGCCACAAAGAATGCTTTGCGTCAAAGTCAGATTATACAAGCTAAAAAAATATATTGTAGTTTCCAGTTTCATTAGTTAATCTAAGACAAAATTTCAAGTATAAACATTCCAAAAATGAATAATAATTCAACAGTCCAGAAGGTGATTCAAGTGTCCGAGGAGGCAGCGCCCCTTGTGCAAAGTGAGCATCAAATTTTGATAATACTTGCCACACTTGAATTGCACTTCCCATTTAGTACCCATCGTGGTGGGCAATGAGCTGTTCCTGCTTGGTCAGCAGGACGTAAGGCGCATCGAGGACACACGTTATGTGAGCTACCGTCGCCTGACTTCCAATGATCCGATTTTTCCCTGCGCGCAAACAACTGGTCATTTCTTGCCTGCCCAATGTCAAACTTGCCCTGTCGAGATGCATGATTTACAGAAGACGCGTGCCCAAATGGTAGCCAATGTCGCCAACCAGCTAAAGTGGTCCAAGATAACCAATTCTGGGCCACCATATCCATTTAGCTACAGCGCCGCCACTTCCACCACGGAAATACAGATCCTAAAGAAGGAACAACAGCGCAATGCAGATGAAAAGCGGTGCAGTTTTCAGAAAACTTCATGTGGCTGCAACACCACGGAGCAAAAAGCACAAACCACATCGCAGGCATGCAACACGGAGCCCACCAAGGGACGAGCATCATCCAATGATGATTCATGCGCATGCAGTCTGTGCCAAAATGGGAGCAATGGAGACAAAGTTGACAATGCACTTTGATTTGCTCACCATGGAATCAATGATTTTACGCATTTTTTATTTACATTTTAGTTATTATCTCGGTCATAGTTGTAGTCGGTAAAATGAAATGTCAGCATAATGCACTCATCGATTTACTTTTTATCAGACGCTTCTTAGAATGTGTTGGAGGCGCTATCGTTTTCTTTGGCTTCTTTTGCGGCTTGTTGGCTTTGTCCTTGTCCGTGCTATTGAAATAACGTGCGCCCCACGCACGCTTAGTCTTCAGTTGCTTCGGTGTGCAGACGCGCAGATAGAAGTCTTTGAGTAGCAGCTTGAAATCCTCGAGCAGGATGTCCCGTGACACCTGCACCTTGCCATCGGAGCAGGGCGTGCACGCCTGCAGCTCGTTAACCTTGAAGTCTTTAGGCTCGAATTCTGATGCGGGTCGCCAAACAATCGCCAGCTCCGCACCGCCATGCGGATTGTAAAAGAATGCCGCAAAGTCAGAGTAGGCCGCCTGTCGACCATATAAAGCAATTGCCATTAAAAATTGGAATGGAATAATATATATAATGAAGTTGTGCAAAAGTATGTAAAAGGCAGAAAAGAAATATCTACGAATTCATCAAATGTTCACATATATATATGAATAGATTCGTGATCTGATCCAAAATCACCAGATCCGCTTTTAACTTTTTTGAAAATTAATTTGAGATAACTCCGATGGATATCGGAAGGAAATTCAAAATACGCGAGATATTTATCGGCTGCACCAGCCTGATCTTGAAAGGCATATATTATGATGATATTCACATACCCTCAGTTTCTCCACAATCCTGGCTAGCTGCTCACTGCCCGCCTGGGGCAAACGGAAATTGCGTTTACTGAATCCCACAAATGGCGAACCGAGATCGTAGCAGACCGTATTCGAGACCAGTTCCGGTTTCAACTGTATGATCAGATCATAGCCCTCGCTCGAGGCCACAAACAATTCCACGGGGCGCACAAATGGCAGTCGCTGGGACAACAGTGTCGTCTCGACCATTTGCAGTGCATACCGGGCCAACACAGTAACCCGAGACAATACCAGTTGGCTGGGACACTCATCGCTGGTCCAGAGACGACCCGCATGCTGATGATCGTAGGCGGTGGCCAAACACAGAAGTGGAAAGCTCTGGCGATCGCTGCGAAAACTGTGCCCCAAATCCGATATTTGTTGCTCTGCAATACCAAATTTGAATTCAATGAGAATTGGATGCTTGGAGGAGATCTCTCCTCACTTACCTGTCCAACTGTTGTTGAAATTGAGCAATAATAGTTCAGCATTCCAGTCGGTTTGGGCGAGCAGCTGGAGGAAGCGTATGAAACCCGTTTGTGGCGAGGCTGTTTCGTATGGCATCTGTCGCTGCTGGAAGAGGTGTGCCACCAACAGTTCTGTTGCCATGTTTGGCCACAGACCATTGTCCAGCATCTGGGTGGCCAACCAACGCTTGGCAATGAGCACGGTCGCCCCAAAGGCTCCATGCATTCGATGCAGTGCATGCAGTCCGCCATTTACTCGGGGTAATATATATTGGCGTCGCTCCAGCTCTCGACTGGCTGGATTGTCCACATAGGTGATGATGCCACGCTCCGTTTGCTGTTGCTTGAGCAGCGCCAGCTCTTTGGTGTGCGCCAGCTCCAGGAGGAAACAATAGCCCTGCTTCAGCACCAGCAAACCCTCTTTGGCCAGCTGCCAGTGAAGGTGATGCTTTGCATTCAGCTGCTTTCCAATTTGGATGAGAAAAGCGGTCTTCAGGCCGCGCAATGCGCCCAGCTCATTGGGCCACTTGCCGCTGGTACCCAGCTGAATGATCACATGTAGCACCTGATTCGCAAGCATGCGGTCTGAGGCCAGACGCGCCTGTGGCAACACCGGCTGTGGTTCGCAATACCGAAAACTAGGTGAAATACCTGATATCGACACGATATCCAGTGGCAAATCATCGAGAGAGTGCAGCTGACGGGCCAGCGCATCGTAGCAGTGGATGACGTGTGGTGTTAGTGCCTCCGCATCGGTGTCCTGTTGCAGTTGCAGTTTCGTTTGCACCCTGTCCACCTTGAAGGACCGCGTCACTGAGTAGACAATGTCCAGGTCAGCGCCAATGTACTGCACATCACTGGCCTCCAGCTGGAGTTGATGCTCGAGCAGATACAGCACGATTTGCCGCACAATTAAACGCTTCTGCCTGGGCGCATCTGTTGCGGCGGCCCACAAAACCGACTCCGTAATGCTGCCATCCTGAAAGCGACGCAATTTTGATTTTTCACCCCAAAATTTACGAAACTCGGAGGCACCAGCGGCATCTTCATTGGTTGGCGGTCCCTTGTCAAGCACTTCGTATGCGTGCTCCGGATCAAAGATGAGGCCGAGCTGCAGGTAGCGACCAATTACGGGCGCCTTGCTGTGTACGGACCACGGCTCGGTGGGCATCTCCACAGGCAGAATGGCATGCACCCGCTGACCCAGACCCTTCTGCAGCAATCTATGAAACATGATGGAAGATGAGTTGTTTTTCCGCATTTTTATCAGCCTTTTTTCGAAACTCTGCTCTTACTCAGTTAGCAATTTGAGCAATTGCGGATAGCTGTTGCTGGCATAATCATACTTTACATCCGGTTGGACATGCAACTGAAGCAGCTGATCCACGCTGTCAGGTTGCGTTATTCTGCATAGAGATCATTGAAATAGTAACTAAATATTTATATATATAATTGGATTAACTAAACTCACTTGAGCATGTTATCAATGCGTGTGTAGATTGGTAATTTTTGCATGAAAATGTGCGTGAAACTGTTGACTTCGATATCGTTGAGGAGCTCCACGGCCAGCTTGGCCTCCGCACAGACTGTCTTGTAGACAGCAAGTGGCAGATTGGCGCACAGATTGTAATAGCCGGTGACATCCATGAAGCATACATCATAGTAGCCAGCAAGCATGCTCAGCGGTAAGGGCTGCTCTTGGGCGAGTGTTATGCCTTGCGTCCAATCGCTGTTGGCCAATTGATTCCAGACGGTACGTGCCACCTGATAACTGCTGCTGGATTGATGCAGCAAACGCTGCTGATTCAGGTAGACAATGTAGGCAGCCAGAATGTGAGCACTGAATCCACTATAACCGACATCCAGCTGTCGCTGGCGTAGCCACACTTTCAGTAACAGTAAACCATCCTTAAAATTACGACGTTCCGCAAAGGAGTCGAGTAACAGTTGCTGATTCTGTGCCAGTGTCAGATCAAAAAGCACATTGGCATTGTAATGCGGAGTGGGGGGTAAAGTTTCCGACTCTTTCCATTCATCGTCGAAGAGCGAAGGCGCAATGTTGTTGATTGTGGGCATAAAGCAGTTCAGCTGGAAGATCTGCTCTGGCGCTGTGATAAAAATACGTATTGACAAATGTTTACCCAATTTGCCGGCGGGTGTTAACTCCAGGACCGTTTTCAGCGGATTATTCGCATGACAATTGTAGGCTAATTGAATCCCTGCAAATTCTGACATTTTATTCAGTTTGCTGGCTATTGTGGCCAAGTAGAGTGCACGCTTCTGGTCGTAAATCATATTGAGATGGTCGTCTTCTTGGAAGCATTCGGCAGGCATTTCCAGAGCCACATCCACAACAAAATTGGGTCCCATCAGTGTGCCCGTGGCCGCAGCA
This sequence comes from Drosophila nr. medialis 2 BK-2023a, assembly GCA_035044325.1. NCBI lineage: Eukaryota > Metazoa > Arthropoda > Insecta > Diptera > Drosophilidae > Drosophila > Drosophila nr. medialis 2 BK-2023a. The sequence continues at coordinate 6,574,152 of JAWNMH010000397.1, read as the reverse complement.
CCGATCAGCATTGGCGCCGACGTTGGCGGCGTGAATTTAAAGTTCAAATACTCCTTACGCAAATGCAGGGGAACCTCCACCATGCAGGCGTCGAGAAATTGGCCCTCTATCGTCTGCATTGCTTTCGTAAACATCTCCAGAAAACTATCGATGTAGCTGCTGTATTTGGTCTTGAGTTGCAGTTCTTCCAGCATCTCCTTGACCTGCAGCTTGAACAGATTGGAATGGAAGAGATTTCGTGTGTCGCGCAGCTCCTTGATTTCCTCCAGTGTTGGCGGCTTAACGCTCGCTTCTGTCACCTTAAATTTCTTAGGCTTGCATTCGCCTTTTGCCGCAAGTGCTTTGCGCTTCTGTGCTGAGCTTTGACTTGGCTCATGGCAGCCATCGTCGCTACTAATGACTGCGGTGGCATTCAGCATCGTGTCCTCAATTAATTTTGCGTCTGCCACGCGTGACTGCAGGTGACATTTACTATTAGAGTTATTCTTCAGATAGTTTATTTATATTTCAAGCTTACCACCTTTTGTCTGCTTGCTTTCATTTTACCAATCTTTTTTTTACTCAATTTAAGGAACAAATAAACAGCGTGCAAGCGATCGCACGTGTTGCTGGATTCGCGCAACTATCGACTGCTTATCGATTAAATAACGCACAATAGTTCATTCCGCTATTTCGATTAGCCAGTCACCAACACGATTACTAAAATAACAAAGCTGGTTACACTGGTGAGGAGTAATACAAAGTATAGTTTGCAATAGTTATAAAATCCGATTTTCTCACATAGCAAATGTGTAAATGGCGTTTACTGATTTCAGTAATTAAAGTGATGATCAGCTACACTTAAGATTCAACAATTCACAAGTCTTCGTCTGACATTTGTTGCTGACTACGTGAGTGCATGTGTATACATATATACATATATACAGATTGTGCTATAAGAAAGGTTATAAAATGGCTTGTACAATAAAAATTATATTGTAAGACAATTTACAAGTTTGTCAACTTATCTGGCAAACGGTTGTAGAGAGTTTTAAGACATTTTTTTTGTCAGTTCAAAACAAGTTGCCGGCTAATTAGTTGGAAATATTGTTTTGGTATATTTGGTATAAATTGGTAAAGCACTTTTATACCGTTTTGATAGCTAACTGGTTTTTTCTCATTACTGCATGACGGCCACATTGCGAATCAGTGTTCAATTTGTGCGTGTGTGTGTGTGCAAGGCAGGGGAAAAGTCGCTCCATTTTTCTCGTGCTATCTTGCGAATGCTTGGCTTTTGCAAAACAATTTAATGGAGAGTCGCATAAATATATTTGAAATCGTGTTTGCTCAAGATTAACGAAAGCAAAAGTTGCCAACACAAAAGCGAGCAAAACCACACCACAAAATAAAGTTGTATAAAATCACAATCCGACTGCAGAAATTGAAAAGCGCTAGTGTGTGTGTGTGTGTAAATGTATTTGTGCGCGCGTGTGTGTGTGTGAGCAATGAAAAATGAGGCGTAGGTGAGAAGTATGTGTGCAAAATTGTCAAAAAGGTAAAAAGAAACAAATGCTAAACTTCCAATGAGCTTAATTCTAAGACGTTAAGTTACAAACGAAACCATATGACGCGTTGGCAGTGAACAGAAATATGGCCAAATTCAAACAGTTAATTGTGCACCCTGTAAAATTAAAAAAAAAAAAACCAATCTTTTGCGTGCCGCAAAAGCATCCAGAAAAGCAAATGAAATAAAAAAAAAATCACGTACAAATTTAGTTTTCATTATGTGTGGCCTTCTTGTTTAAAAAAAAAAAGCGTGAGCCATTTTTGCCCTACGTGCAAAAGTATACGCACTAATTGGCCTAATTTTGATGAACTTCCTTCGCAGCGGCGACTGCTGCTGCAGCAAATACTACTATTTTTCGTGGTGAACTTTTGTCAAGGGCAAGTTCAGATGTTCAGTGAACAAAATGTTGGTCGTTGCATGTTCACAATATTGTTGTTTAATACATATTGTTAATAAGCAAACAAATTTGCACTAATTGTGCGCAACTGAGACAGGCAGGCACATGAAAATCAATGGGCAAAAATTTTATGTGAGACAGGCCCTCTCAGCTTTAAGTGTGACCGTTTCAGAGCAAGCAATATACTGCAAAATACTGTTCTGTAGCCACACCAAACTACATTTCGCACTATTCCTTTTTTTTTTTTGTTAATATTGTGTTAATTAAAACAATATGTATAAGAAATAAAACGCTTTTTTTCGAATCACGTAATGTTAGCGAAATATACATATAATACAATTGTATGAAATTTGAAATAAAAGAAGGAAATTAATGCAATGCTTGTTTTGTTTGCTTGCTTTTTTTGATACCTTTTCAGCAGCAGGGTCGGCCATAAGGTGTAACAAAACAGGCAACAGTGTTGGTGCAGCCCCGAGACAAATAAGGCAGCACACAAATTACATTCGTTCAACGTGCGCGCGCCAAATGCAAATACGAGCAGCTGATTTTGATGACCGGTTAAATTGTATTTGACTACACGATCCAACGATCCACAAATAATAATAATAATCATTCGAAATAGAGGAATTGTTGTTTGCTGCTCTGTGTGTGTGTTCCATTGGCGTAACATTAGCCAAATACGTCAAATCATACTTTACGAAAATTGTTTGAAATTTTGTGGGGGAAAAATGTGCAAAAGTGTGTTTGTTAAATTGTTAGCCAAAATTATTTGTTTACCTAGTACTAAATAGAACATAACTGCCTTTCTTCATCCAACAATTTTATAATAAACAACAATAATAATATTTCGACAGACCGGACAAGCGCACAAGTTAAAACAAATAACTATTCTAAACAAACAGTACCAAGGAATATGCTCAAATAAAATACTTAAATGACAAGCGACAGCAGTAGCACATTAAACACCAATAACAACAACAGCAACATCAATAATAATAATAATAACAATAACAGCATCAACAACAACAATCAAACACAAAGTGTAACCACTGTTAGTTAACAGCAGCCTAACAGAGCAGAGGTGCAGAGGAGAGGCGGTGCAGAGGAGCGCAACAGTGGAAGCTGCTTGGCGTGTGCATTGTGGACGCATGCGTGACGCAGCAGTCGCGGACGTTAAGTGAGTGTGTGTGTGTGTGTGCTAGTGTGTGAGTGTGTGTGTGAGTGCGCGCGTGTGTGTTTGTGTGTGTGTGTGTGTAGCAACAACAAGAAGAAGAAAATAAAGTCCCACACACACATTCAACAGTTTGTGAACCAGCAGAGCAGCTAAATTTCGCATTTCAACTTCGACAACGTGTTTCGGATTCAGATCAATCTTACCAACAACCAACTATAGCCGTTGCTATTAGTTTCATTTATTATCTTTCAAAATTCTGTGGAAAGTGATTGCGTTTTTCACTCAAAATTCGAGGGAACCTGCCGAATATTTCTCTCTAACCAGTATCAGCAATAGCAACAACAACAACAACATGCAACGACGCGAGCGGCAAGCTAGGTGAGTATTGAAATATTCTTAAAATTAAATGCATCCAACAAAATTCTTGTAACACATCTCCACACATTATATCGAGCATAACCATCAACAGAAGGGTTTGTCTTCATGTCAGGTTTTCAAGCCTAAAATATATGTATATTTGTGACAATGTATTGTCGTCTTAGTGGTACTATGTATATTTATTTGTCATTTCTCATGGACATTTTGAGTCAACATTGAAAGGCACTGTAAATCAACATTCCCGAACACACTTAAATAAAGTCCCCCAATCATCTTCACAAACATTCGATTGGACGTCGATTTCCGTCCTTCCTCTTGACACCTGAGATTACCAAAAAAAAAACTTGTCCATTAATAAACGAAGAAACACTGCCAAGTGCGCTATGATCATGTGAAAGGTTCTCAAGCTCTTGTTTCTTATCTTAAAAAAAACTTAAATATGTTTTTCCGTATGTATTGTGTTATCATGCTGCTGCTGCTGAATAATGTACAAATCGCTTTGAAATGTTTGCCGATTAGATAATTCAAGACAACAATCTGTGCGAAGCCGAATATAAATACCCTTAAATAGTTATTTCTTTTAATTAGTTTACATACCAAAATCAATATGTTTTCAATATGTTTTTAATTTAAAAAGTTTACAGATAAATTGAATGTATAGAGATAAATTTAAATTTTTAAATGTGATTGGCAATTATACGGCATACATACATAAATACAAAAATACAAATATATATGTGTATATATGGCAACTAGTGACGTCCTAGTTTCTTAGCACACTTATACTCAATGTTAAATGTATTTCGCCCTAAAATAGAAAAAAAAAAATGCCGCCATTGTGGTCACTGAGTAAAAGTTGCTGATACCCACCTGTATGCTCTGAATTTTCTACTATTTATAACTGTATATAAATGCCTGTGTGTTTGTGTGTGTGTATGTGTGAAAAGGAATCGATGCTCTCTTTTAAATTTCCTCTTTACTCATTGATACTCATTGGCCAAGAGAAAAAAGTCGCAACTATTATTTGTGTGTGTGTGTGTGTGTGTGTGTGTAATATATAAATATATGTGACTTTTTGTTTTCATTTTTTGGTTCCGTTAACATTGTTATTTTTAGCAAATGGCATTTCTATTTAAACTTTTGAATTTTATTATATTTCGGCACTATTTGGGGGCACTTTTTTTTTCGGCTTCTGCCACAAACATATATCTATATCAACTTTTGTAATGCGATTTCTTGGCTGGCAGGCGGCAACCGCTCGAGGGCTGAATGAAATTCTGTAATGGATGCGCGCCTCTTGTAAGGAAGCGGAAAGTTAAGTTGCGCAAACACACACACACACACACAAACACATACAGTGACATGTATATCGGCCTTCTGTCCTGTCTCCGCCTGTTTGTAGGCCGGCAATGTTACCTTCTTCTATTGACATTTCTAGGTTGTTTGCTTGTCTGCTGTTTGTTTATAGTTTTATCTCCCATTACTATATTCATTCTGTTGCTGTGGCTGTTCTAAATGTTGTAATGTTGCCTGCAGTTTCGTTTTTTTTTTTGTTTTTTCATGATGTTCTTTTAATTTTGGGGCTTTCTCGTTGTGCCCATAGATAGGGGAAGTAATGTTTAATTTAATTTGGTTGGCTTTCGGGGGAATTCATAAGTTAGCGAATACAATGGGACCTTGGGGAATAATTGTTTGTGTTAGTTTATGGCATCAAGTGTTAAGTGAGAATACAAATTAATTATGTATATATTTTCTAGCATTGCTGATATGTTTGTATGTCCTCCCTTTGACATTGAATATTTCATTTTGGAAAGCAGTCTGGCAACGCCAACAATAATTAAATGTTGTTTATTTTTTGCCTGTTTGCGTTATGAGCTAATTAAATTGTGAATAAGAATTGTAATTTTTCTACCATTTTCAACTTGTTTCGTTTTTCAAATAGTTTCCTTAATTTGTAAATATTGCTTCAAGTGGCACATTTTGCAATTTGCATATTAATATGGTTGTCAATTCAGTATATAACATGCACGTGTGAGCAGGTTTTCTCTAAACTTGACCTCTGCCACAATTTCAATGCTCTTAGCTGTATGCAAATCTCAACTAAGGCATGAAAAACTGTATTTTTTTATTAATGAAATATTAACTTAGTGAAAAAAGTCGGTGTCTAATACCCAAATCTTTTAATATTGACACGCACTCTAAACCTATAATTAGCATTTTGCACTCAATTGGTGAAACCAATAAACTCTAACTAAATTAGCCTAATTAGATTTAGACAGACATGCAATGGTCACGTAATTGGCACAACGAACTCTCGCCCCAAAAAGCCCGTCAGCTTTACAAAGAGACACAAATCAAGTTCAGGCATTACAGCCAACGGAACCTCCTTAAAAGCTCAACAGTCCAAAATACTTGAGATATATATTCTTGGCAAGTCGCTCACACTTTTTAACCCACACAGATCAATCACAATCAAAAAACGAAGAAAAAAATTATTCTGATTATTTTAATTAGATTGTATTATTGCTGTTGTATCATATTAGTGTAATTGATTTTACTTACGGCATATTATTGACATATCACTTAATTACTTTTAAAGAACGCATTAGGATAGATATTATTGGTATAGTTGCCACAGAACATAGATCTTCATTAGGGCGTTCATTCAAACTTCTACTTTTAAATCTATGATTTATCATATTTTGAATAACAGCAAAAACTCAATGCCACAAATCAGACTTATGATTAGGAAACCATAACATAGGTTAATAGATAGATAGATTTATATATTTAATAAATATAATAACCCCATCACAGTTATATAGTATATATATATACCTATTTGATGTGAACAGTAATGTCGCATTCAGTGCTTTACAAATAGATTATGATTAAGTAATGGGAATTCAATTTTGTTTTGAATGCAAAGAATTTGTGTTGCATTATGTTAACAGCTGTGTGTTGCATTCGTTGTGAATGTAAAACAAACATAAGAACAACAATATCATCAAACGCCAACATTCCACTGTGTAAACATTACATACATATGTACAAATATCTACATCTGTCTGTCGTGAGTGATGTTCATAATTAAGTGATTAAATATTTGGATAGCGCGCATTTAAGTGATTTAACCTTCGATCAAAAGTTTTTGAAATGCATAATGCAAATATATATATAGATATAAATATATATTTGTATATATGTATACTTGTAATTATCGGGGCAAAACTCGAGAGAGTGAGAGAGAGAGAGAGACATCTGCGTCTGAGCTCGGCGACTTGGCTTGGACTTGAGATTGGGTTTATTGAGCTCTCCTCCGCTCAGTCGCTGATATGTGGTGCATCTGACCTCAATTAGAGTAACCGAGAGAGAGAGAGAGAGAGGCAGCTAGATAGAGAGAGAGAGAGAGAGAGAGAGAGAGGAGAGTATCAGATAGATAGAACTCGCTTTTGTGTGGGTTATTTGACTGTTGCTCTTGGAAGCATAAAAAAAGAAATAGCAATTAATTAATTAAAATACAATTTATGCTTATTTGTTTTTAACATATCAAACTACCAACTGAGAATGCAATTTCACTTAAAAATAAATAATAGTAAAAAAGAAGAGAGAAACAAGGAAAAAACTCGGGTGGAATAAATCAAGAGTGCGTCTCAAGTCAAGGCTCACTTGATTCTTCCTTTTGTGTATCCATTAAAAATGACTGAAATTATTCTTGAACTCAACTTTGGCTGTCGCGTTGCCTTTTAGCCGGTGAATTATTTGATCCAAGCACAGCAGAAGTTTCAGCTGGGAATTGAATACAAAAAGATGAAAGCGATGGAAAACTTGACCAACTTGTTAGCGCTTCTAATGACTCAACGTCAACTATCGCAGAGTATGAAGAAGAAGAATTCGAAGCAGTGCCAGACAAAGATAAAGATGACCATGACGACGATGACAGCCACGCAATCCAAGACAAATAGTGGGTTCTACTAGGGAGGGTGGGGTGGGGGAGCGGGATGGGGCGAGTAGTTTTCAAACTATTCACAAGTACTCGGTGTATGCTCTGCACTTGAAATCTCGAGCAGTGCAGCTTGAAAGAGAATTGCCGCGAGAATGCGAGATTTATGGTTGCGTATGGACTTTAACTGTAAATGCATTTTTTTATTGCCGTAATGAGCGCCCCAGTTGAAAACGCAAGCGAATCAAAAGCAAATTATAATTGCAAATCTAATTAAATACTCACGATTTTCTACAAGGCAAAACAAGAAAGAATTTTAGTGCGCTTTCACCAATTGCCATAAAATATAATATTGGTCGATATTAAATGCAAGCAAAAATCTTTAAACAATCGTTTAAAGTGTGCAAAGAAAAATCCAAACTAATATTTAGAAATATGCACGAAATATTCATTGATTATGATTTTTTTCCGGTTAAAATTCAAATTTACTCAACTCAATCTATTTTCGCTGCTTTGGAATAGTGTGGCATGAGGGACTAAGTAAATGACTTTACAGAACTTATTGTAAAACGCGTCAGCTGTTCGCTAATCGCTCATGCATAGCGTTGCCATATCTATACAAGAAACCGATTATTAAAATAACCGATTTCAATTATGAAATCGTAACTACGAATGTAAATTGTGAAGTGAAAGTAATGAATGATGAAGTATATAATGAATATATAATTTTAAAATAAGTATGTTCCAAGTGTTATATGCAAATATTCGCTCTGCTCTTAACCTCTTTCAGATCAAAATACAGCTTCTTTAGTAGAATATAAATTAAAATTTATATATATAATTTAACTATATACAATATTTTTGAATTAACATAATACTAAACAATAATTAACATCAGCTTATGTCACAAATATCCAGCGCCTAAAAATAAAGCAAACAATGAAAATGTCTTATCAGTGTGTCTAAGACGGTTCATTTAGACTTTGCTCTCGTTGGAAATGGGTCTAGATTCTCAGATTTTGTTTTTGTATTTGTTTGATAACATCTAATTTGGCTCGCTTGCGTCGTTTACGTTTTTGTTTCTCGCTCTGCAACATTCTGCATTACTCGAGAGGCGAATTCTATCGATAACGTTGATGGTGCTCGCATAAATATTGTTATTGACGTCTATTACGTAGACGACGTTATCATTGTGTGAATGCGTTCGCTTGCACTACAGTTACGCGCTTGGCAGACTGACTGTCATCGCCGCTGGGCGTCCTCGGGCAGGCAGACAGGCAGACAGCTGTCACTAATGAACTGCTTATATCTGTCAGTCACTTGACACTGCCATTTGCCGCTTGCCATTCACTTTGAAGTGCCTTCTGCTAAACTGCTTATCCCCAGTGTAAAGGATTCAGCTCAGCTCTTCGTTCTCTCTCTCTCTCTCTCGCTGTCATGGTCATGTAACTTGATTTAAGCATGTTTGTCTGTTTGTGTGTGTGTGTTGAAGATTAGCTGCCTTTTCTTGCGATTCAAAATATCTGTCGTAGCGAAAATTAATTATATGTGAGTATTGTTTTATTTTATTTAATTAAATATATTATATGAGCATTATCCGGGCATATTTAAGTTTATCTATTGATTATTATTTGATTTTAAATTGATTCAACATTTAAGATAATGATATATGTATGTGTGCATGCATAACTGTTTGAATTTGCATTTGTTCGCATTGCAAACTTCGCCTGACAATGTCTCATTTATCATCTCTTGAAGGGCCTTTCAAATCGTCGTGTGAGTCACACTGTGTAATGCTTTCCTTGCTGGACATTCTGCTTTTTTTTATTATGTTTTCAAGGTGTGTGTGTGTGTGTATGTGTGCCTGCTACTGCTTGGCTTGCTGGTCGTTAAATCCCATCGATTTGTTTGACAGGCTTTTTATTTTGCAACTTGCCCGTGCTGCCCCTCGCCCTCGTCCGTCTCCATACACATGTGTATGCATCGTCTGTCCTGCTCGCTCACGTTGAGCTTTAAGCTTCAAGCATGACTGGCATCTAATTTAATTAGATGAAATTTTCACACTACTGGCTTTTCTCCGTTTGCCCCTTTGTCCCTCTTCTTATTCTTGTCGTTCTCCGACTTCTTGTGACGTCGTTGTTGATGATGCTTTTGCTGCTTTTATTTATACGTTGGCGCAACCACTTTTCCGCTTTCTGCACACCTCGCCCGCTCTTCGTTACACATGTCTTGTCAAAGGTGTTTCTGTAAATTGAAGCAACACAATTTCCTATTTACTACAAACACACACACACACACACACACACACACACACACACACACACACACACACACTCACACACACATATTAAACAGAAGCCACCCACTCAAGAGGCAATTATCGTTTACTTATCAACAATTGATTTCCGCTTTTATGCACACTTTATTTAATTTTTTGCGTTTGCTACAAGCACTTGCTGCACACACTCTCTCTCTCTCTCTCTCTCTTTCGTACATTTCTCGCTCATTTCTTATGCTTGGCATCATCTGGCCCATCTGTCCAAATCTTTTAACCAATTACTAGTATTTGAGGGCCTTCAGCTTTTCTTTCTGTTTTCTGCGCTGTTGCTGAGTGCACCCACGCACAACAATCTCACGCACTTTAATAGGTATAGAAAAAACGAGACAGACGGCGAGTGACAGAGACAGAGAGATGGACGACATTGACAGCCGCCAACAGCTTAATGACGTCATTGGCGAATAATGTTTGATGGGTCACTCGGTGCGTTGTGTCTTTCCATATCATTCCACCATTCCGCCATTCCACCATTCTTCTATTCGCCTGCTCTAGTAGAAGAAGAAGAAGTCATGTGCTTGGCGTTTTTTTTTATTTCTTTGTGTTGTTGTTTTTTGTGTGGACGCTTTTACATTTACATTCACATTCTTTTTTTTTGCTAAATCCGCAATTTGTCCTTGTTTTTATGTGCCACAGCTGCTACCCACTGTTGGTCGGTCTGTCCGTCTGTCTGTTTTTGACCCCCTTTTGCAGTCGGCCGAGGAGAGGAGGCTTTCGTCAAGTTTTCATCAGCATTTGAGTCTGATTATTATTGAAGCCACTTTTCCTGCTGCCGCACGCAACCAGCTCGCGCTCTGTGTGTGCTTCGGGCAGGTGGCAATCCTGCCGCTGTTACAGTTACTATTCTTGGGATAGCGCAAAATTTGGGTTATGTCCCCCACAACTACTTTCTTACAATGCTATACAAAAATTACAACAAATTGTATTTTATATGTTGCATGTGTGCGTGTTGTGCTTTGGTTGGTTGGCAACAATGCGACACCGACCCAGTTGTTTCATTTACTTGTGCTCAACAGAGAGATATGCTAAGTTGATTTTATATATATATATATATACTTAAATGTGGTGAGAAATATATTCAATAAATTGAAACCGCATCTTTTTGTAATTATTGTTTAATAAAATGAGTAATATTTGTAAGCAAATATTATATGCAGGGTATATCGGATTATAGCATTCCTTTACACCTCAAAATGTTTTCCTATTGTTGTCATTTTATCAGAATTGGCCGAATTTCGATATCGATCAATCATCGAGCTCTTGTTAGTAATCAATGATTGGCCAATGATATTAAATTCACTTATTAAATATTTGAAATTAAATAAAATCGTTTTTTTTTTTTTAAATATTTGATTCTGAAATATGAATATGAATCCATTTATATTATGGATGCTTCAGATCAGAAAAATATTTAGATTTATTATAAGCCAATTATTTGTTACGATTTGTTCCTCTTTTTGAAAAGCATTTCAATTTTGTTGCATTGCATTTTCCATTTTCATAGGCACATGTGCAAACAGCAAACGGCTGCAGCCAATGTTATTTACAGTAATTATCTCACGCGCGCTGAGTATTTTTTTAACCTCTTATCGTCGTCACCCAGTTGTAGATGTCGTTGACCCATGACTCGAACCAATTTTTATTTCATCATTATTCACTTCAACAGCAGATGATAGCTTCAGCATTCAACTAATACAAATTTAAATAAATTTTCAGAAGTATTTAATGCCATTTATATACACACATAAATGAACACGTTCATACATGTATGTATATGTGTCTCTGTTAAAAAAAACTAACAGCAAACAGCTGGTAACATATCACAGTTATGTCTCTGCTGTGCGAAGAGGCCAAGGCACCTGCGCATGAGTCACTCAACTTCAACTTCAGTTGAAAGCTGCAAACTCTCTGGTCACATTCAATTGTACTGTACAGATCTCGGCTGCCGGCTTTGCTTGCTGTATTTTAATGTATTTTTTTTACAAGTGCATGTGCATGTGTGTTTGACAGGTGCTCTCTCAATGTATGTGTGTGTGTGTGCGTGTACCGAGTTTGAATTGTAGTTTTTTGCTCTGACGCATTTACACACACACACACACACACACAGATAGACGTGCATATGAATATATACGCACACAGACAACTATTTATCATTATCAATAGTTTTGTCGCTTGTCCTCTCTCTCTCCCTCTGCCTATATCTGTATACATATCTCCCCTACGACGCGACGACAGTAACAGCAGCAGCAGCAGCAATAATTACATACTAATACAAAATGCTCATTTGCCGCATTTTAATTTTCACACGCTCACAGGCACAAGTGTTATATTTTTTCTTCTTGCTTTTGTATCTGCAACAGCAGCAGCAGCTAAAGAAACCTTGTTCCCACTCACATCCCATCTCTGTCTCGCACGCTCTCTCGCTTGTTCGCTGCTCTCTTGTCTCTCGCAAATAGTTACTCGCTGGTTTTGTGTGTTTCGTGCATTCGCTCGTTCGTCGTGTGATTGTTCTCAGTTCGTTTTCGATCGTGCGCCGTAGCAGTTGTCATTTCTTTGCGGCCATTATCGTCGCAGTTGGCTTAAAAAAAAAAACAGAAAAAACAAAACAAAAACCAAGTTGTTTTTGCAACGGTCGGTCGCGCGGAGCGCTGCGGGGTGCATACATACATACAACAACAGCGACAACAACACGCAGAAATAGCAGCAACAAACGCATGGAGGAAATTCTGTATGCCGTTGCATGCGTGGCTAAGTGAGTGTTGTCTGTGTGTGTGTGTGTGTGGGTGCTTACACACACATACACACATGTACACATGTACATAGATATTGCTGTGTGTGTGCTAATCACTTTATCGCTGTGACGTTCTGTTAATTTATGTTTGCTCCAGTTTATTGCTGTTGCTGCTATTGTTGTTTTGTTGTCTTCTGTCACAGTTTAACTAAATTAGTAGTAGTAGGATGCACACGAAAAAGTAGAATAGACAAAAAGTATTGTTTTGTTTGAAGTTTACTTCTTTATTTCTGCTCCTTATGCACCTGAGTGTGTTGTCAAACTGTAAAATCTTATCTGTCTTTTACTACCTCTAATGAGTCGTTGTCTCACTCACACACACACAATAGCGTATGTGTATGTGTGTATGTATCTATTTTTTCTGTTTTGAGTCAGCTGTCTGATTTTTTTTGTTTGTGCTTTATTTCTTCTGCACAACTTTAACGAGTTTTAAGTGTTATTCTTAGCTCGCCTTATCGTTCTCACTCACTCACACTCAGTCGGACAGCAGCAGCAGCAGCACTTCTTGCACATTTGTTTATTGTTGATGTTGCTGCTGTTGTTGTTGTTGCTGCCTCTGGTTTTGTACACCGGCAACATGAAACTGGTTTTTCGAGTTATTTATGACTTTTTTTTTTCTTTCTACAATTTATATTTTGCCTGTTGGCTATGCCCGCTTTTTCGGTATCTGTCTCTTTTCTTTCAACACACACAGATTCGTGTAGTCCTCAGACTTTTGACCTGCAAAAATAAACTGGATAAAATAAAAATAATAAATCCGTAAAGTATTGTGGGCGCCTTGTCGCTTCTGCTCTGCTGCTTCTTTAATTTCATAATGTGGCGAAAGTTGCGTCTCAAATTGCAACATAATCGAGTATTACAAATGCTCCTTCTCTTTCTCACTCACTCCCTTCAATACACACACGCAGACCGATAAAGGCAAAGCGCAACGGATATGACAAATTATTAAGCATTGTTTTTTTTTTGTACATTCAAAGAGAGCTTAAAACTCTCTTCTGTGGCTTTAGTTGAGCTTTAATTGTCGACAGCGAACAACAAACACAAAACAATAGGTAAAGAAACAGAAACCAAAGTGGAGACTACAACAATTTTGCCGCTGTCATTGTTGCTGTTGTTGTAGGCTTGTGTAAAGTAGAAAGCGCGTTGGCGTTAAATAATCTCTCAATCGACGTGAAACAAAAAAAAGTTTGTTTGTGGCAAAAAGTGAAGTGATAAAATAAGCGAATCAAAATAATGTGTGTTGGTTTTTCATTTTGAAGAAGAAAGGAAATGCCCAAAAATAAAGTTGAGCCAACACAAATGATGCAGTGCAAGTGCTGTTGTGTGCATTAAGTGCAACATCAACAACAACAACAAGTTGCAATTAACAATTAAACAAGTTTCAATTAAAACAAGAAGAAGAAAAAGCAGTAGCAGAAAACGACGACGACGCGGCCAATCAACAACGAGCTCTCGAGTGAACGCCCGCAGCAGCAGCAGCAGAAGAAACAGCTGTTGTGCTGCTCACAGTGCGAAGCAAGCGCTTGGCTTGGCTTGGCTCCCCCGCATCGCGTCGATAGAGAGAGAGAGGCAGCATCGTGGCGTGTGAGCGAGCGATCGAGAGAGGAGAGCAAAGCAGCAATATTAAAAGCGCCGTTTGACGGAGTTTGCCGGGTTAGTGCAACTACTACTTGCATATGTATGTGTGTATGTGTGTGTGTTTTGTGTGTGGTTAACATGTGTTGAGCAGAGGCCAAATTTGTAAATTTGAAGCGAACAGTGTGACCAGAGCAGAGATCTCGTTTCTGTTTCGAACAAGAAAAAACTGTATGCTCAAATTGCAATGCGCGACTTTGACCTCCACACATACGCAGACACTAGACAAGATGAGACATGCACACACATATGCATATCTGTATATGTATATATGCATTTACTTACACACTCGAAAAAGTATTTTGCACGTGAGCTTTTTCAATGCCGCCATAAGCACAGGGGGGCGTGGCGGGACGAGGTGCTCCCTCGCCAAGCGGAAGGAAGAAATCGAGCGCCAAAGTAGTAAGAAGAGGTGGTGGGAGGGAGTGGAGTGGGCGAGGGATGTTTGCAATGCTAACGAGCAACGAGAAGGTTGTCTATGCAGGAAGAAAACACTAGAAAGCAAATTACAGACAATTTTTATGTATGTATGTGTGTTTGTATGTATGTATGTATGCATGTGTGCATAATTGAATGAGTGGGCGTTTTTTTTTAGCTGCGTTTTGCTGATAAAGTTTGACCTCTAAAGCTCATTTACTTGGATTTTAGCATTTAGCACGTGTGCCAAATTGCGGAATAAACTAATTAAAGCGTTCGCTCGTTGACGACTGGAGGTGGCCCCCACCAATGCGGATACACATACACATGCATATAGACATGCATACACACATGCACATACACATGCACATAAACATAAACATACACATTGATATATTATGTACACCCATACAACAAGAACGGTAACAGAGCGCATGGAATACAGATGCATATTCAATGTTAATCCAACATGCAAAGGTCAATCGGCCATTGTGGCGCTGTTCACATCACACACAATCACACACTAACACACTCACGCTCATGTATCAGTTGAGGCGCTGTGACGTACAAAGTGCCTAACCCCAAAAGCTTACCCCACTGCAGTTGGCAGAGGGGCGGCTGCTGCGCTGCTTCTCCTGCTGCTGCACTCGTTATTTCTTTTTTTTTTACCGGCGCTCTTTTCACTCGTTCTCGTTAATTTTTTTTTTGTTGAAGACTCGCTATTGTTTTGTCTCTGTCAGCGACGACGACATTGTCACTGCCCCTAATCAACGCGCCCTTATCTAGCCAATTTGTTTTTGTATTTGTGTGTGTGTTTTATCTTATACTGCAGCATTGCACAGTGGGTTGGCTTATACAAATTAAAATATAATTTAATTTAAAATTGTTTTTTCTTTTTTTATACGTAATAACATGTAAATATAGTTAAGCTAAGATAAATTTCTAGTTACTTTTGTTGCCAGCACTTTTTTGTGCATTATTTTTGCCCCACTGTTTGTTGGCATGTGCTTTTCATTGTATGTGTGTGTGAGTTCTTTGCTTATCATTTTGCTCTGCTTGTATTGAGTCTCTAAACGTCTACTAGCTGGTTTGTGCGGCAACAGGGGGTTAGGTGGAGAAGGAGGAGGGAGGGGTTGTGGTGCAGGGGCAACCGGCTGTTCATTTGTGTTATGTGAATCAAAATGTTGTTGTTGTTTTTGCTTTGACGCTCGCTTTTTATTTGCTGCCGCTTTTTTTTCTCAATTTGTGTTGCTTTTTTTCTTTCAACGTCAAATGCCATTGAAAATGGATATTGGCATGTTATGTGCGGCAATTCGATTACAAACAGCAACAAGAATTACAAACAATAATAATATACATACATAAGTAATAATAGCAACAACAAAGCGCATTGTTGGCATTTTGTCAATTGAATTATAAACGTTTTATTACTTTTTACTGCTGAACTTTTTGTTGCCTCTAGATATAAATGTGGTCCACGATGGAATTAGCATTTAAAAAGTTATTAAGGTTATGTTTTTATGAGAGTTCTTCGACGCCTTTTTACTTGTCATTGTTATACATCAAGATTAACGCCTTGACTGTTAACAAAAAGAAAAAAAAAACAGTTTGGCAACAATGCAGAAAAGAAAACCTTTCTATTTGAGATTAAAAAAGAAAAAATATATAAACGAAGTCACAAACAGGAAGGATGTAAACAGTTGGCATTAGTTCAATGCTTGATGACTAGAATGCCAAGTACAGATAATGAACTTTAATCTATTAGGAACAGCTGCCAAAGTTGTTATTTCCTTTTGATTTATCTGTGATTTGTTTATTCAATTCTCAAAGAAAGCAAAAAACAACTTGAAGCATCTAAAAATAAGCTTAATTATAAAACAATTCATTAGGTAGCCAATACGTAAAAAAAGTATTTTGACAATGTGAGAAATTCATATTTTCTTTCCTTTTACGAAAAAAAAGTTAAATGGAAATATTTTACGTTTCGAATTTCCTTTCATGTTTTCCTACAATGCTCGATGTCTTTCGAAAAAATAAAATATCCCATATTTAGAGTGATTTGACAGTGATTTCTGTCCGCAATTCCCCGGAGAGATCAAAATATAGATGTTTATATATCTATAAGCATCTATAAATAAGCTCAATTATAAAACAATTAGGTATCTAATTTGTCATGCTATAACATGATTATTTAACTATTTCTTTTGCAATAAAAAAAAATTTACCGTTCGTAGTTTTTTTTTCATATTTTTCTATAATTCTTTGTAGCTTCTTCTTTCTACTTAATTGAACTATAAAGTTTTAAGTTATAGTGAGTCAAATATTTTCCAACTATTCTTTGTGGTCTTGAGAACGATTTAAATAAAAAAATTGAAATTGAGATTGTATTTTTGGCAAACACTGTTGATGATTTTGAGATTCTCTTTCGAGCTGATTCCGTTAGAAATGAGCCATTAACGTGTAGCTTTCGGTTCTCTTCTGTTTTCGGCACAGACTTTAATTTTGTCATCTTCCCTTATATTTCGCTTGGAAAACAGGGTATTTCGCAGTCTTCAGATTGCGATTGCAAATTTCAGACTTGCCGTATTCACTTTTGCCTTGATTAAAATTCAAGCGCTGTTTGTCGGACAGTTTTAATAAAATTGATTTGTGTCTAAAAATAGAAAAAGCGTAATTATAATGCAAATTGCGAAAGCAGCACACAAAAAAAAAAAAGTAAATATAAGTAAAAAGGCGGCAAATCCATTTGGTACGATTGTATCAGGGATTGTTTGTTTTCGTCGCCGGGAGAGAAGCTCAATTGATAACGACGACGACTACGACGAAAGCGGCTTATCATTGCTATTTGTCTATTATACCCTGAAACACCACAGAAAGGGCATAATGCAGATGTGCTGCAGCATGTAACAGCAGAAGAAAGCATCTCCTCCGATGCCTTAAGACATCTATCTATGTATTTTTGATCAACACAAACAATTGAGTCGGAATACAAGTTCTTGTTTTCGGTAGACGAATCAATTTAATGCATCATTTTCCCGTTTCGTAAATATTAATAAAAAAAAAACAAAACTTTCCCAGTGGAAATAAAATTTATAATTGTACCGATATTTCTTTCTAATCGGTTGTGGGCACACCTTGATATAATATTAAGCATCTAACAAAATTACGTCACAAAAATAATAGAAAAATGAAATCATATCGAAATCATTTTCTGTATAATTACACAACCACACGCACACGCACACGTACATGCTTACAATAAGTGTGTTGGTTTACATATCTAAGACGTATGCGCTAAGGGTAAATACTTGGGTTCAGGGGGTATCTCCTCTCTCTCTCTCTCTCGCTTGCTTGTTTATCAGGCCTTAGCCATGCATGTGTGCGTGTGCTGCTAGCAGTTTTTTTTCGGGAATTTTTATTGTTTACTTTTTAGCGCCATTTGTTTTTAGTATGAGGTGCTCTCCTCCTCTCCTTCCCCCACCCCTCCTATCCATCTCCTGTTATTTAATTGCTGACTAGAGTTTTTTTTGTAAGGTTTCTGTCTGGCCTTACCGCTGCTGTTGTTTTTTGCACTATTGCTTAATTAAATTGCAAAGTGAGTCAAACTATAGTTTGACAAGCACTACTCCCACCTGTCAAATCACTATTTTGACAAACTATGCAAATTGTTTTGACTAATGTTGTGACAAAAATAAAAAATAAAAAAAAAATAGGCGGGCGAAAAACAGTTTGATTTATTTGTTGTTGTTGCTATGATGTGTTGACAGCCGCTTGTCAACTTTCAATGGCAATTTTGCCTATGCGTTTATGACGAGTTTTCAAATTCACTTTCGACCCAGCCCAGTCCCGCATTGCCACGCCTCCTCTGCGTGACTCTTGTCGCCCGTCTTTTTACTTTCCACTTTGCATTGAATTTTCGTTCAATTTGCGCTTAGGATGTATGTTTGTGTGTGTGTGTGTTGTGCTGTATTTTTATGAGTTGTGGGCCAAGTTAACTTTTCCATGACAGAGTTTTATTTTTAAGCTACCGGCTTATTTTTAATTATGTATCGATTTTGTTTCTATTTATGCAATCCGCCTTCATAAATTGTGTTTGAGCGAGTTTTCTTTTAATGAAGCAATTCAATTTCTTCAAAAGTTTTGTTGTTCTTTTGTTTGATAATAAAGCGTTACTGTTGGCAAGTAAGTTTTGTAAGCCAAACCCAAACTGTGTGAAAAAATAAAACTGACGGTTTTACTTATTAAAAAAGTTATATTAAAAAGGCAACATTTTTTCTATCATGGCTGTGAACAAAAATAAACTCTTTTAGTAGTTATCTTCAAAGTAAAATTAAACTTATATTTCAAAGGTTTGTTTCAATTGATATAATTGAAAAATAAAAGAGTGCAGTAATTAGATTAAAGACTTTATTACTCATACTTGTAGTTAACCAATATAATTGTAACTTAAAGAGGATTAAAGAACTTACCAACTCCTCTACCCTAATTGAGTATATAATACAGATTAATCATTCCTCTAGTTTTACAAATAATTTAAACAGGATCAAAGAACTTGCCAAGCGATAAAAATTGATTTGCTTCTCTACTCTTATTGAGAGCTCAACTACAGTTACAATTCGTCGTTGTGAACAAAGACTGTGCGTATGTGTGTGTGTGTGTGTGTATGTGAGGGAGCGGTTATTTTCATTTGGTCCGTTTTCGCAACCTCAAGCAACAACCTAGAAACCGGTCAATGATAGAGTGTCCACCACCAGGCAAACAGACAGAGAGCCAGACAGACAGACAGACAGGCCAGTCAGCCAGCTGTGCTTTGCTTTGTGTCCCGATCGCAGACTGTGTGAGCCTTTTTTCTCACATTTAATTCATAAAACGAACGGCGTGCAATTTGAGAAGAAGAACAAAGGCAAAAGCATATCGAGCGCAGCAGCCGCAGGAAAAAAGGGAGGAAGAGAGAGAGAGACAAAGAGAACGAGAGAGAGAGAGATTAAGAACTCGTTTGTCAAGCAGCAGCAGCAGCAGCAAGAAATAATAAAAATAAAGCAAAACGAAAACAAACGAACCCAAATTACATGTATATAAAAAGTCCTCAACTGAATACTCAATTGTGGAGCTGCAGCTGGAGCTGGAGCTAAAGATGTTGTGTTGTTTGTTCGTCGTTCATCGTTCGTCGTTGCGACGATCGATCGATGAACGGAATTGAACCAGTTTTGGTTGCAGGATATTAAGCCATAAAAAAAAGCATCCGACAGCAATAATATCAACAACATTAACAACAACGAGAGAGAGGAGAAAACTCGTTTCTTCTTTGAGTTTCCATTCGATTTGTATGTCCCCCCGTC
This sequence comes from Drosophila nr. medialis 2 BK-2023a, assembly GCA_035044325.1. Taxonomy (NCBI): domain Eukaryota; kingdom Metazoa; phylum Arthropoda; class Insecta; order Diptera; family Drosophilidae; genus Drosophila; species Drosophila nr. medialis 2 BK-2023a. The sequence continues at coordinate 6,554,197 of JAWNMH010000397.1, read as the reverse complement.
TTCTCGCTCGCACTCATACAGCAAATGGCAATTTGGCTGCTGCTTTTGCAGAAAGCCTGTTGTTGTTATTGCCTCGGGTTTAATTGTTATCGGCGCGTTTTATGCTCTTTTTCCTTTGCAAACAGCGCTTAACGGTATTTGTTTTTGTATGCCTTTGAGTGTACTTATGCATGCCGGAGTGTATGTGTGTGTGTGGTGGGTGTGTTTTTTTTTCGCGGAACTTGCGAGCTGATATGACTGGAAACTGATTTGACAACAATGAAAGAAAACTGTTTTGACAATGGAATTTATTTTTATTTCATTTTAACGTTTTGTATTTCCTTTCATGTTTTTCTACGATTCTCTCCACTTCTTAGAGCTAGAGTAAACAGATATATATACTAGATTCATAGACCGAAACATTTTCAATTATTTAAAATAAAAATAATATTCATTTCTTGCAAAATAAATGGAAAATATACTCGTAGATTTTTTTTAAGAATTGTATTATACAAACCAAATCGAATATATTTTCTATTGAAATATATAGCTAATCGAATTTTACATATGTTGATCGAATAAAACCATATTTCATTATTGTTTGCTTATAATTGGATACCGATTTCAGTAATTAGTAGAATTTTCAGATTCAATTTGATTATATAAATGACAACTCAACTTGCTGCAGGGGACTTTTGTGCTTATGCTTCTGCACATGTTTGTGCGTGCCACATGTGGCATCATCGGCATACGTAACCTTTATCACAAGAATACCTTGACTTGGGGTCAGGGCAACTCACGACAAGAAAACGTTGGCCTTAGTCAAGCTTATTGCGTTTCCCTTGAGAAACCGATTGCCATGCATTCAGTCGTATCTGTGCCTGGGGGTGGAGTGGGGTGTGTGCGTGTGTGTGTGTGTGTTGCAAATGTTGCAATAATTTGATTGATTGACCTGTCATTGAACCAGATTCGCAGCAGAATCTTTGCAAGAAGTTTTCTTTCATGCCACGCCCAAGACAAAACTAAAATATAAATACATATTGCCTCTCAACATAAACCACCCATATTGCTTGAAGCGACGCTCACCCAATGAGTCACCCACCCACACACACACCAACGCACACACACATTGAATTTTATGCACGATTGAGCACACTCAACACATGGATTCATGGTCTCCGCGGAGCTGAAGCAGCTCTTGGTCAAAAGAGTCGACAGTTTCTATGATTGGTTTTTCCGTTTGTGTCTTTTTGTTGCTGTTGTTGTTTGTTGTAGCTATATTTAAAAATGCAAGCGAAAACTTTTGTGTCATTGTCCTTTGCCACGCCATGGCAGCAACCACTCCAAGTTAGTTTCTCATATCGAAAATAATTTTGTCGTGTTTTAAGGTTATTTATAGACAACCAGCATTTGATGAAATGCTCTTGACTTGAATGTGAGTTTTGCCAACTAACTAACCGAAATCGAGTTATATTGCTAGATTCAAATATTCAGCTATATTGAATAAATAATATTGAATGTTACTGACAATATATATATAAATATTTGTATAATAAGAGATGATGCCCAACTAAGCTTTATCAAAATACATATATATAATGATTCATATTTTCAAGACCTTAAACTAAGCGGCTAGTCCGTAGATGCAGAAATCGACAGACCATATCGACTTGGCCAGTGCTGTTGATCAAATATATATATATATTCCTTATGTAATACCTTTTAAATTATGATAAACAAACATTTTATTTTGGATAGTTTAACACATTTGGTGACATTTGATTTTAGCTTACACTTAAGCATTTGTTTATTTAATACTTAGCGTGTTATTCTTAATCGGAATAGCAATCTTGACTCTCACTCAACTTGCAACTGCCGCATTCCTCGTACGTGTCTACAACCTGCTCTCCGCTTACGCATGGTTATCAATCGATATCGTCTCGCCATCCATCACTGAGGCTATTTTTAAGTAATTGCGATATATGCCACAATTGAAATAAGGGTATTCAGGATTCAACCAGCTCAGTTGCAATAACGAATCGAGCACAACTACTTATTATAGCCAACACATTTTGCCTTGGGTAGAGTTAAGTGACCCCCTGTGTATATTGTTTACGGAGTGCAGATTGTGGCAAACACAAACTCAATGATCAGACAGGCTTGTAATAGTTGAAAGAGAGCAGGAGAGAGATAGAAAGAGAGAGAGCAAGACAGGCAAAGAGAGAAAGAGAGAGAGAGAGAGAGAGGGCCAGTTGATGTCTGGAAACACGTTGCTTTGCCTTAGTCGTCTCTCTCTCAAAATTGAATGTATCGTAAATCTAAAAACAAATCGTACGTACAATTACAATTGAAACACAACAATAATAACAAAACAAATCAGCAGCCAAGAGAGCTATTAATTAGTATTCGCGCTTGTTGAGTTTAAGTATATATATATATATATATAGATACACATAAATCGCATTGTTTGCCTCAAGTCGACTATAAGTTTCGTTGAATGTTAGTTTTTTTTATTTGGTTATGTGAAACTTGTAATTATGGCGCCCAAGCTGATTGAAAAGTTGAAGACCTATCTAAGGTTGTTGGTTGTTGCATTACACACACACACACACACACATACAGACACGCACACCTTTGTTTATATTTATTATTTAATATAATATTTTAATCGAATCTTTGTTTTTGTATTTGCAGTGGTGGTGGTCCACAGACGACAACTGCCGGGCCATCCGCTGGTAATGTGGCAAATGCTACCATTGGTAAAAGCACAAGCAATAACATGTATACCACCCGCCAATCTGTAAGCACCACAACCGGTGTCCTTATGGTCGGACCAAATTTTCGTGTTGGCAAAAAAATTGGCTGTGGCAACTTTGGCGAATTGCGCTTAGGTAAGTTTTATTTATTGTTTTAAACTCTTTAATGTGATCAAAATTTAAAAGAATATATCTACGGACTGCAAATTGTAAACAGAATTTGGAATAGTTTGTTTCTGTAAGCTGTGTTATAATCATAGAGTCTGATCTGAAGCAGACCGTATTTTGGAAATAAACCCACTTAGCAGACACCGGTAGCCAAGCGAGCAGAGTTTTCATGCAGTCAGTTTTTAGTCGACTTGACGTCTCTTTGTGTTGTCTGCATAGTGGTAAAACTCAATTACAAGAATTTTAAAATTCCTTCAAAAGCAGCTTTCTTTCTTTCTTTGCGAGTCCTTAATTGATCGGTTTTGTTGATACGGGTGACATTTTCAGCTCAAGATGTAAAAAAAAACACTCAATTGAAATTTTGAACCCTTGTGTGCCTATAAAACTGTGAATCAACGAAAACAAACAACACACAAAGAGGAGAGTTTTGTATTCCAGTCAGTAGGTCAACACAACTGTCTCCCTCTCTCTCTCTTCCTGCCTCGTCAGAACTTATCATATTCCTCATAAAATCTTGCATCATTAGTCAGGGCATTTTATTAGTGCAAAGCTTTCGCGCCAAGAGAAAAGATTGCGCCAGCGACGAGTGGACTTTTTTTTTATAACAGTAAAAAAGTTGTGTAAATTCAGTTTATGACTCAAATCTAAAGCCAAGTTATTGTACACCCCCTCGCTGAGTTTCTCTCTGTCTCGCTCTCGCTGCTGCTGCAGGCGACGCGTCGCGAATATTTTTTGGTTGAGCATTTTCGTTTGTTGTGCCTTTCTTTGCATGTGCATTCGCATTCCTTTTCATGGCTGCCAACTGAGCAACAACAACAAGACGAACAGCAAACAGCAATAACAACAACAACAAAAAAACAACAAGTCGAGAAACCACAATGAGAACTTTTTTTTCTTTCTCCACAATATAGAATGCAAAATGTCATTCCATTTCATTCTGCCATCTGTTTTGTCGTCGTCGTTGTTGTTGTTGGCGTCTTCACTTTTTCTTTGTTTGTTAAATGCGCTTTTATAAAATTGTGTTTTTCTTGTTGCTACTTCTTAATTTTTGTTTTTGTGGGCTTGCCACTTCCTTTGCATACATCTGTTGCAGCTGCTGTTCTTGTTGCTGTACTTGTCATTCTGCCAACAGGTAGTCAAGCAGACTCTCAGTGCTGCGTAAACTGTTAAGCAGCAACTAAAGCCGCGTCTCCCTATGAATGACAACTAATTGCATCCGCCCCAAGCATTATTCTATCCATCTCGTTCCCCCATGTTTTTTCCTACCTGTTCTGTTCTTAAAAGTCCGCTTTGTTTTGCATATTTTCTTTGTCTCTTCTTGTTGTGTCTGTTGCAACTCGCTCAGCTAGACGATCTTTCAATGTCTGAGCTTTGCTTTTTGTCATAAGTGTGCATGAGTCATGCCGTGAGTTATCTGGCATATACATTTCTATGCACACACATACACTCACCTCACCTTCCTCTATTTATAATACAAATAGTGAGCACAAGCAAAAGCTACACTTACGCTGCTGGGTATTATAAATTATTTAGTAGCTTTCCATGGAACTACTTATAAGCTAATCAAGCAAGCTTTTGTATTCACAAATTATATATAGATAAAATAGATAATAGCAAGGCAGATGAAATATAGGCCATGTAATTTTGTTCCATCCCAATAATGTTGTTATTATTTTTGTCATATATTTAAAAAGAGTATCGCAAAGTGTGTTTACTTTTTCACTCACATTCTCATGCTGCACTTTCAGTTTTGGCAGTTTCAATTGCACTGTGCGGCCACTTAAAAGCTCAACATGCTGTTGTTTACAGCGCGCTGTTAACACGCTGTCCCTTAACATAGATCGCAAAATTGGCACAAATTTGTGTTGTTTATGACGTCGTGTCTCGTTTTGTTGTGATATCATTTTTATAAATTGCTGTTGTACATGTATACAAACACACACATACACACACATTACACTCATACATACATTCATTATCCATACGTATGGGCTTTTCGAGATTTCTTATGAAATGTTTATACATACAAACATGCAATTATTTCTGCGTGTGATTTTCATTATTTTAAGTAATCATTTGTGTTTTTTTTGTCAGTTTCTGTTTAAAATATCATTTAATAAATGAGGTATATTTGTAAACTGAAATTGACTCACAACTTTTTGAGAAATTGCAGACAACCAAGAAAATTGCCGCTCATTTGATTTTATTACGTTAGGATTAATTTGCGGCGTTTTTCATTTACAATGATTGAATGTGAAATGGTCTGTTGTAGTTGTTGTATTTGTTATTATTTCTCTTGTTGGTAAATTTCATTCTTTTTGTTTAGTTTATGTTCGGCGTCTCGTGTGTATTGTCTTTTTTTTGTTGTATTTGTACATTCTTTATTAACACATTGAAGGGTGTATGTGTCTGTCTGTATATATATATATTATATATATATATATATATTCATATTGTGTATTGCGTTAGGTCATGATAGTTTTAGTTACGCTTGGTTTATGGCACGCTTGTTTAAGTGTGATGAGAAAAATGGGCTAATAGACATTGTTCTCTTTCCCCCTTCTTCCCCCCCCTGAGTTTAATAAAAATTGCATCATAGTTGTTTAGCTCAATTAAATTGTATTTACATGCACAAACAGATGAATTTTGTATGTGCATATTTAAGTATCTTTGGGTTATACACAAATTCTGTTCGCCGTCAATATTTGAAAATTATAGATTATATTGCTGCCTTTTGCAATTTACAGTTTGGCAGGCACTTCCACACAAAATTCATTAGAAAATACAGTTGCTGAAAATCAATTAAACTATTTCTGAAAACTGCGCAAATATCAAGAGTTCAGCGATTTTGGGGATTTATTAAGAATTCATAATAATTTTTTTTTTTGTGTGTGCGTAAGCGTTTCAATAAATTAATGGGCAGTTGCGAAAAGTCGGAGACATAGTCGGAGATCAGATCAAGAGAGAGATGTTGTCTTACTCGTTGTTTACTTACTGTCTGTATTCGTTTTTATTGCAAAAACAAATTGGCAGCAAGCGCCGGCCGCTGAATGAGAATCCAGCTGGAAGGTCGTGCGGGGCGGCGTGCTATTAAACAAATAAACAAACAAGCCAAGTCAAGCACTGGGGGATAGAAGGGCGCGTGGCCAGTTTGGGGGGTATTGCTCCACATGCAAATATATGCTTTGTTGTAATCAAAGTCATGCGCCCTTTTCTCTCGCACTCGAATATTATGAGTGTTGTGTATAACTGTGTGTGTATGTGTAAATGTGTTTGTGTGCTTGCTTGCTTGCTTGATGACTCTATCAGCGACGACAATATTGTGGTGAACGATAAGCTCTGCCGCCTGCACCCACCGAACCACCCCCCGCTCTGTCTGTTGTTACGTTGTCGTGACATAATTTCGCACCTGAGAGACTTTGGCGAGAGAGCAGTCAGCAAGTTCCCATTCTCATTCTCGTCGCTGTTGTATTTGATTTTCAAACATTGTGCAACTAATTAGAATACAGCTCAAGCTCACTTCAGCTGTGGGAATATTACCAGGCATATGGGCCCATTAAAATTCAGCGTTTTTGCGTAATTTTTATGCGGCAATGGAAATTGAAAATGGGCATGGCATAATTATCCCATATGTAATATACGTAAATGTACAATGGATGGCAACACTGGCGGCCAGCTGCACAATGTAAACAGAGATCGCATAGAGTTGCCAGACTGTGCAAAAGCAGTCAAGCAGTCGCTTATCAGCTTTTGGCGCATAGTTTGCGTAATCGAAAATAATACTTAAGCGCCATTATAACTTAATAATTATTTAATACATTTAAATATAGCAATACAAATATTGTTAATAAGCCGAATCAAAATCTTAATCAGCCACTTACATACAAAGCTGTATAATTTTGAAACGGTGCAAAATTATGAACTGAAATAACGTTATCATGTTTTTCGATTTAAGCTATAAATGGTTAATGTATATGCGCATAAAATATCACTTTCATACAACGAATATATATAATAATTTAAGCATAAGTACAGTGTTGAAAAGCTATAAATTCATAGTGAAATTCTTGGTGATTCCCCGTACACTTTTAATCGTAACAAAAACAGGTTTTTCCAAGTCAATATTTAGTTGAATCTAATTTGAAATATGGTGTTTTCTTAATGGTCAGGTCGTCGCATGTGTTGCTTTGGAGGCGCTCCAGTTGGTGGGCGTGGCGCCGAGAATTTAACAGGTATGAGGCGACAACTGCATGCAAGTTAGTTAGTTAATTGGTTGGTTAGTGGCCCAGTTCTGATCTGGTGCCAGTTTCGCTCTTGAGCATGTTGTGCATTTTATACATGTGTGTGGGAGTCCAATGAGTTTTAGGCATGCGACGGGTTTTTCGTATCTTATTTTCTATGCTCTTATTCATATTCAACTAATCACATTTCTTCTCTCTTTTGCAGGAAAAAATCTTTACAACAATGAACATGTAGCAATAAAAATGGAGCCTATGAAGTCAAAGGCTCCGCAACTACACTTAGAGTATAGGTTTTATAAGCTATTAGGATCACATGGTATGTTGAATTGAATGTTTCTATTACATAATTTCCCCCTACCACCCCCCACCAATTACCCCTTACTTAAAACACTAACAGCCATTACTAACAACCAAACATAATCAAATTAAATCAGAAATATGATAATATATAGTTATATATTTTCCACGCCCGTTTGACAAACTGCTAACCAAAAAACCCTACTACTCCAATAAAAAAAAAAAACTATGTTTTGCACCGTTACCACCTTCGTTAGTTTGATAAAAACAAACTCGTAATATCAACTCTATATTTATATATATACTATATATAACACTTGCTATAGAAGTGCTATAAGAATATACACATAAGAAGACATGAATAGATTTTCTCAAGCATATTTCGGAGGTCGGTGCGTGAAAAAAAAAGTATTGTATATTTTGTAGGCAGCCATATATTATATGCTGTGCTACCATTATATTCATCTGATTTTATACCCACCAACTTAATATGTATATGCTGATTTCTTCAACTCAAAACCTTATTAAAACATTTTTTTTTTTACGTTATTCTTTTGCCCCGTTCTTATTTTTCGTTGTCTGTTAATTGCTATTTTTGTACCCTCATACAACCATAAAAAAAACTATGAAAAATGTGTACATTGAATACCGATAACGATAATTATACCGATTCCTATGTATCGATGCTGCAAATCCCATGAAATGTGAAAATTGAAACCGATAACAATACCGATGCTGAAATCCTCGATACCAAATCATCAACGTGCGACAACCGATCAACAAAAATCCACCAATCAAAAAACAAATCGACTGATCTCTCTCTCTCTCTCTCTCTCTGTTGCATACAAAACACATTGTGATGGCATGGCACATACCCTGTAAAAAAAAACCAAAAAACAAAACGAAAACCAATCCGATGCTCGCTCCCACAGCCGAAAACGCCCCAGAAGGCATACCACGCATTTATCACTTGGGCACTTGTGGTGGCCGTTACAATGCCATGGTTTTAGAGTTATTGGGATTATCATTAGAAGATCTCTTCAATATTTGCTCCCGTAAATTTTCACTTAAGACTGTATTGATGATAGCGAAACAACTTGTAAGTCAAACCCCCCCAAAAAAATGGCGCATTTCAAATTACACGTTTGAGCAAAATTTACACGGATTTCATGTGTAGCAACGTTTTTTTTTTTATTATATTTGTCATACAGTAGTGTATTACAGTATAACAGTCGTTGACCATGCGAAATCTGTGTAATATTTTCTAGCTTAAACTGTTCTACACTTTATTATTTCTCGATTATAAAATACATTTTGAAGCCAAGTGTCTCAACGGCAAGTTAACAATAAATTTATTAATATGTTTTTTTTTTTTTCGTTTGTTGATTTTTTGTTTGTAAATTCTATTAGAAACACAATGAACGCTGGTGTAAACATTTTAGTTTATGTAGTGTGGAACAAAGTTGGCCAACAACAAAACTGAAACCTTTGTCGTAGTTCTACAAATAAGATCTCGTTACTTATGTTTTCTGTTCGTTCTTGGGTTGTAGCTTTATTAAAACCCAATACCAAAATTGAAAATTGAATTTTATTAAAAACCACCAAATTAAAAGCATGTAAACTAAGCGGCGTCGTAAATAGGCAAAAACTACTTACAATGTTCCTGTGTAAATAATAAAAAAATGACTTTCTTTCTATAAATACATATTATATATTTGTATACAAAAAAAAAACAAAACAAAAAATAAGAAAAAAGCAAAAGCATTTTAAAATAACAGTTTCTCGTTAGTTGCTTAATTTAACGTTTTTCCCCTCTTGTTTTTTCTTCTTAATTTCAATTATTGACGAACTTTTTGTATGTGCTGATATTTGAATATTACTTATTTTAACCAACTTACTAACACAGCTCCAAGAGAATATATTTTTTGCTAAAGTGGTTAACCAACACTTAACTGTTATACACACTCAATTCAACAATTCTACACCTAAGTTAAGATTAAGTCTGGCCTGCAGCAACAGTTAACGCGTTTAACTAGCTTTAAGTGTTATACATCCTCTGTTATACAGTTAACTCCCTCCTCCAACCCATGTAAAAAAACATTAGGCATTTAGTTGACAGGGTCGTTTAACAGGCTTCCTCGTTTTATATGCTTCGAGAAACTCTATTTTTGTTGTTCTTGTTGTTTTTAGCAGAGTTTTCCCCTGAAAAAATGATCAAAAAAAAAGAAAAAGAAAAAAAAAGGTGGTAATAAAAGTAAGACGCGCTAAACTAACCTCCAAAAGAGCCATATATCTCACTATTATTCGCTCGCTCTCTCTCTCTCTCTCTCTCCTTGCTCTCTGTCTCTCTCTCTCTCTTTATATATATATCTCCCTTTCTCCCTTCGACTGTGTCTTGTTGAACCCGGTGCTGCCCTCTCATAAAAAAAATAATAAAATTTTGCTGGATTTATACAAAAAATATATATTAAATATGTTTTTATATTTGTCTCTCTTACCTCAATCTTTCTCTTCTCTTCTATCTCTCTCTCTCTCTCTCACTATCTCTTTCCCCTCTCGATTTTTGCATAAAACAACAACAACAACAAACGAACAAACAAACAACGTTTCCCCTCCCCACAAAAAAAAACTACGTAACTTCTGTGCGCTGCCCAACACTACAAAAAAAAAACAAAAAAAAAATTAATTTCACATACAAAAAAAAAAAAACAAAAAAAAAACTGAACATTTTCGAAATTTTTGTTGGCCTGTAGCAGAGGGTGTACCAGAAGTGTATTACTTCGGCCCATGCGGCAAGTACAATGCTCTTGTTATGGAACTGCTTGGTCCATCACTCGAAGATTTGTTCGATATTTGCGGCAGACGTTTCACTTTGAAGAGCGTACTACTGATAGCTATACAATTAGTAAGTACAACCAAAAACCACCCACACCACCACAACCACCAAAAACCACCCACAAAAATACTACAAAAAAAAAAAAAAAAAGAACCCCAGCAATTAGTAACGTTTAATTTTGGTTATTTTTTTTTTTCCTAAACGAGCACGCGCATTTCTCTCAGTACATTTCACATATTTGCTCTCACGTACACCAACACTGGTAGCAGAGCTATGCCCACAATTAACCAACACTGGCCTCAAATTTCACACATCTACCCCCAATTCCAATCCAATTTTTGTTTAAGTGGGAGTGTGAGTGGGAGTGTGTGTGAGTGTGTGTGAGTGTGAGTGTGTGTGAGTGTGAGTGTGTGTGAGTGTGTGTGTGTGTGTGTGTGTGTGTGTGTGTGTGTGTGTGTGTGTGAGTGCGTTTGTAGGGGCTGCTTGGGTAAATTTGCTTAGTTAATTAACTATTTTAATTTATCACCGAATTGTTTTTTTTTTTCTCTCATTAATTTATTTTTTTTTCTCTCATATTTTATTTAATTTGTTTTTTTTATTATTTTGCTAACTAACAAAAACAATCAAAAATGGATGCAGCAGTTTTATTTTCCTCCTACTTTCTTTTCTACCTCACATGTAGACGATGCCATCTGGTTAAGGTTTCCTTTCCTTCAAATACTTATTTTTACCTTAAGTTTAGCATTACCTCATTGAGAAGCAGTACACATTTAATGACGCTTATTCTTATTTAGCCGAATTATTCGATATCTACAATTTAGTTGTTAACTGCCAACGTTCATTGTAAAAAGCAACAAAAAAAATACGTACATAATATTAATAATAATAATTTGCATGTACATTTATTATGTAGTTGAATTGCGTTCACATTTATTTTTTAATTTCAATCCAAAATCGAATCAAATTAAAAGATACAAAAAAAAAATATATATCGTTGCCATCAACAACCAACAACAACAACAACAATAAAAAACTTCAGCTAGTTGAGACACTACAAGTTAAAATTTAATTTCAATAATTCAACTATTCATTTACACATTTCAACAGAGTCTCCGTCAATGAGCAGGAAAATGAAAAGAAAATGCATTTAGTATAAAATGAATGAAAATTAATTGATATAAATTCAATTCTGCTCCTTGGGGAGGAGACTCTGCTTGAATTTGTTGCCAGACAGCAAGAAACTAATCGAAATTTGTATGTTCTTCAAAACCCCCCCGCATTTTAAATGGTAAACACAGCTCCACCGGATCGAATATGTTCATAGTCGGCACTTAATATATAGGGATGTGAAACCAGAGAACTTTCTCATTGGCAGAACATCAACAAAACGTGAAAAAATTATACACATAATTGGTGAGTGAGAATGAAGTTAAACACACACATATCGAAAAAACTAATATATTGTTTTTGCAGATTTCGGTTTGGCCAAAGAATACATTGATTTAGATACAAATAGACATATACCATATCGGGAGCATAAATCGCTGACAGGCACCGCTCGCTATATGTCAATCAATACGCATATGGGACGCGAGCAGTCGAGACGTGATGATCTGGAGGCACTGGGTCATATGTTTATGTACTTCTTAAGAGGTTCACTGCCCTGGCAAGGCCTTAAGGCTGATACACTCAAAGAGAGATATCAAAAAATCGGTGATACAAAACGTGCAACGCCCATTGAGGTGAGTTACGATCGTCATTCTGCAGATTGCAATATTGGAAGCTATTTCTACGAATATTTATATATATATAATCTGACTATATTACAAATGGGTATGTTTGTGAAGGAAGTTATAACAGACAGAAAGAAGCATGTGCGACCCCATAAAGTATATTCTTGATCATCATTAAAACCCGATCTCAGAGACTATAGAAAATAGACAAATTTCGAATTAAAGTACTCATTTACCATTTATTTCATTTTATTGATTACTGTCCCCGTTTCGCGAATATCGATAATCGATTTGCGATTGCAATAAAAGACACAATTGTAAAGATACGGCTACCTTAATGATATGCAATATATATGATTATTATTGACGGGCTGTATTTTATTAAGATCGGTTAATCAACGCAGATTACGTTAAGCAAGCAGCATTTTTCGCAAACTAATATCCACAAGCCAACCGCTTGTTGCAAGTAGACTATTTGAGTATAAATCCCTGATTACATTTGCCTGTATACATATACATATATATATATAACTTGTGCTTGAAAAGTGATAATATATTTAACAGCTGTGTTTTGAGGTATTTCCTAGTCGATTAGAGCATTTTAACTTTGCATATAACTAAATATTAAAAGACAAATTGGATTAAAAAAAGTCTGCTATTTTTTTTTTATAGATTAGTCATTTTATATATTCATATATACATATATATATATATATATATATGTATGGGAAACAATCGCAAATGGGACAAAAATATTTTTAAATTTGTAAACATAACTTTTGTGTTTGATTCGACTAATTAATTTTTGGTAAATATTTTACAGGTACTTTGTGACAGCCACCCCGAAGAGTTTGCAACATATTTGCGTTATGTGCGGCGGTTAGATTTTTTCGAAACACCCGACTATGATTTTCTGCGAAGACTGTTTCAAGACTTATTCGAACGTAAGGGCTACACCGACGAGGGCGAGTTCGACTGGACAGGGAAGACAATGGTAGGTAGCCCCACAGTTGAAACTGATCCACAGACAAATCAACGTCTCGCTGCTATTATTATTATAATTACGATTACATACATACATACATACACACATATATCAAATGGATAATCCCATTCGAAATCATGATGCATCTGTGCCGAATTCTAAATTCATATCTAATTCATAGGAGACCTAAGAAAAGCAAGACCCCCCGTACCCGTACCCGTATAACTATAACTAACTTGAGTAATGCGCCTCCTCATCTAACCTAACCTAAGAATCGAAAACTATCATTTTGAATATGGGCAATGCATGGTAGAGTTAAACAGTTGAATCTATCCAGTTATCGAGTTATCAAAATATATATTTGGGTCTGCGCCGCATGCTGCAAGAGAGCCAAAGATGTCTAATTACGATGCAGATGATGAGATGATGTAATGATGATGAGATGATGTAATGATGATGAGATGATGTAATGATGATGAGATGATGTAATGATGATGATGATGATGATGATGATGGGCCTAAAAATTGTTCACTTCACGTTGAAGCGCGTTTTTTATTTCTTACATTCCGTTTCTGAATATACACATATATATATATTGAAATTGACAACTCAAATTGAAAGATATATACCAAAAACCAGAAAACAATGATAAAAAGATAAAAATCCCCCCTCCCCCCAAAAAAAAGCGTAATATTTTCATTTATTGCTTGCTTTGCGAGTTTTTGCTTATTTCTTTGTGGCAACTTAATTCGATTCTGGACTTTTATATCTGTGTATGTGTTTGTACTCGTATGTGTATGTTAGACCAAGGACCAGCTGGATAAGATGAAGATCATTAAAAATGCGCCGCCCTCGTATGTGGCCAAGAATAAGTCAGATAAGGTATACATGATATATATGATCTCGGTTCCATTGGTATTGCCAGAGAAATTTGCCAACTTTCGTCTTAGATTTGCTTGTTCAGTGTTGGTAAACGCTTGTCGCAAGCTACTCGCATTGTTTTTGTTTTTTTTTTTTTGGATTTTTATTTTTTAGTTTTGATAAGCACACTAGCATTAAGAGCCAACAAACGAAAAAAAAAAAAAAAAAACTAACTGTAATTGAAGCCATTCTAACAGCACTCTCTCTTCTTTCTCTCTCTTTGACATATTTTTTCCTATCTTTTTATGGTTGTCAACAACTACATCGAACAATAATTATGAACAAACAAACAATCAATCAAAAAACAAACAACTAAAAACAATACAACAACAAAAAACACCGTTTCATGTGTCTCTGTATATGTGTCTAAACCAATCTTAAAACAAAAAACAAATCGAATCGATTTTTACTCTACTGTGTGCATTAAATATAATCTTAATCGAAAACTAAATCGACTGCATCCATATATATATTTATATACATATATATATATGTGATATATATATGTATTTGTATGTATATCATTGACCAACCACGCCCACAGTCAACGCCCGTCGGATCTCTGCAAACTGGCCATGAAGTCATCATTTCACCAAATAAAGATCGTCATAATGTTACGGCTAAGGTAAAGTATTCCAATTTTGCACTCAATTTGCGAGCAACTTATTTTTAGTTTTTCTGTCTTCAACTTTTGTTTAATATATTCCGGTTATAAGGCAAACAGTTTTCACCTTATCTACTCTACTAAGCTTACAAATTTTGTTTCGTTTTTATTTTTTTTTTTGTTGTTAACATTTCTCAATATTTATATACTCTCGAATTCTCTCTTAAATCTTCTCCAACAACCCCACAACAAACTCTATTTTTGATATAATTGCTCTTATTTTGGTTTCTGCTTTCGGTTTTCTCTTTTACTTAATCAACAAATGAAAAAAACTCGTTTGTCTAATTTTCCACTCAATTATTAAACGTGATTTGCTTTAGGACGTCTCATATTTTGATTTTGATGAAATTGATAATGATAATGAAGAATATATAATACTTCAGGTTAGAGTTTGTAGTCTTGCAACAATATATAACGTATGTTCTCGTACTAATATCTGTACAATTTCAGTGAGCTAGCAGGATTTATGTAATTGCTAAACCTACCTTTAAATGTAATGTGAATTTTGATTTTTAGTTTGGTAGCCTTTTCCTTTTTTTTCGCATTCGTGCAGCATACAAGAATTGAAGTAATTAAAGTAATTGAAGTAATTAAAGCAATTAATTAATATAAATTTGTTGCTTTTTTCTTAAATAAATGTGAACTTTATAGATACCCATTAACTTGAAATTCTCAAATGTTGTATATGTATGTCCAAATATATATATATATATATATATATATGTGTAGTATGCTAGTAGAGCTGCATTCCAGATGCAATCCTCGTAACGCTCGTAATGCCTGTGTTTCCAAGTTTCTTTAGCAAACTAATCAAATTTCCGAATTTACTGCTTTTTTCGGGGCTTAGACATTGTTTTTGGTGAACGGTTCTAACTGATCTACACTTTTAGCTGCTGCTGCACAAATACACACAAGCACACATAATACACCCTCCCACACACACACTAACACACACTCACACACACACACACACACACACACATACTCACACATATACAACCACACAAGCTGAAAGCGTTGGAATTTGATTTTGGCTTTAAGTGTTCTAATACTGTATTTAACTTTCGATTACTTGCGTTGTATTAACTTATGTTCTTTTGGCCGCAAACACACACTCGATTTGAAACGCTTTAGTTTGTACTACTTCTGTTGTTAGCCACCAAAATTAGCGTCTAGTCTCTCTGTCTCTTTGCAAACACGATAAACGATATTTGACAAATTAATAATTGATCAATTTATGCATTGCTCGCTCCCAAAAAATAAAACAACAACAAAACAAAACCAAAAAAAAAAAAAACCAACCCTATAATACCATCCGACAAACTGCAACCGATCCGAACCAAACTCGACTCAAAACGATATCGATACCGATTCCGATTCCGATTCGATCTCCGACCCAATCCGACCACAGACAAATGCCAAAGGAGGTGTTGCTGCGTGGCCGGACGTGCCCAAACCGGGTGCGACCCTTGGCAATCTGACACCCGCCGATCGGCATGGTTCCGTGCAGGTAAGTGCAGAGTCCTAGACGAGAAGCCCGAGGCGGAAGCGGAAGGCCCAACAATTTGATTTGTTAACCACACACATCAATTAGTAACTTTTCCGTTATCTCTTACCTCTTACCTCTTATCTGTTATCTGTTATCTATTTCTGTTTATCGCTCAGTTTTAATATTCAGTTTAGTTTTCTATTTCTGTAAATAAATTCATGATCAAACTCAAGTACTACTCTATATCCATGGATATCAATTCCTAGGCTCCTAAGAAGTATACTTATATATAGCATTATTGCATATAATAACTGTTCGATATTCTCTTTCGTTTGCCGCTCGTTGAATGTACCTCCTCCAAATTCTATTAATGTGTCTTTCGATCGTTACTTATCAAACATACACATATATACCTACCATACGCATACATACATATTATTTACATAGATCATTCTAAATGATAATGATAATGATGATGATGATGATTACAACAAATACAATATCTCTATATATATACATATATTATATTCATTGAATTACTCGCAGACTGTTATATTTTTGGCCTTTTCAATTCTAATGTTTTCACTTGATTTACTCTACATTAGCTCAACAAGGTACCTGAATTCAATATATATATCCCAAGTGTTTCTATTCTACCTAAGTACTATTGTTCGGTTTGTTTGTTCTCTCGTTGCTCCGTTTCTTTTTTCTCCCTTTTGGAATTTGAAATATCCAGCTCCGATTTGCCAAATGGAATGTTGTGTGGAGCTTGGATTATAGTTTTTAAAATGAATGCATGCCACATAAAGATCAACTACGAGATAAATATTGAGAACGAGTCAACGATTCTCTCTCTCTCCGTCACACACACTCACAAATATAATTTTTGACGCACTCTGCATGGCGTTAACCAACACTGATCCCCTATATATGCATGTCTTGCAATAGAAATAGAAACCCACCCACTTATCCACCCACTCTGCATGTATCACACACACTCACACAAACAATCCCACACACACACACACACACAGTCAAATGGCCTGCACAGTTTTCGAGAATTCGGCAATATTTGGAAGATCATTATCTCTTCGCATATATCCCATTCATAGGCATGCCCACTTTAAAGGCAGAGACGCAACTGCTAAAGAAAACAAATCAAAACAAACCAAAAAAAAACCCAAAAACTTATTACAGAGATTGCCTGAAGATTCAAGCTCGGACGATGATAGCCCATTCGATGCTTATTATGAGACAAGCGATGGCGATGATGGGCCCAAGAAATAAGGCACCCACTTAAACTACTACTCACTCTCAACTACTACTACTACTTCTACTACTATTACTACTACTACTACTACATCCACCGCCCAATCAAATTGCCTACCCCAAACAATATGCTATATAAGGTTCAATTCACAAACTGAGCTCTCGAGGTATTTCATGCAATTCCTGTGGCCTGTCCTCCAGTTTGCTGATACGTTCTCTATGTCTGTGTGTGTCTCTCTCTGTGAGTGTGTGTGTGTATATGTGTGTGTGTGTGTGTGTGCTTGTGTCTCTTCTGTAATTGAGTACATACAGTTAGAATCTATGGTTTAGCACATACAAAAGCAGATAAATGCAAACTAGCAGCTGGGTATACTAAAGGCAATCTCTGTAGTACGTCCAAGTGTTTCAATAATCACCACTACTCTGATAATGCCGTGCAGTACTACCACTACTAATACAATTCATTTCAAATTGTATTCGTTATGTTAATGTAAATGATTGAATTCTAGAAAAGCAACGCTTCTTTCGATAACTACTCTCAAAATAATTTTTATCAGACTTTTAGTTGTTCCTATTACTTCAAAACAATCTTGCTATATTTATATAATTTTGTTTAATATAAATTTTACCATAAAATACATGTTTCATTTCCGTTTATACTTCGCTTAAATAGCAAAATAAATTTAAAAAATATTTAAAAAATCTGCAAGGTAAAAAATCAATTTTTTAAGTATAAAGTAAAAGTTAATTAATAAAAGCAACTTTACATAAAAAAAAAACACTTAAATTCAGATAAAAAAATTGAATTATAATTAAAACAAAGTGTAAAATAATGTTTTTTTTTTTTGATTTTTGAAAAACATTTTAAAAATATAGAAGCATACCACGATAATTTGACCTATTTGTGTATAATGCCATTGGTATATATCAGAACTTTTGTACTGCTTTTTCTTTTAATCATCATTTCATTGCTAATTAGAGAAGGCCTTAAATAGACGCTTAATATGCCATGTTGATGAGGTCATTTGGAATTTCCAGACATCTGATAGTCTCAAAATTTGCTCACTCGTAGTGTTAGTCACATTTCACTTGGAATTACCACTTGGTAGTTGCACAAATGTAGCAATAACTCATCAATCTTGAGATGGGCCATTGATTTTGTTCATTTTTTCCGTTAGTATTATACAAAAATATTGTATTTCAACATTTTTTGACTAGCGCTATAAAAACAAAAAAGGTTTTATGAAACGTCTTAATATGTATTATCACCAATTAATGAAAATGCAGACAATATGTATACTCTATGTTTAGTGTAAGTGCGTTGAGCGAATGGAAAAAAAACTCAACTAATGCGAATAATTTTGTGTCATTTTTACAGGTTGTGAGTTCGACAAATGGCGAACTGAATGCGGACGATCCCACGGCCGGACACTCCAACACACCCATCACACAGCAGCCCGAAGTAGAGCTTGTCGACGAAACAAAGTATGCTAACCAAATAATAGATCGCTATCGATTCGATTATCGATTGTCGATTGTAGATTATCGATTGTCGATTGTCGATTAATCGAAACCAGATAATCGAAACGAAACGAATTGTTTTGTTTTTGGTGTTTTTGATTTGTCGTTTTAATGCGCATCTCTCTCTTTTTTTTTTTGGTTTCTCTCTTGTAACTGTTTCTAGTGGTTCCTTATATTCCAGATGTTGTTGTTTCTTTAAACGAAAGAAGAAGAAATCAACGCGCCAAAAATGACTAGAAGGTGTACAATGTAGTCCAGAACGCGAGGCAGTCACATTGCTGCGCGCCACTTCACATTCAAACTCACGGGATAGCGTATTGAATAATCCGAGTCAGGATTACATACAACAAGCAACGTCGCAGCACACGTTGCGTTATCCTCCATCCGCGTCGATGTTGACGCCAACACCAACTACAAATACACCGACACTTCCGTTGTAATTTATCTATAAACACAGAAACCGAAAACAGCAAACAAAAATCAGCAAACAGAAAATAGTTAAAACAACAAAAAGCAACAAAAATTATACAAAACAAAACAACAAAAAAAAAAAACAAAAAAAAAACAACAGAACCTAAACATTAAACACACCACATAAACAAAAATAAAAAAAAAAAACAGTAAAAGAAAAATTGCAACAAAAAAATACAAAACAAAACATAAGAAAAACACAATTTTATTATTATTTTTATTATTTACCAATTTTGCGTTTATGTTTATTATATAAATTATTATAATTATTAATTATATTATTAATAAAAACAAAACAAAAAACAAACAACAAAGGAAAACAAAAGAAATTGCAAATAATATACATACACAATTATTGCAAAATAATATTTACAAATCTGTCATATTAAAATTCATAACTCAAAGCCAAGGCAGCTCAGACTCGTGCTAAAAAAGCTGAGAAATATCCAATTGATCTTAACTAAAAACAGAACGACACATTTACACTCACACACAACACATACACACTTAACACACACAACACATAAACACTTAACTCACACACACATAAACACTTAACACACACAACACATAAACACTTAACACACACAACACATAAACACTTAACACACACAACACATAAACACACACACACACACTTAACACATACACACTTAACACACACAACACATAAACACTTAATACACACACACACACAACAGCAACAACAACAAAGCATTACATATACATACGTACATAAATATTTATAGACAAACAAATTGTACATTAAAATACGCGTATAACAAGTATTTCATTAAAAAACAAAACAAAACAAAAACAAAACAAAAAAAGAGAACTAACAACTATTGAACATATGAAACAAATTATTTAATTGTATATGTATGTGTACGCATATTTCGTATATCGACTCAAAAGAACTCACAACCACACACGCATATACACGCATACACTAACCAATGCCCCCATGTCTCTACAACCCCCCCGCCCCGCCCCTCCTGGAACCACACTCGTATCTCTTTGAGCGTAGGCAGCTTTGGTTTAGCTCTGTTTTTGGATGCACTTTTTATTTTTATATATACTGTATTGTATTGTATGTTTGTATATACGGTTGGGTATATGCTGTTGTACATAATTTTTATAACTAAATCCGAAAGTCGAAAGTCGAGCTTCGAAATGCGAATCATGTTTTTTGTAGTTGAACTCATTATTTTGTACAAGATTAGTGCATTTATTTGATTAGTGTGTGTGTGTGTGTTTTTTAGGTCAATTTTATTTACATACGTAATTTAACGAAATTTAGTAAAAAAGAAAACTAATAAAAAAATGAAAATTAATAATAAAAATCGCATGCAGTGCAGCTGGAATTCCACACGTAAAGCCTTAACCAAAAATGTAGCACACTCTCCTTCTAGCCACTATATGGGCACTATATGTTTTCCAATAGCTAAACAAAACAAAACACAAATACATGAAGAGGAAAAATGAAGGGAAAACCAGAAAGTAACTAAAAAGAAATGCTAGAAACTACTCAACATCAATCACTTTATAGTTAATGATAATGATGAAGGGGACAAATTGAAATTGAATAATATATTTGATGAAGGGAAAACAAAAACAAAGTACTGAGCTATTTATTTTGATATTACGTGATACTAAACTTACATACTCTTACTACACTAAAAGCTGCCTGCAGCTACGCCTCCCGTACCCAACAACATACATACAAATACAACAACAACAGCAACAAAGCACACATCTAAAAAAAATCAGAACAAAATTGAAATATGAAAAGCTAAAGAAAATTACTTTAAACCCATCTGAACGAATTTGTTTTCCTTGCCCTCTCCCCCCCCCTCTCCCATATGCAGAAAGCGTAAAAACAAGAGCAACTCTATGATATATATTTTAAACAAATTTTTTATACTTATTAAATATACATACTATGACAACCAAGTGTGGAGGAGCGATGAAAATAGTGTTAACTTTACAACAACAAGAAAAGAAAACGAAAAATTGAACTTTAAATGTGTTTTCGCGATTTTCTTCAAGCATGGGTAAATTAATATCAAATTCCAACATAACAAAAATCATATAAAACTTTCCAAAATTTCTTGTATAGCTAAATGAAAATCATTTGTATTATATATGAAATCTAAAACGTAAAACACACACAAAAATGACAAAAACAAAAAAACAACAAAAAAAAAACAAAATTATGCTAAACAACAATAATAAGAAAACGATATTTCTATAAACAGTCAAGTATAAAAAATTATACATACAAAATAATGTACTTTAATGTTGATGAAAGAAACAAGAACATAACACATGAAATTAAGCGCATGCATTGATTATACATATATATAATATATATATATATATAAATTTACCAAATTGATAAAAAGAAAAAGGCATTCAGAACAGAACTTAACATATTATACAGAAATCGAGATCGAACAGCAGATGGATGGGAAACAAGGGCAGGTGATGGAGTGTGGAGGAGTGCGGGGGATGTTGCATCGGTTGGCAAGCAGTGCACGCAAAGCCTTTCGCTAATTGCAGGTAAAGTAGTTAACTTTGTTAACTCTGGCAAGCAGTTTTAAACAAATTTAACATTTAAATTTATTGCATACGCGAGCGACAAAAACAAAACCAACAACAAAAAAAAAAGAAAGAAAAACAAAACATGAATTATTTAAGTCATTTCCAGCTGAAATGCCTAAGCGCCATTTCAGTTGACAGGTGACATACAAGTATGTAAAAGATAAATATTGTATAAAAATGATTTATTATTAATTATAAGTAACAAAACATAAATGATTTAAGCGAAGAAAGAAAACCCCTAAGAAACAAACAGAAAAACAGAAAAAACAAGCTAAAAATGAAAACAAAATAAAAGGAAATTATTAAAAAAAAATAATGCATTTTGTTTAATTTACAGGCAAACCACAATTATCCTATGTTCAAACTGATATATATATGTATATATATCTGCAAAAATACATATGTATGCAGAACAGGTATTATTATATATAGGTAATTGTATAATCAACGATCGCTCAAGCTCAAATTTGTACAGAAATTGATAAATTTCGAATCTTTTTCATGGAATCAAGTAAATTAAATAGATTTCCATGCCTAGTTCAGATGATGTCTTTGTGCAATAAATGAACAGCGTTTCAGTTAAGTAGTTGTGCGTAATCAAGCAAAACGGGTATATGAATTTACATATAAGTAAGTAAATGTGGACGGGGGAACAATTATTGCAAATATATAATGTATATGCAAATAAAACGGTGGTTTAAAATTAAGCGAATGACTAAATGTATTGACACATGTATACAAATTGCTTACGCCACTGTGTGCTTTATAATTAAGACTTACAATTTTGTGGAGCTTCCGGAAGCGTGATCACGTTGTAATTATATGGATGAGTTCCGTTAAACTCTTATTTATAGCGGCTGCGCTAATTAGATTTGAAGCTGCTTTTAAAAAATGTATGTTGCAAAAATGTAGCCAAGACAAGAACCGCGAGCTTTTTATTTTCGTTTCATGCAAAAGCTTTTGGCAAGTCGGTAAATTTGAGCGGCGGCTGCAGTCGCAATAAAATAAAACAGTTTGATCCTAAGTAGAGCTACCTAAAGGTCAAATCTCCCCCTCTCTCTCTGTCTGTCGTTCATACTCCAGTGATGCGAAAAGTGAAGGTATGCAATGAAAAATGATTCGCCAATATTAATTTCAGTGGCCTTTATGCATTGTACAATCTGCTGCTTGTATGAGTGTTTGTGTGTGTGTCGCGTGTGCTTATTTGCTTTATGCTTAGCCCAAAACAAATTTTATTTGTTCAACCAACTCAGTAGCAGGTGAACGTTCGAGTATGCAGAAGAGAGCAAGAAGCTTGAGCGCTAAGAGCATTTCAGTTGTGTTTACGCTTGCTTAATTTGCTGCTCACGTAGCGACAGAGCGACGGCGTCGTCGCGACGGTGCGAGAGTTGGCTAGCGTATGTTGCAGCCCAGCAGCAGCAGCGCGTCTGAGCGAGCAAAGCAAACAACTGCAAGATAGACAATCGGCACTAAAAACCGCTGGCAGCAACAGCTTCAACCAGACTCGGTTTCAGCCAACGTCAATCAGTCTGTGCGATCGCTTCAAACCCTCAAGACATGTGCGGCGCATTCAACTAAAATATACGAAAAGGAAAAAGAAATTCAATATTATAAAAAGAGTTAAATAAAACTTCGATAACCGAATCCCGTTTGATGTTTGTGAAAGAAAAACTTTGCATCAGATAACTTGAAAGTGAAAATACAACTAATTAAATCGTTGAAATTCAAAGCAGACAATTTGGAATCCCCCCCCAATGAAGTCGCAGCTGTTGTTGCTCCAACAACAACAATAACATTTATTTTTTTGGCTGCTTTAGGCCAAAGACAAAAGAAAGACGGAGTTGGATAGAGAGAAAGAGAACGAAAAGTAACTCCCAACGCACAACAATGAATCAAACCCAAGTCAACAATTTCTTGAAATGCTTCCTGCAAATTGATGAGCCCGTTAGCCACTTATCGGCTCATCACGCTCGTCACGATCACAATCACGATCATGATCATGATCACGAACACGAACACGAACATGATCATGAACACGAGCACGGTCATGAGGATGCAGGCTCCGATGGTCTGCTGATAGCCAAGATTACCGCCATGTTGGTGCTCTGCTGTGCGAGTGCCCTTTGTGGCTCCATTCCCTTCGTGCTGAATCGCTTCTACCACTGGACAGAGAATCAGACGAATGCCCGTTCAGCGATAGTTGTGAAGTGTCTCCTGTACTTTGGCGGTGGTGTCCTGCTCTCCACCACTTTCCTTCACCTGCTGCCCGAGGTGCAGGAGGTCGTGGAGCAGCTGCAGGAGTGCGAGATCATTGGACAGCTAACTTTCCCGCTGGCAGAGATGCTCATGTGCTGTGGCTTCTTTCTCATGTACTTCATTGAGGAGGCGATGCATTCATACGTCCATCGGCATCATCACAATGATGCTGGTCGCGCCTTTGAGCGTGGTCACAGCATACGTCATAGCCATCTCCTAAAGACTGGGCAACCGGCAACGGGTGCGGAACTTTCCACAGCTGGTAGCAACAACACTGCGGCTACACTCTCCGTGCAGGATCTCATGCAAAACGACCTGGAGCAGCAGAAGTATGGCGCAGTGCATCATCAAAAACACAATCAGAACCACAGCCACAATCACAGCCACAATCACAGCCACAATCACAGTCATGGCCACAGTCATTTGCCCATTGGAGACGAGGCAAGCGATTCTGGAGACATGCTCACCTCCTCGCTGCGAGGACTCTTCATTGTGCTGGCCTTGTCGCTGCACGAACTCTTCGAGGGCATGGCCATTGGCTTGGAGCGGTCGGCTAGCTCGGTGTGGTTCATGTTTGGTGCCGTCTCTGCCCACAAACTGGTTCTAGCCTTTTGTGTTGGCGTCGAGCTAATTGTGGCCCGCACCCGTCTCAGTCTGGCTGTGCTCTATGTGCTGACATTTGCCGTTGTCAGCCCCCTGGGCATTGGCCTGGGCATACTGATTAGCCATGGCCAAAACGGTGGAGGACCCAATCTGGTGTCGGCCATCCTGCAGGGCTTCGCCTGCGGCACACTCCTCTATGTGGTCTTCTTTGAAATACTATCGAAGAATCGCTCCGGACTGCGCGCATATCTAGCGCTCTTTGTTGGATTTCTGATTATGTTCGGATTGCAACAGATAGGTGAGTAAAGTTCCAAGAATGTGTATATATTGATGTGCCTCTAGCTTCAGCAAATGAGACTAAGTCAATTCTGTGACTCTTGAACCGGAATCGTTTCGACAGAAGCAGGAACAGGTTCTTTACCCGCAGCATTTGCTTTCAACATGGTTCGACGTAGTTGTTTTCCATTTATTTATCTTTTTTCTATATACATATGCTACTTTTTTTGTATCATTTTGTTTTTTGCGGTTTTAACCTTGTAACAGGCCATGTTGCTCTGCGGTTCAGAGATACTGGTGCTTTTGTTGTGTTTGCTGTGCAAACAGGTTGAGAAAAACCCCGCTGGCTTATTCACCATTGCTGCAACTTGGGGATGCCCAAGCTAGTGCGCTGTAAAGAACCGCCACCTAATCGCTCACGGCTGTCAATCAAGCGTAGATTAGGTTCATATTGCATATGCAAATGTATGGCACCTGTCAGTTATCTATAAGTTTGTTGCGTAATTATCGTTTCCTAATGGCATATTTCTTCTTTTGCTTTTTGCCTTTGCAGGTGCCAGTGGTGGTCATGGACACAGTCACGGTAGCTGCTCCGGCGCTGCAGACGATCATGATCACGATCACGCTCATCACACGGAGCCAGAATCCGGCATCAGCGAAGCTGACCAGATAGCGGAGGCCCACAAATATGAGGAGAAGTTGCAAGTGTTGCGCCAAGTAACCCAAAAGCTGCTCGAGTCGCATCGCAAATAGAATTAAGCCAACCATCTGGACGTGTAGTTGAGTACACGCTGAGTACTAACATAACTAGTTGATTAACTGCTAAGCAGAGATTATATCGTATATCTATTATATTTATTTAGCCAGTAAGCAATAAAGTTTAACATCAAACCAAGCAATTATAAGAAATACACAAATTATAAAACAACTTATTTACAATGCTTTTTATTATTGGCATATATGTATATATATACATATATGTATTATCTGATAGAACAGACCGAAACAAAATCACATGTCTTTGTGTTGCCGCAGATTAAATTCTCTAGCTGACAAATGGATTTATGACGTAATGTTTTGATCACAAAGTGTTAGTTCTCAAAGAATTTATATTTTGTATTTTTTATGAAATACATATGTATTGGCATATTCCTAAAAAATGTTTTTGTTGGCAGAAAATTTCTCTCAAATTTCTAAGAAAGGTTCTGATGGGATCGTCTTGATCTTAATCTGATCTTTCATAGCCGCTTTATAAGAATATTGATTTAAAAATCGTTAAAATTCTTAAAGTGAAATACATAACAAGTTTCATCAAGATAGCTTGACACACTATTGCTTTCTAACAGATATGGAGACAGAACGACAGATGTCCATTGATAAATAAAAACAGAACCTAATTTTTCAATTACTTTGATCTTTTTCAGTAACACAGTTAAATGATGAACTTTAATTTTGGTTTGAACAGTGGCAATAAACAATTTGATAATTGAAGTGTTTTGAGCTGTTTCGCAAAACGGTTTTAATCGGCTATTTACCAAATGAAGAAATAAACGTCATACAAGCCATAAAGATAGGGGGCTTTTCATTTGAAAACTGTTTAAAATGTTACATTGTCGGGTATCAGAAAATGGTATGGATTAAGTGTGGTCGGTTTCGTCATTCAGACACATGTACATTATTGCACTGAGCTTTAAAATGATGCATGTGTATTAGGGAGGCTTTATTGATAAGTGAGATTATAATATATGAGATGTTGTTACTAACTGAAATTTTAATTTGAACCAGCTTTACTCAGGTTTCCACGTCTGCTTTTAAAATCGATGTGCATTTTTCTATTAACACGCAAATAACACAAAATATTTACCAATTGACGGAATCGCTACAATGTGCTTATGTAAAAATTGTATAAAAAAAATTATAGAATAATATTGACAGCCTCTGGGTTCTATTAGCTGTGTTCTATTGAAGCTGTGTAAATATTTTTTTGTAATCTTAACGAGTCATGTAAATCAATTAATTTCATGACAAATCAGCGGAGGCAGGGAATCTAAGGTGAGTTCGTATTATTTGTGTTGAGAATTTTTGGAGCACCTTCTAGACTCCTACACTTGCAACAAATTTCTAGATAACAATTATGTTCCGTCACATTATACATATATATACAATTAATGGTATAAAATCCCATTTGCAGTTAATAGTAGTAGGGGAAGTTTTATTTCGACTCTAAGACAGAGTTCAGCCTTTTTTGTGATTCAGCTGCAAGGCAGTATAATTTTTGTACGTGCCTCCAGGCATAAAAAGGCCCCGGCCCAGGTGAAGCAGATTTGCAATTGTGAAATTTCAGCACGATATCTCGATTGAAGTGCGCGAATCGTAAAGTGGCCCCGTACTAGCAATAAATGCTATTCCAAGATCGAGCACCTGACTCAAGGAGAGAGGGGGGACCGGCGCAGAGACGGGGTGACAAGTATAAATGTGGTGGTGCAAAGGCCTCGGATACGCACCTAAGTTACCGTTACTGGGGGTATAAATTCATACACATATATTTTTCAGTCGTATATCAAAAAACAAATAAATTTCAAGCTGATAACTCTGCTGGTTGCGCAAAATCTTAATACGATATCTCCCCATGTTCGCTCGGAGTCGATGTCAATCTCTCTGCCTCTCTCTCTCTCTCTATCTCTCTCTGTATGCACACGCGTAGACACTCGCTCTCTCTCTGTGTCGGTTTGAGCTCTCTATCAGTCTGCATGTGACGACTTTGTTTTGATCATGATAAGATGCAGCGAAAATTAGCGAGTCCATGTGTCAAGTGTGAATTGCCAAGTGGGTAACGATATTTGACAGCATATGAAAACATCTCGGCCAGTTAATTAGCGCATATGGTCCGAGCTTATTTACATCTGTATTTGTGGATAGCTTCCGCACCGCACCCTTCCCCGTAGCCATAGCTTTTCTACTTTGGGCAAGTAGCAACGTGAGCCCATGGAAGCTGGTCACGATTCAGATACATATTCATCTGAATTTCCAGATCGCCCTGTTCACACATACGCACAACCAAGAAGCAATTACCGTTGTGTGAATTTGTTTGTTATCACTTATCAGCTTGTGTTGCTTTTTAATTTGTCATGCATACAAAATACATTCGCATACATTTCGTTTAGTGATCGCGTATTTAATGTTCGCTTTGATTAACTCTTTGCGCGAATGAGCTACGCATACATATGTTTTCCAATATCGGTCAATATTTGATCTTTTTAAGTTGAGCAATCTTTTCATCTTACTCTCATTTATGGGCGACGATAAAGCAATCAGATCATCCAATTGACTTAATTTTTTCTTTAATCTCTTTGAAATATTATTTAGTTCAGTATTTATTTATGTATGTAGTTACTTTTGATTATACAACGGGAAAACAAAATCAAAAGAATACTGCAGCTTTGTTTTAGAGCCTTTGTTTACAAAATCTGACCTGATCTTATATACAATTTGAAAATGTATGAAAACCGTATCATAAGCCATTGAAATTTATAAATTCTCCTTACAAATGTTACCGAAATATCTGAAAGCCGTAAATGTGCGAGAACATTTAAGAATTTACGTAATCAAGTTTCTTTCAAAGTTTGGGTACCTCAAATTGTTTTCATGTTATTGTTGTCCAAACAAAGGCAACAACTTTGGGTGCATAAAATATATGTATATATACTTGATTTACGGTACACTGTAATGTACAACATTTACCTGCTTCATTCTTCACGTTCTTTTTGTCTTGCTTTGTATTTCTGGAAAAGTATGCTACACAATTTTTAAATCTGTCCAGGCAAGTTGTGATTTTTGCTGCATACTTCTGGGAGTTCTGATACAAAATATTTTTATAATTTGAACGTGGCTTTTTCACATGTTCATGTGTTAAACAAAAAACTCGAGTGATAATTGTTTTTTGTTTAGTGACAAATTTTGATTGACTAAGGTGTAAATATTGTGTTCAAATCCACAATCGATAAATAAAACTATGAAGTTTAATGTAGTTATTTTTTTTTTACACATTTATTTATTTTGTTAGAGTATATGTTTGTTAAATGTACGATATTAACTTTGTTGTAGCAGATACAATAATATTTGTTCATTAGTGTGTGGTGCCTGCTAATAAACGAGTTGACTTAAGTAGTACAGCACACTGGCAATAAATAACTATTGTTTTAGTTTATGTTTGTTTTATTCGCATTAAAAACATTAACAGATTCAGTTGTTATTTTCTTAGCGTTTTTAGCAATTTCCAATAAATACAATTACTACAATTATGCACGTAAATATGATCTCTATTTTAACTTGATTTCTTGGCTAAGTGTAATCATCTACTATATAATTAAATTGTAATCCAATTGCGCTAAATAATTTATGTAGTGTGTAAATATTTTTTATCATTCTCATTCAAAATTTATATACAAATTAAATCACTTAATGGCTAATTAATGTTTATTTATATTGCGATTTAAGACATAGAAGCAAAAAGAGAGGGAGAGAGAAAATGAAACTAAACATAAGTTGAATAAAAAACACAGTCTTATTTACGCAGAAAATATACCAGAACGCATCACACATACATATGTATGCATTTAGACCAGAGCAGTGCGCCGAAGGGTGTGGTAAGCTAGATATGCATAGGATAGGTGCTCACTGGGTACTGGGAGTGAAGTGCAACATAGCAGCTGCTTAGGCGGCAATTGGGGGCACTGGCTGCTGCTGGGGTTGTGACTGGGGCAAGTATCTGTGGGTTTGCTGCTTCCAGGGGCGACGCTTCAGATGCGTATTCTGCGAGTTAGTCCATCTGTGGCAATAGTTGAGTAATAGTACAATAAATCACGACCGTTTTCAGTTGGCAGTTGGCACCTGGTAGCTTACCTGTGATATTTGGAGAGCTTGCGTCGCTTGGCAGGTGGCACCACATCCATATCCGATCGGCTGCTCACAAACCCTAAGTTGCCCACGCTGGCCGACAGCAGCGCTGCAAGATATAACAAATGAGCAATTCATATAAGCAGTGAGTTTGCAACTTGTTGCTTATTGCTTACCATGCTTGCGTCTGTTGTTGCGCTGCACGTGATTGACACCGGTGGGCTGCAGGACGGCTGTGGCCATGCCCACTTGTGGCAGCTGTCTGCGTACGCTGCAGTTGCGACCACGACAGTTCTTCAGGCGCTCCAGCCTATCGTGCATGTACGATCTCTCAGCGGGCGTCAAACTCGATGCACGATTCTGCGTCTCAAAGCGATCTATATATATATATATATACATATATATTTAAATGAGTATAGCGAGAGTAAAGCAATTCTTAGTGTAATCACGATTGTGAAAGTGTCTTAAAGAGAAAGTGCAGCTTTGAGCAACACTTCTAAGGATTTGCCAACTATTTACAATAAGTGCGTAGGCATCTTTAATATTGTTACTAAATTCGTGAGGTATTTGCTTAGAAATATTTAGTTATAATTATGATTATTGTAAAAGTTAAAATCTAGCGGTGGTTCTAATTTTTCATATTTTAAATTTTTAACATGATATTTCTCACCAGATTTCTAGATAGATGCAAAGCTTCGCAATTAAGTGACATATAAAAATATTGATTTTAGCCTCTAACGAAACTTGACTTTTTTTTATATTTCGGTACATCTGATCAACTTAACTTTAAAGCAGATTAAATGCACTTAAATAAAATTATTTTTAGCTGAATATTTTCTAATGCCTTACCTATGGTTAGGTTGTAGAAGGTAATCAAGCCGGTTGTAAATTCACAGTAGAGATAATCATGGGTGGCATTGATGGTCCGGAGACAGGAGTAGGTGTTGTTGTTGGCATTCATGCAGAAGCAGAAGGGGCTGTCGTTCCAGAAGGGTGCCGTGCGCCAGTGCTGATTGTCATGCGAGAAGCAGTTCATCTTCTCCGACAGGCACTCCTTTTCCAGGCGCGCCTTCTTGATGCGTTTGCGCTCCTTCTTTCGCTGACGCTCCTCTTTCAACTTGCGGCGCGCCTCGCGTGCCATCTCCTTGGAGTCCGCGTGGCTAAGTTTTGATAATGAATCAGTAGAATCAGTTGAATCAGCAGCAATTGCTGTTTGTGTATTCATTTATTTGCTTACCTCTCACCCACGTCCGGCTCGCAGTAGCACTCGGCACGCGATGCAAATTGTGACATTGGATGGGACTGCTCCAGGGATTCGTAGACCGCAGCGCTGCCAACACCACGGAGGATTTCCTTCTGCCCAGCGCTATACACATTCGGCAGCAGGATGGAAGAACGCGGCGTGCTGTTCACCGTAGTGAAGTAACTCATATTGAACTCGGGACCGGCACTCTCGTGGGCAGCAACTGCCTCATTGCGTCGCCGATTGTCGCCACTTCGGCCAGTTGTCGCAGCAGTTGCTGCTGCCGCTTGTTGTTTACTCTCTCGCATCTGTTTTTTCATGTCCTTCAGAGTGCTGATCTTGTCCTTGAGTAGCTTGATGAGCATGTCGATTTGATTGCGCGATGTGCGCCAAGTCTTCTCATCCTCATAGATGACATCCGAGCAGTTGACCTTATCGGTGCTCTCCTCCACAAAGCAGCGAGTGCCGCCCTTCTGAAACTTACCTCCGCGCCCCACAGGAATGCTGCTGTGCATCTTGTGCTCCAGTGTATCCAACGTGCTCTGGATTTGCTGTATGACCAGCGCAATTTCATCATTGGAGGTGGCGTTCGAGTTTGAGTTGGTTACATTCTGTTTAG
The DNA here is from genome assembly GCA_035044325.1 of Drosophila nr. medialis 2 BK-2023a. Classification (NCBI taxonomy): domain Eukaryota; kingdom Metazoa; phylum Arthropoda; class Insecta; order Diptera; family Drosophilidae; genus Drosophila; species Drosophila nr. medialis 2 BK-2023a. The sequence continues at coordinate 6,522,369 of JAWNMH010000397.1, read as the reverse complement.
CAGTCGCCTCTCGCTTGCTTCGCCTTCCGTGCTTCACAAGCAGATCAACTGATTGGTCGAGATCGAGCAGCTCCTCCATTTCGAAGGGCAGCTCTGTGTGATAAACCTCCAGCTCCGCAGCGTCTCGCTTGTGGCGTCGCTTGCCAAGCTGCTGATGGAGATGGTGCTGATGTTGGTGCTGGTGCTGATGCTGATGCAGATGTGTACGCTTGTTGAGGCGATGCGATTGGAGGATTGATGTAGGCGCCCTTATCTTGGTGTAGACCAATCCATCAGAGGTGAAGCAGGCGCAGTTGCGCTGATATTGCTTTCGAGGCATCATCGCCAGCTGATGTTCTAGTTGCAACTGGAAAAAAGTATTCAATAACAGTAAGTAAAAATGGGTAAAAGGGTATGATGGTTTTGCGCAGAAGGAAGGACCCCATCGTGTACATGTGTATATCATTGATCAGGATCAACAGCCGAGTCGATATAGCTATGTCCGTCTTACCGTCATTTATCCATCTCCCTCTATGAACACGCGGATCTCAGAGGCTATACAAGCTAGAGACTTAAAATTTTGAATGTATAGGTTCTCGTGCAGATCAAGTTTGCTTTATTTGATCGATAAATGCTGGTGTTTCTCGAATATCGATATATTTCGATCTTCGATAGCAATAAATACTACAATTTTAAAGACAGAATCTAATAATTAATAATGCATATTTATGATCAAAAGCCTAAATTACATCAAGATCGGATAAGAAACACGCAAGTTATAGTTGAAAATATATTATAATTTTGATTTAATTTCTATCAGCAGCTGCAAGCATTTTCTGCATGCAAAAATATGCGAGAAAATAATTTGAATTTATGAACTTAAATATATTTAGCAGCTATATAGCAGGGTATATAGTGCGATCACTCTTCATGAGCTCTTTCGACTACAGCATTCTTAAGTGTTATTATAGCAGTTTGACTATTCAATTGTTATAGTTGCTATGTTATTATTATTGTTCTCAATTTTGATCTAGTTTAAATTTATCAAGTGCGTAACTTCTTGGTTCCGTTCTGTCTAACTAAATATTTTATGGCTCTATACTTTTCAGTTCGCTAACTATCTATCCTCTGATTGCAGTATCTAATATAATAATCTTATAATCATTTTTAATATTTACAGAGACTTAAATTTTGATTCTTCTGAATAAATTTGGCAATCAGTAGGATCACAGCCCAGTCGCACTCAGTCATAGCTGTCAATGTTGAAGTCATTATTTAATCTTATCAAGGCATACTCACATGGAACTTGCACTTGTGCTTGCGCCAGCGTCCATCCTCATTGACGCACTTCCACTTCTGGCCGGGTAGGCAGTTCTTTAGCAGCGCCGGGTCCGAGCACTCCGAGTTAAGTCGCATCATTTTGGTGATGTAGGGTGCTAGTGGTAGATTGTTGTCATGCTGCTGCAGCAGCTCCTGTTCCTCCAACTCATCATCTTCATCGTCTTCGGCTGCGCCGTCTTCCAGTTCGTCATCATCCAGTGCAGGCGCTGAACTGTCCATTGCCTCCTCTCCATCCCCATCGTCATCTTCTGTGTCGGTATCAGCGTCATCCTCAAAGTCATCCTGCTGTATTGTGGTTGCCACCGAGCTCAGCATCGTAGCTACAGTGCTGCTGCTGCTGGTGGTGGTTGTGGTGATGTTGTCGCTGCCCAGCAGATCCTCTAGTAATGTGCTATTGACTAGTTTCATGTTGCGTCGTTCCGCCAGAAGGCGTGCCCGAGATTCGGCAATCTGGTCCGCCGTCTCCCGACGCCCTGAACTCTCGATAAGGAAGCTGTCCGGCCAAGTGTCGCGCAAAATGCGATTGCGACTGAGCAGCAACGGCAGAATACTGCGTCCATCCATTTGCGGAGGCGTCGGCACTCCGCCCATGTCCAAAAATGTAGGCGCCAGATCCACATTCAATACGATCTCGTTGACCCTATAAAATAATACTAAAAAATGTACAGTGTGCTCTCGAATATGATAATCAGACTTGTTTCTGATCAACAAAATAATTCTCAACTCAATCTTCAATTGGAATTGGAGTTAAATGTGTAAGGTAACTTATGTAATTACAAAAGTAATTCAAGTAATTAGACAACTTACACCTTAGCTGCCTGGATGCCGGGACCACGGATGAGGAAGGGCACACGTACATCGAACTCGAAGGGAAAACTCTTGCCCTTGATCAAACCAAATTGACCCAGATGGTATCCATGATCCGAGGTGTACACAATGTACGTGTTGTCCAGTTCGCCCAGGGACTTTAGCTCGTTGTAGACACGCTCCACGGCCACATCGACGCTCTGGAGTGTCTGCAGGCGCTTGGTCATGAGAATGTTTGTGAAACGCTTGTGCACCGGCAGCATGGGATCGGTTACTCGCAAGATCCACTGCTTGTCGGGATTGGGAGCGTGGTCATAGCTGGGAGTGCTGAAGCATAATGAGAATATTTTGAGAATGATTGTTCAGATTCGATGCTGTGTGGCACTCACTGATGTGTGGTCACATTGTAGAAGAGATGACTGTACTGCGGGGCAGAGTCTTCGGGTCCGTGTGGCGCTGGAAAACTCATGGTGAGCAGGACGGGTTTTCTTTGGTTTTGCTGCTTGGACGAGCGTAGAAATGCAATCGAATCGTTCGCAATCAGATCGGGATAGTAATCCTTAGCATAGTCGAATCCATGCTTTATCTTCTGCCCATTCAGATTGATGCTGTAGTTGTAGTACTTGGAGTTCATGATCAGACCACCCCATTCACGCCAACCGGGCGGTATATACGATCCATTGTACTTGTTCAGATACTTGCCAAAGTAGCCGGTGCGATAGCCAGCGTTCGAAAGATACGTGGCATAGGAGCGCGTCTCGTGCGTCGCCTGCCACTGCGGACTGGAGCAGTTGTCGTTGTTGGTGAACACCATGTGGTTGTGCACATACATGCCCGTCAGCAGCGAGGATCTCGCCGGACAGCACATCGGTGTTGTGGTGTACGCGTGCCGAAACTCCGCACCTCCGTCCCGCAACAGCCGCAGGGTGCGCGGCATGAAGTTAAGGGAGCCCAACTCCACGTCCTGATCATCGGTCAGGATGAGAATTATATTTGGTCGCCGCTCGCGAGCCGCATTAGAGTCGCGCGAGAAGCGACTGGACGAAGACGACGAACCACTGTTCGAGTGGCTTCGATGCTGCTGCTGCTGCTGCTGGTGTTGCTGGTGTTGCTTGGGGTGCAACTCATCCCCCGACTGTTGCTGCTCCTTGCCCTCGGCTGTGCTCAGCAGCAAATTGAAGCCGAAAGTAAGCAGCGCCAGACAGCCAATGGCCAGTTGCAGCCTCAATTGTGGCATCCTCTCCTATAGGATACTGTTGTCAAAGCTCGCTAGCAGGATTCACTTAAGGTCCTTTGCCACATTACGAAATACGAGGTTTATTTGTATATATATATTTATCCTGCAAGTAAATTACAAAAATTAGTCCTGTTGTATTTCAAGGAAATAAATAATTATCTATCGAAATTAATAATTATCTTCTAAAGTGTAAATATATATTGAGCAATATTTCAAGTAAAGAACAAAGTTATTTGCTTTTTGCAAAATGTAATGAATTATATATATATATATATATATATATATATGTTCAACGATACGATATTCCTTTTTCCATTGAGTAGATTTTGTTTTAAATTTTGCTTCTGAATTGTTTCAACAGGATTATAACATTTTTTTGATCGTATTAATCATATTCAAAAGTATTTCTAAAATCTGAGTTACAAAAAATCAAATATAGAGAATTTTCGAATAATAACTACAAAATTTGTTTATCTTTAAAGCCATGAATAAGACTTGCTTTAATGTGGGTTAAGATCGCTGCGCCCTAATTCACTTTGCTGGTTAATCAAGAGGCTGCTGCTGAAAGGCGTGGCAGCTGCTTCACTTTATGCAGCTGCTCTTGCAAATGTTATGCACCGATTGACATTCCGCACAGAAGACGACGACGAAGAGAACGAGGAGGGCGAGGACGAGGACAAGGACTCAAGAGCTCTTGTCACCAAATATTTGCAAAGATTTCTGTTTTTGGTCGAGCGAAAGGAAGAGCTCAGCCGAAACAGAGCGTTGAACAATTTTGCTCACTTATCAGGAAATGCCGTTGCTGTCATCGCAGCTGCTGCTGTTGTTGTTGTTGTTATTGTTGTTGTTGTTGTTATTCTTGCTGGTGGTTTCCTTTATATTTTTGAGCTGTTCGCTAAGTGTGCCGGTGTCCTTGCTGAAATTTATGTGCCACTTGCCCGTTAAGTGAAAACTGCTTTTACTGCTGCCCATCGCCGTTTCTCTGCTTGCCCCCTCCCCTCACGTAAGTTCAGAATGCAGTTTATTTTCGCATGGCGGCAGCAGCAAGAGCAAGTAAAAGGCGCAACCTGCATTTAAGCAGGGGCTGCTGCTGGGGTTCGGCTTTGGCTTGGGTTGGGTTTGGTTTTGGGTTGGGGTCGCTTAAGTGTGATTTATACGCAGCGAGCTGCTGCAAAGAGCTTTTTGCCATTGTAATTGCAACCAAGCCAGTTGGCTTTCAAAAAGTGCACTTTTATTAACTGTAGAAAGGGAAAGACCCCACAAGTTTATTGGCCAAGCCAAACAAATTTAAAACCAAGCCAGTTTTAAAGTTGCGAACACATTTTAAAGCATTTCTATAATGTAGTCTTTGCAAGTCAAGCAAACATTTTATCTATAAAATTGACTTTTGGCCTTGTTAAGAACTGACTGTTTGTTCCCATTCTTGGCCAACAATTAAATGTCGAAAAGCTGCGCCCTTCACTTGACAAGCGAACGGCGCAACTCTCTTTAAACGTTCTCTCTCTTTAAATTCGACTCTTATAGGCCAAGCTCTTAACGCAGCTCTTTTATTTTGGCCTTCTCTCAGACTTTGCAATATCTTCAGGCCAACTTTATTTGTTTTTGATACTCTTTTGACTTACCAGTTCTCTCTTGAATATTTTCTGCTGATGGTTCTTCAGTACATTAACTCTTCTAAGCGATCTTCAATATAATCAAAAGGAGACTGTGCACAAGGATCTCCAGGGTCTATTTTAACTGCTCCTTGCACATTTGTTTCTTTAATTTAATACACTAATATAAATGAGTTATAGTTCTTAAAAGCCCATTATTAACAAAAGTAAATGAAAGCAATGTTTTTTGTTAACACTTTTCTGCGAAGTCTAAAAAGATTCAGTTCGAATGTATTTGTTCTCCTGATCCTTAAGCTTGTTTTATAATAAGTAAAATGACAAAAACTGTGCTACTCAAAGCCATCAAACTCATCTTAACTATGGCATAATCAATGTATGTTTACATTAAATTATATCTTCAAGTCATGCAAATCGATTGTTTGGATTTCATTGGAACTGCACACTGGGGGAAGAAGCAAATTGCTTTGAAATATGCGCTCATTTATGTGAAAATGCGAAAACAAACAGCAGATGCGGCAGAAGCAGGTTGCCACAAAAATAGATAGCACCAAATAGGTGGATATCGAAGGCGCCTCAATGGGCCATGGGCCACTTGAGGGGGCACAGTACACAATTCATGAATGTATGAATATATATGAGTGTATGAGTGTATGACTGTATGAATGTATGAATGTACCTTTCTGTATGTGCATGAGTAAATACTTTTAGTTCGAGTGTCTGTTGCCCAGCAGCAAATGCAATCTTTTTTGCCTGGCCAGTATTTATTTGTGTCCATTTATGCTGCATTTCTCGATCGAGTGGTAGGAAATTGCAAGCAATTGTAGTAGCTGAAAGGAAAGCTAAAAACAGCTGAAGTGGCGTTTTTTGAAAGCAGCTGGAAACCTTCGGAATCGGCATCGGCATCGGCATCGACGTCAGCATCTTTGAGTCCAACATCGACTTCCTTATTCCCCAAGGTTGTTTAAAATGCAGCGGCGACGACGACGAGAAGCAGAGAACGAGTTTTGCGTAGCCGCTGCCCAGCATGACCCAAGTCCGTGGCCCTAAAAAGGAAACATGTTTCTGGCCGCACCAAAAAAAAAAAAAACAAAAAAAAGGAGCTACAAATACAAAACGATGCAAGATCTGCTTCTTCTTTTTTTTGCCTGTTGCGGCACCTTCCAACCAGCCGCAGTCTTTGACAGGCGTCACGCATGCGCAAACGCTTTAGCCGGCGACCTGCAGCAGAGCAAAATGTTGCAACCAGCAAGCTGAAGCTGGAGCTGGACTTCAGTCTGCACTCGGACCAGAACATGTTCCCTAGCAACAGCCGCAGACTCGTTCTCTATCGCCACAGCGACGAGACGCAAAAAACAAAATCAACAAGAAAGCGACAAAAAAGAGGCAACACGATTTTCTGATTCATTCATGAATTTCACGATATTTATTTGTTTTGTGTCCTTTGCTTGCTTGGCTCTCCACTCGGTTCTTGCAGTCTCCTCCAGCGTTGCCTTGGCATTGTTAGTTTGTTAGTCCGTCTGGTTATTATCTTCTTCTTTTTGTTTCCATTTCATGTTCGTCTTTTCTTGTGGCACTGCCCATAAGGTCGATTCTTCAAAGCCGTGCCTCTGTTGCTAGGCACTCGTAAAATTTTATTACAACATTTTAAGTGTAGTAGCTTTTGTACATCTCAGAAGGGCTTTCGCCATTGTAGGACTGCATTGAATGGTGGAAGGGGCACATGATTTCCAATGTGACATCAAATGTAATTTAACAAGAAAAGATTTTATGATTAAGATTTACTATCGGTCCCCATTCAGAGACGAATCACAACCACTTATACATATTAAATATATCCATTGTATCCATTTATGGCTCTTTATAGTTTTTGCATTTTTCTCGTATTTTATTTAACTTGTTATTCGAATAATACGCATTGCTTTGGCTTTAAGATTCAGTTCCTAGTCTATAAGGGTATTTTATTTAATTAATTGAATACCTACAAAGTTAAAGCTTGTAAGTTACGCTGGTTTACAAATGTGTTGATGAGATTAGATAGATATTGAGTAACACACAAAATGTATTTTCAATGATGACACCATATATGATTTATATATTAAACTGTACTCATTGAAATACAAATCGAATCACATCACGACCAGTTACGATGACAACTTGACAATAAAGGTTAACCTGCCAATTACCAACTAATCAATAAATAAACAGTTTGTATGTACACTCAATTAAATTAGTTTCATTATTATTTTTATTTTTAATATATAGTCCGCCTCATATTCCAAAACATTGGAAATGATTAGAATTTGGGTTATTTCATTGATATTTATTTTTGTGCCTATTATTGACTTGGGAGGCATATTTAATTTTAGGAATTTTAATGAATATGGGATGTTCTCTAATTTGATTTTTTGATTACTTTGATTTGATTACTTTCCGACTGCATATAGTGTCTATATATTCTGGATGAGAAAATTGATGAAGTATAAATGCATACAGAAACTATCGCTTGCTGGGAAAGTAAATCCCGGTACTTGGTTCAATCAGGTATTACTCTGCCTACAACGTTCGACGGGTTGTGTAAAACAAATGCATATCAGATTAAGCGATTAACTAAAAACACAGCAGCAACTATTTGAAGTGGAACAGGGGATTGGAGCTGGACATTTTGCAGTAGTCAAAAGTCAAGTCAAAACAGGCAGCAGACAACTGCTAATGGAACAGCAGTCAGAAGAGGCAGACAGAAGAGGCAGTCAGAAGAGGCAGTCAGAAGAGGCAGACAGATGAACATTCAATTAGAAGCAAATAAATGCATATTTCAATTAGCTCGCAGTCCAAGCCAATTGAGTCCAGATGCATTCTGGACACGCAACGCTGACCCGTCAGTTGCAGCAGTTGCAGTTGCAGTTGGAGTTCTTCTGCTCAGGGCTTAGCGCTGATTTATGGATGCAAATAGATGGCAGTTGACTTCTTGACGCCGCTAATCCGACAGCCAGCGGACAGTTCCAATCCAATGATAAGTTTCGCTTATCAGGCTGGCCATTGAGTCTGCTCTGGACTTGGACATGGCTCATTAGCGCACTCGCATGTGTGACTAGTTCTTTGTCCAAGAGTGGGCAACGTGCATCCGTCGCTGAGGACACTTGGACACTTGGACAATCTTTGCTGGCACAGACTGACAGACGCGTAAATCTGCAAATTTGGAGCAAGCTGTGTGGGATGAGGTTACTCCAGCTCCGTTCGACTCGGCGCTTAATTAGGCAATTAAGTCAGTTAAGGACTGGCTTAACAAATGCCTCGGAATCTCGGTGCCAAGTCAATTTAACGCTTAACTAACTATTTAAAAACTAAATCATGCGCTGCAAAAGCAAAAAAACATTACTTACTTACGCGGGAGGAGTGGACTTTTAAACATGCCCACATCCACACACACACATGTGGGTGTGCACACACACTGCACACAATCAACATCTTCCACTTCTAATTTCGACTTATGCCAGCCCACAACATTCATGAGAACAAGACGTAAACTACACGGCTACATCTGGTAAATGTCACTTGGGTGTAGCTTTGCTCATGAGCGCTCGAAGTGTGGAAGAGGAGTGTTTCGGAGTAGAGGGGGGAATGGTTTTCGGAAAACTTTGGACACGCATAGGAGCTAAAAAGGTGCACTTCATGAGACAGTTACTAGCACCTGGCCATGAATACTTAACTTGAGCCGGTCGTTTTGACAGATTCATTTCATATTCAACTGGTGGCCAAAATGAAGCAGTAAAACAGCTTAAACATTTTATAGTCGATTTCGAACTCAGCTCAACTATCAAATTGAATGCTTGATTAATTTATGTGAATTATGTATGATTCAACTAACTATTCCTAAGCTAATTGATCTGTTTTTAACTAGTCACAAATAAGCTACTAAAACACAGGAAGCACGGAACGACAATCTACCCTGTTCCATTGTACAACAGGGTATAATAAATACGTTCGCATTTTTGAAGACTCTATTTGAGTTGCACTAAATATATCAACACTTGATCATTTAAATTCTTACCAAATAATGCTGTCGATGCAAATAAAACAGCAAATGGAAGACGTTGGCGTAGAGAGTGCTGGACTTATGTATACCCTGTATTTAAATTAAAATTGCACAATTACTAAAATAAGCTGCATATCGAATCTGCCTATTGAATCTGTAGACACCTGCTGGAATATTTCCACACTTTTAGCCAACTTCTATGTTTGGTGGGTATGCAAATTTAGAGTATCCAAAAAGTTAAAAATAAGAATAAAATATATTCAAATTTGTATTTGTTGGTAATTTATGTGAGTGCAGGCACAGAAAGAGGCACTCAAAACCTGCTCGATGAGAATGATTTTGGCGCACGTTCGGATTGTCAGACAAGTGTCAGAAGGCGAATTGAACACAAAACAAATGTCAAATGCGGCTGTGCCTGTGTGTTGTGCGTGTGTGTGCGTGGGGGCAACTCGGCAGCGAAATTAACTTGTGAACAAAAATAAAACATAAATGCAAATTGAATATATGAATAGATTCAAAAAAGTCGCAGCTAGGGACTCAAACAATAAATTTTAATGGATACAAATTGTTTTGGAATGCGCACAAATAAATCTTTTGTTGCACACAAAAACACACAAAACATTTGCCGAGTCATTGTGGATTGTGATCGGAATTCAAAAAGAATTGTAATTATAGAAGAATACCCCAGTAATTATGAATTAATTAGCTTATCAAATGAATTAATCTGTTTATCTTTTGATACTTTTAAAATATACATTTTATGTATCATGTTTCCAAGATGAATAAAAAATCAAATTTATGGATTAGTTTTAGATAGTTAAGCAAATTAGTTAATAAAAGCCAGTTTTCATAAGGGCTGCGAACTATTCATTTCTTTAGTCTTCATTTATTGAAATTGAGACAAAAGCAAAGATGAGCAAAAATAATTCACACGCTTAAGCTGCAAACAAAAAATCTTTTCATTTATTTATCGTTAATTTGTTAGAGAAAAAAAATCAATTTTGAATAAATTACTCGTTGGCAGTTTTGCGCTCACGTTTTGCCGCTTTTGCATACAAAGTTTATCAGCCTTGCTTACAGCTGGCATTTTGAAAAACTTGTCATAAGTTTATGTATACAGACATAATTACTGCTGGACTGGTATTGACCAATTTACCAATAAACCAGTAGGTTTTGCAATAATATGCAAAAGGTCAACAGCTGCAACTATTTTGTAGTACTGTGAAAGCCAAGTCACAGTTAATATGAGCCACAAACAGACGGACAATCTTTTTCTAAGCCCATTTGCCACGACACAATTGGCAAATTACTGGTAAACATTTAGGCATAAATAATGCCCAGCAATGAGTAGGACAAGCCCTGTTTCAGTTGCTGGTTGCTGTTACTGTGGTGATATAAACAAATCAAATCAAATTGTGACCCACTTCAACCTTTGACAATTTTCTACTGCAGCGAATCAACAAAAACACACAAACACAACACAACAAACAACAAACAAACAGTAACAGGGAAAAGTCGTGTTGCATTTATCCAGTACAAAAAAAAAGAGAAACTGCCGAAACATTTGGCAAAAATTTGCAAACAGCAACAAAAAACAACTCTCCTGACAGGAAACTGTGCTGAACTGTGGTTTTTGCTGCACAGTTTGTCAATTTACATTCAAAGCCAACTTGGCAGCCAAAGAACTTTCGGAAAGTTGCCTGACATTTGCATATTGCCGAGCTGAGGTTTACATGGTTGAGACATGTGACAACTATCGAATGGGGATCACTTGAATACAATTTAAAAATGGTAACTTGTACCCTGTATTTTTGACTTTCTAATTTATATATCAGCATTGCAAACTGCCACCACACTCAGGACACCATCCACAAAAACTTCAACTCCAAACACATAAAATTTAATTGCGCATAATTTGAAGCAAAACAAAGCGAGAAAGCAATTTGCACTTGTTGGGAACGCCCCAAGGTCTGGCAGGTCAACAAAGAAAATGCAACAAAAACGATTGCGAAACAAATCCAAATTGAAATATGCAGTTCGCTTCGAGTTGGGGCAGCTGGGAGAGCTGGGGGAGCGAGGAGCCGCAACTTAAATAGAAATTCTAGTGCAAATGTTAAAAAATTCTCGTGACATATCACAGGAATGTTGTCTGGCTGTCTCCACTGCGTTTCTGGCCGTTGCAAATAGTCGCAGCCAAAAACGCTTCCTGGCCAAGACACTAGCCTGAATATGCTGTTGATGGCACCGAAAACGAAACGAGCAAATTCGACGACTATTGAAAAGTGGCTTACCTTGGACGAAATGCTGTGGTCAGCAGCATTGTGCCTCTGCTGTGGGCAGGCCATAAATCATATTAGTTGGCTGGCTGGCAAGCTGGCTGGCTGGCAGGGCGTGGTGTCGGGTTTTCTAAAGAATTTCGACTGCTACTGCGATCAGCTTTCAAGAATGTGAATCATTGGCAAAAGGCGAAGCTGCCCTGATGATGACGACGACAACAACAGCAACAGCAACAGCAACAACAAACAACATCAACAAAAGATTGCTTCAGCTGGAGAATGCCAATGGCCGTCGAGGCTCAGCTTTCAACACGGGGCGTCAAACGGAAGCCGCATTAGTTACATATGTATATATATATATAAAATAAATATAAACTATATGTATATATCAGGTTGTTCAATTACTTGTCGACACTCTGCACCAAGCGAAAGGACAAGCTGCAGGGACACGAGCCGCAATTATCGCAAAATGGAAGGCAGATCTTTGGGTTTCCCTATCGCAAGCATGCCACATGGCGAATAATTATTTGTTTATATTTATGTTTTGCTTGTATTTGAATTCTATTTCTTAAGTTTATCAAGTTCTGAGAAAAAAATCTATATTCCGAGTGTTTTTAATTAAATAAACAAACATAAATATTGTTGAACAGTTCTCACAGTTGAAATTTTGGTTGCTCACAAATTATATTGCATGATAAACTATTTGGTTTTAGTAGAGAAGTATATATATTTCAAATACATGAAAATTAATGTTCGTTATTTAAAAATTAGAAAAACAATTTCTATTGATAAAATTTAACTCTTTCTTATTAGTCAGTCAAAATGCACTTAATAATATTATTTGCTATTATTTCATTATTTTAATTACTTTGTGTAAGAAATTTTAGCAAAATAATTTTGAAATTGAAAATATTTGTAGCATGATGAAAGTTGAAAGTTTATTTTGGCAAAATCTACATTTGGTCTACCGAGGCAGATTTTGAAACATTGCCAAAAAGGTAGCGCCCATTTCACTATAATGTCGGACACGTTTCGTGGCAAGCGCCGAAAAGCATTAAAAATGTCATATAATTTTTATTTGTTTGCGCAAGCATCATTAAATTTACAATATAATGTAATACGCCTAACGTGTGCTTCACAGTATAGATTCATGTGCAAATTATTTCGAATGTATTCGAATGCAGTCGGAAATGTTCATTATTATAAGTTTTGTTTGATGTGCACAAAATGAAAGCTATGCTAAACAGAAAGAGGAGCGCTGTGCAGCTGCAAAAAGTTTTCCAACTGCACCAAATTTATAAAGACGTGCAACTGTCAACGCAATTTTCACGGCTGTCTGTCAAACAAATAAAAAGTTGCCGAAACTTGTGCGCATAAATAATGCGAGCGAATGTGCATTTTAGTGATTTATATGATGTATGCGGAATATAAGTAATATGCACAGTGTGCATGAGAAATGGTCTTACTATTTATAGAGCAACATTGCAGTGAGTGTTTCTCATTCCTCAACTTTGTTGTGCAGTGTAGATTATTAGCTCATGTGTATGTATGCGTGTCTCATAGGTTGACAGTTTATCAGCTGCACTTGTGAATTGATTCGATGCCCGCTTTTTTGCTGCGTGGTTTGTCAGAGCTTGGGTAACAGCCGAAATAGCTCAGTTGGGAGAGCGTTAGACTGAAGATCTAAATGTCCCCGGTTCAATCCCGGGTTTCGGCATGCGTTGAACGATGTGTTTGATTTTTTTTTTTTATTTTATATGTATTATTATTCTATTTATTTATTTCCCCAGCATTAGACTTTTTTTTTTAAGGCCACCGGTTCAATTCCGGTCGGGAACATTCTGGCAAATCATTGTTTTGTAAGTTTTTGTTTTTTTTTGAACGCAAAGGTATTTTATAAGTTTAACTATCATGTTATAAACATTGTTAGAGCATACATTAATTAGGGTTAATGAGCTTCATGAGCAAACACACTTTGGATAACGTTATCAAGGAAAGTTTGTACACTTAAAGACATTTCTCGACCCCCAACAGCGCACGCAGGTCATCAGCATATCATGCATGACAGGGAAACCACTCTCTCTCTCTCTTTGTCTCTATCTGTTTGCCATAGGCTTCCCAGGACGGACGAGGATGTCTGGAGCTGTTCGATGTTTTAGCGAAAATAGCAAACTAAAATAGCAATAGTTGACGCAGCAATCTGACGGTCTGACGATCTGTGGGTCTGGGTCTGGTCTTCATTTGAGTAGTACGAAAATAAATAATGAGCAATAGTCAAGCGCCAATGTTTTCCATCTGTCTGGCTGACTGTCTGTCCGTCAAGCGTCCATACATATATTAAGAGAGACAAACGCTTTAATATGCTTTCATTAGTCAAGGCAGGCAATGGGAGGGATCAGCATCGGTCGTCGCCTGTCGGTCGGGGTAATTAGACTCCATTAGTGGCAGTGGCTGTGGCAGACACTTCCTTGAAGCATACAGAAATTGATGCAAAGTGCTCAGCTGTCTCCAGCCACAGCTGCGCTTCTATCTGTGTATCTACATATATCTATGTATCTGTATCTGTATCTGTATCTGTGTGTCTCTGTTTCTGCATGTGAGTTATGCGCACCATGTGCTAATTTTGAAATGTATTATGCATGTGTGTGTGTGTGTGTGTGTGATGGTGGCACTTGATGCGGCGCTCATAATTTTTGAGCCATTAGACAGCCTGATGCATAAACTCATTAAAATGTACTTGAATGTCTCAAAATATGAGGCGACGCGTTGCAATGCTGGATGCCACGGCCATTTGGCGTCGCATTTGCTTAATTTGTCGAGCAGTGACAAATGACAAGGAGCAGCCAACAGTCACCCATTCCCAGTCCTTCCCCTCCTTTCCCTCCTTAACATCTGCTCATAGAGACATGTATACAATGTGACAGTTTGATGCGCAACAAGATAGATTGGCTTACAGCGACGATGGAGATGGAATCGCTTGCGCCGGAGATGGAGCTGTTTGCCGGACATGGAGCTGTGGCTGGAACTGAGGCTGGAGCTGAGGCTGAAGCTGGTGTTCGAGTGCAGACATTACGCAATTTGAGACAACTCAAGCAAACACTTGAGATTGTTGCCTTAGGGATTTGTTGGTTGACATAGCTGCTGCTGCTGCTGCTACCTGCTGTTGTTGTGCAACATTAATGACGTTTGTTATTAGCGCTGCCAGCATTTGAAGATGTTGCACAGCATCATTCACATTAGTAGCTGCCACATCTTAAGTGGCCTGTCCGGCCAGCCCATTAGGGATAGGCCAAGGTGTGGCGACACCGAATCGTTAAAGCCAAATGTGTCATCGTTAATTATTGATATCTTTAATAATAATCTTGATCTGTGATATTTTGCTCTATTAATGTGTAGCTATTATTATCTCAATATTCTACGGGTTTGAGGGGACTCTAGGGACTCTGAAAGACAGATTTATATAGTAGATAAACCATTTCATAGGCTGGTCTTCCCTACTCAAGAGCTTTTTTCTTTAGCAATACAATGTGGAAAAAACTGCAAAATAAAAAAAATATAATAGGCTATACAAGAGGTATATTCTTGACCAATCGTTATCAAATGCTGAGAAGTAGGTCATTAAATTTAATCAGACAGAATAGATTGTAGAAAGTAGACAGGAGCAAAGACTCGTAGCAGATAAGAGTTAAATATTGGCGTACTTAGATGTATGCATTTAAGCATCAAAAACATGCCCTAATATAATTTAGCAAGAACCTATATTCAAATTGATATGGTGATCATAAATCATACCTTCGATTTATCATTATATCAGTTATCGTAAGAGTGCTGATCTTAGGAATGCACAGTAGCTAAATGACTCACAATAATTATGCACCTTGTGAATTCTATCGTCAAACTCTAATAACATGTCCCCATATCAGGGATTAGGTCAATGTGAGATTGGCATATGAAAATGAACGGGCACACGTTGCTATGAATCACAGATACGTAGGCAAGTGCCGCCGTGAACTATTTATCAAATCCGTATAATGCCAATAAAGAGATATCGACAAATTTGATATCAGTTTTCTTTATAAAACACAAGAAGGTGTCCATTTGAAATTAGTTTGGGCATAGCCTCCGAATCGAACGAACAGTCAATTAACTGAGCCAAGTCAGCAAAATGGCAATTGGAAGCGTCCCCAGAGTGGAAGTGGAAAGCGAACCGCGGCCAGGGCACAGGTGTTCCGGCATCGGTCCCAATCGTCAGAGATTGCATTCCATGATTACAGGTGAATGTTGGAGATTTATATGTCTATAACATTGATCAATGAAAATCTCTCCAATTAATTGCTAGCTATAAAGCACAAAAGCTTTGTTCATGTATATGTGAAAGTTCGAGCAAAACTGAAAAATTTACATAATCAAATTATGAACAATCAAAAAAACATTTACCTAGATTACGAAAATTGATTTGAAATTTTGGTGTCCTTTCGCAGGCATGTTAATGTTTGCGTATGGCGGAATGGATATGGCTCAGGGCCTGGGCTGGAACAGCTACACCGGCATCGCGAACACGCAACAGTTTGCATTCAGTTGGTTCATTGGCTTCATCATTGGAGCCGTTTTGGGTGCCCTCGCTGTGACCCACGTGCCCAAGATTTATTTCTACGTGAGTTACAAAACATCTATCTATATCAAAGATTGCTCGATTCTAATGCGTGGAATATCCATTTAGTGTTTTGCTATAGTGACGAATCTGGTGGATGCGATCATCAGTGTGAGTGCACCGTATAACTATGATGCTATGGTGGCAGCTCGATATATTGGCGGAATTGGCATTGGCTTGTTAACCATCGCCTTTATCATACACAATTCGGAGGCGGCGCCAGACACAGCTCGGGGCAAGTGGTGCAGCGTGGAGCAGTCTGGCCTTGGAATGGGCATTGCCGTGCAGGTGATCATGGACTCCGACTGGAATCCGGCCAATAACATTGCCGCCAACCAGGTGCATGGCATCCTTGGAATTGCTTTCTGCCTTGTTGCCATAGGCGCGTCGCTGTTATTCGTGGAGTCGCCAATCTTTCACTTGCGTCGCAATAATTACGACAAGGCAGGCAGGTGCCAGTGGCAACTGTTGGATAGTAAGGCTACCTCAAAGGACTACGATGAGGTCTTCGAGGAAAAGAAGACCTACGTCTCGGAGGGAGTACATGAGAGCATAGGCCATGATCTGGCCGTCGCCGTGGTCCCATTTATTAAAATGCTGATTTGTCGCTGCTTGGTGGCATTCAGTTTCTCAATTCCGCTCGCCCAAACAATCATTGCAAGCACCATCGTCTGGCAGGGAACCATGTACGCCTGGCCAATCATCGTTTGGAGAGTATTGCGTTTTCTCGGAACACTCGCCGGCATTATCCTCATGGACATACTGGGACGCAAGATGCTCGCACTTGTGGGACTCGCCTGCATGGGTAGTCTAATGCTGTGCATGTCCTCCATCTATTCGAACGTGCTCTACACCATCAGTACGTATTACATGGGTGAGCTGTGTCGCATATCGATGGCATTCCAAATGTTCTCCGGCCTCTTTGTTGCCTGTACGCCCGTCTACTTGGGCGAGGCGTTCCCCATGCGCATCAAGCCATTCCTCATTGCCGTGATTGTAATCATTGAGCAGTTGATTCACATTATTGTGATTTGCACTTTCAAAGCTGATCTGCATCACTTCTACGAGTACTATTTGACAGTGGGCATCATCATGCTCCTTTGCATGGTCTTCCTTCTGATAACGCTCCCGGAGACGAAGAAGACGACGCTGCGAGAGGCGGGCCATCGATTCCGTCGCCTGCACGACATATTCGCCCATTAAGGAGGGGTGCCTCAGTTGACAAAGTATACAATTTATAGCTATGATATACTTGTTCAAATTGACATCAAGTATATCGTATGCTATATAGCAATGATTTTCAGCTTGAGAATTCTAGACTTAAGTTTTATTTAAGAACAGTTTGGGAATCATCTTAGGCTAAATAGACAGCTGTGAGCGATCTTATGTATTATAACTCAATAAGTAAAATAATAAAAATAAACGTATTTATTTCCATTGTCAACTGAATTAAATGGTATTTGCAATTTTGTAATAGGTATCATTTGTCAGCAGAATTAAATGGTATTTGCAATTGTGTAATAGGTATTATAACCTCTAAAAGAAGTTGTGTCATCAGTTTATTCGTAGAACTCGATAAATGGAAATGAGTAATGAGTAAATGTATACAAATACATATTTATCTATATAATTTCATTTAAAATACAACAAATTAAATAAAATGCTAGATTTGTGCAAATTAAAATACAATGTATTAAAAAATATGATTGTTTTCCATAAAAAGAACTTGATTGTTATTTAATTGGAATATTTTTATTTTACTATATTTTAATTTAATATAACACTGAAACTGCGACCACATTCCTTTAAATAAAAGGTCAAATTATAGCTAAGTTGGGAAAAACATTTTACAATTTAGTTGCCAACTGCAGACAGATGTTTGGTAAATCAGAGGAATATATATTAAATAAGCGCAAACGAGTTTTATTGTCAACTAGTTTCTACTGGTAAGCACTAAAATCAATTTGTGGCACACGCCGCTTAATAACGAAGTGGAATTAGTGTTATCTGTGTTATGTCCAAATCATTGGCAAAGTTGTGCGACGGCGCCAAGTCTGTGAAAGCCAGCGCTGATATTAAGTTTATCATTTCAATCAAAGCAATCATTTTCAACTAACTTTTATGTGTCTCGATTGTGGCATAATTACTTGGTTTGAGTTTTTGGAGGCGTGGTGGACGTAACCAAGAAATTTTTAGCAATCTTAAAAGGAGATTAGTCGTAATCAAGCTTCCAAGATTAGTAACTTTACATAAGAAACGGGATTTAGCGGACAATGCGATTTTTGTAGGAAGGGTCCTTCAAAATTTACGGTTTTCCGATTTTTGGGCCTGACTGGCTCGGAGTGGTGGTTAATATCCCTTCTCAACTTCAAACCAACATCAATGGTATATGGAACAAAAGCGATATGAGCTGATTCCACTAAGGTTTCTCCACTGAGTCACAAATATCAGTTGTCCTCTCCGTCATTGATAACAAACGCAGCACCTAAAGTTCAATTTCTGTTATCAGTGCTAATTTGGGGACTACGCATAACAAAGATCGGATGAATCATGACCAACCATATCTAAACTGCCAACTGGTAGCTGATTAAAATATCTATATTTTATCAAGAAGCAAATAACGATTTTTGAAGATAACGCTCTCTCTGCCACACTAATGAGTACAACTAAATTGTATCTATTTTAAGTTAGTGTTGAACAA
The DNA here is from genome assembly GCA_035044325.1 of Drosophila nr. medialis 2 BK-2023a. Lineage (NCBI taxonomy): Eukaryota > Metazoa > Arthropoda > Insecta > Diptera > Drosophilidae > Drosophila > Drosophila nr. medialis 2 BK-2023a. Next base: position 6,503,731 of record JAWNMH010000397.1, on the reverse strand, counting down.
GCGTTAAGCAGTTTCAGTTTGCTTTGCATGCGAGTTGTACTTAAACATTCTGCAAGATGACAATCAGCATAACAACGGGGCAAGCACCGCCGGTGATTATGGCCACAACCACAACTGGGGGGCAACCACAGCCAACCTACGTTGAGGTGATCGTAGAACAGCAATCCCAGCGCATTCCCAATAGCTGGACAAACACGCACAATGCTCACGCTGCAACACTGGGTGAGTGTTGAAGTCACAAAAATATATAGATATCCCGATATAAATACCTGATAAGATAATTTTTTTTATTTTTTTTATTGCGTTTCATAAATCGGTTTTTTTAATTTGGATCTTCATAAAAATGTAGATGTAATTACAGACTACCTTTTATTATGCATTATATTGAAACACAAGTTTATTGCCCATCAGGACTATTGCTATTTACTTATGGCGGCATGGATATGGCTCAGGGCCTACAATGGAATCTGAACACTGGAGTAACGACAACCTATCAGTTGGAGTTCAGTTGGTTCATTGGCGTCATCGTTGGAGCTGTGGTGGCCGCTTTCACGGTGACCCACATGCCTAAAAAGTATTTTTATGTGAGCAACAGAGAAGAGTCCAAGGAATTTCATTGCTAATCAATCTTATTCCTCTAGCTCCTGGGCGGACTGTTGCAGCTGATCGATGCAATCATCTTTGTGAGTGCACCCAATGACTACCCTCCCATTGTGACAGCTCGCTATGTGGGGGGCGTGGGCATAGGACTCCTCACGGTCCCCTTCATCATACACAGCTCGGAGGTTAGTTTGGGCTCTTCGCGTGGCAAGTGGTGCGGTCTGGAGCAGTTTGGCATGACACTGGGCATTCTCATCCAGGTGCTGATGGACTCGCAGTGGAGCTCGTCCTCATCCTCGAGTATTAACATAAATCAGGCACATGGCATCATTGGTATTGTATTTGCCGTACTTGCAACGGGCTCCGTTGTCATGTCAGTTGAGTCGCCCATCTTTTATCTGCGCCAGGGTGATGAGAATGGAGCACGTACCAGCCAGTCTCTTCTCTTGGGTCCCGCAACGCCACGGGATGTGTACGATGCACTTTTTGACGAGGTCAAGCGTTACGTTATGGAGGGTACTAGTCAAAGCTTTGGCAGCCAGCTCTCCAATTCCTTGATGCCCTTCATTAAGATGATCTTCAGTCGCTGCCTGGTAGCATTCTCCTTCTCAATGCCCCTTAGCTTGACCATGTTGGGCAGCACGCTAGTCTGGAAAGCATCCATCTTCAGTTGGCCAATGATTTTGTGGAGCATTTTACGTTTCATTGGCGCACTTCTCGCAATCTGCTCGGTGGATTTAATTGGACGCAAGTTCGTCTCGCTCGTGGGACTGCTGTGCATGTCGGCTCTAATGCTGGCTCTGGCCGGGATCACTGCCAATGTTGACTACTACACAAACGCATACTTTATGTCGCAGGTGTGCCGCATCTCGATGGCCTTCCAGTTCTTTGCTGGCGTGTTCGTAATTAGCACCCCGACCTACTTGGGTGAGGCCTTTCCCATGCGGGTTAAACCCTTCCTCATTGGCCTGGTCGTGTGCATTGAGCAGCTGATCCACATCATTGTGATTGTCACATTCTTGCAGGACCCATATTGTTTCTTTCAATACTTTGTTGGCGTTGGCATTATCCTGGTTGTGGGTCTGGTCATCTTCGGCTTACTTATGCCGGAAACACGAGGATTGTCGCTCCGACAGGCCACCGATCGTTTCCGCCGAGTACACGATATCATCGCCTACTAGGAAGAAGCTTACATCCATTTGACCAAGATCAATGCTTGTCTTAAGCCAATTTAGATTTGCACTCGAAAAATATAAAATGTGCTCTGCACATTTTAAACTAAATCTTTTGAAGCCTATTTCAACATTATTTTTAAAGTAGTTATATAATAGACAGTTCATTTGTTTTCTACTACTTCCGTTTACAATTATGCAATTAATTATATGAAATTAATTTAATGTGTTTAAAAAGTAAAAACACCTGTGCACCATTTTTTAAAATTGTGTTTTTAATTATGACAACAAATTTTTATATAGCGCTAAGAGCTTTGTTTTTAAAAAAATTAAGTAAATGATTTGCACAATTTATAGAAAACGTTGTGGATCAATCAATGAAAAATATGTCGGCCTGCATACAAACTAAGCAATTTTATATCAACACATCTAATTGTTAAATACTTGACGAAAAAAATAGTTAAAATTGACTAAATTGAATAATTTAACTATTTATTTTCTTATTGAGGCATCGACGCTGCAGCATAAAACATTCGTTGCCACAAGTCTCAACAGAAAAATGGATGACAGAGTTAACCACACAGAAGTTCGTTCAGAAAACGTTTGCTTTGAGATCTGTTAAATGTCTTCCCGTATTCCTCTAAGTGGTTCGGCAATATGCCAAGAGAGACTATTGAATACCAGAAAAGAGTCACATATCACAAAAATTCAAGCAAGTCAAACAAGTAAAATTGCATTTGAATATAACCTGAACACAGCTGCTAAATATATTAAATCGATTACAACACTACACAGGTTTTACGTATATAGCCAAATTTCCTCCAAATTTCTCCCTGAAATGGCCTTCCACGCAAAGTGTAAGCAGGTCTTAAAGTAAATTTAAATATAAATTAAAATATTACATGCCAAATTTGGAGTCTGTAGCTATTATAATCATATTCTCTGAGATAGTATATCTACCCATACACAACGAACTGGACTATCTACACATAAAAAACTACTGGCAAATAAAAGTAAGGACTTTAATCGCCTGAAATGATATTAACCTATGCAACATCTACTTCGAAATAAATAAATCACCGGAGTAGAATCAATCCTGTCTTGGTTATAACATTTTCTTATTCTCCATGAACAAATTGCAAAATATGAAGAAAAAAATTGAATGTTCAACGACTGCATCCTAGTATGAACTAATTATGATAACAATGAAAAGGTTATAATTTATTTCATGAATCAACAGTTCCTTTGGGTACATCCCATGTCTGACTAAGTCCAAAGATTGTGCATTACATTTTATGTGGAAAACGTCGGTTCCTGGAAAAATAAATCAATGTCAAAGCTGGCCAGTGACAAGTAAAGAGTACCCATGTATCACATGCTGATTATAATATATATACACATTATCTATAATTAGATACTGGTATCTCCAGAATTCTTAAGCCTATAAATGAAAAATGCCTCGTCAATACGAAGTCAGTTACGGCGTAGCCCCGATATCGAACGAACATTAAGCGACCAAACCTCCGCGAGTTAACAACAAATAGTGAACAAAATGACCATTGTCATTGCAACAACGGCAGCACCGTCAAATACAGTATATGTAACCACCGAGAAAGGACAAGTGCCACCACAAACCAACTACATACCTCCGCCACAAGCCACGTTTGCTCCTCAGGTCAACCAGAGACCCAATCGATATGTGTACAAGCAGAAAACTCACACAGCAACAGCAGGTAAGCAAAATATTGTTAATCATAATAAGGCAGTCAACAAAAGCAAAGGAACTAAATATCATTTGCACAGGAGTATCTTAAAAGAATATTTATTTTAAGAATCAGAAAGACTTTCATAGTTGTTCCTTGGAATCAAGTTGAACCCGCTTCGTTTACACGACAGCTGATATCTCGTTATCATATCAGTATTTTCACCACAAAGTGTACTTTTCAGCTTGAGAGCGCAAATTGATTGCATTTATATATCGAATATTTATTTAAGTATTTTTATATAGACTTACGCACATTTGTTCACTTCAGAATAGTTCCTACCGTAAATAGAAAATATTGATTGATTCCATTTATCAAAAAAGTTAGGCAGAAATGGAAAATTTTGAAAATAAGACTCTTGGAAGAAAAAATAAAAAATAAACACCAACTGCTGTCAGTAAATTCTTGAGAATCGAAAATCATTTTTTGCCATGTTTTAATCAAAGATGGTTCGAATTTTTTCTTCAAGTGTACAAAAATTTGTATATTGATAATTGTGACTGGAATTGTTTTCTATATTCAAATCAATTAGATTTAATGTACGCAAAATCGCAGTGAAAACTAGAAAATTGTTCTTATCTTGAGGAATAATTTATGATACAAGTAACAAAAAAGCTAATCATCAAAACAGCCAGAAAACTAGACATAGTTTTTCTAAATTTAAAAAAATGTACCCTGGAAGTAAGAAAAGGATAAAGCCTGGTTTTTAGAAAGACTCGATGTTTGTATGTAGATAAATGTAGATCTTCTATTGTTCTAATCCAATTTATTAATTGAGAACTTTATTCGGTTGGCAGGCCTTTTGCTGTTTGGCTATGGTGGCATGGATATTGCCATGTGCCTAGGCTGGAATATGTTTGCAGATGTGCCGAACACTTCTGAATTGGAATACAGCTTTTTTATTGGAATCATCATTGGAGCTGTCGTAGCAGGTCTTTCTGTTGGCCACGTGGCGACTTGGATTTTCTACGTGAGTATCAGATTATATATCAAAAGTTCGCATGAAATGATCAATTCTGTCTCAAATCTATAGAATCTGGCCGGAGTTCTGATGTTGATTGATGCCGTCATCTGCGTGAGTGCTCCCACAGAATATGCCTCAATGGTGGCGGCTCGCTACGTTGGCGGAGCGGGCCTTGGATTGCTCACCGTGGCCTTCATTATACACACATCGGAGGTGTCGGCCATCAACGATCGTGGCATATGGTGCGGCGTGGAGCAGTCTGGCTTGGCGCTTGGCATTGCTGTCCAGGTGATCATGGACTCACAGTATTCAAACAATGATGGCCTGAGTGTCACTCAGTCACATGGCATCTTTGGCATTGTATTCACCATTATATCCACAGCCCTATTGGGCTTTGCCGTCGAGTCACCCATTTTCCTACTGCGTCAAAATAAAGAGGACAAAGCTAAGCAATGCCAGTGGCAGCATATGCCCCGGATAACAAGCACAACAGCCTTCGAGCAGACCTTTGCCGAGGCCAAGCGATATGTGGAGGAAGGCAACAGCCAGAGTATCGGCGCTCAGCTCTCCAAATCCGCAATGCCCTTCGTTAAGCTGCTCTTCAGTCGGTGCCTGGTGGCATTCACCTTCTCACTGCCACTGAGCCTGACAATGATAGCAAGCACATATGATGCCGAACTAAACCTCAACTGGACCGTTGTTGTGTTTGGCCTTCTGCGCTGGATTGCGTCCTATTTTGCCATAGCCCTGGTGGATACGGTGGGACGCAAACTGACTTCGTTGCTGGGACTGCTGTGCATGGCGGCTCTGATGCTGGCCATGGCGGGCATCTTGTCCGACTTTCTGAACCTTGCCAGTTGGTATTACATGTATCAGCTGTGCCGCATCTCGATGGCCTTTCAGTTCTTCGCTGGCATCTACGTTCCTTGCACATCAGCCTATTTGGGCGAGGCATTTCCCATGCGTGTTAAGGGCTTCCTCATTGCTCTGATTGTGTGCATTGAGCAGCTGATCCACATCATTGTGATTGTCAGCATCAAACCGAGCGTATCCATGAACTACCAATACTTTCTGGCTGTGGGCATAATCCTGGTGCTGAGCTTGATCCTCTTGGCGGTGCTGATGCCAGAGACCAAGAGACTAACGCTGCGCCAGGCGGGTGAACGTTTCCAAAATGTACACAATATCAAGTCCTACTAGGAAGGAGCTCAAATAAATGTAAATTACTCTGCCAATCCAAGTAGGATTAAGTGTCTCAGTGTCTTAGACCAGTTTGCAGCGGTTTTCTGCTCATGCTTTAACAGCTAATAAAGTATATTGAAGTCGAGCATTTGCTCGCAGCTGTTTTACTTTTTGACTTTTATGAAAATTTATGTTTTCCCGTATGCTCAATGCTCAATGCTATTCATTTTCACACAACGCCGCCGACGAAGACTATTTTTATAAGCCTGCAGTCGACGCGGTTTTATTTAATTATTTACCATTTGTGTGAGTGTGTGTGTGTGTGTATGTTCTTTTTTGGTAACTTTATTATGATCTAATTTATGTATCTGCTGGATAAACTTCCTTGGTCTCGTGAATTATGTGGCGCTATACAGCATTATAGTTTGTTTAGCAGCAAATATCGGCTCAGGGCTGTTCGAATTTTGACACATTGTTTTCGTTGTTCTGTGAACTTTGAGTGGAAGTTGAAAATGCTGTTTTTTAATCTGTCTTTTTATGCATAATTTAAAATGGTTTTTTTTATGAATTCAATCGGCAACAGCTGCCGTTTTAAGTAGATTTGGACGCGTGTCGTGTTTTCTCTCGTGACACGAGCAAGCATACGATGATATCACCAAAATTGGAACATAAAGGAATATTCGAGATTATGTTCAGGAAACATATATGTTTAGTATTCTTTTTACTTAAAATTCAATTTTTGACAAACACTTTTTTAACTTGGACACATTTTTTTTGTTAAAATTAAAAAATGGATAAAACCAGTCTGGTTGGTGGTATAATAAAAAGAATAAGACTCTAAAGACTATGGTAAAATCCAACATACTTTTACCACTAAGAAATGAGGAAGTTATTTAGGAAAGAGCACAATTTGTACTGATTAAAAGAGATCCACAAATGAAAATAACATAAACAATGAATTCAAAATTCTAATGTTTTGGCACAATTCCAATTTAATGACTTAAAAATTTAATCTGAGATTCATTAGCAGAGATACCCTTAACTAAAGGGAAACGGCAATTTCAACTGGACCTAGACAACAAAGCATTACGAGTTGAATTAAGAGCAAACATATCAAGAGATTTTCCCATTGAACAAAGGAGAAATCGAGCAACAAAAACAACGACAACAACAATGAGGAGCATTGCATGAATCACAATTGAAATAATTGTGAATTAGTTGTAAAACAGATACCAAGAAACCAATAAGCCAGGCCATTACACTGCGCAAAAATGCGCATAAAAATTGCATTAAAATATCTTGAAGATGGAAACCTAATGAAGGAATGGCAATAAAGGACAATTGCAGCACTAACATTCAACAGACAGACACCCCAGCCCCATGGCCGGGAAAAGTTGCCAATGCCCTTAAATGGTCCACACGCTCGTAAATACTTAGATGCTGACAGAGATGGGGGAGCCCATTCCGTTGGCCAATTGAATTCGATTCGATCGACAAGCTGCAAAATGCGTGCAAAAATGTTACGTTTTTCCTTTGGTGGCTTTAACAGCGTTTCCCAGGCGAGGCAGATGGTGAATTAAATGCAAGTTCGTGATTTTGCACTTCAATTAATAGAGAATGCCAATGCCACTGGCAGTGGCAGTGGCACAATGCACGTCTCCTGCACAAGGTGACAGATCAGCCCCCCTCAGCTGGGTGTAATAAACTTCAGCGAAATGGAAGCAATCTAATAGATTTGAACTGGGGTCTGCCAAGGAAACTGCATTTAATTGAGTCAATGTGCGTCCTCACGGAATGGCACAGTAAATGAACTGAGCAAATACATTGTGGCCCTGAATTCACATTACAAAGCCATCAGATCATGCTATGGTTCCTTGAGGATTTACCTATTAGCTTATGTATTATTCATAAAATGAAAATTCGCATGCAGGAAATGGGCATATGGCAGGCTTATTCTTTTCACTGACAGTCAGCGTACAAAACTAACTTAAACTACTAAAACTTACTTGATTTAACGCCCAATTTGGTGATATTCAGCGCCGGAAATAAAGCTGAAAAATAAATGAAAGGGGAAAAATTAATTATATTTATAATCTAATGATAAGTCTGGCTTAAAAAATATATAAATTAATTTAAGATTGGTAAGCCTATGGCAAAAGTTAGTTTTTATTGAATATGAAAAATACTAATTGTCAATTTAAGATTGTTACGATGTTAGATGTTTAAAATGTTCTAGTTTTGGAGTTAAAAGTGCTGTGACTAAAACTTGTTATACAGTATTATAATGGCAACATGTAAGCAGCAAATAACGATATAGAAAGCGCGAGTTGGAGAACAAATATGACTACTTGGCAAAATATAAATGGCATAGACTGTATTTACAGTTGTCAGTTTGACAGCTGTCACCAATCGCTTGGGTATCTGATTTGTATCTAGAACCGAGCAGATTACTTTGTGTAGAACTTTGTGTGGGCTTTGAACAATCTATAAATATAGCAATTAACAAAAATTCAATGCCCTGCTCAAGTTTTGTTTGCACATCTCGAGTGCGGGGTACAAAACTCAAAATTGTACAGGTAGAATAGAAATACTTTTGAACTTTGGCTTATTTGGGACTGACACATTTCGCACCTGCTTCAAGCGAGTTGTGGAAACACAAGCGACATGAGCCTTGAATGATTGATAGTGGGCCTGAGTGACTGTGTAAGAGACCAACTGAGTGGATGAATGAATGAATGAGTGAGTGAGTGAATGACGAAGTTTGTTAAAATGTTGACAGAGTCCATGACCCAGCACAGGCACAGGCACCAGCACAGGCGCTTTCCATTTGCCGACAACGTCTCCATCTGTCAGCTGTCAGTTTCGCACGCTGGCAGGCTCTCTGAACTTGGTATTTTAATTGAGTTTCGAGTTCACAAAACTCGTGTTCCAACTCTAACTGCAAGCGAAGATTTATGCGATTTACTTAGGCCACTTGCCTGGCGTTCAACCAGGTCATAAAACGCTACTTAGGAATTTGAGCAGTTAAGCCATTTTATACTTTCTCAAAGGGTATGCGCAATTTAATATGCTGTTGGCAAACAATTAATAATATATAAATTCAAACATAAAAAAACGTATACAAATAAATTATTTAAAATATGTTTTAAGCCCAAGTAAGGTAGAAACTCAGAATTTTAAGTACTGACAACCTGAAGACTATTCAGGCGTATTTCAATTTGCATAAACGGAAAAGCTTTCAATGCGTTCGTCTGGAAAATGGAAAAGCAACTAAAAGAAAAAGTAATTTCCCAAATTGTAGTGAAATATGTATTTGTTTATTTCAGTACAAAGCTTCACAAAATAATATGTATCTCATTTGGGTAGGTAGCTTTTTTCCAGTGATTCAATTGAGATTTGCCAGTTGCTGAATAGCCAGGATCACAGCTATCTCCTCAGGTTAGAGTGATTTTTACTTTCTCGTTCAAAATTTGCGTATGTAACTAACTTATTTTTATGTATAAAATAATAAATAAATATTTATTCTTTATTAGCCCATTCAAAGAGATTCTACTTACTTTTCCGAAGGCTACAAAGTGACTGCCTTTAATCGAATTTCGCACCTTAACCTCACTTTAGAAATTGAACTCCTTTTTTATTTGACGTGTATTTTATAGGGAAAAATCAAGTGCCTTTAATCGAATTTCGCAGAGTGTATATTAAAGAATGAAGAAACTTAGCATAAAAGAGCGAAAGAGTATGCATGATTCGATGTTTTAAGAGCCATCAAGTTCTAGTTAAGCTGCTAGTTGGTTTAACTTTTATTGAACAAACAGTTGGAAATAGCAGATGCCGTGTTGAATTGGTTTTAATGGCTTTGCTGCAACGCTGCGTATGCGCAATGCCTGCCCCGGCTCGCCTTTAACCCAGTTTGTTTAGCCCACGGTTTGTTTCTGTTATCATTAACACTTTTCGTTGTTGCCGTTTGACTGCGTTGTCTGTGTGTTAATTGGTGAAGCAGGTCATAGTTGTAGTCGTATAGGAAAACACTTTGGCAGGGTGCCAGGTGACTTGGCAACCTTGTCCTTCTTGCCAATCATTCGAATCGAATCGAAATAAAAATGTAACAAATGTCTGTGCCTCCCTCTCGCTAACTGATAAGATGCACGCATTGCGTATACGCAGCGTTTGCCTATGCAAACAGACAAGTAAATGATTGTAAATAAGTTTAAGTGAGCTATAGAAAAGTGAGTGGCTCGTCCGTCGGCTTGTTTGTTTCTCGCCAACTCGACAAACACACCGACAGCCATGTAAACACAAACATTTCAAGCGCAAACAGAGAAAAGGAAAAAAAAAACAATATTATAAACTGTTGTGATTGCAGGTAAATAGTCGACTGCTCAGAGTGAAGGCAGGCGACAACAGCACTGAGACTTGCTCAGACTGCAGCTTCTCATTATTGATAGCTGTTCATTTATCATGCCGACTGTTTTATCTATATTTCCCGCCAACCCCCAACCCCACCCCACTCATCATCTGATAAGCGCTCCAAAAGTCAACGATCTTGAGTTGGGACTTGGCCACTCACTATCACTATCACAATGACTATCCACAAAATCAGCTGCCAAATTGCGCACTGCACTATAAATAGACTGGGATGACTGGCGAACAGGTAGTTAAATGATTTCATGTACACAAATGAGCAATGCAAACACATACAACTAAGAAATAAACAAGCGGAATGACAAAAATGCTATAGTTAACGCTTCACTGGACAAGGGGGAACAACTATATATGTATATATATTTATATATAGAGACTGCCTGAGCATGGGAATCAAAAAGCTAAAGTTACGTCCCACTGGAGCGAAACTATTTACGATGGCTGCCAGAGAGAACTGACGGTATTTCCATTTCAGCATACTTGAAATGCAGCTAATTCCGAACATAGATCGAAATAAATAACGAAAAATATACAAGATAATCGGATACGCAAATCGGATTTGAAAGTTAGAGCAGTCTGTAGAACTAAATGTCAAGAGTTTTTAAGATTTTATGCAGAATTTATATATATTTATGTAAAGGTCTGCATAACGTCGAAAGGCAGAAAATCGCATATAAAAAACACCTTGATGAAATAAAATACATCTACAAAAAATCCCTGGTTTTTAGATAGACACAATCTTCCGTTTAATAATAATTTAATGAATATATTAATAATGGTATAATAATATATATTAAATTAATAATAAGCTGAGTTATCCTAGCCAACAAAAGAATGCCGAATTTGCAGAATTCAGGGCGATTTTTCAAGCGACTGCAAGAATTCTAAATAATTCCAGTCGAGTCAGCTGCAGTTGACTTTGTTTAATTACACGTAATGTGAAAAATGCATATATAAATATATAAATAAATATATAAACTGAATAGTGTCATAAATAAGTTATCCACATTAATAGCGATAACAGGTAAGAGAATATATATATATATATATATATATATATATATGTGTGTATTTATTGTCGGATCTGCGCATAAATTGCAATTGAAAGCAGTTGCAATAACCGTGTCGATTTGCAATTACAATTGCAAATGGTTATTAATTGATTTCGCTGGTGTGCCACAAACATGAGGCACAAAGTTGCATTAATTATTCAACAATCATAATTCATCGAACATGGGCCAAAGCAGTGAAATTATTTATACCTTGTCGGGCATTGTAATTGTCATGTTTGTAAGCAGTTGCCGGTCTTTTGTTAACGGCCTTTCATTTGTTGCTTATGACAGGCTCGTCACACACCCACACACACACACTATGCATGTGTGTGTGTGTGTTTGGTAGTTGAATGGAGCATGACATAAGTAAATGTGTTTTCGGTTTTCGGTTGTCGCTTTACCTTTTCTGCTGTTGACTTTGACAAAATGCTGGCATACATATTATTATGTAACATGCACAAAAAGACTTAATAGTTCTGGCCAGGTCTGGAAATGATATATTTAATTCGATTTATCACAGTAGTTCTGAAGACATGAGAACAGACCGAAAACCTTCGATGGCCACATTCTATTACTAAATGTGACATGACGAGCTGACTCGAATCGATTTGTTATAGACAGACAACAGCATCAGCATCAGCATCAGCATTAAAATGGCTTTTAATCATTCTTTATATAATGTGCTGCATTGCATCTTACTCAGCTCACAAAGTTTTTTAGCTATTTTTGAGCGAGTAATGCTAATTGCAACTTTGTTTACTCCGTGACTATCGTTTCAGTTCCCTAATTATTAAGCGTTATTCGCATTAATTTAATTTTCTACACTTTGTATAGCTGATTATCACTTCCAAAGTTTATTAAGCAACACGCTTATGATTTATGGCCTACTTTCTAAGAATAAACTAGGAAAGAAAGAGAACAATTGAACATTATCAATTTCCATGGACCATTAATAATATTCGGGCAACACATCAATAACTGAAAACTCATGCGAAAAAACACACATTTATAATTATTAAATATTTTGTAAAAAAATGTGCGAAATCAGCACGAAATGCATGTGATGAAAAGCATTTATACTATATATGAAGATATGTATATCCATCAGCGTGTTTGTTGAGGTTGCTAAATGATCTCCAGCTTGCTGGCGCCTTGATTAATGATTACAAAAGAAAACTCAAAGCGTACCGCTTAAAGGCTTTACACAAAAAGCTTACCTTAAAGTATAAAATAAATATAATATTTCTGCGAATTTGGTAAATCATCTTTAGACAGCTGCACTTTATCAGAATAAAAAAATACTGAGCTACAGTTGATAGTTGCTTTTTTGTCAGCGTTTTTAAAAAAAAGCTAAAAAAAATAAAATTTAAAATGAAGGAAAAAAATAATAATCAAATGAAGGAAATAATTCTGAAGCTATTAATATATAATATTTATTAACTTAAAAAAAGTCACAAGTATAGACAAGCAAGCCTACTAATAAGTAGGCGATAGTCGACTAACAGATATCCTGTATTAAAATGAACAGCTGAGTTCCAGGTAGCTCCCAGACGAGCTCAGCTTTATTTATAATCCTATAATATTAGTAATGCTGTGGACATAATCAGGTGCAAATTATGATGTAGCTCAATCGATTTGTAATCAGTCCTCTTAAGGTCTCACCATTTGTTAACTGTAGTCACAGATTGTTAACGTCTTGATTCTGTACTCTAAATCTCAATGAGCCTAGCTGCTAAGCCTACAATTGTTTTAATGGCTGTAATCTTAAAGAATATTGTAGTGAATTATATTCCAATAATCTGATTGCCTCAGTCTGTTGTAGTATTTTCTGCATACATATGTATGTAACAGTACATGTGTGTGTGTGTGTGTGTTTGTGTGTGTAGATGTATTTGTTGTCTTCTAGCCGCATTCGCTTTTCATCCTGGCCAGACCATGTTGGTCTGGCTGGCTTTGGTTTGCTCTCATTTTGCTTTTTTTCCACGCTTATTATGTGTTTTGTTGATTTTTTCTTTTTTTCTGTTTTTTCAGTTCTTTTTTTTTGCTTAGTTTAAATGCCGTCAGACAGGATTTTCCACTTTAATGCAGTCGGCGTCATCCCTGCTGTGGCGACTGCAGCCGCTGCTTTAGCGTGTTTTTTTTATGTTTTGTGTGTTTTTTTTTTGCAGCTCATCATGCAGCAGCTGGAATCCGCATCTGAATCCATGGCCTGTGCACCTTCAGCCTCAGCCGGAGTCTGTCTGCATTCTATTTGTTGGCTGGCTTTGTTCGCATTCAGGCTAATGCTAGCTTTATGCATAGCTTTCTAAGCGCATTATGCGGCATGTTTTGCTCAAAATATTAACAAAATTATGTTAATCCGCCCCAAGGTGCACGTTAAACAAGTAAGTCCCGCCCCTTCCCGCTAACTGGCGCGCCGGCGCAGGCCCATTATGATGCGCTTCATTACTGGGGAACGAGTTGAATCATTTTAATAGCCACTGCAGTTACGAGCATTTACAAATATAATTATACACACACACACACACTCACCACAACACCCCACCACAACACACCCGTTCAGCCCTTTCGTCACAGATTGTGCTCCTCTCAATCTTCGTTAATATATTGCGCGATTTTCTGCAGCGTTTTAATACGCTAGAAAAATGATTTGTGGGGCAATCATTAATGGCATTTACATTCTATAATTATTTTAGAACTGACTTTGTAAACAATTTAAAAACTTTTAGAACTATTCAACTATTTCTAGTTATTATGTTAAATTAATATTTTTATGTAGGTAAATCAATTACAACAAATACTTTGATTATAAGCATCATTACCAATGTATTTCGATAGCCTAAACTATAACGAACTCTCTAGCTCTTATTGTCTCTATAATCGGCTATTGGACAGACAGACATGGCTAAATCGATTCGGCTATTGATGCTGATCAAGAATATATATACATTATGGGATCGGAGATGATTGCTTCTTCCTGTTACATACTTTTGCACAACATCATTATACAATTTTTAACATTTTTAATGGGTATGGAAATTCACTCTGCCTATAAGTTGTAAAACATGTAAGAGGTGAAAATATTATTAATAATATGCATATGAATCAGAAAATTATCTATTGATTAGAGCTGTAAATCACTTAAATGTTATTCGATGCTAAGTTTGAAATACTTTTCAAATATCTCAAATGCTAACAAAGGAAAACAAGTTTGAGAACATAAATAATAAACGCGCCGGCTTTGACCCCACTGTGATGACTCGTTAGTGTTCCAAAATAGAATTTATAGTATTCGGCATATCAATTAAAAAACAACAACGCCAACGCCTTATCAACAAAAATACAAAATACAAAAAACAAAGGCACAAAACGCAAAAAATTTGAATTGAAATTGATTTCAAACTAATTAGTGGCTGTCAACTTATGCATCTAATACGAGTAAATAACAAATGTTAATTAACACTTGGTATAAAAATGCATAACAAGCTGCTGCTGCTGCTGCTGCTTTCTGCTTTTGCTGCTGCCATTAAATATTCATTCACAAAGTGTCGCACAATATGCAACCGGTTAAAGTCGCGCTGGAAACGCGCGCGCGTCACTATTAAATGGCGCCCAAAACGCTAGCGTCAATTTATGACTGTATTCAAATGTGGGCCAGTCTGCATAATAATAACCATACTCAGCATTGGCTATCATTATTGCTAATGACTGGACAAGTCCAGCTGGTTGGGAGGAAATGCAAATGAGAAAGACAGCTGCAGACACAATGGTCAAAGCTGACCAGGCTTGTTGGCCAATTAGCTGTTTGCGTGCCTCTGTATCTGTGTATCTACCAGTTGTGAGGACAGTTTGATGGATTACTTAGCACAATGAATCCATCGTCAGCAGACGTGGACTCATTTAATCATTCGCTCATTCAATCGCTTATCTATTTGTCGAACGGCTAATTACGGTAAAAGTTTTTTGGGTACAGAAGTTTGGCTAAGCGCCAAATTCTCAAAACCAGTTTCGAAGCTGACGGGCTTGGCTAGTCTGTGTGATAAGCACCATCCAAAAATGGCTTGGAGAAATTTTTGCAGTCAAAACAATTAGACAGCTTGGCGGCGGGCCGCTCACAACTTGCCACTTACAACATACAACTTACAACTTGTTGCCGTTGTCGTTGCCGCTGCGACAGGAAAAACTCTTGTCAAACTCTCCGGGTCGAGACGGGCCAAGTCGAGCTTGGCTTCGTCTCCTGTTTCCCGCCTATTGCTGTGGCTGTGGCAGTGACTGGGTTACCTGCAGCGTGAAAAGTAAAAAGTGTGCATTTAAATGCGTTGCAATTTGCCCCACGAAGAAAATGCGACAAGGTACACACAATAATACAAATGGAACCAAAGCGATAGCCGACTTTCCATGCTCTCTCATATTGATATTACCAATGGGAATTGTATACCATTGCAAATTATTGAAGATGTCTTTTATAAACTATATATTTATAAGCATAACAGTTTTTGAAATAAATAAAATACTTTGGAATTTCTGATGTGGTAAATCAAAATTCAAAAATCCAAATCAGATTTTATTTTTAATGTCGACCTAATCAGTTCGTCAAAAATTTGTTCTATGAATTGGGAATAACCCGGGATAAACATAATGCTTTTTATTACGAACTCGTAAATACAACTGAATTCTATTTAAATACATTTTCTGTAGACCAATTTGAATTTTCCAAAATTGTATTTTTACGCGTTTAAAAAATGTAAGACAACTAAATTGTTTTCTAAAAAATTTAATATTATAAATATTTGAATTTTTAGTAGTGTAATTGTTGAGTGACTGCTTCAAGATTATTTAAGTGAAAATATGCAAAACATTTCTGAAAGCCTTAACTCTTGCTAGCGTGATCATTTAGTTAAACTACTTTTGATCCTGTACTGATTGAATGGAGCTGTATTATTCCAAGTGCGATGATTTTCGCAATCTTGCAATCTGGCAAATGTAAATTTTAATCTTTTCTTATAAGCGTTCTGTAAGCAGTGCTTACAATTAACTAAGTGATCGATCAAAGGCTCCAATTAATCGAATAACTGCAACTTTGTAACTGTTTAAAAAATAAATTTATAAATTTATATATCTACAATGTATAAGTGTATATGTGTGTGAGTGTTCATCAAAGCGTTGCCAACATGGCTGTACTGCCAGTGTGCCCAACAAAGCTAAAGAAAGAAAATGGGCCTGGGCAGCGGCAGCGGCGCAGAAGAAACAACAACAGCAATTAACATAAATTGCGTACGCGTTGCGGCTCATTGACTCTTAAAGGGGTTCCTCTATAGTTCGGGTTCGCATCTGGGACAGCTGCCCGTCAATCATTCGCACAAATGAACTCTGACATTTCAGCGCAAGAGGAGGAGGAGGAGGTGGAGTTGAGTTACTGCCGCATAGGTAAACACCAAAAACCAAAAAAAAAAAAAGAAACAAAATGTATTTAAAAAAAGAAGTTGCGCTATTTGTCAGTGCGACGCACCTGTCGCAATGGCAAACATTTTAGCCGCAGCTGAGCCGACCTACAGCATGGGGCAAGAGCGCGATAAGCATCGCAGCAGCCTCATAACAACAAAAGATTAACACGCCGGAAAAGCAAGAAGCGTGCACAGATGGACACCTCAGATTAGGGACAGCAATCCTACAAAAAAGAGACCAAAGAACGGCCACACGCAGAAACAAACAGGAGAGAGAGAGAGAGAGAGACAGAGTGAGAATATGGGAGAGGGAGCGAACCAGGTAGGCAGCAGGTAGAAATACCGGCGGTTTTTTTTTCTGTTGTTGCTGTTGCCACAAGGATGCAGCAGCAGCAGCAGCAGTTGTAGGCAACCGCAAGTAGTATTCCAGGATCTCGTGTTACAAACTCAACAACACTTCAGACACCCAAGTGTCACTCCAAACAAAAAAGAAGAGTGTTATTAATCGGTAGCCGTTAACAGATCTCAAATACACTTAATTGTAACTGTGATATGTGTGTGTGTGTGTGTGTGTGTGTGTGTGTATGTACGCACCTTGAAGTGTATTTTTTGGTTGGCCTTGCTGCGGTCGCTGCTGCTGCTGTATTTGATTATCTTGATTTTTTGTAGTTTTCTACTTTTAATTTCCACTGCTTAAAATTCACTTTTATTTATTTTTATTTTTTCAAATATATTTTAGTTTGGTATTGATAGCCTGAAATTTTAAGGGAAATAATAAACTAAATTTACCCAATAAATAGGGAGTAATAAAAACAAAACATAAACAAAAACAATAACAAAAACCCCAACACGGGTCATAAATCATTTAATCAATGGTGGTCCATAAAAATGCCGACTATGATAAGCAGGCAGGCTAAGAGGCTGAGGCTGAAGGCGAACGAAGGCCAAACAAATGAGATGCCCAATTCACCTCCGCCACTCTTCACTCCCCGCTATCCACTAAGTGCCGCCCCCGCTCAACCGTTCTGCGTTCGCCGGTCGCCCACACGCCACGCTTCTCGTTCGCGCTCTCGTTTTTGATTAGTCGCCGCCGCACAGCTGCTGGGCAAGCGCCAATGCACTCCACGTTATTAATAACAAATTCATGTGTGTGTGCGTAATTTGAAAAGCCCGCGGCAATTGTGAATGCATTTATTTTGATGACACAAAACATGCATTGGCAACTGACACTCGACTAACCGTTTTGCAAATTAATCACTTGTTTTTTTTGGCGCACTTTCTGCTACCTCATCACACGCGTACTTTTTGTTGTTTTTATGGCCGCGCGACAATAAAACGTATTTTATCATTTAGAGCTCATTGCGTTGCTGGCGTCCGCATCACAACCGCAACGTTCGATGTTTTACTTTCGACTGAGCACGTTCAACGCACCACAGTCGATGTATTTGATTTTTGCGCGTATGATATCGATAAATGCTAATTTTTTCGATTGCTGCATATCGAATAGACAGACTGTTAAGCGAATTGCAAGTATGTTAAGTGGGGAATTATTAAATATCCTCGCCCAAAGAGAAATTCCCTTGATCTGCTTATTAAATATTTTATCTAATGGTAAATAACAGCGAATATCGATGTAGATTGACCCATTCTGAAAAGCAATCCCAATCGCAGAGGAGTTGAAACAATATTAGATGTGTTATTGCTTTTTTGTGGTTTATTCAATTTTAAAATATATGCCATTTACTTAAATGATTTTAAGACTATGAAGGTGTTTTGTGATCTATAGTAAGCTAAGGTTTAGAATATGGGCAAAGAGACTGCAGCATTTCGATCGAATTTCATATAGTGGCACTTCAATTCGATTGTTTTCTTCTTTTTTTTTGTTATCTTGGTTCTCTGCCCTTATTATATATTTTTGGATATATATAGACAAAGAAACCTCATGCAAAAGTTTAACGCTATATTTTGGGTTTAAGTGTTGTAGTCAAAAAAAATGGACAAAATCAAACAAATGTACATCATATGGCAAGCGATCTTTGGCATTATCGTCTATAAGTAATTATATACATGCCCAAAGTAGTCGCCATAGACAGACAACACCAATATAATGACAAGTGTTAAATATAAAAAAAGAAAAAAATAATATTTGTTTATGTAAAACATAAATGGAAAACATTAAACTCAAAAAAACAGTTGCTAAATCGAACATACCGAGAGAGGTAGAGAGATAGAGGAAGATCACAAGGACCGGGCACTATCCAGCGTTGGGCGCAAGACAACGTTGGATGATGCGGAAATTCCATTGATATGGGCGAAATGTTTTTAGGCCACAAAATGTGGTGAGCTGTGAGTTGACTGAATTGTTATCCAAAAGAGTAGCAAAATGCGAATTTAATTCCTAATCCGAGATGTGAAACGAACGATGTGCCGAAGTGAACGAGTGAAGAACGAAGAGGGATGCGTTTTCCAAAAAATCCTCGCGTATCCTGTCCATTTTTTGTGCACACGTTCATCATCCTCCACACATCTGACACCCACAAATTAATTACATTAATCCATCAATCGAAAATACACGACAAATACACCCAAAAGATGTAACGAAGCTCTCAACCGGATGGATTCCACATAGCCACAAGCCAAGAGCAAAGAGAGATTAGAATCAAATTCATTCATGTCCTCCAATTGAGTGCCGTGGGAAAACTGCATCCCACGTAGTCCTAGCGTTCTTTTTTCGAACAGAATGACTAATATCCGAATGCATTTATGAAGAATTCCTGATACCATTTTCATAAACAATTACGCTCTCCAAATTGCCTGCCTCCACTAATTTAATCCAATTTCATCTTTATCCTTTCTTCATTTCCACTTCACTCCAACATCAACATCAAAATTATCCTTCCTCCTCATCCTTATCCTTCCTCCTTCTCCAATAATCCTCATTATACTCCAAACATAAACGCGCAAAATGGGGAAGAGAAGAAAATAAAATGTAATATTAATAATTTGTTAAATGTCTCCATAGAAATTGTTGTGTTTTGATATTTCTTTTGTTTTGTTTACATATACATATTTATTTTGAATAGATGTGGGGTTGTTCTCTTATTGATGTTGTTGTATTTGTTGTTGTTCTTGTTCAAATCCAAACAGAAAATTCCAATAAATTATTAATGCAACCAATGCAAGGGAAAGTGTAAAGGACCTTCCTTGAATCATCATTATAATAAGAATCAGTTAAGCTTAATTTGTCAAATGTTTTTTTTTGAATGCATTTTATAATTTACACGAATTTTTCGTATTGGTGGAAAAGCAAGTGTAATTTTTGTTGGACTTGATTTTCTTTCGATTGGATTTCCAACAGTAATGATTGAAGATTTTCTTTTTCTTCGACAACTGATTAATTGCTTGACTGGCAGTTAGCATGAATTGATTTATCAGTTAAGCATGTGGATAGTAAGAGGGACTGGTTGGGGGGATTTGCGGATATTTTTGATAGTTAACTTGCTTTTCCTAAATTTTCCTGGTTGTAAGAAACATTAAGATTAATGGATAATGATTGTAGATTTTTGATTTTTTTTTTTTAGTAATTAGATCGTGAGCGAGACCTGGAATAGGATTGACGACGCACCGGTGAATATGTGGGAGTGCCCCTGCGACGTGGTCGCGACGAAAATGAACGCGATCGCGATCTGCAAAAAAGATAACCGAATACCAAACGTTTTACAACAATGAATTTTCGATTTGGAGTCAACTTACCTATCTCGACCATAGTCACGACTGCCGCCACCACCACCACCACCACCACCGCCGCCGCCACCACCTCCCCCGCCGCCACCACTGCGCTCATTATCGCCGCTATCCTCACGCACCCGAATGTAAGCAACCTCTCCCTGAAAAGTACACAATTACAATGAATACAATTTAAGATGGATCACACAATCAAAATAAATGAAAAATTGTTTTTTTGCTGTCGTTGCCAGGCAATAAACTAAACTACGAAGAGAAGGGTTATTTAAGGGTTGATCTCGTCGCCTTTTTTTTGTTTTGTTTTTCTGCAACAATAATCCTGTTCGATTTTGGCACTCACCTCATGGGAACGGAAACGCGAGTCGTCCAATTTCTTGATGGCATACTTCATGTCCTCGTGACGCAGAAATTCGACGACGCCTGAGCCATCCTTGTAGGTGTCCGCAAAGCAGACATCGCCCGCCTCCCGCATGTGATCCTTCAAGTCCTGCCACGACCCAGAGCCGGGCAGACCGGTCACCATGACACGGTACTGTGAACGCTTGGCTGGTGGTCCCCGTCCGCCCATGCGACCACCTCCGTCGCGGCTGCGATCGTTGCGATTGTTGCCACGATAGCTGCCGGGGCCGCCGCCCCGGGGAAACTCGACGCGCAGACGATAACCATCGTAGTCGTAGCCATCACGTGCTTTGACTGCATCGTCCGCATCGCTGTTTTTGCCGCCAAATATGAAGCAATTAATAATTATATTCCCCACTTATTATCTACACACTCGCAAGCGTATGTATGCGCGTGTGTGTGTGTGCATTACTCACCGCGCGTCTTCGAACTCCACAAATGCAAATGGCGGACCACGCCGATTCTTCAGATCGACAAATGTGACTTTGCCGAACTTGTGGAAGAGGTCCTGTATGTCCTTGGTGCGAATATCGGGTGGCAAGTTGCCAACATAAATGCGACACTCGTTGCGGGATCCCATTTTGTTAAATATTTGCAGTAGCCAATTTCCAATTATAAATAAAAACTAATTTTTTCTTCAGAACTTCTGCCGTCACGCAATTACACACACAATGAAAAAAACATATATACACACGCACAAATTTACACAGAGTTGCATGCCTTTCCGTGACACTTATCGAGCAAAACCAATCGATAAATGAATCATTTCTACACACAGGTTGGCAGCTCCATGAATGGTTTCTGGTTTGGTCTTATTTAGTACAATATGACGCTCGGAGTATTGCGGCGTTTGTCTTTAGAAAACAACTTTTGGTTGCAAAAATAAGAAAATGAAAAAGTGCAAAATTATAGCTGGAGCAAAACAAATAACTTAAGACAAAGTACTTGACGCGAGCGACGTTAGTAGAAAATGTGCAA
The DNA here is from genome assembly GCA_035044325.1 of Drosophila nr. medialis 2 BK-2023a. Taxonomy (NCBI): domain Eukaryota; kingdom Metazoa; phylum Arthropoda; class Insecta; order Diptera; family Drosophilidae; genus Drosophila; species Drosophila nr. medialis 2 BK-2023a. The sequence continues at coordinate 6,482,011 of JAWNMH010000397.1, read as the reverse complement.
TAGTTGTTAAGGCGGGCGCTTGTAAAGCTGTTTTTGCTCTGCAACTTGCAGACAACAACCTTGAATACACATGTGTGCGTGTGTGTGTGCGTGTGTATTTTGTGTATATAAACAAAGTGCGAACGCGGGAATCGCCACGGTTAAAAATTGTGCTGCCTGCCAAATAGAATAAAATGTCCACAGTGCGCTGCATCAATTTCTGGGATCTGTGCCGCATTTGCACAGCGAGCAGCGAGCACAAAATCAACATCTACTCAGCCGACGGACGCGCCAAAAATCTCTGTCAAAAAATCACCGAATGTCTGCCAGTTCAAGTGAGTTTCCCCATACGAAAAAAACAACTGTTGTGGTTGCTTCTTCTTTGAGTGATAAGCGTGCCGAAATTTGTTCGATTCTTTTAGTATTCTTTTTCGCATTTTGATGATGATTGCTTTAAATTACTCTTTTTAGTTTAAAAAGACAAAACTGTTTTTAAGATCAAGCGAGCGATGGTTGAAGTAGATATATAATATCTTATTTTATCTTTAATTTCGATTAGTTAAAACAAAACAGTTTTTCGTACAATAACTTAGCTTTCGAATGATTCCTTTTATATAGTCTGCCATTTATCCTATCCTTAATTTCGATTAATTAAAAAACAAAATAGTTTTTCAGACACGAAGTTGAGAATTTTTAATTTTTGAATTATAAAACATTTTTTCGTACTATAACTTAACTATCGAATAGTTACTCTTATATAGTCTGCAGATAATCTTACCTTAAAATTAAATTTCTTGAAAAAAAGCAACTTTTCAATCAAGAACTCAGCTTTCGAATGGATTCCATTATATATATGATATAGACTCATCTAAAATATCAATTTCTTGAAATACAATCGAGTTTTTCAGACTAGAACTTAACTGATTCATGGTTTCTTTTATGTGGTCTAAATGTACAGGTTTTGTATCAATGTGAATCATATTTTTAATTTCAAATTTTTACCCACACAGATCGATGAGAAGGATCGTCTGCCCAAGGTGGTCTGTGCCCAGTGTGCCCAGCAATTGGATCAGGTCTACGAGATGCGCAACATATCGCTAAACTCGCAGACAATACTAAACAATTGGCTCAATCATCGCACGCTGCAGTCCGATGATAAGGTCTTCATAAAGGATGCAATCAATAACACCGGCAAGAGTCTCAGCGTGCTGGGCACAGCATCCAACAACAATAACAACAACAACAGCACCAGCAGCATCAGCAGCAATAGTCAACCAAATGATCTGCTTAGCAGCATTATGCAGGCAGTCGGTATGCAGGTGCAACAACAACAACAACAGCAGCCACAACAGCATCAGCAACAACCACAACAATACACAATCACTGTGGACAGCCACGTGCAGTCGCATTCACTTCCTGCCCAACCTGACAACAAGTCAGAAAAGCAAAAGTTAGTGCCATAAACAAAGTTGTAAAAATACTACTCATTCCACATTATTGCTATTGTTAATATGTATTTTGTCGTTTAGCACTCTGGAGGAATTTATACGCCTAAAGCCGGACATAAAAATCACGCCACTGGGCAAGAAGGACAACGGGCATAGCTCAGCCGGCAGCAGCAGCATATCCAATCTTAAGCAACAGCAGCAACATCAGTCGACGCAAGTGCAGCATTTGCATGCGCAGACACATCAAACGTTGACAGCGGTGCCGGCACCTGCAGCACAGCTGCAGCTGCAGCCGCAACAGATAAGCGAGCTCAATGTGCTGCTGCAGCAACAGGCGCTGTGGCAGCAACTGCAGCAGCTGCAGCAGTCACAGACGCAGACCCAGTTTACCAGCTGCCACGATGATGGTCTGAACTCCACGGACAGCAAGAAACCCAAATTGAATTTTGTGATCTCGTCACAGGCGGCAGCAGCTCCGCAATTTACTAGTAGTCTGACACCGTTTGGCACTGTCGCTGGTGGCCAGCCCCAAATTCAGCTGCAACTTATGTCCGGAGGCGGTGGTTCGGGTTCAGCTGCCACAACTAGCACGCATCCGACGCAGCAGTTAAATGCCGCTGCGCTGCTTTCACTGGCGGGCACTCAGCTGGTAGGCGGCAATGGTGCCGCCAATATGCTTTCGCCCAACAAATGCTTCTTACCCATCACCATTCGGGATGAGAACTCCGATCAGCAGATTGTAGCGCACATTGACACCAAGAATCTGGTGCTACCCACCACATACCAAGTGCAAATGAAGGTAATACTTTTAACCGATTTTTATAACTGTAAACAATTTAACTAAAATACCAAGCAAATCTCTACCTTTAAAACTAAAAGCATATTTTATAAGATTAGCAGTTAAGCAAAATTGTAATTATGCTCAAAAGTATAAATGAATCATGTCCCCATAAGGGTTATATATTCTGGATCAGCCTCAACAAGCGAGTCGATTTAGACATGAACGATCTCAGAAACTGCGCGAGCCAAATACATTAAATTTTGAATACACTTTCTCGTATATTAAAAGCAGAATTAACCTTATTACATTTTATCGGTAACCACACTAGTTTCTTGAATATCGATACAAATCGATTTTCGATAGCAATGAAAGACACGTTTGTAAAGATGTAGCCTTTGAACTGTTATAATATACCCCAACATAATGATTATTTGTAGAAATTTCATTTAGATTTTGTTAACGAAAACGAATTTTCATATTGAACAAACTAATATTAGCAAGCCTGTTTTAATATTAAAATCTGATTGGAATATTCTAAATTGTTTAAAAACCGATTTGTCATATGCTGAATTGTGATTTCTATCGATCAACTTTAAAGGCTTTTTATGAATGTAAGTTTCAAAAGTGTTTCAAACACCTTCCAGCTTTAATTTAGGTTATTATTCTTAGTCCCTTTGTTTTGGTGTTTTATATTTTATTGCATTATTTTCGTTTAGAACATTATTTTTACCAGTTGAATTAACATTTGAATTGCATTCGATTTGCAGCTGCAGCCACAATTGGCCACCGCAGATGGTCAGCCAATAATGCACTTGACGCCGACTTCCATTCCAGCCACATTGCAGTTGACGCCGCAAACTTTGGGCAATGCAACCGCGTTCACAACGGCGACGACAGCCCATCAAAATCAGTTCCTTGTGCCTCAGCAGCCGCAACAGCAGCAGCAGCCACAACAGCAGCATCAGCAGCAGCAACAACAACAACAGCAACAGCATCTTCAACAACAACAGCAACATTTATCGCCTGCCACAGCGCAAGTGACATCCCAGCAAATCATTCGATCTCCGCATGGAAGCGCAATTAACCCGCAAGTGGTTATACGCAACATCAGCTCCGAGCCTGGCACACCGATAAGTATTGGCAATGCCGAGGGATCGATTACCTTCAAGATGCCCTCGCCCAGAGAGCAGCGCCAACATCAGCAGCAGGCGAAACTTAAAATGTCAACTCCCAATTCAACATTTGGGGCAGCTGCTACCGCTGCTGCTGCTGCACCCAGTGCAGATTTAAGCAAGCGTGTGGCCCAGGTCAAACAGCCATCAAATGTGCCTCCCAGCAATGTTGCTGCACTGCAGCGACTCTCTTCCAACACAACCATCACCAAGCTACCCAAGCAGCCGCCGCCTCCTGCGGCAGGCAACAAAATTCCGCTGCTGAATAAGCAGAATATAACCATCAGTCGCATCTCAAATCAAGCGCCGACCAAGCCGGACCCCAAAGCGACAGCCACAGCACAGATGCAATCACAACCGCAACCACAACCACAACAGCAACCACCCAAACCACAGACGCAACCGCAGCAGGCAGCTCCTGCGCCGCCGCCGGCTGCTTGTGAGCCAGCATTTCCAAATATTCCACATATTCTCAACCAGCGGAAAGTGATACGCAAACCGCCCGAGGTGCATCCAAAGGCAAAGATAGCACGTCCACCGCAACAGATTCTGCCCGTGCCTGTCCAGCAGCCGGCGCCACTGACTCAGCAGCAGCAGCAGCACCAGCAACAGCAGGTCAGCAACACTGCGGTCTCTGTGATGCCCATAACGCCCACAGCGACGCCAACGGTGGCCCTCACCTGTCCCACCTGCAGTCGCGAGTTCAAGAAGAAGGAGCATCTGACGCAGCACATCAAGCTGCACGCTGGCCTGCGTCCCTTCAAGTGCACCGAGGAAGGCTGCGACAAGGCGTTCAGTCGCAAGGAGCACTTGTCGCGTCATCTGGTCTCCCACTCGGGCCACAAAATGTTCACCTGCGATGAGTGCAAGAAGCCATTCTCTCGAAAGGACAATCTCAACAAGCATAAGCGGTACGTGAAGCCAGTTGAAGAAATCTTTGAGAGAAATATGAATAGCCAGGACGAGAATGAAATATGAACACCCAGCTCAAGATATATGAATATGGACGTGAATCTATGAATGGGATACGAGTAGCTATACAGACAATTGTATTCTTATTTTATAAAAAGTAGACTCAAAATCCACAGCTGACTGGACGGATGCTGTGCATCTTTCCCGACGGGATTCGAAATATATCGGATTATATACACAAAATAATACACTTGACTTGGAGCTACCGATAAACGTATTTACCTAAACTGAAAGTTGAACAAAGTTCATTTTTTTATAATTTATTTGTTTCAACAATTTTAAATCGAATCATTGCAATAATCCAACCGCAACACTTAAACAAAAGTAGGATCTACAAGCTATATAAAATCCAGAACTGAACGCTAATAAAAACTAAGTTAATTTATTTTAATATTCTTTTTTAAATTTGTAAACAATTTAAGAAGTAATCGGAAAAGTAATCATTAATCTGTAATTGAATTTAATCCGCAGCACTCATAGTGCACAGCCTGGCGAGATGCCGCAGCTGCACAGCTGTGATATATGTAACAAAAACTTTTCATCCAAGCAGCAGTATGAAAAGCACCGGGAAATGCATAAGAAAACGCCCGTCGATAATGCAGCGTCATCCACGCAACGCGCTGGCGCAGACCGTCAGTCTGCCAAGGTAAGAGCCTGTCAGTTTTTAACTGTTTCATATTTACTCACTTCCTTTTTGTAGGATATCTTTGAGGTGAAACAAGCAGCGTCCGCAGCACCTCAAACGCAGACGACGCAGCAATCGCAAATGCAGGTGCAACAACAGACGCAACAGGGGCCACAGCAGCCGCAGATCATGCATGTGGATCTGGATGGGAGTACCATTACCATCACGCAGGCGTCCGATGCCAGCATGCCAACCTCTCTGGCCAACTTTGTGCAGCTGGGCTATTCACAATTCCAGAACTCCAGTGGGGCCACAGGCCAACTAGTTTGTAAACTTGAAAAGTAAACACGCAAACTATTTTGGCTTAACTTGAGCTCGATTCATTTTCTAGTCCTTGCCTAAGTTTCATCACGATTCTCCTTATCGCTTTTCGCCAGCCAGTTTCCGATATAAGTCATTTATTAAGTTTTATGTTTTATTTATATAATCCCATGCGCTTTGTCTCCAATTGTGCAATAACTGATCGTTTTTTACTATTTGTTTATTTTAATTATTTTGATTTTTTATTTATAGTCAAAGCAAACCATTCCCAGTCATGTTTAGTTTTGTTTTTATATTTTATTTTTATTAAATAATATGTGTGTATATTCAATGACTTGCCAATTTCAGTAGTACAGATGATTGTACATCGATTTTATTAGTGTTTAACTGTAAATATTTACGGAGATCAAATACATTGTAGTCGTCTACTAATACTAAAAACCTTTGTAATATCCACAGCTGTTGGGTAGAAATGCGCAAATAAAACCAAATCAAAAAACAAAAAATGAATCGCATTGCTTGTTTTGTGGTAAAGCTCATTTATTTTGGTTTTGAAGCGCTCGAATCGGTGCGATATATAACATATGGCATTCCCACATTGTTTATTCCACATCGATTTGGGTGGGTTTTTCGATTTTCCACGCGTGGACTGCAACTATAAATTGAAAGAAACAAATAAAGAAGAAAAACATTTTTCTTCCATCCTTAAATCATTTTGGCTTCCACGAATTGAATCGAATGCAGGCGCAGATGCAAATTCAAGCATGTTTCGAACTAAATATTACGCAAAACAATTCTCTGAAAATTTGCAATTTTGAAAAAAAATCATTCAAAATGAATAAGATTTAAATGTAACATAAGACGAGCAAATATTTTGATATGGGTTTTATTAATACTTTGAATGGGATGTGAATGGATGGGGCACTATTTGAGCATTGTGATAAATAATAGTAGCAAATTCTTTGGCTTAACTTAACATAGACAAATGAATATACTTAAGACTAGCAACTAAGCGCTAAATAAATACTACGATAAGGCACTGGAACGGTTCAAAGGAGCAGTTCCTCTGAGGTAAGCAAAAAGCGTAGCATTCGAACAGGCCGCATGACAATTCAAGATTTGTAGCTGTGAACTGAATGATTGTGAATACGAGTTACATACAATAATTTACTAACTGTGAATAGCTTGAATACGAGTTACATATAATAATTTACTAACTGTGAATAGCTACGTGCTTGTTATTTGGTTACATGAAGAGCAGAACAAACGAAACCAAACCAAACCAGACCAAAAACAAATGGAACAAAACAAACCCAACCAAAACCAAGCAGGTGTCCAACATTAAAACCAGAATAGTGCATTACAATTATTTGGGTGCAGGGCTAACCTTTAAGCTCGTTTTGTTTGCGGCTCAATCGTAACTCAATGAGAAGTTGTTTATCTTTTGAACATCGCCCCACACTTGAATCGACTGGATCTCCGACAGGGAGAATAGTGTCTCGAATTTCGTGACAAAGTTATGACCCTGTCCCTGGTAGACGTGTATGGTGGAACCGTCATAGTCAAATCGAAATTCTAGTGAAAATGTCGACTCTGTGAATAGTGAATAGTCAAGTTCGGCATGGATGCCATCTATAATACTGGATATGCTGGGCACTTTCATATCGCCTTTACCATCGAATATATTCAAAATCGTTTCCTGATGCGCTGAGCTCCACTCGCCATTACTCTTGTAATTCTCGATGATTGTCTGTGTCGGCATCCTAACTTTAAAGTGATACGTTATGTTGTCTGTGCAGTTGGGACTGTTTACGAAATTTATGGAAAATCTGTAAAAGACAAAAGGGAAACATTAATTCAAATTATTTGGCAAATGATTGGTTTATTGATGAATGGCAAATATTTCATGTAAATGATGGTCAAGAAAAGTTGCGAATTATCTATTTTGGTATCACTATAATATCCCAAAAAGAGGTGTGATTTATCTATAAAAAGCCGAAGCAGGCACATGTTTTTTTTATAGCGTGGGCGTCAAGAACGTGCTCACCATTAGGAATCTCCGGCTATGAATATGCTTTCTAACCGGTATTCAAAATACTCATGAATGATTCATTGTCCAAATATTTGCGCCAATTTGTATTCAACGTTAGGTCTTGGGCAATTGTTTCCCAACCATTAATTATTATTAGCTTTTTGAGAATCGTTTAGAAGGGGCTCTACGCAAAAGCTTTATAATTTTTTTTTTTTATCTTGTTTTAACAATAGGCAATCTAAGGTACTTCCAGACATACGTATGTCCGTAATGGTATTCGCTGGAAGTAGTATGACTATCACTGCTATTTTTGACTTTTTATATTTGTAAGACACTCAAAAAACAAACTTTAAGTACTGTAAAACAGATAAATGAATTTATTCTCCGATTGTCAGCTTATAAAGAATAAATTCCAAGCAATATAAGATATGTGTCGTCACTTAAGATACGCAATATTTATTTATCCGGAAAGAATCTTTAAATGTTTCTGCTCAACTTATCATATTTTTGGATAACAGTAAACCAGTCAAAATTTTTCCATATGTATTTTAAACACAAGTTAAAAGTAAATTCAAAAGTAGTTTCCCTCTGTAATCTAATCTAATATAATCAGACTGCGACCAAAATATGTAAACTTAATTAAAATATAAAAAAAAATATATGTTTTCTTTAATTAATAATGAGAAATTTGAAATACCAAACACTATACAGTTATTTCTTACTCTAAGTCATTGGCGCTAAAGCATTCAAGCTACTTATTAACTTGTTTGTCAAAATTAGTCATATTGTTGTGGAGTATGTAGTATAAGCCCCAAGGCCTTATCAACGCAGAAGCAGCAACAGTTAATGTCGTGTTATCAACGAGACAAGATAACATTGTCGATAGCTACGTCTGGTCAATAAATTCCCATGACATGTAAACAAATTCCCTTGGCATGCCTTGCAGCACGAAGCCGGATTCGCTTGTGAAATGGACAAGCTCTTGGGCTATGATGAAATCAGTCGAATTGTGATTCATTGACATCATTTGACCACTGACCATCGTCTTGAAAGAATTTGCTTGCTCACCCACAGAATAACGACCTGTTGATTGCCACAATGTATATTATCTGCTTCTTCACACTCTTTGTGGTTTATGTGTTTCTGTTTTGAACAGATTTTTTCTTTTGCTTTTGTTGTTTTGCTTTCTGCCGGCAATTTAGCGGCATCTTCAGCGTCTACTGCTTTAATTTTGTTTGTGTTGATGATGTCATTGATGGGAACTGATATACATATATAAATACACAAAAAATCTTAACGATGCCAGCGATGGCATTTCAATTAGGACCTCATAAAATTGCAAACTATTTTTAACGGTTTAAATTCCAATTGTTTGACCGAAAGTTCTTAAAATAGTCCACCCATCTGTGAACCATAAATCACCCCAAACTAAAATTGCTGCACGCGAAAACGTGGTTTTTCTAGTTCATGGAAAATGTTAACCTACATAAGGGACGTCCAATCGATAATTCTAAATGGGTTTCCATTTGTATTAGTGTGTTGGGCAACTTACTGATTAGGCTGCTGATGCATAGTTCCTACTATCGTAAATTTATTCATCCTGTCCGATTCGTCGGGATTTGTTGGTAGCACAAACAAGAATCTCACATTAGCCATTTTAATTTTTGATTTTAGCAATGGGCTGGTGGGCACGTTTGAACAATTAAGCCGACACGAATGTAGTAAATTGTAAAATATTTTTGCAACTAAATGTGAACAACCGAGCCGTGGAGCTCTTCACAGTTTGCCAGCACTTATAATACTGTTCGACCGACGTACTCAACGAAAATATCGTGTCAAAGATCGCACAACGACGTCACTGATTAAGTTCTGTCGGCTGAAGACGAAGTGCATATTTGAGGATTTTATTTACGTATATTTGTCGGTGCCTACATATATGTGTGTAAGAGCAAGACCTACAAACTAGACGCAACACGCGTTGACTTGCTTCCGCCACGGCGAGTGAGTAAGTACTGAGCGAACGAACGGTTTCGGGCTGGCCCACATTGCACAGAAGAAAAGAACGGCGCGCCGAAATCCCAAATACACTCGCCGTCAGTTGGTTATTTACATTTTATTTTAAATTGATTGTCAAACGAAGAAATACATTTTATACATTAATTCTTCATATTTATACAATGTTTTTACTTTCCTTTCCTTAATTTTTGAAGCTTTATTTATTTATCAAAAGGCGTGTGGATTGCCTTTTGCCCTTTATTCAAGCTAAAATACATTCAGCCAGAGAATATGTATATTTATGAAATGTCAACAGCCGTGTAAGCAAGCTGTTTAAATATATAATCACTAAATATGTAGATTTCGCTCTCCAACAAATTAATCCCAGGGTTCATACGTTTTTTTTTTTGGATCCAAAAGGTTTTATGTTTCTTGTAGTGTACTTTTGGGCTGCATCAAATTAAAGAAACCCATATTTAAATAAGAACCGGAACCGAATCCGTTAGCCGATGTTAACGGAATCAGATGGATGTTTGTTGGAATAAAATATATAAATAATAAAAATATTATTGAAATAAATACCAAAAAAGGCAATCTGCTTATAACCTTAATAAATAAGTAACGAAAGCGGAAAGAAATTGCCGTCATTGGGGAATTATGAAATTGAAAAATTTATGCAAAATCTAGGAATTTTGGAAAAATCTTGCTGCAACGCAAGGGCTTTTCATAGCCAGTTATTAATAATTTGAATGATATGTGACGTATATAATATATATATTTGTGTGTCCCAAATATTTCACTAGTAGTAAACAACTCAGAAACGACGTTTGTTATTATTATCATTGTTTATTTAGTATTATTATCGGGCTTCTGAAATAATAAATGTGTGATTCTCGCGAGAACTTGGCACCGAATGCTCGCTGAACTGGCCACTCTTTGCGCTCTCAATGTCCAATGGTGACCACTTCGCGTTTTGTTCTGCTCTTGTCTCTCTGGGTCTATTCCAATTCCAACATTCGGCATTACTGACCGAGGATTCACCCTGAACTCCTTCATAGACTCTGTCACAGTTGAGTTCTTCCGTCTTTATGGTACTCGGTTAAGAATCTTTTCTTTTGGTTTTGGTAAGATTAAAATAAATAATGGTCAGAAGCGCAATCTCGATAGTTTTTATTCGCTTTACGCTTAGTTATAACCTTAACGTTTCGAAATGTTCATACACAATTCTGAAACTTGCTGTGTGTCATCAATTCCGTCCCTGCGTTTCCGCCAATATAAGTAATAGAATAGAATAATAGAATCTTACAATGCAATATACTCTCTCCTTTCGATTTTCTGAGCTTAGAAGAATTGCAGATTATTGTTACTTTAGTCTTTGGTGTCCTGGGTTTCATCAGGTAGTGGTGAAAAAAATTTGACTATCCTTATTTTACTACAACACTACAGCACTTTTCCGATTTACGGCTTAAAATGTTTTGCTATAACTGCAAAAAAAAAAACTTTTCATATGAGGAACTCATACAGTTGTATGCCGTACTGCCATTGGATGGAGAGACTGAGCCTGTTGTATCCAAACAGCTAACATCAAAAAATTTGTCGAAAGCTTTTTCCTATTTCGAACAAGGACTAAACATCCTCCTTGAAAACGATCCTGACGTCGAACGTAACTGTTGTAAATCACTGAAGAACGAAATAGACAAACAATGTTGGACAAGTTTTTAAGGCCAGGCCCATCCATACCAGCAAAAATTGATGACGACAGTGATCTCCAGGTTACCATTTCTTCATAGTCTTCAGATTAAAGACATATTAAGAAAAATGATGTATGTATGCATACACATATTTTAATTAACATGGAACTGTTTCAATTTTGTTTATAGATCATTGTTGGTTCTTGGAGTCTGTTATTATTTTATGTACAAATGTATGTAATTGTTATGTATGTATGTAGATGCATTTTGAATGATAAGCCATGTAACATATTTAACCAATTTGGAACTGACCCCATTGAATTTGTATGGATTTGCATTTGAATAATTGATTCCTTATACGGCTTTTCGATTTGCGGCCAAATTTCGTGGAACGAGTCTTGGCCGTAATGTGAGGTATGGTATAAATTTCACTTAATCGTCCTACTCTTGAATATGGGTCTTGGAAATGGTAACCCAAGTACGAGGTACAGCAGCAACAGCCACTAAACAAGCAAGAGGAACATCCTAGGAAGAAGCAGCCTAGTGAACTGCAGACGACAAAACAGACATTCAGCACAGCCAGATTGTGCTTCCCGGACCACCAAGCTGCCTTGAAGCGTTCAGCCCCAAACTCAAGGGCAGCCACAACTGGAGCAATGCCAGCAGCGTTACACGTTACACATCAGCAAATTTGAGGAAGCACACAATTTTAGTAGCTGATATAGGTAGGATGGATGCGCTCCTGACGATGTTGATGTCCTTGGTGGAGTCCATTGCCAAAAGGCATCCTATGCTGCCACAATCTTTGGTTTCTTCCACTATGGTAGTGAATTCGTAATCTCCAAGAAGTCAGTGCAGTCCATGAAGTCCAAGAAGCCGTCCAGTCCATGAAGTCCAAGAAATCCGTACAATTAAAAAATTCCGTGCAGTCTGAGAAGTCCAATGAGTCCGTGCAATCCGTGAAGTCGCAGAAGTCCATATATGTCAAAATTATTTACACCAAAAACACAACACTGAAAACTATTCGATCAGGGTTGCCTTTCCCCTTTTGTCAGTGGCATGCTCACAATATGTCAAAGGTTGCTATAATTGGGAGTAATGAAGAAATAAAATATGGATAGCTGCTGATTGTGTTTCACGGTCGTCAGTCGTTCACATTGTTCAGTTGTGAACACATCTGAAAAAAAAGAAAAAATATTTCTGGATTTGTAAGTTTCATAAAGTTGGAAACGGGAAAATATTTGGAGACGCTCATGAGATGTGTTGTAAATTTCTTATGATGACGAGGTAATATCTCTCTGCTCGTACCAGGTGAGTGTAGTGCCACTTATGGAAAGAGAAAGGTGGTTTCAATGAGCCTTTCAGTAGAGAAATCTGGAGCTGCTTCACTCAAGATTTATATCGGTTTGAAGTCTACGACCAAGCCTACCAAAAACCTCGCTAAAAAAATGCATCCATTGGCTTTGGAGGGCTCAATGGATGTGGATCCATATATATCTGATGATGTCAGCAACAATGATGTCTTGCAGTGCTTGAGCGAACGATGAAGTTATTACTTTCTATATGAATTTACTAACCTATCGTTCGCAACGCAAGGATACACTGCCCAGTGTTTATGCCATGAACACATTCTTTGTGCCGCACCTGCTGCAGCGCAGGAGAAGAAGACCATTCACTTTGATGATTCAATGGGCACGCCAAATTGGGAGGTGTTGAACGCCCTCGAGAGATATTTTCTCATGGCGTTGAAGTTGCTTCTAAGCCGCAAACAATCCAGCAGCTGGTTTAGCAGCAAAAGATGCAGACTCCAGGTTTGAAAGTCCCCACTATTTTCTTGCCTAAGGTGGCCGCCATTCAGCCTATATTGGAAAGGCTTAGCAATTTGCCATGTACAAGTAGCTTCATTACAAAGTGCTCTCAATGTGACGGTGTCAGCGTACTTTGTAAGGATCTGGACACTTATAAAGCAGTGTTGAGAGCCCTGAATGAAGATGAAATTTATTTGCATACGCATCAGTTACGTATGGAGCGTGGGCATCGATTTGGCGTTCGCCAGCTTCATCACACAAGAATGGACCAAAGAAAAGTTGAAACAATTGGGATTTGCCACTCGATATGTCAACGTGATTAAACACCAGTTTACAGGAAAGCTGATGAACTTGTTTGAGTGCAGCTGGAGCCTCGTTTGGGTGGGACCAATGACAAGATTTTGTCGCTGTCTGTGTTGGGCAACCAGCAAATTTCTGTGGATCGGCAGCATAGGCGTCTTGACCCGGTGCAGTGCCATCGCCTTCAGGCATTTGGCCATAGTAAGAATTACGGCCGCAGACCATTTGTCCGTCTCAAATGTGCAGGTAGTCACGCTACTACTACGTGTAATAAGGGTAAGGAAGTTGAGGCCACCTGTGCTAACTGCATGGGCTCTCACGTCTTTGATGAGGATGATGAATACACTACTGTTGATAACACTAACACCGACTCCACCGGTTCCTCTTTCTCTTCTTCTTCTGCAGAATTGGACCAGGATGTTGCCACTGTGTCTGCCACGTAAATTCCAGTTGCCACAACTATGCCTGAGCGGGACACAACATGACCCAAGCCAAAAATTATGAAGACATCAGCCAACACGAGAAGACCACGCGGCAGACTGCTTGAGGAGGATAAGGATGTTGAAATTTGTAGCAGCGTTGAAGCCAATTATGACATTGCAGACTCACGCGCTAGTTCAGGCGTTGCTGCGACAAATGAGATGGACAAATGGTCTGCGGCAGTAGGTCTTACTAAGCCAAATGCCTGACAGCGATGACACTGTACCGGGTCAAGACGTCTATGCTGCCGATCCACAGAAACTTGCTGGTTGCCAACACAGACAGCGACAAAATCTTGTCATTGGTCCCATCCAAACGAGGCTCCAGTTGCACTTCAAACAAATTCATCATCGGCTTTCCCGTGAACTGGTGTTTAATCACGTTGACATCGAGTGGCACATACCAATTGCTTAAACTTTTCTTTGGTACATTCTTGGGTAGTTGTGTGATGAAGATGGCGAATCACAACTCGATACCCACGCTCCATACGTAGCTGATGCGTATGCAAATGAATTTCATCTTCATTAAGGGCTCTCAACACTGCTTTGTATGTGTCCAGGTCCTTTCAAAGTACACGGACACCATCTCCCTGAGAACACTTAGTAGCAAAGGAATTTGAACCAGGCAAATTACTAAGCCTAGCCTGCAAAGGCTGAATGGCGTCCACCTTAGGCAAGAAAAGTGTCGGGACTTTCCCACCTGAAGTCTGCATATTTTGCTGGTGAACCAGCTGCTGGATTGTCTGCTGCTTAGAAGCAACTTCAACGCCATTAGAAAATATCTCTCCAGGGCGTTCAACACCTCCCAATTAGGCGTGCCCATTGAATCATAAAAGTGAATTGTCTTCTTCTTCTTGCGCTGCAGCAGGCGCGGCACAAAATGTGTTCATAGCATAAACACTGGGCAGAGTATCCTTGCGTTGCGAACGATGGGTTAATAAATTCATATAGAAGTTAATAACTTCATCTTTCAGCCAAGCGCTGCAAGACATCATTGTTGCCCTCATCATCAGATAGATATGGATCCACATCCATTGAGCGCAACATCCGAAGAGAAGTCGGAGCTATCCAAAAATCCAGACTCAATCAACGAAGATTTGGGGATAGGCAGCATGTCAATCACTGATACAGATTCTGGAAGAGTTGCTCCCACATGTTCATCAGAATGGCTACCACCCGATAAATCCATCGTACCTGTAATCAGTCAATTGTTACGCATGCCCATTTCGTTCCAGTGTCGTCAATTAATCAGGTGAGTAGCAGGTAAATAAATTCTGTGTCAGTTATCCAATATAAGTATTCTTCCTGATATCAGACGACGGCTGCTTGGAAACATCAAATTCTGACCAGTTGGTCTTTTTGGGGGACTTCTTTGGCGCCACAGGAACAGGCGGAGATCCAGGTTTGACAGATGGGACTGAAAGCCAACCATCTAGTGTAGGAATGTTTTCAGAATTGACAGATGCCTTCTTGGCACCATCAGTACGCGTAGGCTCTGCCACAGCTATCACGCGCACCTTCTTCAATAGTGCACCTCACAGCAAAGCAACTCCTCCTTTACTGGCGACAAACGCCTTACAGTCCCTCCAGACTCAGCGGCGCTCCCTCCAAAAGATTTCGGTAAATTGAATCTCATGTCTCAAAATATTTTCCCGTATCCAGATTTTTGAAATTAAAAATAATTTTTCAGATTTTCTTTTTTTTTCATGTGTTTTCGTCTTTTTGGGGATTGGAGTGGGCGTAGTGCAAAATGTTTTCGATTTTGAAGTCGGGGGAGGCAGCTTGTCTTTGAAGGCGGTATCAGCAACATCTTAAGTTTGGTCTAGCTGTATGCAGTATTGTAATCATTATTTCACATTCCGACATCGATTTGGAGGCAGCAGTTGTAGCTCAGCTGAAAGACAATTCCGTCAAAGGGTGTCGAAGACATTCAAGACGGACATTGTTAAAAACCAATATGCTCTTATACCTTCAGTATCAGAGTATAATAAGGGATGACAAATGAGAGCAAAAGAATTTACTGGCGCATATATTTTGTGATGGAGTAGTCTTTTCGTCGGTGCCGCAGGATATTGATAAAGATTGGGAGGGGTTTATCCTGAGCTTTTTGCAGGAAGACGGATGATTTTCCGTACAGTCCAATGGCTCATTACAATCTCTTCAGATCCCACCGTTAACAGTCAGCACAGGCATCTTGTCGGTAAGATCGCCACTTTTGTATGGATCCGCTTCTTTTCGAGGATTTGCGTTTAACCCCCCCAGTAGACCTTCCCGAGTTGAGGTAATTGCTGGTGGGGGCTACCAAACTGATCTCTGCTTTATGCAACAATCTTTTATTGTGTGCCTTTTAAACTTTAGCACATTATTGAAATCTGCTGTAAAAATTGATTGTGATTTTATTGTTCAACATGATTTTATAGCAACAATCGATATACTGATGAGTATTGCCATGTTTTTCGGATGACTCCCTACTTGCAGCTGGAATAACACTTCGCTATCGATAAGGCACTGCTGCAACGTAGTTACTTACATTCAGAGAACAACAACGTTAATATTTGAGCAGGGAATGTAATCTGCGGCGTGTCTATCCTGCACTGTATTTATTTATTATTCTATTTTTGTACGCCTTTAAAATGATTGCCATCAATCATTCCAATTATATTTTATAAAAAGGAAACCTTTTTTTTAAATTTTACCAAGTTGGCCAAACAATATCAGTTTTTTATTATTTAATAATGATTTATAATATTAAACGTTTGTCTTTAAGATGGAAATACGGTTCATATTTGAATTGTAGCTATTTTTAATTATGGGATCATCTTCTTACTAACTATTTCGGAGTACTCCTTGATAAGCGTTGCTATCTGAAAAGCCTGAAAGAAAAAAGTGTAATAATTAAATTCAATAATTTTAATTTTAATTTAAATAAATTGCCAATGAAAAATGTAGAATAGAAACATTTGAAAGTGTGCTTATATACAAAGGAGAAGTAATAACATAATATTTGTTCATAATTACCTGGGAAGTGCTTAAGACCACTTTAGATTGTTTCTTTTCCGAGCCAGTAAATATCATTAGCGAGCTCATATTCGGCGAGAATGATATCAGTGATTCGTACTCATGCGAACACAAAATATTGCGTGAGCGGTGCTCCAACAAGTGAATCCCACTTTGGTCCACTGCCAACCATAACATCCTTGGCCAATTAGAAGTGAAAGATTGCTGAAATACATCATTCGATTTTAAGTTTGTTACTTGTCTAAGATGAAATGTAAGTGCGATGCAATCAGGAAGGCGCTAACACTTCGATACAACAAATTGCGATTTTCGTTTTATAACATGGCCAATTAAGAGATAAGAGAAATAAGAGATAAGCAAAATATAAATTTTGTAAATTAAATAATTAATTTTGGGCCAGTTTCCTGTGATGTTCACCAGTTTTATTTTAGAACATTTTATTCTCGTTATGTGCTTAAAGTGACCATCGGTTAGGATTATAGGCTGACTTTTGATATTCCTCAAAACCCTGAAATTAATGGAAATGCTGTGTTCTACTTTTGCTTGCTTCCGTTTCATAAAAAAAGACGGCAGATTCTGAACATACCATCTACCTATAGTTCCCATAATCATCAGTTGGTTTTGCATTATCTTAGCTAATAATCGAATTACATTTTTGGGACTTTGCTCAATTAGTGATCTAAAATCCATTAAACCGTAGCTGCGTGCTTAGATACTGTACTGATGGTCTTTTAAAGCCTTTTCTTTTTTAACTGTCCGTGGATTTATGCCACTTCCCTTAAAATTGAAAAGAATCATTTCTTACTCCTCTTTATAAAAAAGGAAACAAATCAAATTTGCAGAATTACAGAATTATTTCTGAGCTGACCGGGACCATGACATACAGATCTACTTCCACTAACTAGAATTAGAACGGATGTTATTGAGGCTGACTTCAGTAAGGCTATCAACTCTGAAAGAGTGATACAATGTTTACTCACAAATGTAATCTTCTGGTATTTGCAAATGGTTCGATGTCAATGTATTTAACTATTAGAAATCAGAACGTTTATTTTAGAGACGCTGTCTCTCTGCCACACTCTCTCCCGAGTTATTCACCTTATTTATAAATGACCTTCCTTCTGTTACAACCCACTCTCGAATGTTGATGTATGCCAATGATGTAAAACCATGCCTGTCCTTTACTAACTCTTTTGATCAGAGACAAGAAACTGATTTAGACAATTTTCAAAACTGCTGAGAGAAATGCAAATTAACTTTTTTCTATATGCGAATGAGCTTTTTCCTATTTCGAACAAGGACTAAGCATCCTCCTTGAAAACGATCCTGACGTCGAACGTAACTGTTGTAAATCACTGAAGAACGAAATAGACAAACAATGTTGGACAAGTTTTTTAAGCCAGATCCATACCAGAAAAAATTGATGACGACAGTGATCTCCAGGTTACCATTTCTTCATAGTCTTCAGATTAAAGACATATTAAGAAAAATGATGTATGTATGCATACACATATTTTAATTAACATGGAACTGTTTCAATTTTGTTTATAGATCATTGTTGGTTCTTGGAGTCTGTTATTATTTTATGTACAAATGTATGTAATTGTTATGTATGTATGTAGATGCATTTTGAATGATAAACCATGTAACATATTTAACCAATTTGGAACTGACCCCATTGAATTTGTATGGATTTGAATTTGAATAATTGATTCCTTATACGGCTTTTCGATTTGCGGCCAAATTTCGTGGAACGAGTCTTGGCCGTAATGTGAGGTATGGTATAAATTTCACTTAATCGTCCTACTCTTGAATATGGGTCTTGGAAATGGTAACCCAAGTACGAGGTACAGCAGCAACAGCCACTAAACAAGCAAGAGGAACATCCTAGGAAGAAGCAGCCTAGTGAACTGCAGACGACAAAACAGACATTCAGCACAGCCAGATTGTGCTTCCCGGACCACCAAGCTGCCTTGAAGCGTTCAGCCCCAAACTCAAGGGCAGCCACAACTGGAGCAATGCCAGCAGCGTTACACGTTACACATCAGCAAATTTGAGGAAGCACACAATTTTAGTAGCTGATATAGGTAGGATGGATGCGCTCCTGACGATGTTGATGTCCTTGGTGGAGTCCATTGCCAAAAGGCATCCTATGCTGCCACAATCTTTGGTTTCTTCCACTATGGTAGTGAATTCGTAATCTCCAAGAAGTCAGTGCAGTCCATGAAGTCCAAGAAGCCGTCCAGTCCATGAAGTCCAAGAAATCCGTACAATTAAAAAATTCCGTGCAGTCTGAGAAGTCCAATGAGTCCGTGCAATCCGTGAAGTCGCAGAAGTCCATATATGTCAAAATTATTACACCAAAAACACAACACTGAAAACTATTCGATCAGGGTTGCCTTTCCCCTTTTGTCAGTGGCATGCTCACAATATGTCAAAGGTTGCTATAATTGGGAGTAATGAAGAAATAAAATATGGATAGCTGCCGATTGTGTTTCACGGTCGTCAGTCGTTCACATTGTTCAGTTGTGAACACATCTGAAAAAAAAAGAAAAAATATTTCTGGATTTGTAAGTTTCATAAAGTTGGAAACGGGAAAATATTTGGAGACGCTCATGAGATGTGTTGTAAATTTCTTATGATGACGAGGTAATATCTCTCTGCTCGTACCAGGTGAGTGTAGTGCCACTTATGGAAAGAGAAAGGTGGTTTCAATGGGCCTTTCAGTAGAGAAATCTGGAGCTGCTTCACTCAAGATTTATAACGGTTTGAAGTCTACGACCAAGCCTACCAAAAACCTCGCTAAAAAAATGCATCCATTGGCTTTGGAGGGCTCAATGGATGTGGATCCGTATATATCTGATGATGTCAGCAACAATGATGTCTTGCAGCGCTTGGCTGAACGATGAAGTTATTAATTTCTATATGAATTTACTAACCTATCGTTCGCAACGCAAGGATACACTGCCCAGTGTTTATGCCATGAACACATTCTTTGTGCCGCGCCTGCTGCAGCGAAGGAGAAGAAGACCATTCACTTTTATGATTCAATGGGCACGCCAAATTGGGAGGTGTTGAACGCCCTCGAGAGATATTTTCTCATGGCGTTGAAGTTGCTTCTAAGCCGCAAACAATCCAGCAGCTGGTTTAGCAGCAAAAGATGCAGACTCCAGGTTTGAAAGTCCCCACTCTTTTCTTGCCTAAGGTGGCCGCCATTCAGCATATATTAGAAAGGCTTAGCAATTTGCCATGTACAAGTAGCTTCATTACAAAGTGCTCTCAATGTGACGGTGTCAGCGTACTTTGTAAGGATCTGGACACTTATAAAGCAGTGTTGAGGGCCCTGAATGAAGATGAAATTTATTTGCATACGCATCAGTTACGTATGGAGCGTGGGCATCGATTTGGCGTTCGCCAGCTTCATCACACAAGAATGGACCAAAGAAAAGTTGAAACAAATGGGATTTGCCACTCGATATGTCAACGTGATTAAACACCAGTTTACAGGAAAGCTGATGAACTTGTTTGAGTGCAGCTGGAGCCTCGTTTGGGTGGGACCAATGACTAGATTTTGTCGCTCTCTGTGTTGGGCAACCAGCAAATTTCTGTGGATCGGCAGCATAGGCGTCTTGACCCGGTGCAGTGCCATCGCCTTCAGGCATTTGGCCATAGTAAGAATTACGGCCGCGGACCATTTGTCCGTCTCAAATGTGCAGGTAGTCACGCTACTACTACGTGTAATAAGGGTAAGGAAGTTGAGGCCACCTGTGCTAACTGCATGGGCTCTCACGTCTTTGATGAGGATGATGAATACACTACTGTTGATAACACTAACACCGACTCCACCGGTTCCTCTTTCTCTTCTTCTTCTGCAGAATTGGACCAGGATGTTGCCACTGTGTCTGCCACGTAAATTCCAGTTGCCACAACTATGCCTGAGCGGGACACAACATGACCCAAGCCAAAAATTATGAAGACATCAGCCAACACGAGAAGACCACGCGGCAGACTGCTTGAGGAGGATAAGGATGTTGAAATTTGTAGCAGCTTTGAAGCCAATTATGACATTGCAGACTCACGCGCTAGTTCAGGCGTTGCTGCGACAAATGAGATGGACAAATGGTCTGCGGCAGTAGGTCTTACTAAGCCAAATGCCTGACAGCGATGACACTGTACCGGGTCAAGACGTCTATGCTGCCGATCCACAGAAACTTGCTGGTTGCCAACACAGACAGCGACAAAATCTTGTCATTGGTCCCATCCAAACGAGGCTCCAGTTGCACTTCAAACAAATTCATCGGCTTTCCCGTGAACTGGTGTTTAATCACGTTGACATATCGAGTGGCACATACCAATTGCTTAAACTTTTCTTTGGTACATTCTTGGGTAGTTGTGTGATGAAGATGGCGAATCACAACTCGATACCCGCGCTCCATACGTAGCTGATGCGTATGCAAATGAATTTCATCTTCATTAAGGGCTCTCAACACTGCTTTGTATGTGTCCAGGTCCTTACAAAGTACACGGACACCATCTCCCTGAGAACACTTAGTAGCAAAGGAATTTGCACCAGGCAAATTACTAAGCCTAGCCTACAAAGGCTGAATGGCAGCCACCTTTGGTATGAAAAGTGTCGGGACTTTCCCACCTGAAGTCTGCATCTTTTTCTGGTGAACCAGCTGCTGGATTGTCTGCTGCTTAGAAGCAACTTCAACGCCATGAGAAAATATCTCTCCAGGGCGTTCAACACCTCCCAATTAGGCGTGCCCATTGAATCATAAAAGTGAATTGTCTTCTTCTTCTTGCGCTGCAGCAGGCGCGGCACAAAATGTGTTCATAGCATAAACACTGGGCAGTGTATCCTTGCGTTGCGAACGATGGGTTAATAAATTCATATAGAAGTTAATAACTTCATCTTTCAGCCAAGCGCTGCAAGACATCATTGTTGCCCTCATCATCAGATAGAAATGGATCCACATCCATTGAGCGCAACATCCGAAGAGAAGTCGGAGCTATCCAAAAATCCAGACTCAATCAACGAAGATTTGGGGATAGGCAGCATGTCAATCACTGATACTGATTCTGGAAGAGTTGCTCCCACATGTTCATCAGAATGGCTACCACCCGATAAATCCATCGTACCTGTAATCAGTCAATTGTTACGCATGCCCATTTCGTTCCAGTGTCGTCAAATAATCAGGTGAGTAGCAGGTAAATAAATTCTGTGTCAGTTATCCAATATAAGTATTCTTCCTGATATCAGACGACGGCTGCTTGGAAACATCAAATTCTGACCAGTTGGTCTTTTTGGGGGACTTCTTTGGCGCCACAGGAACAGGCGGAGATCCAGGTTTGACAGATGGGACTGAAAGCCAACCATCTAGTGTAGGAATGTTTTCAGAATTGACAGATGCCTTCTTGGCACCATCAGTACGCGTAGGCTCTGCCACAGCTATCACGCGCACCTTCTTCAATAATGCACCTTACAGCAAAGCAACTCCTCCTTTACTGGCGACAAACGCCTTACAGTCCCTCCAGACTCAGCGGCTCCCTCCAAAAGGTTTCGATAAATTGAATCTCACGTCTCAAAATATTTTCCCGTATCCAGATTTTTGAAATTAAAAATTATTTTTCAGATTTTCTTTTTTTTTTCATGTGTTTTCGTATTTTTGGGGATTGGAGTGGGCGTAGTGCAAAATGTTTTCGATTTTGAAGTCGGGGGAGGCAGCTTGTCTTTGAAGGCGGTATCAGCAACATGCATCTTAAGTTTGGTATAGCTGTATGCAGTATTGTAATCATTATTTCACATTCCGACATTGATTTGGAGGCAGCAGTTGTAGCTCAGCTCAAAGACAATTCCGTCAAAGGGTGTCGAAGACATTCAAGACGGACGTTGTTAAAAACCAATATGCTCTTATACCTTCAGTATAATAAGGGATGACAAATGAGAGCAAAAGAATTTACTGGCGCATATATTTTGTGATGGAGTAGTCTTTTTGTCGGTGCCGCGGGATATTGATAAAGATTGGGAGGGGTTTATCCTGAGCTTTTTGCAGGAAGACGGATGATTTTCCGTACAGTCCAATGGCTCATTACAATCTCTTCAGATCCCATCGTTAACAGTCAGCACAGGCATCTTGTCGGTAAGATCGCCACTTTTGTATGGATCCGCTTCTTTTCGAGGATTTGCGTTTACCCCCCAGTAGACCTTCCCGAATTGAGGTAATTGCTGGTGGGGGCTACCAAACTGATCTCTGCTTTATGCAACAATCTTTTATTGTGTGCCTTTTAAACTTTAGCACATTATTGAAATCTGCTGTAAAAATTGATTGTGATTTTATTGTTCAACATGATTTTATAGCAACAATCGATATACTGATGAGTATTGCCATGTTTTTCGGATGACTCCCTACTTGCAGCTGGAATAACACTTCGCTATCGATAAGGCACTGCTGCAACGTAGATACTTACATTCAGAGAACAACAACGTTAATATTTGAGCAGGGAATGTAATCTGCGGCGTGTCTATCCTGCACTGTATTTATTTATTATTCTATTTTTGTACGCCTTTAAAATGATTGCCATCAATCATTCCAATTATATTTTATAAAAAGGAAACCTTTTTTTTAAATTTTACCAAGTTGGCCAAACAATATCAGTTTTTTATTATTTAATAATGATTTATAATATTAAACGTTTGTCTTTAAGATGGAAATACGGTTCATATTTGAATTGTAGCTATTTTTAATTATGGGATCATCTTCTTACTAACTATTTCGGAGTACTCCTTGATAAGCGTTGCTATCTGAAAAGCCTGAAAGAAAAAAGTGTAATAATTAAATTCAATAATTTTAATTTTAATTTAAATAAATTACCAATGAAAAATGTAGAATAGAAACATTTGAAAGTGTGCTTATATACAAAGGAGAAGTAATAACATAATATTTGCTCATAATTACCTGGGAAGTGCTTAAGACCACTTTAGATTGTTTCTTTTCCGAGCCAGTAAATATCATTAGCGAGCTCATATTCGGCGAGAATGATATCAGTGATTCGTACTCATGCGAACACAAAATATTGCGTGAGCGGTGCTCCAACAAGTGAATCCCACTTTGGTCCACTGCCAACCATAACATCCTTGGCCAATTGGAAGTGAAAGATTGCTGAAATACATCATTCGATTTTAAGTTTGTTACTTGTCTAAGATGAAATGTAAGTGCGATGCAATCAGGAAGGCGCTAACACTTCGATACAACAATTGCGATTTTCGTTTTATAACATGGCCAATTAAGAGATAAGAGAAATAAGAGATAAGCAAAATATAAATTTTGTAAATTTAATAATTAATTTTGGGCCAGTTTCCTGTGATGTTCACCAGTTTTATTTTAGAACATTTTATTCTCGTTATGTGCTTAAAGTGACCATCGGTTAGGATTATAGGCTGACTTTTGATATTCCTCACAACCCTGAAATTAATGGAAATGCTGTGTTCTACTTTTGCTTGCTTCCGTTTCATAAAAAAAGACGGCAGATTCTGATCATACCATCTACCTATAGTTCCCATAATCATCAGTTGGTTTTGCATTATCTTAGCTAATAATCGAATTGCATTTTTGGGACTTTGCTCAATTAGTGATCTAACATCCATTAAACCGTAGCTGCGTGCTTAGATACTGTACTGATGGTCTTTTAAAGCCTTTACTTTTTTAACTGTCCGTGGATTTATGCCACTTCCCTTAAAATTGAAAAGAATCATTTCTTACTCCTCTTTATAAAAAAGGAAACAAATCAAATTTGCAGAATTACAGAATTATTTCTGAGCTGACCGGGACCATGACATACAGATCTACTTCCACTAACTAGAATTAGAACGGATGTTATTGAGGCTGACTTCAGTAAGGCTATTAACTCTGAAAGAGTGATACAATGTTTACTCACAAATGTAATCTTCTGGTATTTGCAAATGGTTCGATGTCAATGTATTTAACTATTAGAAATCAGAACGTTTATTTTAGAGACGCTGTCTCTCGGCCACACTCTCTGCCGAGTTATTCACCTTATTTATAAATGATCTTCCTTCTGTTACAACCGACTCTCGAATGATGATGTATGCCAATGATGTAAAACCATGCCTGTCCTTTACTAACTCTTTTGATCAGAGACAAGAAACTGATTTAGACAATTTTCAAAACTGCTGAGAGAAATGCAAATTAACTTTTTTGAGAGTCCTAACTAGAATACTAATATTAGATTACCCACATACTGTACTTTCTTCAGCAAGCATTGTGTTTCTTCGGATCGTAGAACAATGTTTGCTGTAATCTTTTCACATAAACTAATTAAGGGTGAAACTGACTCTTCTGAGTTCACCAGCCATCAGCTGATCAGTTCTGATCAGAAATACAAGCAATTTTCTACCTCTTTCTCCTCGAACTGTGCTATCCATAACCCATTTCGGAACTTTTATACTTTACTTTGAATAGCGTTACATAGGTATATTAGGCCAGTATATGTTATTAGTTAAAAAGGACGTATTATTTAAATACAAATATAATGAAAATATATATACAAACCATAACATCAAATATTGTTGCACGGTGAAGAGGCCAGCTTTGTATTAAGTTTAAAAATGATTTTTTGGCTTCTGCTGGCAACATTCCTTTCAAGCTCTGATGATGCATGGCAACTGCTCCATGGGGAATATTGGGGATAAACCTCGGAGGCAAACAATGGCTGGCAACAGCTTCGTAATTATTAACACTTTCAGAACAATCACCCAGCTCCAATTGCCCTTGGAGAGCAGTGAGCATAATTGCTTCCATCTCTGTAATGGGATAGCGCTCGCTTCTTAGGTTATGAAGTACTTGATGGTAAAGCAACTCCTTTTCAATGGCATCGTTGAGGTTAATATACGCATCGCAAAACAAGTGTTTTTTAAATAAGAAAACATGATGCTGTTGTAATGTCTGTAAACAAAAACGTTTAAAATATTATTATTAAGAAAATAAGTTGAATACGCTTCCTTTTTTTTTAAGTTTTCTAAAATTAGAGTTAAATTATAATGGAATATATTCTTAACAGTTTATCTGATGTCAAAAGTGAGGACCAGTAAGTTCAGTATGCTGGTTTGTCGCCAGAGCCTGTCTCTCGTTTGTCAATTAGGAAGTAGAGAGCTGATTATGTTTACCAGTAACAAACAATCAGTACTTTAAGAAGTGAAAAATATAATGATCTATCGTTCATTTAAATGGCGTTGTTGACAGCAGCAGCAGAGACTTTTAATTGATAATAAATTGCTAACATGACGGAAATTGGAGACCTTCGTGGCTTTATATGAATAGCTTATTGTTAGTCGTAATTACTTATTGGGAAGGTTTACCGGTGGCTTAAAACCTTAATACAACCAAAACATGCTGTTGTGAAAAAGGCTAAGCGATTGTTTCTAGCTTCCTTTTTTTTGCAAATAATCTTTATAATGTTTCATTAATAACTTTGTGTTACAAACAATCGTTTAATAAAGTACCGTTTGCTACTATTTTGTGCACACTTAGCCCGCCTCTAACCATACGTTAGTTTCATCAATAACACAAAGTGTCTATGTCCCGAAAAACCGATTCCAACGAAGGGTTAATATAAAAAGTGTTTAAGTTATTTGATGACAAAAAGGAGCAGTTCAATGTTCAATGTGATCAAATTAACTTAATGATTCCAGGAGAACATCTAGAAGAAGCGGTGGAACTGACCAAGGGTGTTGCTCATTACTGAGAATGAATGTTTAACGAAAATAAATACATAGACATAGGGAAATTTGCACACAAAAGCCGGTCGCTCGAGTCGGGTCTTTTGGGTGTAATGGTAGAGTGCAAAAACAGAAATTTACAGCGCTAATAAGTTGTGACAAATTTGTCGCCTGCGCTGTCACTGACAATGTGTCAACAAAGCAGTGCACTGAAAGTTGCAAGCAGTTCACTTAAGTGCTTAAAGGCTAAGCTTGAAGGGAAAAGCTTTTACGGAAACTGACCGTTCTGCAAAGTTGGCGCTGGTCGATCGCTCAGTGGAGCTTTCATACCGCAGCCACTTTTGTGTAGTCCACCCTGAAAAAACTCTAATTTCAGAAACGTACTTTCTGAATAATATGGCGAGTTTCTAAATTTCAACGCGATTTCTATATAGTAATCGTTTCTTTGGCGCCTAATTGCTAATCTGGCAATTTATGGCTGTGAAATCAATTAGGTAAGAGAAATAATAAGTAAGTAAAAAAAAGACTTACTTGATTTTGATATTCTTTTTTGGAGACACTGCGAAACCTCTCCCATTTAGCCATTACGTCACAAATCTTTTCTTCTGCTGATAGATTTCTTTCAGTATTTCCCAACACTTCATACAATGCATATCCTCGAGAATTTTCCTGAAGTCCAATTGTCTTTTTAATAATTTTTATAACATCATTAGCAGTTGAACTGGGCTGAAACTCAAAAGAATAGTATTGTCCATCCATAAAATAGATCTTAGAATAACATGGTCTTCGGTTGGTTGTACATATTATTTCTTCACAGCTCGGTGTCCATTGCCGACGTCTAGTGCCTTGAGTTCTAAAAAAACACTAGTTAAAAACACACCAATTAAATAATGAAATATTGACTTCAATACGCTTATTAACATTATATTACGGAGTAATTGATGTAGGGGTAAAGGAACAGAATAACGACTAATTTGAGACCTGAAGTGCGCGTGCATACTGCGTCTCATTAAAACGGTTTTATGGAACTTTTCGGACAATGTAAAAGCTATATATAATATAAGAAAAGACCCAATTCAGTATCACCTCTGACCTTTCCAACTTAATAAAAGTAAAACTATGAGTTTATATTGATCTGAAGTGGTAGACTTAAAAATGAGAAGTGAAGTGAGTTGTAGAGATTTTGAGTAAGCTTAACAATTAACAATAACTGAATAATGCGTATGCTGATTTAGATCCATAATCTTGCTCGTTGCTTGTATATATTTAAGATTATTCAAAATTTTTGTGAAAATTACTTACTTTTTCGGCAAATCGAGCATATTTGCCTTCTTCATATATAAAATCACTTGAACACCTTTTTAAATGCGCCATCAAATACTTTCGTATTGATTTTGTGGACGGCAATATAACACTACATGCAACCGATAGTAAAGCCCAATTTCGCAAGTTAACCCTCGAGTTAGCATCGGGGTGGTCCGTTGTTTGTTTTATAAGTTGAAGATAAAGTTCGTCTAGCAAAGAGTCCTTTCGCATACATTTGTCCAATATGGATTGCACAATCCGTGTGTGTTCGTCTTCAGCTCGTTTCACTGTGTCGCCTGAAAATATAGATTAACACTGTTTTAAAATGATTGATAATTATTTAATTCATATTCGATTGCTAAGTTGGGACTAAAAAATCTGGCGAAAAACAAGACGTAAGCCAATGCTTAAATAGGAGATTGCCAGAGAACTACACTAATACCTAACATTTCTAATTAATATTTCAATCAATCCCTTACAATTGGTAACTCCCCTCATCTTAAGAGCACGCATACGCATTTACTTCACAGTTTGCTAGAACTGGTGATCCCCGACAAAGAATATGCAAAGTAGATCTCCGGTACACCCAAGCCCATTCACCACAGATTACAAATAATAATAACGAGAACTATACAAACATTGTAAATTTGGCTTTTCGCTAAATGTAGCTTCCAAAAATATACTCGATTAAAAACAGTGAAATGTTTATTACCATATTGAAAAATTGGTGCTTGCTGAAAGGGCTCGGTGCGTGGAAGGAACATGGAAATAACTCAGCGCTTATGGCATATGCCGGTCATGAGTACTTACATCCATATTGCATACTCAAAGCCCTAACAAAATTCACAAATTCTAAATGGCAGACTTACAACTGGCTTTCAACTCGGTAAGGGCCATTCAAGCCATCTGTTGTACATAGTCATTAGATTTAATGCCGAATGTAATCCATATGGCATCACCTTCCATTGGAGTCCATTTCAGTGGTCTATACGCTATTTAATTGTGATTCAATTTGTATGCATCTTTCACATCAAGACTCTTATTATTTGTAGCTTAACATGATATTCGAACCAAATACTGTATCTATGCGGGCAGGTTGACCTTTAGACCTTTTCACTTTTAGAACAGAACAAAACTATACACAGAAATAACATTCACCAATTACAAAATTGAGCATTTGAAATTAATTTCCATTGCTAATATTGAACTGGCTAAAATTGCGCCGCGTCAGCATATTTCATCAGCGACGAACTCAGCTGCAACCAGCGATCACAACCAAAGGCGCATGGAGTAATACGACACGTGCCTTCGTCAGCGTATTCTACAAGCAGACCATTGTGGGACCCAAATGGACAACTGACACCACCACTAGCCTCCGTCAGCGCATTCCACTAGAGGGCCAGCGTGTGACTCAAGTGGGCCACCCGACACCTCCATCAATGGGACAGCAGCGACAAAGCTACAACGCCAAGACACCAGCAGAATGCAGCAAACCGATGTTTCATTATAATAAGTCATATTGTACAAAATCAGTTCTAATAAAGCCCTTATAGTTCTAACAATTCAGTAATAATAGTAGTAACAGTTCAGTTTTTTTTATTAAAAACGTAAAGAAACAGTTTAATTTATATATATATATATATCCCGCCAAATTTAGAGCCAAACTTGGAAGGTAGTTAATAGATAATAGGAACCTGTTCCTCGTAGAAAGGTGAATTTCAGGCATTTTTATCAAAGTTTTTGCTTTTATAAAGCAGGTAGTTTGAGACAGGTCGATACCGCCCTGCCAGTTTTCATTTGACGTAGCAAGCTCTATATAATTTATATTTTATATTACGAGTAAAATCCACTCACCAGATGTTCCAAGGCCAGAAAATTTCAGTATTGAATCAAAAATTTGAATCATCACTGCTTCATCTTGATCCGTAAGCGAACTTAAGCAAAATGCAATTTGTTGTTTGCTAAAGGCCCAGAAAGAGTGAGAAAATCCCTTATATGTCTCTCCGTGGTCTTGAGGGCTAGTTCTCTGCTCTGTTCTCAATTTTTCAATGCGATGTTTTGATAAGCGTCTTAGAGTGTTTCTTAAAAATCCACCAGATTCATGCGGTTTCCGAACCACACTTAAGTCTATCAATAATCTTCGGCATATAATAATATTTTGATATAGTCGTGTTCTATCTTCATTTGTAATTCCTTTCCCTCTTTTAGAACAATCAAAGTTATTCAGTATCCAATTGGAAAGCGGCGGGTAGTACGAAATTATTAGGGATCCGATTTCATTCTTTTGTAGTGTTTCAAATACAAAACATTTTTGCAAGTCCATCAATTTGCTTTCATCTTTCAAGACTCTTGCTGTTTGATGACAGCTCCGATGAAGCGATAGAGTGATAAAACTATCACTTGGATCTATCATGATTGATTCAACTTCTGTGAACTTGAACTGATATATAATGAGTTTATCTTCAGGTTGTATGAATAGAATTCCATCGCAATTAATTCCCAAAATAATGTTGTTCACAAAATTCCAAAAGCCTTTATAAATAACATTGTACATTGTCGTTCCATAAAGTGGATACTGCATTACGCAACTTAAGTACAAAACTTTAGCAGTCAATTCATTTCTGGATGATCCATATTGCCGATGTGCTTGCGCAAGTATCGGAATCCAGAACTGTTGTTCCCTTGTTCTAGATATACGGCTGGGTAAAAAGCTACTGATATCGCTATAATATTCGGGCTTTGGCTGATTAGAAGGGTCTCCCAATGCAACTTGAGCTTGCAATCCAGCCAGTTGTAGAGCAACTTTTTCACTTACGGGAAATTCATCACACTAAAATAAACACATAATAATTATTGTTAATAAATTGTTATTAAATGCTTAAAACAGATGCTTAACTATCTTAAAAATTTTTGAGCGAAAGCTTATATATAATATATGTGTTATTGTGGTATTACTATATTACATTGAGGTAGTGACCGAACAGCAACTCCAAAATATGTCACTTGACATTTTGGGGAAGTATTCGCCATCAAAACAAGGCCATGTGTGGATAATGTCCGACATCGAGAATTCTAAATGCATCCATGTCAACCACCCTTCCATTGTAAATTTGGACTAAGTGATCTGGCAAGGTTCTTGAAGACATGTGTAGTGCTTCGATTAAGAAGCAATGCTTATTTATTTTGAAGGAGATCCTTGAGTGTCTATCGCGCCACGAGATAGGAGTGGTTGTCGGCACGTCGGTCAGATTGAGCGCAGGCTAATATAGATTCGAACTCGATCACCTTTTACAGTGAACTTGCATAGGTTTTTTTTAGACTATATAAAATTGATAGAGTAGTGACGAAACACGTGACAACTCCATTCTTACACAAAATAAGGCCCAAGGCATCTGCGTGGATATGATTAATGCAAAGTATTATAAGCAATACATCTTGAAATAAATGCTACGATGGAGATTTTGTAGTCCCGTTCGTCGTTTCCATTCTGCGGCACATTTCGATTTCAGTATGAGTGGATTGGTTTGCTTAGACTAACATACACATATATATCGATTCGGTCATTGCTGCTAAGATATAATTGGATAAATGGCTTATGCATTATCTTACCTTTACAATGCTGTAAACTGCTTGAGCATATAACATTCCGATTTCCACTGGATCCTGTGATAGTTCTCGAGTGGGTTTAAACAGTCTTTTTTTGAACACAAATCTATTTTCTCCATATGTAGATCCATTGGGAAGTCGCTTATAGCTATTAGGTATCGTTTGCTTATTCTCCCATTCGGAAATAACATCGTACAGATACTCGAAGCTTTTTATATGCTCTTCGTTGTCTGGGCGTGATTGGAAAATAGCCCAACCTTCAATTGAAGCCAAGTTAAGCTTATCGGCCAGTTTTTGTACTGCATCGATAGCTGTATCCGTGGGATGAACATCAATAGCCTTTGTACGTGAGTCTAAAAAAAAAAACCTGCAGACAATAGTGCCAAGGCGTCGCATAGCCTAAAAGAAAAAAACCAAAAATATATTAAATAAGTATTAGTTATTACATAATAAATTGTAATAAGCCGGAATATAAATTCTTTATCAGTATGAAGAATAAAATAATATTTTAGGCACAATTTTGGTCGGTTCACGACAAACCTCTTTCTGTAAAGTTATAAACGCTATGGTTGTAACATACCGATTGTTTTAAGATTTTCGAGTTGTATAATAATATAATAGAACCAAATATTCGCAGTACTTACTGCAACTTCCACACTTGAAGGGGGTTGCAATCTGTTCGAAACTTTCGTACATTTACAATTATCAAAACACCACTGAGCGTATTGCCTCAGTTTTCCGTCCAATGATTTCAGTTGTTGTTTTAAAAACGAAACGTAATATCTGAAAAAATGTTCAGAAACAAGAGCGTATTAATTAATATTTACTATTTTAAAACACATTTATTTTTATGTACAAATGGGAAATTAATAGACATAAATATGCATATAAATATTATTCATATATTATATATATATATATTTGTCATACAGCTAGTTTCTCATTTTTAAAGCATATTTTTTATATTGGTTGAAAAATAAGATTTTAATTGTTCACCAAATTTTTCCGACTAAACTCAAAATCGGAACGAAGATAAATGTATTTGATGACTGCAGTTTCCCTCCCCTGAACTAAAGGAAAACAAATTTTCTGCATCTAAATCTACAGTCTGAGTCTAACTGAGTCGGGCAAAGTTCCACAATTTTGGTGGTACATCCACTGGAGGGCTAAAAATCGATATAAACGCTAATCGGAAGTCGATAAAAATCTATCTACTGGAATAATGAAGATTGAGTTACCAAATTTGAAGGTCGGTAAAATTCCTCAACTAAACCTTCAATGCCCACACACACAGCGGTCAGCCAGACTTGGTCTGTGGTGTAGTCATGTTGCTGGTAAACGACCAAATTCGAGGAAACGGTCCTGATTAAGGTATAATGCGACTCGTGCCGACAGTTAGCCTGGCTGGGGCTCGTATACCTGCAAACCTCCGATATTATCAAGCCTTATCTGCGTATCGCGGATCTCGTATGCAGAGCGAAGGAATGCAGTCAGCATTTTGAAGCGGCAAAGCGTTTTGCCAGCGAGGCCAGGAAGTGCCTGAAGCTGCAACGATAACTAAAAGCCCATAGGAACTCAAGCTAATGGTAAAATACAACATTTTTGCGAATAACACCTTAGTGTTTTTCTGCTCCACAATTCCAGAAACGGTGACAACAGCAGTTAGCCTGGAGCTCCACCCGATACGTCTACTTTCAGCCACCACCAGACGAGATCACAAGGTCTCTTAACTTGGAGTACGAGAAGCACAAAATTGGCCTCGTTATAGGCTGTGATGCCAATGCTCAACCTCCTTCAAATATATATTTTGGTATATCTTGGCTAAACTCACTCTGTTCTCTGTACTAATTGGTATCAGAGTATTTGACTGCAACGTTGTCAATTGATTTACACGACATAAACAGTGTATATCGGCAATGATTATCTAAATTTATCATTTTTCTATCTGTATTATCATATTATTACGATACTGCCTATATTTTCACCGCCAATTTGCTCATCACTATCCGCAGGAGACCTCGGCAAATGTCGACTATTTCTTTGGGCCATCAGAACTACCAACTTTTGTGACATTGTAGGCGTTGTTGGCCTTTATTTTGACGATCTGGTAGAGACCCAAAACTTTGCCTTTACTTTGAGTCTGCCATTACATTCAGCTCTTTTTATTGCAACCAAATCTCCAAAGTTGTATTTTCCAGCTGCTTTGAAAGTTGTACGTCTTCTTATTTTCAATATATCAGATTTCGCGTTGTCTCGTAGATCATTGCGGTCTCTCGTGTGTCTCTCGATTAATCAATTTCTAACGCATCTTGACTCTATAACTAATATCATAATAATAACCCGAACGGCGTGGTATCGATGTTTCTGGTGTACACTAAATTAATAGCTTCGTTTGTTGCTGTCGACTCTGTTTGGTAAAGACAGACAACTTCGAATAGCGTCGATTAAAACTGCCTAAAATTTGCTAATGCCTCCTTTTTGAACACAGATACATTGAATTTCAGCTGTCTGTAAGCTTCTATATGCCAGCCAAATTCTAAAGCCCAAAAATACTAACTAGAAAATTGTTAATAAGCCATTAATCAAACCTTCCGGCACACCACAGAAAGCCAACCTTGATAGAACCCTCCGCTGTCTTCTAGATTCGTTAAGAAATTCGTCAGTAGAGCCAAGCTTAAGAAAATTCCCTCTTGCTGAACTCTCAGGGCAATGTAAATATATCGATAGCCAAACTATCGCAAATCTCTACGAATCTTAATTTATTCGATAAATAGTACACATATACGTGTTAAGCATAATGATTTGAGTAGAGTCAATTATAATAGAATATATGTTTGAATGTAATCTGAAATTTTGTTATTTATTTGTGTATTTCATATTTACCTGAATAACAATTTGCTTGGTTGAAACGCAACAATAATGAGGCACATGAGAAGCCACAATCGATCTGTCCACTCAGAATTGGGGTTATTTGTCATTTGCCGCAAGCATTGAACAAATATTTCATCGCGAAGCTCCTCTCTTTCAATTCCCAAGCCAATAATATATTGTATACTTTGGAGTTCACGTTCCCCATTTTGTTCACCACGCATATATTTACATAATTCCTAGAAAAAATAACAAATGTAAAAATGTAATGAAATTTGTATTTTACATCTTGAACATGGTAAAAAGGTAGTTTTTGGCAAAAGTAGGCAAGAGGAAAAAGGAAGCAAATCCGGCCGCAAAAAAAAAAATATTTATATATACTACTGATTAGGATAATCACCGATTTGATGAAGTATATATGTCAGATACTATAAGGGCTTGAGAGTTTGGAATATAGGCTCTCCTATACAGATCAAGCATATTTCATTTTATTGATTGATATTGATAGAATATGTTTAACAGCTTTGTTCGGACTAACTCGACTGCAACATTCATACTTGTTACTTAATAACCTATGCTTGGAGGGACGAATACAATAAATTCGAGGTTTCATTTGAATACCGATAAGAAATCGTTTACTGATGGCAATTAAAGATAGAATTTTACAGGCCTTTCAGTCTTGCTCTATCTGTTATTCCGGGGAGATCCACGGCGATATACTGAGCGGCAACCAAACACTTAATTTATTTTTTATTCTTTTCCACAAAAAAAAACTAGACACTTCCGTCATTATCTGATAGCGTTTTTATAGAGGCTGTGAAGGTGTTGTACAATCTTTGTGACCTCCATTCCTAAAAATTTCCCTTTATATTTGATTTCAGAAATTCCCTAGAATTTTATTATGTCATTTTCGCTTGCTTGCTATTCTCTCAATAAATCAAAATATTTATTTTATATTCTTTTTTTTACTATTATATAATTTAGCATTTTTACGTGCTAATAATCTTCATTTCTACCAATAATTTATTTTTGATTGCTCAACACTTTTGTCCAACTTTTACACCTTTACACTAGACTGACATTTATGACGGTTGAAATAAACATCGGTTCCAAATGTACAACGAAACACAAAAATTGCAAATATTCATCTGGTGAGTAACTGTGTAATAATAAATGTGTAGGTATATGGCTATATAAATATATCAACGGCGATTACAAATGCTTTTATTATGCATATTTATTTTTAGTGCAAAAATGATTTTGCCCGGCCAAATTTCAACAGAATATTTTTTCAAAGGTCACATACGAAAGTCAAGAAAAAAACCACTCATGTCCAGCGAGATCGGTTGGAAAGGGAAATACAGAATCATAAACACCAGTCGTTCAAACACTTTCTTGCCAGTCCCACAAATCGATAATTTTACCTTTCAATTTGTTTATTTTAACTAGTCTTTATAGCTCCACTTAACAGTAGAGAAATAAGGTATGAGTCAGTAATAAAATACATTTATTTTTTCAAAAAAAATGAGAAAACATGAATTTTTTCCACCGTCCAAATATGGATATACGAATATAAATGAATATAAAAATGGCATAAATCAACAAGTGGGAACGTTTAAGTCGGGCGTAACCGACCGCCAAATACTCTGATTGCAATAAGTAATAACATTTGATGACGGTTGCTACAGAACAATATATAACCATCTTTGAAGGAGTTTCCTATTAATCTATCTCCAAGTTTGGCTTTAAGTTTGTGGTATGTATACGATTTTTGCGATATTTAGGATGTGTCCGAATTCAAATATGGATAGGAAGTGGTTGTGGTCCAAAAAAAAAAATTTGGAGGTACCTAGTAATATACCTTTCCAATTTGGTAACATAACATTTTTTGTAAATTTCAAATAAAAATATAGACTTTTACAGTTTTATGAGTGGCGAGTGAGTGAAGTCCAAAAATTTGTGCCCGCCTTTGAAAGGTGTTTCAGGCAATATGCCATTTCAAATTTGGTGACTTTTAGTTGAATCCAAATTGAGAAAATGATTGTGTAAATTGGTAAAGATGAATAAACGAAATATTTACAAATATCAAGGTATATATATACCCAATCAGAAAGATATATTTTGAAAATGTTGGCCTTAATTTATACCGGTAATCGATATTTGTCGATGTTCGAAAAACGATTAATGTTATTAATTAAATATATTACTACCGATCTTGGCAAATGTTTTATTACGGCCGACTAAGGCTGACATTTTTGTTGATTCAGAGAAATAAGATGGGTGACTATCGAAGATACATGGGACAGTGGATACTGACTAACCTAATCTTACCCAACATAAGAGAGCAAAGACTGTGCTGCAGTTGCTTCCGAAGCTCAGCTTATATTTCTTTGCCAAAAAGCTCCTCAATAGCAATACATTTTATATATTTTAATATTAAGTAATTCGATTTAAATAGACTTTTTTGTACTTACACGAAATGTATTACAGGATAGTACGACGTTTTCTGGATCATACATATGAATGTGCGATGTTGGGATTTTTTCAATTTTAGTGAAATTAATCATTTCATTTTTTGGCGTTATGTCCGAGACTTTCTTTCTAGTTAATGTTGAGATTAAGGTGCCATCTATCAAACGCTCATGCACATTAAAGAAATTCTCTGCAAAGTCCAGAATATTATAAAAGGCATCATTGTTAAAAACTTCATTCTGAATTTCATGCTGGTGCATTTCTTGCAGTTTCTTTTCAACTCTAAATCTCCGCCTTTGTTCTCGTTGATTGGGTAGAGGTGATACAACGGCTGACCCATTTTCTTCTCGAGTTGGGGGTAGTTGCGTTGAACTCAATATCGGCTTTTCCAAATTGATTGGCACATCTATGATCATTTTGACTTCTTCCGAATGTGTCAATGCTTCATATATGGGTTCAGGCCTTAGTTTCTGCCAGGAGTCTGCACCGTTACTTTCCACTGGGGGTGGTGGTGGCGGCATTGAAGGTTCAGGCAGAGAAGAAACTCCTATAGATTGGATTTTCTTCTGATCATCAGCGAAAAGTGAAGAATCCTTTTGCAAACAAAGTTCAATCTAAAAGGATATAATATTGTTGTGGTTATATAATTAAATGGAATGATTAAGAAAATGTCTCAGGCTCAACTACTGGATGTAACTGCTAATTTTATTTGATGAAATTCAGTGTTTATTATAAAAGAGATGTTGACTAGATTGAGTTGGCGGATGATGTTCAGATTATAGCTCATTTTCAAGTTATTGTTCATCAAATAAGTTCGAAATGAATATCAACTATCGCATCTGTCTGCGTACATATATATATATTCTTTTTAAAACTTTAACCTTCATATAATCTCAATTAGCAATAAGCCGAAGGAATTTAACTAGCCTTTCACCACCTTAAGTAACGCTCTTGAATTTGATCTCCTCAGAATAAAAGCTGCCAAGATTGAATTGAGTCTGTGCAGTAGCAATTCAATTTCTCTTAGCCTCCATTCAACATCGTACTTCTTCTAAGATAAAATACATTTTCGCGAAGTATACTTTGTAGAGTGAAGAAACTTTCATCTGCTTTGCACAAAGTTGTTAAACACTTTTATGAATTTTTATAGAGATTTCTGCTAAGACTTGAACTTTTAATGAAAAAACACTTTTCAAACAAGAAAAAGGAAATGAGATGCCTTGAGTCCAGTTGTTAACTATTTTATTCTAGCATTAGCGTAGCGTGATTATCATGCTATCTAAATCTCACATATGCAAGCCCATATTTATTTAAGTATACCAGAGAATATAATGAATGCTATAGTAACTGGATATCTATCGTTGCGCGTGGTGTACAAAAACTTGTGTTCCAAATTTAGAGTTTTCAGCTCTAATAGTCTCTCAAATCCTCTGGTTAGATCGACTCCGCTGTTGCTGATGATCAAGAATTTACTTTATGTGGTCAGCGATGCTTCTTTTTATCAGTTTCAAGACTTTGGAGAACTTCTTTGTAGCCCTTTCACATATTTTGCATATTTTTAATGTTTAAAAATATATTTTTGATTACTTACTTCGTCATCTAGTTCCGATTCCAAATCACACATTTTATCATGTATTTCTTCAATGAGAGGATTGGGTGGAGTACTTGTAGCGTCGGTCAAAAATGCAAATAAATTATCTAAATCGAACGTGTCTAAGTTTTGTAAATTGCGTTCTTCTGTTAAAATGGGTTCTTTAGGACCATTTTCTACATTTGTTTTTCCAGAAGAGTTTTTCAGTTGCTGTGTCATACTTGCTATCACCTTAATTTCCTCTTGTACGATTCTGCAATTATAAGATCAAAAATTGTAAAGTATAAGTTGGGAATGGTTTTGCAGATTAATTAAACGTTATACTAATGAATTACAAACATTTATAATCCGTGCTAGTGATTTGTTTGGTCACTCGTTAGGATTTTTGTACAGTAATGGATGTCCAATCAATTTTGGGACGATTTCTAAGGAGCCCGAGCCACATGGGTGGCACCCAACCTGTTTTTGCCACCTATTAGCTGTTAAAAAGAAGTTTTAACATGTTTCCATCCATTCTATGAATGAGTTGATCAACGGTCCCCCAGTGCGGAGTGGGTCGATGGAAATTTAGCCAGTAGAGTAGGAAGAGTAGTTTACTTTCAATATCTTAAGTTAAGCTATAATTTCAAGTTCCATGATAACTGCAGTGTCTTCCAAACGGAAGTCTTTGCGATCAAGGAAGCAATCATATTACGAGCACCCATCGAATTCCAGACAGAAAGTGACAATCACTAACCATTTGCGCCTGATCTGGTCTTTCCGAAAAAAACACTCGAAACAATTGTACTTATCAGAGTTGACTACAGTCACTAAGCAGACAATGCATAGAGGCTTCGAATAGACTAAAACCCTGGTTCTTTCTGTGACCATGGGTCCTATTCAGCTTTGGATGTCGAAAGCAGCGACCACTCGATTTTATTTTTTTTTAGTTTTTGGGACTGAGGTGTAACCTTTTGTAAAGTAGGGTGGTTTAACTTCTGACCAAATTTGTGACCGCAGCACGCGAATCTAAATGACCCCCGTTCATCCATGGATGGTGTTTTCTGTATCTGAGTTTATAAATTCAAATTCAACTAATCTGAACCCAAATCAAATATTAAAAAAAACCTCACAGTTACACATCTGTACACATCAAGTGCATAATCGTTGTCATATTATTTTCATTTAATTATCATTTTTTCGGTTTTCAATTATGAATATAGGGAATATGTAACTCTGTTTATACTCTTACCTCTCACAATCCTCTAGATCATTCGTGGCAGTTTCATTTATAATTCTTTCGCGCTTTTTCATTTCCTCATCAACACGACGCATTTCCCGCAACGCAGCTGCGACCTAATAAATAAATTGAATTTATTTGATATTAGATATAGCAACAGACGAAAAATCCATTTATAATAATTTGAATAGATACTTAAGCAATCCATCCATAATAAAACAAGTGGGAACGTTGCAGTCGGGCGATACTGACCGCCAAATACTCTGATACCATCTGATACCATGTATCACAAAAAAAGGGAGGTTTTTATTAATCTACCCTCCAAGTTAGCCTTTAAAATTGCAGTAGATATATAGGCTTATGTTTAATTTGGGGGCGGCAGTGGGAGCGGCCAACAAAATATGTGGGAAGGGTTGTTTCCTAGTAATCTTCCCTCCAAGTTTTCTAGCCTTAGCTCTAAAACTGCGGAGGATATGATATTGAGAATTTTGGGGCGGAAGCGGGCGTTGCAAGTTTGGTGACGTTAGTTTGATTATTCTGAATTTTTGGGGCGGGGGTGGACCTAACAACAAAAAATATTTGAGAAGGTTCCTAGTACTCTTCCTTCCTAGTTTGGCAACTGTACATCATAGATATGAGCTTTTATAAGAAGTGGGCGTGGCGATCTTAGTAATCTACCTTCCAATTTTGTTAACTAACGCTCTTAAATTGCGGTAGATATAGGCATTTATCGTTTTTGGGGGCGTGAGTGGGCGTGGTCCAAGGATATTGCTGGCAATATAGCTTTTAAATTGTGTAAAATTATGTTTTTAACGATTTACACTTACAGGTATATCATTTTGGAGAGGCGGACTGGACGTGGCCATTAAATTTTTTATCGATTTCTTAGGGGAGTTGCTAGTACATACTTTCTAAATTTGGTGACTCTAGCTGGCCGAAATTCCTTTGGTACGGGTGTGGTCTGAAAACGTATATGCCGATCTTTGTAGGAGGATACCAGCAAATAACCTTTCAAGTTTGGTACTTCTATCATTAAATTTGTGTGATCCATATAACCACGCGAGTCATGAGCAATAAAAGTTGAGATGCCAAAAAAACGAGAGCAATCTGAAGGATTTGTTGAATTTTGAAAATTTAGTGCAATACTTGGACTTCGTATTTCTCAACCTGGCTAATTCCGGTGAGAACCAAAAGACCTGTCAGCCTACACAGGATTCAAACGGGGAGTACAGGCATCGAAATTGGCACAGAAGTATAGTTCTGACCAATCAGTGTCAATTATTAATTGATTAAGTACGCAGATTAAGGTTATTTAATTGTATGCATAAGATAGTTGATTTATGGTGTGAACACAATAAGACTACAATATTTAAGATACAGAAATTCTATTGGTTATTTAAATACGTTATCATAATAATAACAATTAAAGAAATATAAACGCAAGCATTTTCTTTGCACGTTTGCAAACACAAGAGTAAATACTATAATAATATTTGGTGCGTTGATCACCAATGTATATATATATATATATAAAGAGTGCATATGAGTTGAGCTATTTACTTACCTCTCTTGCAAATACTCCTCGTAAGCGACTTTGTATGATTATGGCGCTTCGACGTATTATCATAAATTTAATTCTCAACTTCCATCCTCTATATGCATGCTGTATTGTTAGGGTTGCTTTCTTGACACGCAAATAATATTTATTGTTTTTATAACGTCTCCAGTTTTTCTGTATTATAATCGATTTCGCACATCTAATATGTTGTCTTAGATCCTCTAATAGTTCATGCGCTGAGCCCCGTAAGAACATTTTTGTTTTACCAAGTTGCCATTGGGCATTTTGTATTTGAAGCTCCTTTAACAGAAGTACAACATCATCACGGGTACTGCAATATGACTTGCATTTGGTCAAACATATATATTTTGATACAAATTCTTCGAAACTCAGATGTATTGGGAAACCTTCTCTTCTAATTCGAATTATGTCTAAGATGCCGAGATATCGAAGTTGATCTTTTACCAAAGATTCATTGTAACTATCGGATTGTTTAAGAGAATTTGGCTTTATACATCGGAGATACCTGTAAACAAACAATTTTTTATTGCGACAAGTACTGTATACCAATAAAAATATATTTATATGCTAATAATAATAATGTCGTAAAATTCGTATCGATTTGAAGGCGTCCCCATAATGAATATATATATTCTTTCTTGACCAGAATGCGCACAATTCCCTATTTTTCCGTGTCTCCGCCCCCTTGCAGTACACTATTTATGTCGGAGCCGGCAGGATCGGACTACTGAATTATATACATAAAGATCAGAAAAAGACTTCATTCCACGGAAAGTCTAAATATTCCTAACAAAGACATTAAGAGACTGCTAGCACTGTACTTAAGATTAAATTATATTCCTGGACTTGATCGAGCTTATGTTAGTGAAAACAAATTTTAATTTTAGTGCTAATCCGATATTGACAAGCTACAGATTTATACTTCAAAATAAGTATATTTGTATCCGCACTTAATTTGTTTTTACTGATTGTTTACATATTGTAACCGTTTGTATCCGTATTTAACCGCACTCTCCTGAGCACCAAAATATGTCCTACGCACTACTCCAAGCCAAAAGTACGAACTTAGAGCATGTGCCTGTGAATAGGAATTAGGGCAAACACCCTCTGACATTTCTTCGATATTTCAAGAATTTGTCTCTAGCATGACTACCAGCACGACCACTCCAACTCCCATGGCCGAAATACCTGATGGCTTAATTCGATAAAACCATATATCTCACATCATTTGAAAGCAAAAGTCACCAAACTTGAAAGGTATGTTGTTTAGTAACACTTTTTAACAGGCGGAACATTTTGGGAAACCGCCTGAGCCCGCCCCCAAAATTCTTAAAAGCTTATATCTCTTGCAATTTTAAAGCCAAAGCTACCAAACATTGCAGGTACTTTTTTGAAGATTACTAGGAAACTCATCCAACATTTTTTTTATGTCACTACTATTTTAAAACATTAGCAACTCAATTTAACGTCAAACATGATGGGTAACTCACTAGGAAATTCCTTTAAAGAACGATATTTCTTGGCTACACCCTACCTGTTCTGTTTAGAGTATTTCGCAGTCGGTTACGCCCGGCTACAACATTCTCACTTGTTTAGTCTGATCAGTCTCGTTTTATACGATCCATTCAATCAATGGAGCTTTGCCTGCCGGCATGCTGAAACGGGGTCTGGCCACGCTGAAGCTGGACTGGGAAGGCGAAACTGTATGCAACTGCAGTCGTTTATATGTAGAATCAGAAATTAATATCACCTGCCTATCTGAACGACAGATCATGTCATCCCCTTGCTGTGAATTTAATATAAGAATCCCACAGCTATTACTTCTATTGCTTCGCAAATGCAATGATTCAAAATCGATGTCTCAAATATTGTAACTGCTAAGACCGTGTAACCATTAGAATATTCTAACCTCAATTGACATGGTACACCTCGTTACACATCGACTATTCGTATTTTAGCTAGATCGAATAAAATATATATTTTAGATGGATAATTAATAAGTATATTTATATAAATAAACTTACCAAAGTTTTGTGTTCTGAAGTACTTCAATTAAGGATTGCAATTGCTGCCGAAAATTATCACTGACTGTTGATTTTGATTTACTGGTCCCACGCTGATTTGTTGATATATTTTGTATTAAATTGGAGCAGGATGAATCCTAAATAAATTATATATCCGATTAGATGTAGCAAATTGAAAATTGGCACCCAGTCGAGAACCCGACTCTTATTAGAAGCTTTTCAAATAAATAAAATAATATTCAAAAGTTTGAATTTATTTACAAATGATTCGCTTATTGGTAAAGAAAACATCGTTAGAAATAGATATAGGTTGAGGGTGAGAACGATTTAAGAGGGTATTTTGATACATAAAAGAAAAGGCGCGTAAGCGTTTACAAGATGAAAATATGAATTTAAACATGCAGGAAAGATTTCTTGAATATTTAAGGGCTTTTGTTATTATACCCCAAACCTGAAGTTGTGCAAAATTGTATATGAAGCGGAAAAGTATACATATTCTTAAATATATTCAGCAGCCAAGTCGATTAAACAATGTTTGTCTGTCTATCCTTATGGATGTAAGTCCTCGTCTAACACAAGCATATTGTTTATTTCATCAACAACTTTCCCAGTTAAAAAAATAGATTCATCGCTTATGTACATTATGTACTTTAATTGTATGTATACATAAAGTATAAGTGGAAATCAATATAAATAATACAATAAATAAGTAATTTTTAACGATACTTCTGGGATATATAAAATGAAAGGCAGCAAATAAAATTAATTCAAAATATTATGTTTTGCTCAGTTGGCGACTCAGCCGATGTCGTCAATGTAATGAAAATACATTCAGCGCCTTTAAACTTAGTTAGATGGGATTATGGTATACTTTGCGATTGTCAAAGCACCACAGGCAATATACCCGATTATATTACTACCCGTAGTGTGTTCGGAATACCCTTAAGGACTGTGTCAACTCAGCAGCTGGGTCTGAATCATGACAGACTAAATTAATGAAAAATACAATTTATATTTTCCTTTTCTTTTAAATCTACGTTTTTTTTACAATGTATTCTATATATTCTATTTTTGTGGCCTTTTACTTATATATGTATTACATATTTACAAAACTGATGAAATCCCTATGAGGCCAAATATGAATGGTATATCAGAAACTTAGTGATTGCAAAGTCTGACATTCCGGCTATGTCTGGAGTCATCCAACTCAATAATGGTGTCCTTTTAATATCATAAATTTCGAAAGATTATTCAATAAATCCAATTAACTGCAATCTTACGCAATTTGAGAGCTAAGTCTAAGTCTAAGTCCAAACTTGAAAAGTAGATTACTAGGAAACTCCTCCACTGTTTTTATTTCGACCACGCCCAATCCAGCCCTCAAAAAATGCACAAACTCCTATGTCTACTGGAATTTTAATGGCAAACTTAGATAATAGATTACTGGGAACTTTCATCAAAGAGCGGCATTTCTTGGCTACACCCATCTTGTTCTGGGGCACCTGTTATCAGGTATTATTGGTATTAGAGTATTTCACTGTCGTTCCCTCTTGTTTTTATTTTTAATATGTTTCAATGATACTAAATCAAATGTCATTTGTTCGGAAAACTCCCATTTCACGTCGCTCATTGCG
Organism: Drosophila nr. medialis 2 BK-2023a; assembly: GCA_035044325.1. Lineage (NCBI taxonomy): Eukaryota > Metazoa > Arthropoda > Insecta > Diptera > Drosophilidae > Drosophila > Drosophila nr. medialis 2 BK-2023a. The sequence continues at coordinate 6,437,353 of JAWNMH010000397.1, read as the reverse complement.
GACTTCCTACACTCCTGTAATTTTCGCACAAGGAAGTCCACAAGGCCCTGCATTCAATGGCTGAATGACAAATATCACAATGAACTTATCACTTTTTTTGAAATGAAGACACAATGTTTCTTATGGGTCCCATATTAGTTCACTTTTCTTCACGGTTAAAATAATTCATTTTACTGTTTTCACTTGCAACGCTTATCGCCTCACATGGTTTTGGGGTGGTTTGCCGATAACCGCCGCCAAAATATATAACTTTTGTTCTATCGACATTGTCTAATAGATGTTCAAACAATCCTCACAGGTTGGCAGAGAGTTTGGAGTATGCATTTTAGTTTTGACTTCTAAAAACAAAAACGAAATTAAAAATTGCGCGAGCAGTCTTGCATCATTTATTTTTGTTATCGATATATTTCTAAGGAGGATTTAATCTACCTTATAAGTTTGCCAACTTCAAAATCCTCTGCCTTTAAAGTTGTGACTTTTATTTGTATCGGAAAAAGCGATGGCAGTTATCGATAAAATTAAATAAACTAGATCTGCACGTACTATCTCCATCTCTTATAGTTTCTCAGATCCGAGTGTTCATAAAGAAGAACATAGCAATATTGACGGCTGTTGGACCTTATTAAGAATATGTATGCTTTATGGCATTAGTGCTTCGTTCTGACTCTAACATATATTTACACAACACAGTTATACCCTTTTTTACCCATTTTCAGGACATAAAAACAATATACAAAAAAATGTACTTACGTGGTTTTTAGAAAGATCGCGCAGGAATGAATGTTCACTCCGACTCATGAAATCAAAGAACACATCTTGTTGCATATCCCGATTTTTATCAACAAATCCGTCTACTGAATAAATAACATTTCCTGCGTAGTGTTTTATGCCAAATTCTGTTTCCCAGTGCCGCCGATCCAAGCCTTTTACATACATCGGATTGTATTCGAATTCTGCATGCAAGTTATTTAAATAAGCTGAATCGGAGCCCTTGGGCATATGACATTGCTCAGTCAGAAGTTTAAAAATACATCTTGGAGGTTTCTCTATTAGTTCCAAACATAATGAGTTGTCTGTAAACTCTACGTGAGTGTAATCAATTTCTTCTTGTTTGTACTGCATATAGAGATAAAGAAAATGTTTGTGTTTAATAAAAATGTTGTATGTATGTATATATATATATATATATATATGTATAAATATGTATTCCAAGTCTCTAAATTTAAGGGTGCTGAAAGACCCAGGGCCACACTGACGAACAGAAAGCTTGACATGAAACAAACAAATAAATAAAATAAAATAAAACCATTATTAAGAGAGAATTTTTTTTATTTAGAATTCATTTAAACTTTTTAAATTTCAATATTATCCTGTTCCGAATTTGAATTTCTTTTCACTTTTCGTTCGTTTCGTTTCAAAACCCTCATTCACGATGACGACTCCCAGTCGTCTTACTCAGCAATTTGCATAATTACTGGATTGTCGTAAACTATAGTTGCGAATCAGATGGTATATAACATTTTATGGGTTGGTAACAAAATGGTATGATACTTACGATTGACTGTTCTAATGAGAAGACATAATGATTAAAAAACTTGTGCAGCTTCTCATTAGCATAATTAATGCAAAGTTGCTCGAAGGAATTTGTTGTAAAATTTTCAAATCCGAATATATCAAGAACTCCCAAAAATTGATTGGCATCTTTTCCAGGATTTGTGCAAACATTTATTTTATCAACAAGCCATGTAAATGTTTTTGAGTATAACGCTCTGGCCATCGCATGTCGGTTTTCTCTGGCCTAAAAGCGGATTAAACAAGTGCCTTAGCCAGTTAATAAAATTGATAATAATTCATTTTAGAGATCAGATTGCTGAGCTTAATTAAGAGATACTTTACCCAGACTTTTATGGTATAAGCATCCAAATTCAAAAAAAAAATAAAATATTGTATCAGTATTCTTCTAGCAGACAACCAATCTATCTTGCGCTTGTGGATGGTATTACAATTTTGTTGTGAGGCACTGAAGAACATGTGTCTGACCCCATAATATATATATATTCTTGATCAGCATGTCTAGCCGAATCGCATGGCTATGGCCACCAGCCCTCAGTTTCAATAACTATCTTCTTGATACTTGTATAAACTTTCGTTTACTGAAGGCAGTACATAATTCGTATCCGACTGGATCGGCCGACCAAAGGTCCGACTAAAGCCGACAATAGGAAACTCTTTCTGATACAATATAATCACGCAAATATGGAATATTCATTTGACAGTGAGTCATGAAACTGAAAACATATAAGACAACTTCTTGAAATCGTGCAGAAACATAATGTCAGCAGATTATCTACGGTCTACAAGGGCATATAATCTTTAATATGCCAAAGCTGCTCTTTCTTGATTATCCATAGAAAAACATTGCCAGATTTGTCAGTTGTAGAGTTTGATACTAATTTAATTATTGTGTGTGGTCACGAATGTAGGCGAGATAAGATTGATTTTCCAGTACTGTCAGTTGGATTCGGCTTTACATTTAAACTTTAAATCTTGCTTGCTTAAACGGACAGCACGACGGACATTACAGGAAATCAGTATTCTCTTCTTGTTTCAGAATCGAAGTGTAAAAATATGTATGTTAAAAACTTACCTCATGCAATTTTAATGGTATTTCAGTTATATTCCCTCGAACATTAATCTGACGAAGTAAAAGAACCTTTATAAGCTCATCTGCTTTAAGGCCTAGCATATTAGATAATAGTGCGATAATATCTTTGTCAGCCATTGATAAGTCGCATCTTTCTCCATCTACATCCATTAATTCAATATTACCTAACCAAAGTATTGAACTCAACACTCTAAATATACTATCTATAACGGATTGTGGAATTTGCAATACCGCAAGTGCCATTGTCAGTTCGTTAAATTTATTTGACTCAAAAAGTACGTCCATTGAGATATTTTCAGATGTATTAAGATATTTATAAAATTCTGGTGGCTTTAAATGTAATGTTTCGGCCATTTTTTGATTCGTTTGACCTTGAGCTACTAATTGATACATCACATGGTAGTTACGTTCTCCTGGACATTGAAATGTTATCCGTGATTGCTCTAGCAAATAATCTTGGATTACACAACCTTTAATGCAGTGCTTATCATCAAAGCACACTTGCATAAATTTTCCAAACCGCGAACTATTATCATTGCGAATAGTTTTGGCATTACCTAGAAAGAAAAAAAAAAATTGATTTTAAAATATATAAATATAAAATAGTCAATTAATTACATTATCAGAAAAACAAAGATTTTGATTTTAATTAGCTAGATTTATAATTATTAGAGGGTCTGGGTTAGTCCAAGTTTTATCACTAAGAGACAACAAGGGGACGTCAAATGAGCCTCAAATGTAATGAAATCCCCGCGAGTTCAATGATGGAACTGAATAGCAAAAACTCTTCACTTAACTTCAAGCTATTATCAACACAACATTTGCTTGAATGAATATACTTATTAATGTATATTTTTATCCAAGTGGACGGATTGAAAGTGCAGATTAATATATCAAAATTGCAGTCGGCTTTTGATAAATTCTAGACTTAAAATATAATAAACAAACAAATGCTGCAGTTGAAAGCAGATCGATAAACAAATACAATTCGATAGTGGAAAGAGTATCGAAGAAACGCACTCCGCAAGGTGCAGCAGTGAGAAGGACTGAAGTAGACGGCAGTTGGCGATCGTGCGGTCGAAATGATGGCAATCAAAAAAGGTTAAGAAGAAATTATGAAAATGAACTTCAAGAAATGTGCATAAAAAACATGCAACAAATCAATCCATTTTTTTATTTACCTTTACAAATACAAGCAGACGAGTTTCAGACAAGGTAACCTAAAATAGCACCTGATAATTTTGCAAAGATCGTGACAGACTTCGACAGCAATAGTGTGCCGGTCAAGCATTGTTTTGCAAACTTTGAAGAAAATGCATGGCTATATAAACTTAGTGACAAACAAAAATATATGCAAACACACGGAAAGCTAACAAAGGTGACAAAATTGTGTTTGGAATCTCTTGTTATTACTAATATGACCAGTTGAAAAGTGAAGAAGTGCACTGAATGTGCAGGGATTCACATTTCCGAAGGCGTCAGCGGTACCGGGACAGCGCTTACGCAATTGAGCTAAGTATTCAAATCATTGTTATGACTGCAACTTATATTATTCAAGCCGTTGATCCAATGCATAATCGACGACCATCAGGCAGTTGTATCAACTGCTAATGTCTGCATTGATTAACGATTTCTTCATTGAACATCTAATGTGTGACGTACTTGAGAATCTTTTCATCGCAGTGCATTTTCATAACAGTTTCAAGTTAAGATAATCGAGTCCAGCCGTAAATACACAGTTTTTGTAACAAGCCAAGTTTTGATTGCCCAAGATATCATGCAGCTGAACAACATCATTATTTACCCTCAGACAGCCGACGATTGTATTTCCCAGTTGAAAGCTGTTCTGGCAGAAGCTGATAGGTATAATTTTCGGATCATGTGAAAGAAATGTTGTTTACTGCAGAGCCACATTTGCTGGGCCAAAGAGTCGAACATAAAAAATTTTGTCAGGTGAAGAGAAATCTCATGTCGTTCAGAAGCTTGCTTATAAAAAGAATATTCAAGATGTTCAATCCCTTTTGAATTTAACGGAATTCTTCAGAAGGTTTGTCTTCTTTTGGATCTTTTGAAGAAGTATGTTCAATTTAGTTGAAAGATATCTGGTCTCGCAAAACACTCTTACATACTGCAAATATGAGCACTTCGCCACAGGGAAATTGACGCATTATCTACTTTACGCCATACAAGCTAAAAGGCGGAATTGTGTAAAAAAACGTTCGAATTTGAAGTAGTATAACTTCTTTTCCTACTACTTAAGTGATCAATTTAAGACGTTAGCTTACCGAACGCTTCCAATATAGTATTGGCCTCCAAAATTTGTTGCTGAATCCATGTAGATACATTGGAAGTAACGGCACATAAATATTTTAAAATAAATTTCGTTGATTCTGTTTTCCCCGCTCCAGATTCTCCAGATATAAGACAGGACTAAAAAAATGTTCGTGCATAATATAAAATAAAATAAGTTTGACAAATATATGTGGGCGTTGGTTGATGAAGAATATATCCAATATATATATATCTAATATTTCCCCGCACGACCACGCCTTGATCGGTGCTTTATCTCTATGGTATAAGATGGTATGCAAATGTAAAGAGATAATATGTATTTTATGAAATTAGCTTACCTGATTCATTTTATCTTCAACAATGCTTCTATAGGCAGCCTCAGCTAATGCAAACACGTGAGGGTCTAAAGATCCCATTTTGGCCATATGATATTTTTTAACATGTTCCTTGAAAAAACATAAATCTAATTTTGTCATTCCTTAAATGTATAATAATACTTATATAAGACATGACATGAAACTTTATTCTGCGCACATTTTCTTGTACCCTTGAGGATGGCATTATAATTTTGTACAAATTTCAGGAGACCAAGCTACACCTCTATAAGCTGGACTACTCAGTTGACTTGCCAGCAAGGGTATTCAATATCAAGGCTTCGCTGATGAAGCACAGCACTCAGTCTGCGGACTTCGTATTATTTTTTGACTGCCGCCAGGTAATGTCTGGTGTGATTAAACACCACTATAGTATGCTATTACACAATAACTTTACTTTAATAATACTAACGGTAATGGCTGACAACCTGCCTTGAAGTTGTCATATGACAGAACATAGCTCTGACATATGTGTCAGTTGATTTGCCAGCTCATCACGTTTGGGCCGCCAATAAAATTGTATTTTACATGATTTAATATTCATTGTTTCTTAACTTTTTAGCATTAACGAATATAATGTTTTTAGAATATGAAAAACAACTTACCTGGTTAAATATATTTATATATTTATATGGATTTACAGCAAGAAGTATTGAGCCAGAGTATGTCTATTTATTTTATTAAAGTGAACCAATTTCGTTTTGTATTTTCATAATTACACATTAAAAATCATTAAGTGCAATTTAACCTGCATAAGAGTGATTACATGTATTAGATTTTAAAATCTAACAACTAAAAAATTCATGACTAACGCAAGGGGCAAAAATGAGGTTAAATCAGTACAGTAATTTATTCCTTTTTTACTGTGCCTCTTCGTGGTAGTCCCAGAAAATAGATCCAGCAAACTCAATGTTGTACCCTGCAATCGATTGACTCCTATCCCCAATATTCTAATCTTAACCCGGCTTTAACAAGCCGAAAAAGTACCCACCCTAAAATAGGGTCATGCTTAATAGAGTCAATTTCGACGACATTTTCTTGTGCGTTGTCGTAAAAACTACTCATTCCGTCACTGGTAAATGGTCAAATGGTAAAATACAAAAAAGCCACCCTCAAGCAGAGCAAGAACAATAGTTGTGATGCTGGTTTCACCTCTATCGATGCAGAATCGCTCACAGGAGGAGAACAACAGGGTGCCGAAAGAAGTTTTTAACGCTCTAATCGCCACTTTCAAAGGTTAGATGGTGAGCACTCACACCTGGCAATAGCGCTTGTAGACGATAATGGCAAGAGTGTAGAAGTAGGTGAAGGCACTCTGGGATGGTAAAGTATAGCATTCTTGCTCCCTCTTCTGGCCCGATTCCCTTCTTCGAAGAGATCGTCAAATTCTGTAAAGCAGCGCTAAATGAAGCTCTGGAAACCAAAGGCTCGATCAGCTGCAAAACAAATATGCTTCAAACTTAAGCTTGCCATCGGATACCAGATTTAAAAACTGTCCAGATCAGTTTTTAAGCTTTGAGCAGAAAAGCTTTTCGTCATCAACAACCAAATATGACTTATCTCGATCAGGACATAATTTTTGAACAACGTGAATTACATTGGAAGCTACAGAAGGTGAAGCTTATGATTTAAAAGGGCGTGATTCAAGGAGCTAGTGTTTGCATTTTGTATTGAAACCCCTCAACAACAAGAGAAGGGAATTCCAATAAAGTTGGGGTTGTATATCTGTATATCGTTTTTTTCTTTGAGAACATTTTGACAACTTCTCTTTCTAATAAATATTAATAATAAATGATTGTCTCCAAATTTTATGAAAAGAACTTAACTTTAAACAAGTTGATAATTATTAGAACTGTAAGTAGTTTGAAACCGGCGTTTACACCGGCGATAGTTTGATCTGAGTTTATCGTCGTTCTTATGAAAGTGTTATGAAAACGTTGGCTTTCCAAAATTAACGAACTCGCACGAAAGGCTTGACACTCTGGCATCAACACTTCCAACGTTGAGTCATAGAAATCTTCAGGATAGGATATGGACTTAGCGCGAGAGACAGATAATGAGGAATCCAAAACGAAAATCAGATCAAGAATTTTATTTGGGGAATTTGGGATGCCATTGATTCGACATAAAAACATTCCAAATAAACCTTCCAGAAACTCATTTTGAGTTGTGGAAGTCAATAGACTTCAGTCAGGACTCGAAATCCACGTAGTTCCACTAATATTAAAATCACAAAAAAACTACAAGAAAACCACGATGGGAGAGCTATGAGAAAACAGAGTATATGGCAGATAAATGTGAAGCATACTCAGAGTTTTCTAAATATGGTGGTATATAAGAACAAAGTTCAAAGAGGCCAACAGCATTACTACACAATTTAACATCAACAATCTCTATGTCAAATGAACTATCTGCTATTACAATAATCGAGTCCATCCGAATAGATTGTTTAGCACGGTGTTAGATTGGAACTGCAATACGAGCTCTTGCAAACATCGCGAGTTTTGATCACATCGAAGCTTAAGGAACCGGACCTAATCTTGCGGTTAATCGAGGTCTACCGATCTTACCTGCCGAACGGAAACTAAAGTGTTACCAAAGTAAATGCCGCAGATGGACTCAAACGTTTGGTTAACTTCAGCTACTATTGCTCTCATCTCTTTTATGCAACTTATAGTTTGTATAAGGATAATCAGCGAAAATTCGAAACGAATCTAACAGAAGCATCACCATTATTTCCAAACCGAAATAGGGTCTTCACCTGGACATAATTCTCTCTACGATATACGGGTAATTATAATTTCGAGGCACTCGATATAAGAGAGTGCGATATGAAGCACTGAACAGTTAAAGTGAAATACGTCGACTATCTAAGTCGCTTACCACACGATCGTTTCTTGAGGATCGCTTCTTGAGGATCGCTTCTTGAGGATCGCTTCTTGAGAATTGTTTCTTGAGCAACTAAATGATGAGCATAAGAAATTGCAGTCTAGACACCTAAATATGGTATATACGCGAATTAGAAGACAATGTGGCACGCTTTGTAAACATATTGACGCAGAAGAAACCGATTCACAACATTTCTTTATGTTCCTCATCTAGAGAGAAAGATTGTAACAAGAAGTATGTTTAGCAAGAGAGAGTTTAATGAATTGACAAAAGCAAGCATCTCTTCCATAAACTATTTTTATTCTTTTTTTTTAAATGTATTTGAATGTAGTCTAAAAAAATCTACATTTCTGAAAAGGATTTCAAAATACAATATCAAAATAATATATATTTGTAAGGAATCAAATTAAATTACATATTAAAAGACTCAACAATTAAAGAGAGTATTAATATTATTAGTATTCATTTAATTAAATTAAAATCTAAAATTAAAAACACAAATAGAATAATTAAATTTGCCTTTTCATTTTGTCAGAAGGGATCAGATCACTAAACCAGTCCAGCAAAGGATTGAAGCCGAATATGTGAATTCATTTCAGTTTCCAACTTCTTTTCCCGTCATATTGGATTTTATCTGATGTCAAGCTGTCGTTCGGTTAATTGGGATTATCGTGGGACCATCAACGCTTGGCTACCTCTGCCACATATATGACGAGTGTTCGTCGATCCAAGGGATAATAAATTGGTGGAGGTCAGCCCAATAGTCTTTGGAAAGGACGGCAGTCAGCATTCATTCCAGCATTCATTTCAGCATTCATTTCAGCACTCATTCCAGCACTCATTCCAGCACTCATTCCAGCATTCATTCCGGCATTGGTTTGTCAGACGATTGTTCTGGTAAATGAACATTCCCCCATAAGATCCAGAGAATTTTACATTGCAATTCTAAATAATACAATCCTCTATTAATTCGTACATTGATCATTTTTAGAAGCTTTCCGTATGTCTGGGGAGTGACTACACAAACAACTTAATACTGCTTGAAACGGTACTTTAATTAGCTTAAATATCATATAAATTACTGAAAATTATCAGAAAAATGATCGATGCACGAAAAGGGGGAACAATTGAATCACTTTCTCGAGTATTAGATTAATGAATTGAAATATTTGCGGATATACTCGAAGTGTTGCCATTGAAATGACTGAAAAATTCTTATTTTTGAAACAAGTTTTAATAAATAAACATTTTAAATTAAATTTAAAACGGGAGAAATTAAATTAAAATTTTAAAATGAAAGAAAAAATATATAAAATTGTCCAAAGAACCCAGTTAGACCTAAAAATATTAAGCGTTAGTAGATTAGTAATAAATATTAAATAATAATAATATAAAATATAATATAATATGAGGCAATATAAGATTTATAAATGCCCTAAACCGGATTATGTAAGGCGTTGTCAGTTGTAAGAAAAAGTTAAAGTTAAAGGAATAGAAAATTAAGAAGACGGAATATAAAAAGGGAATCAATTTTAACCATTAACTAACTTATATAGGAAAACCACACGGATGGTATTCTACAGTTAATCAATGACTGAAGGATAGTATAGGATGCAGCCAGTTACTGAAAACAAACACCTGTAGCGAACTACTAAAAATAGTCAAAAATCGTTCCAGACCAATAATATTCGAATTAAATCATGAGAAAAACCAGTGTTATTTTGAATACTGGGTAAAAAGCGTAAATGAAATTTCGCAAAGTTTTAATCCAAGCCTACGGCAGAATATCTGACCCAATAAGGAATTTATATTATGACATAAGGATCTTTCTAGGGACGTTCGTGTGTGACTTAAATTTTGAACATAAGACCTCGTATATATTGACAGAATATACTGAAATACATTTCCAAACATTTTGAAGACAGCAATAACACTGCATTGACTTCCACACCGCCACCGATTACGGTTGTTGCTTCTCGTAAGCAAGTTGAAGTGCGAATACGCAGCCTCCTATATAGCGAGTAAATTCTCAGTTAGTATTTGTGAGCCAATATTTTTGACTACTTATTTCATTGTTCACAGAGAACAGTCCTTTTTGCCAGTCAGACTATTATTCAAATAATTAACTCATCATTCATATTATTCAAATGATTTATTCGAATGACAATGCTGACGCCGAAATTTTCGCTGCCAGTCACATTCTCATCAAAATGAATTAATTTTTTTAGTTGTTCAAATATCTATGGTGATTTTCCTTGAATGATTTCTGAGATTGTGTGTCAGATATTACGTTGTAAAGATAATGGCACCTTTGTGAAGGCATGGAGTTTCAAAAACGTGTAACTATTCCTAAAATTGATTAAATATTGAGATTGAGAACTCGCGCCTGAAAAACCATTCAAAATCATACATTTTGACAACTTTACTAGGCTGCTTTGGATCTTAATAACAATAAATTCCGTCGTTATATGAGTATACAAGTTTCCTCCCGAGAAATCCTTTACCTAAATTATATTCTTTACAGTGTTGTATGGGGAACTTATTTAATACAAATCTGAGACCAAAAGTTGTGGAAAGAGTAAGCTCTCTAAGCAAAACTGTATAGTTAAAGAAATCGTGTGTGTTATCTGACAAACATATTTGCTTGGAGTTAAATCGAATCATTAGTTTAAAAGGATGCATATATTATGTCTTGTGTATATCGAAGCTTTAAATTACTGTTGATTCCACTTTCGTCTATTTCGGTAATGGCCGTCATATCGGCAAGTCCTATATTTGATGAAATCGCCATTATTTCTAAAAAAGAGAAAAATATATTAGTTATTTTTATAAAATAATGCATGTGATTGCTAGAGCGGATATTAAAATGCACACAAAATTTGAAAATATGCGGTTAAAAGACAAAATTTAAATATGAGTTTGAAAATGTAGAATATTTTAGTTATTTTCTTACAAAATGTAAATATATAAGCAATGATCACGATATGTAATCATAACCTTGGCAGACGTGCCAAAAGTGAACAACTAATTTTAAGTCCCCTTGAGCGCCTCATAACTAACTTACATAAATACCAACTCGTACGAATTAAATCAGAAACTGACAGTCTCGAGTCCGTACATCGGATATTTTGTCCAAGTTGCGGACTAGCTTTTGCTTAAATAGGATAGGCAACCAGAACGTAGTGACCGACGCAATATCTTACCAACCCTGGAGATTATGCAACGGGGATGTGAGAATGCCATGAAATGCGCTGGTTAAGTTGCAGTTCTGGTAACGAGCTAACTAAATGCAGGTAATGTGGATGTTGGGGAAGGTCAACAGGGGCAACTACTCGAAAGAGACCGGCCTGAAGACTTTTGGTGTAGGTGACTACAATATAAGGGAGTAACACGGCGATGTTACTGTGGTGGAGGCGCAACATGTCTCAGACAATACTGCAGATCAACCTCCACCACAATCAAGCGGCATCCAAAATTATATCATTCTTTAATGGAGGTTCATAGTAATCAACCCCCCTCAAAAGTTAAAATTTAAAATTCCGGCAGAAATAGACTATTGTGAATTTTATGAGTGAGATTGAGCGTTGCTCAAAATACAATGTGAGGAGTTTCCTAGTAATCTACCTTCCAAGCTTTGAAACTTTTGCTCTTAAATTGCGAGGAGATTACTGGCAGGTATTTACTGACTCTATCTTTAATCTTGTGGAATATACGCGATCTAATCGATTTACACATTCAGAAACATCGCGTTTCAGTTTAGTTAGACGTAACACCCCAATTTGAATACTTTCTCTGATACGGACAGGAATATGTTCGAAGTTACAAGTGTCTACCTTTAAGGGGTCGAAAAAAAAAGCGTTCATATCGGAGTATCGGAGTATAACAGAATAAATAAAATTAAATAAACCCATCTATACAGTGAATACATAATACCATATTTTGTGTTTTTTAAAGTTATTCCCATTAGAAAAATATGATGTAGTCTTTTGACAAATTAAGAGTCGCATTTTTAAAATTCATTTGCAACAAAAATAAGTTATTTTTTTAAATTTTTATTACGATTTATTTACATTGAAAATATAAGTAAAGAGATTAATACACGTAAACCATTATAATATATAGCGATTCAATTCACAATTCGTTTTTGACCTTATAAAGTTGAAATAATTTTAAAAAATATAAATCAAACATTAAATTCAAACTGACAGTTTTGTAAGCACAGATAATCGCTTTGCAATTCGCCTTTGATTAATTATTTATATTTTGAATACAAGTATATTCGAAAGGGAATAACCATACTTTAACATATTAAGCTGAGAAGAATATAGCTACGGAGCGAAGTCGCCGATCGAGATGAAAAAAGTGGGCAAAAGCAGTACGATCTAGGGAAGATGCTTTACAAGCAAGCTTATTGAAATAATGCTAGCATTGCGACTTATGGAGCTGTGCGTCATCTCAAATCTTGCTCACACCACGGTGTGGTTATGCATATTTAATAACGTAATTATTGACTTGGCCTTAAGTGAATGCTTCACAATGTAAAATGCTATAGGCTCATTTAATACGCAGCGCACAGAGTCCAGTCATGAATCTTATTGAAAATAAAACTTTTTTTATTTGTTTAAAAAATGGCAAACAGAAGTCCGAAATATCGAGGTGAACGGAAAGCTGCCATAGAGATCTGAAACATATAATAAGGAAACCCTTATTAGTTATGTGAAACACCGTTTACTAGCTGGATGTGTTGCCAAAAGCAGCCATTTGAAGTGATAAAATCATTTTCTCAATATTTGCTTAAATTTACCGATTTTTAAAGTGTTGTCAACAAAACTTTCTTTCAAGATCTTGTGTCTATGGAACTTGATGACCCTTATACCTATCTATATATATACTCTGTATCTCTGTTTAGCGTCCGATGCTTGATCTTCACAAGATTCGATTCATCAATTTTTGAATCAGTGCAAAAGAATTCATGCTTTTTGCTCTATCTCGGTATGACTTATAAATTTTCCAAATCCGATTCTTGTGGAATACACTAAGACTTGGTCTTCAAAATTGGTATTTCTTGATTTTATTTTATAAAGATTTGATTGCAGACAACCATCTGTAGAGCTCTCAAAACAATTCGAATTGTTCATTTAAGCATTCAATTCTGGCTACGACATTCACAATCACAGAACTTTGATCTTTTGCACAAATTGTGCTTTTCAGTAAGTTACTTTATTAAAAATACTGAAACTCCAGTAATAATGTAAATCATGTTTCTGCCGGCTTTACTCATAAAATTGGTGTGGGAGTATTTACGAATAGCAAAGAACTATCAACATCTACAACATCATCATACGCCTAAGGTAGCCGCTTCTTGTTGCTTGTTTTAATTTTCTAGTTTTTTAGTTGTTGCTTCAAATGAATTGTTCACATTTTAAAGATATTTCTTTGAATCATCTTTCAAAAATAATTATCACCATGCTGATCAACTCATTTTCTAGCAATTGGGTGTACATTGATCAAATTTTCGGACTGGCGCTTAGCAACAGACCTACCATAAAAACTAAGTGCATGCTTAAAAATTCATCCTCGAATCTGGTATATTAAATGATGATGTCATAAACATGCATACAATTAGTAGAACGATAAGCGATATCCCAAGCCAGCCGACTCATGCGCAACCATGAAGGCGAATCTTTCCAGGCCTGACTTGCCGAGCCATATGAATGCCCATATATAGTCAAAATTGCTGGAAAATGAGTTGATCACCATTCCAGAGCAAGATTATGGCGGCAACTGGATATTTCATGCAGATAATACACCGATATACGCTGCAAGCATTTAAACGCGTTTGAACGAGGTCAAGTGGCCGGGTATTCGGAGAGCTTGTGAATCATCCTTTCTGGAAAAACAATGCATTAAAACTCTTTGAAGCTGTTTACATATAGAAATTTGCACAAATAGTGAAGATGGACGGGCTATTCTAACTCAGTAGGTTCGACCCCAAGTCGGTATTATGCATTATTAAAAAGTTAACACGGCAAATCCAATTTATACGAAATTGAAAAAAAAACAACAATTGTTTCGGTTATTTTATGCACTCCGTCACGACGGCATCATCATCCTCTATGTTACGCCGCCAAAAAATCATTTATCAATAAACATTTTTAGCTTATCAACAACAACCTAACCAATGCGAATGTTAATCATTTAAAGGCGTTGTTGCACTTCAAGAGAGCAAAAAATGTGTCAGCAGTATATAAAGTGTTTCAAAAACACAGAAAAATCAAAAAATTCATTCATATTCGAATACATACAATATTTTCTGTGGTATTTTTGCAGCCAGGATTACATAGTTGTTTTGGAAGAATTCAAGTAATTCCCAAGAGGAAGCTATAACTGTTTCATTGATAAGGCAATTATTATGTGCTTACATGTTCCTTCTACACCAGTTTTATTATAACATATGTTAACTTATATTTTGTAATTAGCTGGGTACTTTCAAAAACTGTTAGAATCCGATTTAGATGAACACCTCATTTATAACAATTACAAACAAGGCGCGCCTTTTAAATTTTAATATGTATTTATATACATATGTACATACGTGTGTTAATGCAGGTGTGTTCCATTAACTTCCAAGCATCCGAATAATAATCCACAGTAAAACACACGGTTTTTAACTCATAATTGTCCAGAAGGACTGTATCTCAACCAACAATTTGTTTATCAAATCTTTGCTATTCATTCATTTTCTGTTGTCAAATTTAACTAAAATGTATGTATATGTATTAACTAGAGATGTTAATGAATTACGATATCAAAATATTTTATCGATATTTGATGCGATATTTAATATCAAATCGATGTTTAATAATACAAAATTTTTAAAAATTTAATTGCTATGTTAACATTTGAAGTTCTGAAGATTTAATAATGTCCAAAAATAAACGTATTACAGGATTATTGAAAGCAATCTGAGTCAGGACATATATACGCAAAAAATTGTCCTGAGGTATACAAGAATAACTACAATTAATTTTACAATATATTTTGCTGACAAATATGTCCATCATACAATTTCAAAATATTTCAGTTCTTTGTACGTATGCGATATTATCAGAGAGCAATACATGTTAAAAAATTATAAAATTAATATTCAATGCAATACATCCGATTTTTGTCACTTCGATATAAATTTGTCATCGATATGTGACTGTATTCCCTGGGAATCACTCTGCATCAGTAGATGTTCCTAATTCGTTCCGTTTCGTTTAAAATAATAGTATATTTCGGTCCACCACTAAAAATATTTGGCATTCACTGCTAAAGCCCAGTTCACAGATACAGTATATTTGGGAAATCCAAACACAAAAACGTCAGCTGTAAATCAAAAATATATTTATGTAATTTTCTCGCCTTTTGTTTACTGTAATCTCGCTTGCTGCAAATAATTCGCAGACTTACAATTTTGGAAAAGTGAAACTGAGTTCAGGTAAATGAGTACGCATTTTGAGCCCCGTACCCTCATCAATGGCAGCATGCTAAAGCAGTTTGCCGGCCAAACCGTCAGCATCATGGTGCGAGTGGAAAGTGTTGCCGGTACAACACTGTTGGCCAACAGCACGGATAACCACAAGCTGCGCATCAGTCTGCCAAGTGAACTAGGAGCGGCCGAGGGCGCCTGGGTGGAGGTAATTGGTAATCCAAATTCCGCAGATGCCCTACGTGCCAAAGAGGTTATCGAATTTGGCGGCGAGAACATAGATTTCGACGCGGATAGCTATAATACAATGACCCAGTTGCTGACTAATGTGAAGCAGTTCTATCGATATGGCTAAGTGAGAGATCACTCTTGCTGCAGTCCTGTATTAACTTATTTTTGGGATGCCCTCTTTTTGTTGTAACTTGTTCGTAATAAAAACAAAGTTATTTTTCAATTAAAAAATGTTTTTTCATTCGGAATTTACAATTTCCATTTTGATGAACTTGCCGTTTCTATGGTGGTGTGCCGATAACCACCGTCTGTCTATGTCAGTTGTTCGTTGCTCTGTGCGTTGTGCGGAGCGGTATCAATTGGAACGAATGGAAATTTTCAATGAAGTGAAACATTGTTTATTAAATTCAACATCATCATATAACACAGCTGAATGTTAGGATTTAATTAGCTAAATTAATTTTAAAAAAAAAGTACTACACGGAATCATTCTCGCATACAGAACACATTCATTCTATTTTTTCATCCGTTAGTCTTCTTAGCCGGAAGGAAAAACTTGACAGTATGGTCTCCGATCCACAAGAGTTAATATTTTCAAGCAGAATTCAATGACAATCTCTCTGGCCGTAAATTTCAGCAGAAAACTTATATTCAATGTTTAAAGTATTCTGTTATTTCCGTTTCATCCTCGCAGCGTTGGGTACGCTTAATTTTAATAAAACTATCGCAAATACGCGATAAAACGGCACTATTGACAGCATGCGAATAGTCAACTGAATATTAACATCATTATTCTGACTCCGAAGCATGCATCATCAAGCAGCTAACAAATGAAGCATACATGTTTTCACAATTGGCAGAGGGTTCCGAAGGTCGAATAAAATACTCGATATATTTTTTTGTATCTAAATTTAATATTGCTTCCGTTAATTAAATCTCATGTAAACTTATAATTGTTCCTTCAGTTTGCTCTATCTGTGCAGTAAAATTTTTATAGCTTATAAATTATTTGGAACATCATGCCTATAGTATTCTGTATTCTCAATTCAGTAGCATGTTTCGTTTTTCTAATATTGCAGTTTCGTCTATAAGCTGTTGTATTGTCGGATAACACTTTATCGTATCATACTGTACGTCAGTGATCGCCATAAGGATGGGTCTCACTGTCAAATCCATAAGTACTCAATGGGAGCCGTCAAATGAATTCTGTAATAAAATCAGGTTTAAAATGCATGCATGGACTCTTTTCGAATCAACTAACCTCATATCTCAAAAGCATAGACAGTAAAACGGAGGCAACAGTATATCGCCGTGCCGGCTAGCTATCGGCTCAGGTAGATATATTGGGCGCCAATTCAACAATAATTGTTATTTCTTTCTTAGGCAAAATCAACTATCTCGATCAGTATCTTGTCACTGTGTTTGCTGTTTGGGTATTATACAGCCTCTCCCTTCCTGTAAATTTCTCATTAACTTTGATATTCCCTATTATTTATTATCTTTATTTTATCTTGTTCGGTTACGCTACCCTCACCTCACCCCATCCACTTCATCTCAAATTTCGTATCTGTTTCAATCATTCAATACATAATTTTTAATACTTAATTACTAATAAATTCATTTTCTACTTACCATTCATTCTTCTAATTATTTCATATTTAACAATACTAATTTATCTTCTCTATATGATGATTTGGAAACCCTTTCTTCACGCTAGTCTGGCAACTCTGTGACCCAGACAAGTTCAATAGCGGATGAATTAAACAATTAAATACGAAAAGATTTTATGTCGATAGCGATGACTATTTGAATTTATATACAAATTAATGCTTTGCTCAGCTTTATTATGATTTTATTTATGTAATATTGAATCAAGCACAAATGAGTTTGGAAATACTTTATTATTCGAAGGCCATCTCGCCTCTTCGGTGGTATGGTTAGAACTAATTACAAAATGAATATCAAGAAATCGAGTTACTTAGGGGAACTGCTCCGCTGTCGCGGCTCTCCCCGATAAGAGCAACATAAGTACTTCACGCAGGCGCTCAAATTACCAAGCGGATATTACGCAATAAAGTTTCGCTTGTCGCTGGGATTGTTGCACTTGACAAATGACACATCAACATATTTGGGCGGCTGATACCGATAAGTGCGAGTAGTTTATCGTTAACTACTCGCATTGAGGCTTCCCATCAGGACCCCGATCTGGCGGACTGACTTGCGCAAGGAACACCAAAGGGCGAACGCCGCTTGAATGCCGGTTTCGCTGGAGGTGTCGTTCTTCATTTCTCATATAAAATTCAGGTTCTATTCGCTGAGACGGTGTAAACACGGGAGGCTAAGGACAACAATTCCAGGGAATTGGCTGAACACGTTGTTGCGATTCATAAACTTTAAGACGTTTACCAGCGCATAGCGATCGAACGTGATGAGGTTTGTTCCGATCATCTTAGCTCCGCCGCCGTCTTCCAAGATGATTTTTGCCGGCGGAACATTGAGGATGATGATGCCGTCGTCCACTAGCGTTACGGAGTTGAGATGGACCGGCTGCGTTTGATAATGCGCCACGCCTCCAGAGTGTAGGTCTGGCGGGCAAGTGCCGTTCCTCGCTTGCTTGCAGAAGGTCGCAGAGCTTGAACTCGTGGAGTTAGTTAGCTCTAGTAATTGATGATGTTGTCTGGGAGATGCAGTGTTGAGTCATTATGTGCCACTGGGAAGATCGTGACTTAACATAAGAGACTTAACATTAAGATACTCAAGAAAGAAATGAATTATATTTATCAATTATCTTAATATTAGATATACCTAAAACGCTAGTGATAGTAATATCTGTGAATTGATTAGTGAATATGGATCCAAGATCGGCATGATCAAAAAGGCTGGGCTTATAATATTACATTTTGAAAAAGTGATGTAGGTTAGATGTTATTGATTTCTGTTATTAGTATTCGGTTTCTTGCCAACAAGTTCTCATCTCTCAGCTTGTTGCCTAGTCTCCATTTGGATTTTGGTGACGGAGTGCACCGATCTATTGTACTCCACCGTGGCCTGAATGATGAGATAGACTGCGTTTTCCATCCCCTTTTGGAGCTTAATGCACCTTGCTATTTCTAATAGGGTGCTATCTTTGTTTGACGTCCTGTACTGGCATACTGTCGCCGAAATTGTTCAGCAATAAGGAGGCAATAGTTTCCGCTTTTAATGGAGGCTTATTGGCACAGTACACCTGCTTAGCGTATGGGAAAATATTCATCAGCACCCAAAGAAGTGTTTTCACATCGTCAATGGTTCGCGATGATATCAGTTGTGTTACTGCAAACTTTGAGAATTTATCCAAGCATGTTAAAAATAACTTCTTATCCGTGGTTAAAATGTCAATGTGTAACATTTAAAGGCGGTTTTGAACGAAGTTAGGAATGCGTCAGCGGTTCCCCTTATCTTGCTATGGATTAAAAAGACAGCCTGGTAGTGGCGTGAGCTCCCATCCAAATTGAAATTCTGTACGCGGCGATAGCTGTTTCTCGCCAAGCCACGTACGATTCTTGAGTATCGTGGAACTTGGGCAAGCTCTTCACTACGTCTAGGGGTTCGTCGTTCAAGATTCTTATTATTATTTATTATTATTATTATGTGCATTTCTGCACAAAATTCACTCTCTCTTGCGGCGGTATTTAAATAAATTTCGCTCTCACGCAGGCACTTCTCATTTTTTCATCTTCAAATCTCGACTATTTCACTATTAAAAATTTGCACATTTTCTTTCTTCTTTTCATATTTACACACAAATAAAACTAATTTTCTTCTTGAGATCATTTGATTTACCCACTTCTGCCTTGACCCCCTCAACTATAAAACATTAACCGCCAGGTGGCGTTGGGTGCTATACTCTTCCCTCCGAAAGATGGTGCTTGCATATCTTGCTAACAATTAATTCTAAGCATAATGCTAATTGGTATGGTATTTTTAATGCAATTATATCTAACTTTTTTGTGACCATCTAAGTATAAGTTTCATCCATGTAGGATAAATAATTAAGAAAAGACCCTGACACAAGTGGCACACATGTTAAAAAAATTTAAGAAAAAAATGTAACTTACAATATCCCATGAAAAATGGCCCGTGTTATGGTCGGCAGATACATCGATAGGTTTCAGTAACGATGTGCTAGCACCACCTTTTGGATGGAAGAGTTGAGCACTTGACGCCACCTAGCTGTCGAAATTTGATAGTTGAGGGGTCAGCTTCACAAAATCGAATTGATAAGAAGACCAAAAACAGCTGCTGAGATTTTCTTAAACTGTCGCAGTTGCGCGAGTCAAGACGTGACCAGAGGCCGAATTCTGGCCACTCTGTAAAAGGTTAAACTGCCATTAGAAGCAGCAGCATAAAAAGAACGATCATTTCAAGTTGTTTCAAACCGCACCGACCATTTTGATTCTTTTGCAAACCAAATTCTATTTGCACAATCCGCACAAACAATGTAATCTCAACTGTAGAAGGAGTCGCTGGTAAATGTTAGATTGAAAATGAGAATTGGAATTTCTACACCGATTTAATATAATTATATTTTGCCAATAATACAATTACTTATCAGGAAGCCCGCTTTCTTGACAGCTTTTAAGAGCAATATATCTATATTGGTTAAAAATTACAATTCGAATGAGTTGACTAAACCGAAAAAATATATATGTTGTGATTTCGCTTACCGCAAGGGCAAGTCCACACATAATGCTTTCTGGAACAGAGTGGGTCGACCTTTAAGGGATGACATTAATTTACATTATTTTTTTGCGTTTTAGAGGGTTTTACCAGCAAAAAACAAAGGTCTATCAAAGAAACTATACGCACAAACACACAGTATCTTTTCAGAGAGCAAGGCAGCAATATAAGTAAAAAATTTAAATAAACTAAGAGAGAATACAACCTAATGATTCCCAAGTTTCTGGTGTGCCCGGCAATGCAGTTGCCGACGATATAAAGGTAGCCGGCTCATCTTTACGGGGTTCTGAGCCATTTTGTGAATGCAAAAAGAAAGTGGAAAGTACTGGTATAATATTTAGCAAACTCTGCTCTTTGAGTGACTAGATGCCAGAACAAATTCTCGAGCAAGCAGGCTGAAGTCCTCACAACGAGCACCCTCAACACTAGAAAAAGACATAAGAAAAACAACTTTTATGATAAATTTTCAATTTCCTTGCCTCGATATAACGTGTATTGGATATCTATTTGTGTTGCGGAAGGGGAAATATTCGAATAAACCAATTTCTGCTTATAATTTTTCTACTTGGAAACAAAAACAGTTTCCTAATGTTTCGCAACATAATAATATATACAATAGACAGAGTATGAGTCAATTTGAGTATTGTGCCCAGGTATTTGCCACATGTATCCGACGCTAGTGTAGAGTCGCATATTAAAGGGGGAATCCATCGCAGAGCCTTGACCGACTTTGTTGATAGGATGAGGTGCGTATAGTCCGGAGTCGAGTTTTTCAATGAAAAATAACATTCCGAGAAATCTTTAATAAAGCGAATTCGATATGCGCAAGAGTACATCTCAGGGCAACTCAAAGTACAAATGCACTAATATTGATAGCTTAGTTGCAGCATTGGATCAAGCATCTCGTCGCAAACCAAAGTATTTTCTAGTCTTTGTTTTAATGATCTTTTTTTTTATTGTTAAGCTTTTTAAAAAAATGTGCAGATCGTTTAATTG
The DNA here is from genome assembly GCA_035044325.1 of Drosophila nr. medialis 2 BK-2023a. Lineage (NCBI taxonomy): Eukaryota > Metazoa > Arthropoda > Insecta > Diptera > Drosophilidae > Drosophila > Drosophila nr. medialis 2 BK-2023a. The sequence goes on along the minus strand of JAWNMH010000397.1, from coordinate 6,415,713 downwards.
TATTAAATTTATTGGCCAATAACCTCCGGTGTTTAATGAAATCCTTTTTTTTAAGTAGAGCTATACAAAACTGTTCCAGAATCAACTTAAGTTTAAGGGTGTAAGCATACAACAAGACTTAAGACAATATAATAAATTGCTAACTTCATGCACTGACAAGTTTGTTAAAAATTCATACTTATATTTAGAAATGTGTTAAGAAATTTGTTGGCTTAATTTATTTAGCTTTTTGCATTCTTCCATTTGTCCGTTGCTTCACGTTTTGCTTCCGGAACAAGAGAACTCTTTGCCCCCCCCAAAATATTAGTAGTTGCTTGCGTTGCCAGAACTGCAGGACACACAACTAACTGCGGTAGTTGCCTGACAACTGCACCAACTGCTCCGCTATATCCTTTTTGGTCGTGCTCCACAAATGCTGCCTCCAATAACGTATTCGCCGATTCGTTTATCCCCTGTAAGGAAAAATTAAGAACAAATTAGAGAGTGATACCATTTGCCGAGAAGTTCATAGAATGTTCGATGCAAAATAGTATCTCAGTATTTAAGATATCTTGATAAAATTTGTAGCTCATCAGAAGGCAGTATATATACACGAAAAGACCGCAATGAATTGCCGGGAAAACTAGTTCTAATGTGAACAATTTTTGGGAAAAAGTTATCAGCATCGGACAATATACCATTTAGCTCGCAATTGAATCGGTTGACAGATAATATCTTCTTATCTTAGAATTTGTTGCCTGTAATACATACTCTACACTCAACATAATAAAAATATAAATACTTAACAGCTCTTCAGCTTCCTAACCGATGAAATCAAATGTACACATGCATGTATCTTCAAGATACGCGTTTTGATACAGAGGAGCAGATACACAGACTAGACCGACTTGAAGTGCGATATTGATCAAGAATTGATCCTTTTACCTGCTACATACATTTTCACAACTTTATAATAAAGGTACAAGGTATAAAAATGAAGAGAGAATTGGATAGATTGGCAGACAGGATGGGCTAATCATACAGAAGCTAGGTCATTTGTATAAATAGATATGTACAAAATGTGTGCTCATTTCGTGACAATATTCGAACAATCTTTATATAAGCAAAATAAAATTAGTTTATTAACTGCTATAAGCAATTTACCTCCTTTACGATTGTGTAGGCGTTAGCAACACCTTCACGTAAATCCTTGGGCCGGCCCTGTCGTCGTTTACCATGCTTAGGATTACGCCGTCTGCTTAATGATGGTCCAGCAGACAACATGTCAAATGTGGTTTCCGCAGTAAACTAAAATGAAATTGAGAACAAATATTTAGTATTAAAAACAAATTCTTTAAAAGGTCAAAATGGACCAAGGGCTAACAGTATCGGACAACTACACTATATAGCTACTATTAGAACAAGTGGTCGAAATATGAGCTTTAAGTTGGGGGATCGAGATATGCGCAGATAAATAAACCTTTCTGACACAATACAAATACAATTAGACAAATGTGGAATATTCAGCTTACAGCAAGTAGTGAAACAGAAAAATATAAATCAACTTTTTTTTTAATCGAAATACATAATTAAATTTCGCACTTCGTTCCACAACAGTTATTTATACATGTCTTCTTCGAAGTGCCAAAGACAAACCTTCCTTTTGTTTATCTGTAAAGTTTTTTTTAATGAATCATACTTAAATTATATACTATTGTATCGAGAAATATTGCCTTCTGCCTCAGACTTACATTGGCACAACTTCATTTGTTGTACCGTCGGAGTGCATCCATTTAAAATTATTTTCAAAGTTGAATGAACCAAAATATATATTCACCTGAAGTAAATGAATTATTCTTGATGTTATCTCAAGTGCTGCAAACGCTGTTCGGGCACTGAAGCTTTGAGCACCCAGCTGAAAACCACGGATTATTCTTCCATCTTTGTTGTATTGTTGCAGTGGCAGTCTAAATAAGTCAAAGAAGCCTTGAACTGAAATGAATTAAATAATAATAAATGCATTATATTTAAGTCGCAATGTCTGGATTTAACTATTATCATATTAAGAATAGAGCAAATTATTTCTTGTTCGAGTGAATTCAAAAGTATAAATATTCAAATAAAAAATTATTAATAGTTTCAAATTAATTAAGTTTTGGTTTTGATTCATAAGTTATGAATCGAAAAGAATGGTTGATGGTAAAATTATATATGCAGGAACTAATTTGATTGATCTCGTCTTCTGTTTTGAGTAGGTCTCAAAGACCAAATCCCTCAAAAATAACCAAAGTGCGCATCAACTCACTGTACTGAAACTATAGATCTGTATGTTTAAAAGGGTTTACACATTTATAAACAAAAGGCAAAAGGAAAATATATGTATGCATATTATATATACGGTTTCTCCAGTATTTGTTAATAGATCTTGATTTAGATTTTCAAAATAATGTCGAGGTACACTCATACCCAATCGGAAGAACATATCTTAAGACTTGTGTCTTTATTGCTATCGGTAATCGATTTTATCTTAATCTTTCAAACGAAAGAAGTTATTGACGAAATAAAAGCATCTTAATCCGTGTATTATATACGAAATATTCAAAATTTACATATCAAACATATAAACCGTGATTCTTCCTTCTACTTGTTTCGTGTCTTTTTACCAAGTTTCATGTGCTCTGTGGGGTTAACGTAAAACAACCGGATCTTGGTCTGACAGCTAATCATGTAAAGAAGCTGAGCATCCACAGCGAAAGGTGGAAGCATATAGGTATAGGGTCTCCTGCACGAACTTTGTGCAGATAAAACCAGCTTTCACTGAAGGCTGGGAAATAGACACTTTAAGAATTTTCATTTCTTCCGCCACATTCCCCATTCAAAACTGATAAGAATATATATATTATATTGGGTCGGAGATATATCCATTAGTTTTTAACACATATTTGCACAACTTCATGATACAATTTTTACCAAATTTTAATTAGCAAGTTATATATAAATTACAATAAGTCGAATACTTACACAGTTGAAGAACGGCATTGGTAGGCCCGATTCCACTTAATATATTTGGCAATTGGTTTCTTTTAATGTCCTTAAGCCATTCCTTAAAGACAAATTCAAATAGTTTGTTCCAGCCCAAAAGCCCCCGCCTGGAAACGGATAGATTAATAGTAAACAGAGTATATAAGTTGTTGATATTGATATTGATATTTCCCACTTACCGATTTATAACTTCGCGAAGGCATATTCCAGAGCCCTGTAGCTGAGCAAGTCCCATTACTAAACCAGTTATAGGACCACGCGAAAGTTCTACCCTTCGACCATGGTAGTCGAAGCATATTGGTAACGCAGGACTAAATACGAACTCCTTAAAGTATGTGGGATGTACTTCATTTGGGGAATAATCTTCAGCAAACTCAAACGTTTTTGAGCCGTCATCTGAATCTACTTCTTTTTTCTCATTCAATTTGAAATCATGCAAAGCATTCGATAGTTCATTTACGGCCATCATGGGATCATCTTTATTTGCCACATTGTCCACATTGTCAGCATTGGTTGATCCTTTCACTAAAGCAGAAAAGAATTCTTCTAAAAACAATAAAGTATCTTGATCAATATTAAGTCTGATGGGCAATATGGAGACTTTCAATGAGCATTCCTCTGCTCGGTTTTTCTTCACATTTGATCGAACGTTCAACGCTTTCACTGTTATCATGTTGTCATCGTTTCTCTGTGGCAAGCTGTTCTTGTTTGAGTGATAAAGAAGCTTATTAATATCTGAAGTGAGTAAGCGGTCTCGTATCTCTATATCCGATATGACCAAAACTTGTCGCGATGCATAAACCGACTGTTTGGGATATGCATCATGGGATAAGCGAATCTTCGAAAATTGAATCTCGACAAGCACATCTGCATTTCGAGATGTGTTCAATTCTTCACTGGCTTCTTTTTTTAATTTTGTTTGCTTTTTCCTTGGAGCCTGTGATACTCCATGCTTATACGTCTCCGACATACCACTGCCTGTTGTAAAACTGAAATAAAAGATGATATTATTAAGAGACAAGCAACTATTGAAGATGATATCATTTGGAACAAAATAACTGTTGAAATAAATATTAAATTACATTGCACATACCTTGATTTAACCTTTTTTGTAGGACTACTGGTTTCGTCTGGAAAATCTTTTCCTCCAAACAAATGCCATGTGAATGTCATCTCACACAGTGTATAACTCTGCTCAGGTATGGGAAAATGTACTGGAGGCCGTAGAACATCACTTTTTTCACTTGGCAAACAGAAATGGTTGTCAACTATTTGAAGTGGGTCCTCAGAAACATATATTTGCTCGACTCCGAATTTGTCCTGTAACATAAAATAAGATATAATCAACATATGTGCTTAGATCGAGTTTTGTCCTGAAGTATACCCCTAAGCAGGATACACAATTAGTTATCCTGGCAGATGTTATAGATTATTATATTATTAGAGACACGGATAAACCCCAGAAGGTATATTTATATTCTTGATCAGCATCATTAAGAGTCGAGTCAACTACTCTACTGTCGGTCTATTATTTTTTCCTTTCAAACTATTGTTTCAGTTTTACAACAATCTTCAAGAAGATATGCTGACCAAATATTTTCAATTTCGGATTTATGAATTTTTCTCTGGCGACTCTCCAATAATAGAAAATTGAAAAATTTTGCTTAGCTACCTGATTACATTTGAGTGTGCAAATTCATTCAAAGTGAAAATTGTCAATGAAACTTGAAAAATGAATATATTTTAAAGCTGAGTTAAGGTTATCATATTTTCGTATTGATAAATGTTTAAAGTCTGATTCTCCACTATATTCTAGTTATATAGATGCTTCCTCAGTGACGATTCACGTTACTTCTGCTGAGCTACAAGGAAGTTATCTTAGACCAATTTTCTTTTCACGTGTTTTGTGCGATAATCGTCACAATCTCATCAAACTCAATAAACTAATCTTCGAAAACGATTTGAAGACTATGTTTTTGTAATCCAACCCTCAATAATAAGAATAACTTTCGTGTAAATTATAAATATTTATGATATTTTTTATCCTTTTGCCGTTAACAATTAACTCATTTATATTTTGCAATCTCTCTCTGTGTATACATTGCAGCCGAATAGTCAAAAAGGTTTTTACTTTTTTTTAGCCTTTTTACAACGACAGTTAACCGATTAAAAGTGTAACTAGCATAGCTCAAGCTAAGTAACATTCATTAGTTTATAAAAAAAGTTTGTGCATATCTTACCATAAAAAAAATGTCCTCATCATGTATGACATGAAAGTCTTTTTCCTCTAATGCGTGCGCGTTGGTGAAGAAAGTAGCACCAAGATCGGCTTGGACTTGCGGTAGAGAATGTTTTTCGTGTTGATAGTATGATTCAAGCATTACATTTGATTCAAAGTCGGAAATATGGCAGGCATCAAAACTATTTTTGAATAATAATGTGCTTTGTGGGATTTCAGTTTCGTCTTTCTTTATCACATTCATTTTTGCTGATAAATCCGATGGCGAAGTTTCTTTAACATCTTTTACAGCATCGGCCATCAGTACATTTATATGCTTTAGTGTATCATCATTATGCTGATCACTTTTTTTCAATGGGCTATCATCGGGTTTCTCTAAGCCAACGCTATGCTTTTCCTTTGACATTACGTCCTTATCGTTTGCTATATATGCGATAAGTTGTGCTAATGCATCTGCTGCGTCGAAGCACGTTTTTAAATGCATGTCATGAATTGAAGACCGCAAGTCAATATTGGGATATAATTTACTTTGATCATTAAGATGGATTGAAATATTAATCAGTCCCACGTTTAAGACTGACACTAAGCCGGAACCATTTATGTGCGCCAAAGGTTCATCAACGTTGGCCCCTTGAATCTAAAAAAGAAGAAGAAAATGTTTATTTGTTTGATGTATGTTATATAATGTCTATAAAAAATATGTAATTTAAGAAATAAATTTGATCAAAATTAAAATTAAAGTATGACTAATTGAAAGATTTAAAATTGTAAAATGTGTATAAAGTGCTAAAATGTTAAAATGCTAATCGATCTAACAAGATAGCAAGATTAAGGAAACCGAAAAAAAACCGAATTGCTCCAATCTTAATAATTATCGAAGGAAAATCCAGAGAAACGGGGAGAGAATTTGGCAAGGATAGGATAAAACGGTTTCCACAGATTACCAAATTTAAGAAAAAGGTTCAAATTTTGACGGAAGTGGAACACCTCTTGATAATTACTATATACCAATGTGATTATCAAATCTGAATCATTCAATCTAAGAGGACGTGGACTGTCAGAAATCCGTTCAAAATCTTGCGACTTTAGCTTTAAAACTGTGTACACAATTTGTGGGGTCTACAGTGAAAGTGGACTAGGAAAAGTTTACCAATTTAGTTATTTGTAATGCAAGTTTGGTAACTAGCTGGTAAATATATATGCATTATTTGGAATTTTGCGTATAAGGGCGGCAGAGTGGTTGGGAGAGGACTCTAGGTATCTATGAAGAAGTTCATCTTCCACGTTTGCAATGGAACATTGTCAATCGCATAAGTAGACAACGTTTTTATGCAGAAATAGTCCAGATGAGTTGCATTAAATTAATCCGAATCTCCGACAGATCCAGCATAAAATCGAAGAAGTCGTCATCAAATACACATGTAAAGAAGCTCCCTCAATACGAGATATATGAAAAACTTATAATAATATCGGTGCAAGTAACAATAACACTTCCTGTATCTGTAGTATTAGCATTCAAATTAATTATTTCAAACTGATGTGTAGCGTTAACGGTGAGCTATAAAGCTAGATTTAACTCCTCAGTCAAATACGATGGAGTTTAACCAAGTTTCTGCAACATTGACTATGTCACTTTCAGAAGATATAATATTCTGAAATGTAATTCTGCGTTTTGACAATAGGCCTCTTTCTGGTATTGATGAATACAGCAATCGGAACATGTACATAGTTTGGAGACCTTTGGGGAGCAGAGCTTCAATTTGGAAGATTAAAAGAACATTCAGTTTTTATTTTTTACTTAATATCACTCATGTGCGATCATGTGTGCTGACCAAAATTCTGCATCTCTTACCGGAAATGAATCGGGAGGAAAACTTATTCTAAAAAATGGATGCAACAAATTCTTATCGAGGGGAAATCACAGTAAAAAGTTTTTAGTAGTGGTTAGATTGATGCTAATAAAGGAGTGGCAAATTTGAGGGACACGCCCGCAACAATAAATTTCGAAATCTGAAGTCTACAACAATGTTAGAGCTAGAGAAAACAAAATGTAAAACTAGATTAATGATAATCCTTTTTCAATTGTTGATAACTTAAGGCATAAATAATTGACTTACTGTTGGGCCAATAGACAGGATACAATCTTCAGTTATCATTCGGAGAGTACATCCGGTGATTGGATATATAATGTTGCTGCTAAAGGAGCAGTATCCGATATCAAGTAATGCCCGATATGGTAGATATTTTGGCCTATAATGAATATAATTAAAAAGTATTATTTATTGCCAAAAATTGAAGACGAATGCGGAATTATTGTTACAAAAAAATAAGGGAAATTATGAGTTGGAGTTGAAACTATGTAAAACTGACTTTTTATAAGCAACTTCAGTTGAGTTTTTATAATCAACTTGTTGGTTGCCATTCGGAATTAAGTATATCACAATCAATATTAACATCAAGAAATCTTTATTGTTGCACCACTTCTAGCTTCACAAAGCTTCATCTCCACTTCTTCAATTCTAATTGAAGTATAACCATATTTCAGCCAGTCGAAAATGATTAGTTTGAATACTGACACCGAAATTGTTGTTAAGCTTTTCATTTGCATCTCTTCTTCTTCTGATATGTAAATTTAAATGCCATATTTATCTCATATTAATGAATGCAGTTGTTGATTTGGATTTTGCCACACAGCTGACAGTCTCAAGTTGGTTATATACCTAGATGTCAGATGAATAGTCAGACAAACGCATATATTGAATTTGTGCTGGATTTGATTCAATTCCCAAACAAGACTCTTTATTGTTAGCTTAGTCAATCCTAACCAAGTTTCGTCTGACTCCGATCATGTCTATGTCAAATGTTTACGTTTATATTCTTTAGTATTAGAACAAAAAACTTACCGATACTCCATTGCAAAGTTCCAAACATGTCCCTGAATTTCAGAAACAAGCGCATATGGCTCATACGCTTCAATAGGAAAGTCCTGAAATAAAAAATCTGTATTCTTAAAAAACAAGTAAGAGTGTGACGACGTAACCCACTGATTAACCCTTAAAACCTGGCAATTTTTACTTCACAACCTTTTCATTTCCGGGCTATGCTTTTAATAAGTGTTGGCGAAACACTTCTGGATTCACCAAATTTAATTGAAATATGCCAAAACTGAGGAAAAGGTTCCCTTAATTATATATATCAAATCAAACAGTGGGGCAGATATAGCCATTTCCGATTTGTAAGCGCGGAGTACTTAGAGATGTTCGGGTGGTCGATTTCTAAAGAACTTTACCAGCAATACGCTTTCCAAAGTTAGATGATTCTAGCTTGACTTGTGATTCTTGCCCTCGTTGTTGGACTAGCCAAATTTGGCGACTCTTTGTCGATTGCAATTATATAGATTTTCTATCCTTTTTGTCTGATATGGGTACAGATGAGAATATGTTAGTTTCAAATGCATACTTACAGTTACGTTCAAAAAATCGATTAGTTGATAAATCCAATGATTAACTGAATATTCAGGCTTATGCCACACATTGATTCCATTTATTCCAAATGCAAGCTTTATTCTCTGTAAAGTAAAATAAAATATATTTATTTCCAATTAATTTTAATACATATACTTAAACTAATTAAATAAAATAAAATATTTTAAATTAAATTAAAGATTCTTCTTCTTCTGTGAATAAACTTGTACTAAACTTCTGGGAATCGCAGGGACATTCAAATGAACCAAATCTGCACCAGAACAGCTGCTTTTGGAACACTCTTTTCTAGACAGAATCAGACGTTTGCGGGTCAAGTCTAGCACACAGTGTCTGCTTTCTTCTACGACACAGGCATCCTTGGAAAGGAAACTTTTCAACATCAATGGGTGCTACGACCACAAAGCCCATCTACAAAGCTACGTTTTTGATGCGATAAGCATAACTTCATCTTAGATATCAACGAGCTTCTCATGGTGGGTTCAACAATCCAATCCCCGTAATTCCCACGGTTCAGCCTTCACCCATGTGCGGTAACTCATGACATTTCCAAAATGTACCATCAAGTGTAAGTTGACGAGACCCAGCACAATTTGCACTCTTATCTGGAGAGAGCATACCCATGATGCATTTCAAATATTTTGCTCCCAGCCCGATTTTGACGATTCACTTCTTTATTCAACCATCAAGCATGATCCAAAAGGAGATGTGTTTAATAACTATTTAAGGAAGATTAAGTTCGCCGTATTTGGTGTTTATATCTAGGCTCTATGATCTACTAGGCTTATTAAGGCCAATAATTATTTGTCAAAAAATACTGCTCTAAGAAATGCGGCTTTACGACTTTGACTGGGATGATCAGATTCTCGATTTTCTGTCCTTGATCATATACGGAGGTGATCCTCCATAAGTTGCGGATGATAGCTTCAGATTTGGATACGTTTGTAGCCAACAGAGGTGGGAATATCCAACAAATAACTTCAGATGTAACTTAATCAGAATCAAAATTAAAGACTCAGTCTAATCCTAAATAATGAAGAGAATGAATCTTTGGAACGAGCCAAGAAAAGATTTAAGACTGTAAAGAGCAATAAGTGAATGACCCATTTCAATCTGATCTTCAAATCTAAGTCAAGCACTCGATGGCCGATACAACCTGTCATTCAACCTATCTGGCGCAGATATATATCCAAATATAAAGCCCAATCATATATAGAATATTAAGTTAAAATTATAAATTACCTTTAAGCGTTTTTCTGGTTGCTTTCTCAATTCAGCGACAACAGATACCATTTCCTCTCGATTATTTGTCACCCTCTGTTCATTTGGAAGGTTACAAATTATCCGTTTCAGATTTGGATCAGTGGCGTCACTCCAATCAGTGGCTACTGATTTAGTCAAGACGTTTCCTGCAACATGAATATTGAAAATATAAAATAAAATATAAACAGAGTATGTTAAATAAGTTAACTTACCACAATGATACACATCAATTTCTTTTAATTGAGTACAAAAATAGCTCAGATTTTTTTCATTTTTAAGGCCAGTAACCGAAAACAGTCGAAATTCTTTTATGTTGAACTTCAGTTTTCCACGCGAGGCTGTTTGTTCTTTATTTTCCAAATCCCGAATGTCCGTGTGCATGAGTAAGATTCCTTCTTTAACACTTAATTCAAAGGAAAAGACGCTGGTTTCTTCTTGTGTTGTAGCAGATTGTGGCTCCCACATTAATAAGTTCCAGTTCAGACGGTTGTAAATTATTTCATAGAGATCTTTAGATCTGAAAACAAGAAAAATAACTTTTCACTAATTTTTGAATTTGTGTTTGAATAATCAATAGTAATAATAATAATAATACATGAAGAAAAAATAAATATATTAAGCAAAAGAATGGCTATCTTCAAATCAAATTTTAGTCTGAAGTTCCAAATAGTATTATGCTTTCGATGCTATTAGTAAAATATGAATATATATAAAGTTTAATCAGGGTAACTGTAGAAATTATATAAACCAAAAAAAAAAAAATTGGACAACCGGACAGACAGTCGAACATGGTTATATTATTCAAGAATCAAGAATATAATAAAATAAAAAAAAATTACTTTTAGGTTTGAAATAACGACATAACAAGACGATATATGGTAAAAAGACATACAATTTTCAAATGACATTTAGTTTTTAATCTTACATTATAGTTCTGAATGAACATAACGTTTGGTAAAAGGTTTCTACTATTACTTAAGCTGCAAGAACATCTCAATTGTCCTGGAATGTTTTAATTTTTATCAAGGAAAAAAACAAGAGAGAACATTGCAGTCGAGCATCTGCGAAATACTCTGATACCATAAGTAATACCATATGAGAGCAGGTGCCAGGTGGACTGAGATTTGGAGTTTGGTATTAAGAGGTTTTTGGTAATAAAAATTCGGTATTTCAATCGCATATCAAGGATTATTGGCCTCAACGAATCGAGCTTGGTTCTTGGTATTAAAAACTCCTGGAGTCTCCAGATGAGGTCAACTCTCATATGCGTGAACCGGAAGCTCTCAGAAAATCACTAACTGCATGCACATGCAACTGGATATTCTGGACTCAGATGTGCTGGGCGGAAGCTGCGCCGAATGACGAACTGGCTCCTCATATCAATAGAAGAACCATTGTGGCATCCCAAGCTACCAATATACCTAGCTCATTTTGCGATTGAGTGTGTTTAAATGATTCCCTAATGATGATGTAGTAATATTAATAATTTCTCTTTAAGAACATATTATTATATGCATACCGAATAAATAAAGAATTTTACTTACTCTAGTACGATCTTTACTTTTGGAACAGAAACCAAAATTTTCAAATCGGACGAATCCTTGCAACCTTCACAGAATTCATTTATTTCATCAGTGTCTCCAGGCAAAAAGAAATCCGTCTTGTCTAAAAAAGAAAACCAACAATTAATAAAATTTTCAGAACTCAAGAAAAGCAAGTCAATCACACTTAAGCTTGAGAATTATTAGATTATTAGATTACACAATACTTTGTGATATATAAGCGTAATGGTTATACCCCATTAAGTGAATATATTCTTAAACAGCTCGGGTCGGAATAGCCAATAATTGCCCCTTTAAAGCTAACTAACTCTCCAGGGTTAAAGATATCTTAATAAAACTTAATGCAACCAAGCAAACTAGACTTCCTTTCATGGCTCACACCATTAGGTATATCAGTTTTGGAAGGAGGAGAGGGTATGATTCACCGGTAAAATACCATCCAAATTTCTTAACTCTACTTCAGATAGCTTATCTCGTTATGGGGTAGCATTGCAACGATCAAGCGATCAAGACACGTTTCACCAATGACTGCAATACAAGCGTTACGCCAATCTTCAGCAGTGAGAAACACCAACAGAAGAAGAATTTTTATATATACAATCCTTGAGCTGATATAAGAAGACACATCAAATATGAAGCAATGCAATATACAAACGATTGGAGTAAATTGCAGTACATAGTCCTGCCAAAACTATCAGCAACACGTTCCCGTCATATTTCACGAATTTTATATATAATTGAGTGAGACTTCCGCAGTGTGCCGTATCTTGGTACCCTATTTATAGATCTCTTTATATGTGACATGCTTCAGGCTCCCGGTTACTTTCGCGCTCTTATGTATGCCGATGAAATAAACTTTGGAATATAGATCATATGGTATCCTTGTTACCATAAATCATTTTCGAATTAGAAGCGGTTTCAAAATCTATTAATTATGCCTTCCCTTCAAAATCCAGTAGTCTGCCGTAAACTTAAAATATTACATAAGGGAGTGCATTTTTTGACCGGCTTATACTTCATATCATAACATTATCAGTTTCGAAATATTTGATTACCTGTACTCTCGTAAAGTCCTTCGATATTGGATGAATAACCATATGAACACTTCGAGCTGAAAGGCGATTTACATTTTTGTCTGGCGCTGTTTTCAAACGATTTAGTATCCGCGTCCTTCGAGTTATCTTTCGAACTGTGGACTTTTATAACAATTCTGAAAAGATATTCAAAACAAATTTTCATTATTATTTTGAAGTTATGAGAATTTTGTTGATTAACAGTTTGCTTTAAATTATTATTGATATTGTCAAGCAAGTTATTCTTAAAGCGCTGCTGATTTTAAGAACTTCTGCAAGAATTAATGAGAAAACATTTAATTTTGGCAAATTTCGAGTCACAATCCATTTTGAATAAAGAACACAAAAGTCTTAAAATATTTTCTTCTTTCTTAGAAATGATTCATTCTTCTTTCTTATTCTTTATTCTTATCTTTGAGCTTCTAATCCCAGTTATTCTTTTGATTATCATTGCTGATAGTCAGTTTCTTTGTGTTGGCTTGGATAAATAGCTCCCCCTTTTCTGACCATTATTAATTTGAGCAATAATTAATAATCATAATTTAATTTTTTTAAATTATTAATAGAAAAACTTTAACATAACTGGACAATCAAAGAGCATTTATTGAAACAATTACTCAAACCCCAACTATACCTAAACATCAAAAGCTTATTTACTGACAGGACTTGCTTGTAGTTATATCAAAAAATGATCTGGGAGTTTCACAGGATAGTGTCGTAAGCCCAACGCTGTATTGCCTATATAGTCACGATATGCCTTCAGTCTGAACTGGATGATTTCATTGTCACTTTTGCAAAGGACACCGTGGTCCTACTCATGAAAAAATATGCTTACACTGACGCGGATATCGTGCAGAAACTGGAATACTGGTCCAGATGGAATATCTAAATCAAAACTGAGAAGTGCGTGTCAGCCACGCAAACTCTTATGATGGAGTGTTACCGCATGTTGAGGTCCTTTCGCATACAAACACTTAGGTACCATCATCTGGACAAGAGGCTTACTTTCAGAAATGTTGTCTGTGAGGCAAGATGAGAAAAATTAGTTGGCTACTGCACTCTGATTACTGATCAAGAGCTGTACTTGCTACGAAATTTTGCTGGTGCTCGAATCCAACATAAACAAAATCCGTGAGGCACAAGCGAAATTTCTGTGAAGGATAAGCAAGTCCAACAACCCTATTAAATGGTACAAATACAACCCAAACCACAGTAAGACCTATCTTATAGGTAAATTATTATAATACTCTGAAGTGACGACTTTTTCCTATTGTTAAAATCTAAAAAGTTAACGATCTAAAATTAACAGTGAAATTGAAAATATTTATGATTAAAGACAAATCTAAGAAAAAAATATCTTGGGCTTCCGTTATTAACTCTGAGTGGGCAAACACTCAACTCCCAAGATTTTTGAAATGATAAAGATGTGCAATCTGTATAATCTGGTAACAGCATTTTTAGCGCAAGTGTGAAATAGATTCCATCTTACTTTTCAGTGTCAGCCGTCGATTTATCCACTTTGTTCTGAGATGAACATTGCACGATATGAATGTCATTCTGAATGCCTTCTTCCTGAAAAAATCAAATGAATATTTTATAGAATGTGTTAAGCAAGCTTCACTTTTAGTTAAGTTATTTTGATATCCAATTAAATCAAAATTTTTCACCTCCATATTTAAGCATGCAGCTTAACATCATCTCCAATAAACACGCCATACTATGTTATTACTATCGGAAATCGATTTTTATCGAATTTATAAACAATTGGGTGAGTTATCTGTAAATTAATGTATGCTTGCTGTAAGAGAACTTACTTTCAAAATTTAAAATCTCTAGGTATTGTAGTCTTAGCTATATTTTTTCAAACAGACGGATGTGTCTGCCTCAGCTATTGATCTTGAGCAAGAATATATAATTTAAGCGATCAGATATGCTTCTTCTATCATTACATACTTTTGGACAACTTCATTATACTATTTTTAATCTTTTTGGTGTACTCCTTTTCTCAGTGTATATATAAACTTTTATATTATCTTAATTGCCTTAGATCAACAAGATGATTTTGGAAAACAATTACTTACACAATAAAATCCTTGGACTTTATCCACAATTACACAAATATATGATTTCCACTGAACTAACACATTTCGGAAGTCCAATAAGAGATAGTCGCTTCTTATATTTTTCATCATGGGATCTCGAAGTAGTCCGCCGTCTATCACTGGAAACCTAATAAATTGGTAAAAAGAAAATAAATAAATAAAATATATTTATATATATATATAAATTAAATCGAAAACGGAAAATTCAATATGTAAATGGAGGATACTAGCTCGGTAAATATAAATTTTCTCTCAATGGAATAGTTGCAAATACAAGTCAGATGCTTCTTCCAGAGAAAATTGTTTGTTCATTTATTTATTGAAATGGAAAAACTTTGGACTGAAATTGAAAATGAAATCGGAAAAATGTTGCGCTTGAAATATGAATTCTAAATAATCACCTATTAGCGACAGAAAATTGTTTTGAGAGTTTTTCGTTTAGGTTCTTTTGAGCGAATTTGTTTTGCAAACTTCCGGCAAAGGTATTGCTGAATGTTAGCGGTCGATTTTTACATAGGACTGATAGCTGAAATTGACGAAGTGAATGAATGACTGTGGCACTGAATGGCAAATTCGACTAGTGATTTTCCAGATCGTATCATAATGCTCTACTGAATCATACGAATATATTATTGCTTGAAGTATACTAATAAGAACTGGATCACCTTACCTGCAACAATAAATTATTTTATTTAAAAAATATATTTTAGAGTCATATTAAGCCAATTGTATGCGAATTGTACATTTTTTCTTAACTTCATGGTTAATCGGAATTGAAATAAAACTCGAAAAAGCACCGCCACTTTATAGCCCAATCAATCAAGAACCAAGCGCAAAATTTAAAAATTTAATTCAAAAATTTAAATACTTTGCCAAAACATTGCACCCAAACCAGAAAGATAGATCATCAAAATTAGTTTACGAACTCGAACTCGACTGTAATGGATCGATTTTCCAGTCATAATAAATTAATACATGGTTTGAAAGTTACTCAAATTAAGAATCAGTTTAAGATTAAGGTTTAATAAAGAAACGAGAAAATTAAACAAATAAAATAATATATAATATTTAAGCACCTCTCATACAAAGTTTATCATCATATCACCATATGTATCATGCAAAATGGGAATACAAAAAATCGAAGACAAACAGTACAAAGCAGACTAAAAGTGTTTCAAACTTACCTTAAATGTATTTTGAAAGAATTACATTTAATTTGCACATCCATGGGATTTGAATTTTCCAGTACTACTTCATGAGTATCCGCATCTATAAAAGGCGATGCCCCTATAAGAGCACTTAATCTGTCGTAAATTGAGATATCCAACTCAATAGTGCAGTCGTCCAAGGTGCATTCAATTGTGTTGCTGCACGTGTTGTAGTTCTGCTTAAAAAGGTACGACGAATTGTGCGACAGAGTAATTTCTGGTCTAGTGTGGTATCCCTCTTGACAATTCTGAAAATAAAAAGTATTGTTAATTGTGCAGGATGAATTGCAATCTGTTATGATAGCTTGATCGAGTGGTTTATTAATCAAAAGGTATTTTGGGAACTAGAAGACTTCAGATTGGTATGAAGATATTCAGTTGTAAGTAAGTAGGGGAAAATTGCATTCATTAATGCATTAAAATGTAAATTCAAAACTAAATATGTTGTACATCACCATGGACTAAAAGAGAGGGAACAGAGTATGAGCAGAATTTTACCACATTGCCTGGCTCGGGTACAGATCAAAATATACTTTTATACCAGCGGTTTCAGAATATAAAAAGAACAGCCTCGGCATAAAAAGAACAAACCCGAATCCGAGTCAATAAAAACATTTTTCTGGTTACATAAATTCAAATATTTACATACGGTTAATAATATATAAGTTAAGAACAATTATTCCTAAATCACCAATATACCCAAACTCACCGCAACTACACTAACCCACTGCAACAACAATAGAATAGTTCGTCAACAACCAACGACACGCGCCTCCGTCAGCATATTTTACAAGAAGTCCACTATTGGACTCCGTCAGCATATTCTACAAGTGAGACCCAAGCGGGCCATCCGACACCTCCACTAATGGGACAGCAGCGACAAAGCTACAGCGACTCAGCTACAACGCCGAGACGCCAGTAGACAGCAGCAAACCGATGTTGCATTATAACAAATAATATTGTACAAAATCAGTTCTAATAAAGTACTCATCTGAACGAGTTCTGTTTTCTTAATTAAAAGCGTTAGGAACCGTTTAATATATATATATATCCTAAGAGTCGGCACAAGTTATTATTGTTATCTGACGTTCTCACTTTCGAAAGTAGTCGATTCACAACTCGTGTTGCAAATAGTTATTCGTCGTTAACGAATTTATTACATTTATTCTATATAATTAGTTCAACGCTTAATTTTCGACAGAACTAAAGTTTGTTGCAAACTTAGCCTACTATTAATGTTAGATTTTAGCTTCTTAATTCCCTTCTTAAAATAGAGCTTACATTTGCGTTAGGTTATATATTTATATGTGACTATATACGCCCTTAGATTTCGGAGCGCTGAATGAAAACATCGATTTCTGCTCGCTTAGCACGCTTGATCAACATTATATAAAGCTATATTCCAATGCAGTTGGAAAACTATACCCCAAAAACTGACATCTATTGTTATGAAACCTATTTTGACCGAAAGTACGGAAATTTATAAAATAATTTAAATAAATTAGACATTCGCATAGAATTCGAGGACTTATATACAGAAGGACAAACGGATATATGGATCGACAATCAGACGAACATGATTAGATGAAATCAGCTGTTAATTCTGATAAAGGAGGTATTTATGAGTATCTATGAGGGTCGCACACAGTTCTTTCTGCCTGTTGCATAGACATGTACAATTTCAATATAAGTGGTTGCAAGGCATGGAAATAGTTCAATACTCACATTTTTTCTGTCAAACAAAATGAGGTGGCTCTCGACGTTGTCAAGTATTTCACTGAAGTCAAACGTCGTTGCTGATAATGTGCTTTTTAAAGTTAACTCATTACATCGCCTCTGTTGGTTTCCATTTACTAATAAGGAGGAGACCATAATCAACAGATAATTCTTGTTTGGTATGGGTATACAGTGTTCCTTCAAGGGATTTTCCACAAATGTGTTTGGGAAAAACGTATTAGCAATTTTCGAATAGTTCTCGAAACTTTCATTGCTATATGTACTGCTGGTCCCCACACTACTAGTAGGATTTTCAAAAAGTATATCATTGTGTAGGATAACGGCAACAATTTTAAATATTTGCATTTTGAATTTTAAAATTTCGCCAGATTTTTCGGCAGCACCATTATTTATCAGAGCATTGCTATAGGACGTTGATATGCTATTGGTAGATGTCGAAGATATATCAGAATTAGTTATTTTGATCTTTTTCATGTCGGTGTACAAATATTCTGATTTTTTAAAACTATCTCCATCAGGACACCACTCTCCGTCCTTTTTAACAATGCCTGTCATTTTTGTATTGCAATGTGGATAAGATAATTCAGTTTTAAAATCCGAAAACTTTTTTAGCATCTTATCTCTTGGACGCACATCATCAAATCCTTTCAATATCCGGGTTAGCAGATGCGTTTGACGAGGGGTGAGCATAAAATAAATGTCATCTATTATAACTTCCAGGTTGATTTTTGGACCAACTATATTTTCAGTTTGTTTTACGCTAATTTCAAAATTCTGGCACCCTTTGAACTCCACTATCTTACATAGGCTTCCGACAGACACCAACTCCGCAGTGTGGCTTTCATTATAAATAAGTTCCGAAGTGTGAATAGTTAAGTCATTAGTAACTAAGTTGTGCTTAGCAATCATCGGTAAATATTTCAAATTAGGAGGCTGCTCCGTGCTGTCATCATTGCTTCCAAAGCCTTCATTTGGTGGTGAATATTTTCCATATCCAGTTTGATTTTTATATTCAACATGCTTAGCTTTAAATGATATAATCAGCTTCTTGTCCGACTTTGGCAGCGTGTATTCGATGTTTATCGTAGTATTGGTTAAGTTGGCATGTATACGATTCAGAACTGAAAAATAAATAGATGTTTACAAAATAAATAAAATTAGCATTTCCATAATTGTGTTTCTCATTGAAAAATTATTATATTGATAGACAATAAATAAATGTATTTTAATGGCCCTACTATGATTTCAGTTTCCTTTCCGTATCCTGACGTTTTAATTTTGTGTTCAATCGCGATTTTTGTGCCTATAATCTACTTTTCAAATCTGTGTTTTATCGGTTGTGTACAACACACATCCTGGACACTAATTATTAGTTCAATTATTGTGTATTTTCAAGGTGCTTTAATACCATAACAAATAGCTGTTCAAGCTTACTGTTGGCTTTTTTTTTAGCTCATTTAGCGTCATAACCATTTTTCTTTTCCGCGCCCATTTTTGAAGCCATTTGAAGCTGTCTATTGACCCTAACGTAAATTTCGCTTGTCCCTCGACACAGTTTCCGTGCCAAATAGACCGATAATTAATCTCGTGTCCCGGTCTCTACATATTTGAGATAGGATGACGAAAACAACATCATTCTCATGAATGTTATTGCTGCTGTCCTCGAAAAAGTGCCAAATTTTTTCAGCGCTAATGAAATGGTAATTCAAGCAATGAAATAGCTCCAATGGATGATACTGATCATACCCTTGACACCTGATTCTACGTCAGAAGATTTTATTCAGGTCAGACCTAAAGCCAAGATTTTTTCTGTATATTTAATGTTTTTTAGACTGAAAATATGGTCTGTAGCAAACGAATCAAATAAATGTATCATTTTTCAAATGCGAAGCATGCGATTAACTTAGCTCACCATTGTCAATGGTTTCCGCAAACTTTTCCAACCCAATCAAAGTATTGTTGTGATTTAGAAATGGTATGTCATCATCAATTTGCTTCATGCATTCTTCGGCCATTTGCATGGAACTACTAACGGATGACCACATCGACTCTAACATAGTTGTTCCGCTTTGGCATCGCGTGACTGGTCTGAGAGTTATTGTCAAATTTGATATATTGAGTAAGCTGTCGTTGGTCATAAGAGCATTCCATGGAACCATTGCCGTCAAACATCCAATTTGTCCAGAAACCACTTCAAATGCCCAACCTTGACCTTCGAACAATTCGTTGAGGGCCTAAAAATAAACATTGTTAAATATTATTTTAAGTCAATTTAATGCTTAACTTATCCATTCTTATATTAGATTTAGTAAGCTTTGTATGTAAATGTTTGTATGCTCGGTGAAAAGACTTTTTCCAACCCGATAATGAAGTCAGCGGACTTAAATCTCAGTGAGCCCATTTTTAAAATGCTGGCGAAAACTTAAGATTTCAAAAGATTCCTTAAAAACGGTATTGCTAAATACCTTGCTGAAAAGCAGACACCAACGTGTGGTTGCTAACATTCACACACGATTCAAAACTATTTATCTGCCCAAACAATTTTAGTGCGTAGAAAGTTAGCATTTGTTTTTACTAAATTATTTACTTAGCATTTTTATGTAAGCCAAAGTCGAATTTTTTTTTTTTTTCTTAATTTAGCTCAAGGGCAAGTTATAGATTGAAAAACATGATTAAAACATAATTATACTTACATTAACTTTTAGTGATATATTTTCCACAACAGCTTTCCCATTATAAAGATCCACTTTTAATTGTTCCAAGTTAAGATTATTTTCAAAGAACTGCCCCAAATACCTTTGCAGTAGGTACCTGCATGTCTTGGTTTTTAATCCGTCCCACAGATTAAACCACGACATCTTTATTAACAATCGGATTGAAGTAAAACTTCATGTAGTAAATATTTACACCTTTGTTTTTATTTTCCTTTCATTGGAGATGTGTTGCTGACAACAGGTTATTCGATATGAAATATCGATAAGAAATAATAATAATATCGATGGTGTAATAAGTAATTCACATGCAATATATATCAAATATGCTTCCTTTTCCAGGATAATCACACAGAGCAACATCTTGGAGGACCATTGGGAATTTTCAAATATGTGAAACACTGTTCACATAGCCAAAATTAGCATCTGTATCAGTCCCATATGTTAATCCACATTTACAAATCGACGAAAAATTTCGAGAGCGAAATTGCTATATACTTCGTTCGCGGACAATATATCAAAGATAATGTATTCGACCATATTCGTTTTTTTCTCAATTAAAATTAAAAGTAATATTTAACTTTTGAAAGTTTTCAATGGCTTTATATGAACAAGTTGTTTTGACATATTATTATTATCTACATATACAATTGATATTGAAACAGTGAATAAAATCCCTAAAATAAACTCTGTATATCATTTTGAACCTCCTCTTCCTCTTCTCTGCATCGACAAGCAATTCTTGTATAACAGCAAAAATCGTTAAAAAAATAATTCACCTTTGCGTGAATGGTCTACTCCGAACCACCAAAATTACATTATATTCGATATAAAGTTTTGAGTATCGGATCGGGAATCGGATAATATCGTTTATTAAAAATATCGATATAATGAGAATATTTGCATGTTTTTTACCATACCTAATATAGTCCAGTTTTTGTTTTAGAAGTTTATACGAAATGGGCAGCAGGTTGTTGATGTCATTTGTTGCGTGCAACTGGAGGACTTCTGCCTACAGACTTGGAAACCATGTAAACGGTCTAAGCGTCCCGTCAACATTTTTGTTTTCCCGAAATACAAGTTTTTTTAATAAATGTAAGTACACGTGCTATGGATTACGCTTGTGATCATATAATATAGCGGCAGCACATCACGACTACCTCCCTAATAATATATGTATGTATATATCGAAGAACAATCAATTGTTCCTATGAAACTTATACATTACATAAATTGTTTGGATTTATTTTTTCAGAAGCAAATTTGCAATATATGTCTGATGTTATGGGTAAAGTTTAAATAGGCGTGTCGCTGAAAAATAGAGAAGAATTCAGTCAGAACAATTGGTAAATTTTTGTGAACTGCGATTACTTTGCATATTCTGATGTTAATAATTTTGTGCCCAAATATCAGGAGCATTTAGCAGTATATTAACCTGAGATCGTCGATTCGATAACGTGAACTAGTGACATGTTATTTGACATAATCTCATTTCGCGCTATCCTCTTTTATTTACTTATTTTTATGTCATACTAAATCCTCGACAGGTCTTAAATAATAGGTCTAAATCCACACGCCCTTTCAAAGTATTCAAGCTAACTAAAGCACTCAAGTCTCTCAATAGTCTTTGGTTCCAATTACCTAGCCAATCTCCCCAAAGTAATCAAACTCTAAAAGCGTTGCAGTCTAGCAAGCGTAAGAATATAAATGTGTTATATTTATTTACAAGTCTTATAAATTGTTCAATAAATTTTCGGCATCAATCAAATTTGAGATTTTTCTCATGTCTCCCATCCGAATAGGATATAAAATATAAGTTTTAAAATGTAGTCTCTGAGCTCGATTTGTTTATACGGACCGGCTGTTGGTCACGAGGTATAAAAACAAAAAGCGCCTTTTCAGGTGGACCTCAGTTCACCTCTTGACACATCAATTTCATTTGTATTTTTCCAAATGGAACGTTTTAAATATTTTTTAATCATTTATATTGTACCATTGCCGGTAGCATACCGTAAAATTTAAGGGACCCAAATGTAACCGCATATAATCGGAAATAAGCTTGGAATAATACCGGAGCTTTTGTACTTTACATACCAGAAACTGAAACCGAAATTTGCTCTTTAAATTTAAATATATATTTTTGTATACCGAAGACAGTTCATTTTTTTTTAAACTTATTGCTACTGCTACCAACAGGCTTACATCTGAGTAATATAATATGTGGAATATACTTTGCCGATCACTTCCATCAGATGCCTTTTTGCTCCAATGAAAGACTATTGAGTCTAGTTTTGCTCGTGAACCTAGTCATTAAACCACAACCAACTAAACTCTACAAGTTTTCTTATTTCCAAAGCTAGCCCTATGCTCCAGACCAGGCGCTTCGTGATTAGTGTTATTTTGGTACCAACATTTTTGGAAAATAGGAGATTTAATTTTTTTCTAACTCAAGAACAATTAATTAAATGACATTAGGGAAAATTTAATGCAAGAACTTTGATTCTTCTATAATTGGAGTATTTTAGATTTCAGAAACGAAATGTAATATACATAATAACCCCACGTTCCGTATATACGATTTTGAAGAACAGACGATTTGAATCTGTGCATTGTTATGTTAGCATATAGTCCAAAAAGGTATTTCCAACATAAATTGGAAATAAAAAAATAACTGCTGTATTCTAGTACTAGAAATTTTGAGCAGAGAAAAGAACAGCACACATATAATAAATTCCGCTTTTCTGCCACTATTCCAAGAGTGTGTGCCACATTTGTCACGCCTATAACATATTTTATGCCTCATTTATTTATCGACTATATAAACATATTCTACTTTATTTTTTAGTACCTGCTGAAGATATATGGCGCGGAGTAACAGCTGTTAGTAATGCTGGTAAAAAGAGAGGACGCGGAAAGGGGACAGGAAGAAAAGTGGCAAAGGATCTCAATAGGGGTCAGACCATCGGACTCGGCAAAAAAAGTTTAATATGGCCAGGTTTGAATACACCGATTATACGAGGAAACGAACTTATTCAGCAGCAAAAACAAACTGAAGACTCAGATAGAGAAAAAAACATAATTAATTTGCGGGACTCCATTGGCAATTTTAAACTAACAAAATTAAATTCAATTGATCGAGGATGGTCGGGAACAAAAATGCCTGGCCGCAGTACTGGGCCGCCGGATGCTGTCGGGGAGGATGTATTTAGTTCATTTGATACGCGTGTGTTGGAAAATAAAATTGTTTTTATTATGAAAGGAAATATGGGAAGAAAGCGAAGATATTCGGTTTTATCTGTCACTGGAAATACAAATGGATTGGCTGGTTTTTCAACCGCTAAAGCTCCTGAAGTTCGAACCGCTCTTCGGAAATCCAAAAACCGAGCGGGACAAAAACTGATAAACATAAGTCTTTATGAAAACCGAACTGTCAATCACGATTTTTATACGGGTTTCGGAAAAACTAAAATATTTGTCTTCAAAAAACCAGAGGGTCATGGCTTAGTATGTCATCGGGCAATACAAACTATATGCAAGGTGATCGGAATAAAGGACCTGTATGCGAAAATTGAGGGGTCAACAAACCTACAGCATATTGTTAAAGCGTTTTTCATCGGACTTATGCGTCAAAAATCGTATCAAGACATAGCTAATGAATCAAATTTGCATATTGTTGAACGTCAAATGGCTAAAAACGGATTGACAGAAATAAAAGCCAGTCCTCTATTCGATGTGAAAACTTCGGGAAAA
This sequence comes from Drosophila nr. medialis 2 BK-2023a, assembly GCA_035044325.1. NCBI lineage: Eukaryota > Metazoa > Arthropoda > Insecta > Diptera > Drosophilidae > Drosophila > Drosophila nr. medialis 2 BK-2023a. The sequence continues at coordinate 6,391,565 of JAWNMH010000397.1, read as the reverse complement.
GATCGCATAATAGATTTTATGCAATTCACCTTGGGAAATAAAATTGTGTTAAGAAAAAAGAGAATGCCGCCTTTCTACGTAGGTTCTAAGGGCCATAATTTATATGAATTGAAACAAGAGCGATTTCGAAACCAGTCAAATGTCCGCTTGCACAAATTAGTAAACTCTTATGCATAAGTTTAAACATTAATAAAATAAAATGTGACAGAATAAAATAATAAAACAATAAGGAAAACATTGTAATATTCTTATTTCGATCAGGCTGGATTGAATATTGACAAAATAAAATTAAATATTTAGTAGTCACCCAAAAGTCAATGGAAACGGGTGGAAGGGCTTTAACTGACCGGTGTTTTGATATGATAATGAGTAAACCCGGACCACCACTAGTATGTAAGGCAGCTGACTGGTATCAGAGTAATATTAAGGTCAATGCTTGTGACGAAGCACGCTCCGTGGAGCTGTACAAAGCGGCCGTAGCCAGAGTTGGCGAGATCTACCCGGGAGGTAAGCTGGTTGCAGTTGACTGGAGCGCAGTTTCCAGTTGACCTCAGTCTCGAATTTGGAACGGACCAGGTGTTGAAAATGTTGCAGACATTCCACCCGTCTCTTCTCAGCCAAGATTGGATGGTGGTGAAGATTGGGCCCTCACTGGGCCCTATGTATCAGGCGGTGGTGCTTGGCATGTTATGATCATCAAACACAATTCTTATATTAGAAGCAAGTCAACTCTAGTGTTTGCTTCAGCCCTGGTTCAGATAAGACAGAAATAAGACCAAAAAAGGGACGGACTAAATCTTAAAATTAAGGGTATATATATAATTGAGCTTGAAATTGAAAAATTTGATAATGGAATTCCACAAACGCTTTTCGATTAAGGTGCAAAACTGAGAAACAGTGTGTTCTGATTTCTGTTGTTCCTTTGTGTTCACTATCTTTTCTTGTCAGAAGTTATCGATATAAGTGAAACTCCAAAAACATCGATACTATCGATGCATGCCCAGCTCTAGCCAAAGGCGTCTACCGACATATAAAGGTGATAGAGAGCTGTTTGCGAAAAATATAACATTTTCGTGTTAAAATGGGATCTATTTCGGATTTTGGTCAAATAGCTCTGAAATGGGATCCAAAAAATTTAGAAATCCGCACCATGTCAGTGGAGAAAACCTTGGAGCCCTTGGTTTTGCAAGTAACAACGCTCGTGAACACCAAAGGGCCGAGCAAAAAGAAAAAAGGTGAGGCATTATTTGGAAAGTGGTTTTTCAGCTCGTCAATTAAAGATGTGATAAATTATTAGTATGCATTATTTTTTATATATAAATATAAGTACATTTATATATAAATAAAGTATGGATTCATAAACATACATAGATACACACTTAAACATATTTGTAAGTCGACTTTTCGGTACACATCGTCTACTACTACATACAAATGTACACACATACATGTATGTGTGTATCTGTATCTAAAGTAATGCTGTGTAACTTTACACAATGGGCTTACTCAAATTGCCTTTTGAGTTGTACATCTTCAATGAGCAAAATTGTAATATCCACATTGGAAAAGTATTTGATTGGTGTTTATTTTGTCCATTACCTTACATCGGTCTTATTAGGGCTTGAAGGTTGCCGCTAAGGCTTCTTTTATTATGGATTTTGCACAGGGAAAGGGAAAGCATACAAACAAAATACATTTCAGTTTGCTACAAAGACAAGAAAGAACTGTTATTTTCCGCACGCCAAGATTATATTGCATGGTATACAGGAGTTAATTTGTTGACGGAAATTTTAGTCGGGAGCTCTATGTCTGTCACGACCAAACACTAGTGACTTCAAATTGGTACCTGCGGAATTTAAGTTCCACTGGGAAGCTTAAATTAATTCTTGTGTTTGGCTTGGCCTTAAGGGATCATGGGTCTTAATGGCTTAAGTCTTTATTTTTTTTTATAGTTATCCAAATGGGTCCGGCGTCGATTCCTGAGTGACTTAAAAAAAGTGAAAAATATATACCAAGTTTAATCAAGATTGCTCATTTAAAAAATGTGTGAAAAATTGAGACATCCGGACGAACGAATATATCGACTCACATTGTGGGTTCTGAGAAGTGTCATTCATGACACAATTATATCCCTTATAAAAAAAGGAAGAAAAAAAAAACAACATTTCACTTTTTCTTTGTTTTGTTGTGCTAGAAAGTACTTGGCTTTTCGTAAAGGTCGGCAAATTGTCTTAAGGGGCTTGACGAATTTGTTCATATATTTTAACTTAAACCATGGTTCATACATTGTAGTCAACATACATTGTAGTAATTTCGATGGAAAAATTTTAATGCCTGGGGCATAAGAATATATTGGTATTGTGCAATGCCTGTGATGCTGCTTGTCCGTCTGTATGAACGCATCTTTTTTCGACACCCTTGGAGAAAGAGGCATGAACCTTGGAACATATAATGGTTTGTGTGTGCGCAGAAGGTACAAATTTGAGAGCCACTAGGAGGTTATGACATCCATAAAAACGATATTGGCAGATCGATGATGTAATCCGATATAACCGCATGTCTTCCACAATTATAAAGATAAAGCTGAACTTGGAAGATAATTTGGCCTTCAAAGATCGGCATCTACAATATCAGAATGCTCTCACACCCGCCGCCCGAGGAACTTTGGTCTTACATATCTGAAAACTACGGAAATACAATTTTAGACCACGCCTATGTCTCTCGAAATTTAATAGCAACAAACCAAAACTTGGAAGGTGGATTGCAATGAATATCCTCTAATATTTTTTCCGCCCCAACTCGTCAATACCTTATATCTTCCGCAATTTTAGAGCAATGGCTACAAGGAAGATTACTAGGAAACTCCTTTTCAGCCACCTCTCCCTCCACCAAAATGTACAAAAACCTACCGCAAATTCAAAGGCAAACTTAGAGGATAGGTTACTAGGAAGCTCCTTCAATGATCAGCATTTCTAGGCCACACCCACCCTGTTCTGTGGCACCTGTTATCAGATGGAATGGCTTACTAGTATCAGAGTATTTCGCAGTCGGTTACGCCCGTCCGCAACGATCTCTTGTTTAGATTAAATCAATTAAATTCACAATTTGAGTTGAATTATCAAAACATTTAATTGAATCAAATGATCAAAAGATTTAATTGATTTAATCTAAACAAGAGATCGTTGCGGACGGGCGTAACCGACTAAACCGATTAAATCAATTAAATTCACAATTTGAATATAATGATCAAAAGATTTAATTGATTTAATCTAAACATGAGATCGTTGGGAGTTGTCATAGATATAGCTGTTGAACTCTAACGAAACTTGTTATGCGCTCTTTGCGAACTGTATACCCAAAAGAATACTTTTCTTTTCTAAAACTCCAAATGCTACGACGATATCTTGCAGTCTTTCCATTCAAATTATTTTTCTCCATAAAAAATGATGTCTGATTTTTCAAATATCAACATATGCATGACCAAGTTGTCTGCCATTCAGAAGGTGTTTGAAAACATTCTTACTTCAACTTTGCAATAATTTATTTCTATAAATCAGTTGTCTTTCCTGATCATTATAGCTGCATGCAGTATCCATCTTCTTGAACCAAAATGTTTGAATTAAGTTTCCCTTCTGGCTTCAGTAAAGCATTCCATTGACTTAACTATGATGTGGAGTACAAGCTTGATTGCAATGGATTCCCTCCCTCGTTTCTGTCTTGGATATTCTCTTATTTTAAAGGTCGAATTTAAATAGTAGTACTACTAAAACTCAGGATCATCCAGGAATTTTTCTTTTTACTTTTTCATTAATGACCTCCCGTCAATTTTATCTCATTAACTTATTCATATATGTGCTGACAATGTGAAACAAATTTTGTTGTACATTTAGCGTTATAATTGTGCATGTTTTTAAACTCTGTGCAGTTGTATCTAAGTTATTCTAAGTTTTTGAAAATGTATATTATTTAATTACAGTTAAAAATATTAAAGTTCTCTTTAATTGATACCAAACTCAGCTATACCTAACCACTATGTGTCCATATTTCATAATGAGGCCAACAGAATTTGAAAACCCTTTCACTTTCTTTCAATACTGCTTATGTGTTTGATCGCCTTTGTATAACATGTATCAAGATCAAATTGAATCCGCTCAGAAGCAATTTCTTCTCATAACTTATTTTTTCCTAGTAGACCTGTTATGAGCAGTATCCCTTCTTTATTACCCTTATGCTGGACTGTTTACATTTTGCACAATCCTGCGCCTGCGCGTGTCATATTTAAGTAAATTAACATATATAAATAGACGTAAGCCCCACATACTTATCTTTTAGCTATTTACTGATGCTTGTATTTTGCTCATGATATTTATAATGTATTTAATATTTTTAGGAAAATCAAAGCGTGCAAGTGCTCTAGTTGCAGCTGTTGAGAAAGCCACTGAAAATTTTATTCAGAAGGGAGAGCAAATTGCATATGAGAATCCGGACATAACTCAAGAAATGCTGTCTGCCGTTGACGAGGTGCGCAAAACAGGAGACGCGATGAGCATTGCAGCAAGAGAATTTTCAGAGGACCCGTGTAGCTCCCTGAAGCGAGGCAACATGGTTCGAGCAGCTAGAAATCTGCTCTCAGCAGTTACACGTTTACTAATCTTAGCAGATATGGTCGATGTACATTTGTTACTTAAGTCTCTTCACATTGTTGAAGATGATCTTAATAAGCTCAAAAATGCATCTAGCCAAGACGAACTTATGAACAACATGCGGGTAAGCGCATATAATTCATTTTAATGGGATTTTTACATTAATGCTTATCTGATAATGCAGCAATTTGGTCGCAACGCTGGAGAACTCATAAAACAAGCAGCAAAACGTCAACAAGAGTTAAAAGATCCGCAGCTGCGGGATGATTTAGCTGCTGCGCGTGCAATGTTAAAAAAACATTCAACAATGCTGTTAACCGCATCTAAGGTCTATGTGCGACATCCAGAGTTGGATCTGGCCAAAGTCAATCGGGATTTTATTTTAAAACAAGTGTGCGATGCCGTGAACACGATCAGCGATGTAGCCCAAGGAAAATCATCCCAGCCCACTGATGTTTACAGCGGCGCAGGAGAATTAGCTGCAGCCTTGGACGATTTCGATGTGCGTTTAGATACTATAAAGCGAACATATGTAAATCGTATTTTTATATAAACCTCATTGTAAACATTTTAGGAGGGAATTGTAATGGATCCCATGACGTACAGTGACAAACGGTCACGCCAACTTCTCGAAGAACGTTTGGAGAGTATTATTAGTGCTGCAGCACTGATGGCCGATGCAGACTGTACAAGGGACGAGCGCAGGGAGAGAATTGTCGCCGAATGCAATGCTGTTCGCCAAGCTCTACAGGATCTGCTATCTGAATACATGTCAAATGTAAATTATATTGAAGCCAGAAATCGACTTATGTCTGTAAGATTTATGTAATTTTCAACAAACTTATATTATTTTAGATGGGTCAAAAGGACAACAGTCCCGGACTAGATCGTGCGATTGATCAAATGTGTCGCAAAACGAGAGATTTGCGACGGCAGCTTCGCAAGGCTGTTGTTGATCACGTGTCTGATTCGTTTTTGGAAACAACTACGCCTTTGATCGACTTAATTGATGCCGCCAAGTCTGGAAATGAAAAGAAAGTGCGTGAAAAGGCAGAGATATTTACGAAGCACGCTGAGAAATTAGTTGAAGTTGCTAATCTCGTGTGCAGTATGTCAAACAACGAGGACGGAGTAAAAATGGTTCGATATGCTGCGGCCCAAATAGAGAGTTTATGCCCCCAAGTCATAAATGCTGCATCAATACTTACGGTGCGACCAAACTCTAAAGTTGCCCAAGAGAACATGGCAGCTTATCGCCAAGCTTGGGAGGTGCAAGTTCGGATATTAACAGAAGCTGTGGACGACATTACAACCATTGACGACTTCTTGGCTGTTTCTGAAAATCATATTCTAGAAGATGTAAACAAATGTGTCATGGCTTTACAAGTTGGTGATGCTAAGGATCTGCGTGGAACTGCTGGATCCATTCAGGGTCGTTCGTCCCGTGTGTGCAATGTTGTTGAGGCTGAAATGGACAACTACGAGCCATGTATTTACACAAAGCGAGTCTTAGAAGCAGTTAAAGTGCTCCGCGAACAAGGTTGGTATTGCCATATTTTTAATGGTTTCGTGCAATGTTCGTCTTGCTGTCTGTATAAGTATTTGTGTCTCCGATTACATCATACCAAGTGCTACAAATACTGTCTTATAGCGTGCACCGGTAAAAACCCTAATATTCACAATTTTATAGAAAAGTCGATATACCTCTTTAAAACCTTAAAATATAACACAATTTCAAAGCTATGTTCACCAAGTAACGTTCTTGTTGGCTTCATGCTTTTGTATCCCCCAAATAGTGGGAAACTATTGTGTGCACTTGTATACTCTGTCAGAGGATATTATAATTTTGATAAGGTATAAACTCTGAATCAGTTTGATTATCCGAGTCGATATTGCCAAGTCGGTCTGTCTGTTTTTAAGCGAATTAGTCGCTCATTTTTAAAGCTATCTTAATGAAACTGAAGCAGGCGGATCGGATCATCGAAAATGAGTTTTTGTATTAAAAACATATTTTTTACCAAGATATCCATAACTGAGTACCATACTCACTAAGAACGGGGTTTTTTGTGTGCGTCCAACATTTTAAGGCTCAATCATCAAAATCTGACTCATATTCTTATATCGTTACAAATAGATTTCCCAACACGTGCTGCTTTGCAGTCGGTAGTTATCGATTGTGATATTTTTATAGTAGCTACCATATATATGCATATTGTAAATTATTTAAAAATTTAATTTTATTAATATTTTTTTATATTTTAGTGATGCTCAAATTTGAACAACGAGTTGATGCTGCAGTGGAAGCCCTTGCTACCAATACAAACAAAAATGTGGATGAGAATGATTTCATCGATGCCTCCCGTTTGGTATACGATGGTGTACGTGAAATTCGACGTGCAGTATTAATGAACCGGGTAAGAATTTTATAGCAAGTTGAAACTAATCATGTAAAACATTTCCGGTTGACATACTTTCGGGGACAGCTGGCTTACAAGTCTTTAAAGAATTACGTCAGTAACACAGAACTTTGAACTTATGACTTGGAATGTCTACTTAAACATCTTTCGCTGCATACAAGATGTCTACGACCCCAGAAAGTATATATATATTCTTGAGCAGCATTACTGCATTACTACAAGAGGGTATCATATCTTTGGCATGCCTAAGATATTCATTTTTTCTTGAATTTAGTTTAATCCAAATTAATTGCATTGTTGTTTTTTTTATGTTCAAGGAAAAATATTTTTATTTATTGCCAGTCAAGCGAAATAGCTTTGCTGTGAACTCTAACGTTCAATCTATCTATTTAATGATTTATTTCATGGTTTTAGAAAATGAATGTTTCCCAACTAATTCATCAACAAAAATCTTAAAACAGAATACTTCCCAAATATTCATCCTATCAATCACTTTCATCCCTAGTGTTTTCAATAAATCAGATAAAAAAATTCTTCAGCATTTTGGCCGGTTGAGATTTCTTAGCACTGCTTCACACCCCTTTTACAAGAGAGGTGTATTTTTTCCTAGAGTTACATATATCACGCACTCTAGACGAATGTAACTAAAGTTTTTAAATATTTATTTATCATAGATTAGTATATGTTGTCCATAGTTTTTAATTATTTGTCGTGTCAGTTATACTCTGTTTTCGAAGGTATTACCACGCATACCTTGTATAAGAGCATATTGGCTTTCCGCAATTTTCTTCGACAAACCTAAAGTTAGAGACTTGAAATGGAGATTATATATCAGAAAAATGTTTAAATTTTGTTGCAACGTCAGCTGGAGCTACAAAATCGAAATAATTGATCAACAAATTTGGTTATTATCTTGTTGGCGATGATGTCCCTTAAAAATAATCACCAAGCACGCCCGGTATTCCGATTTCGACAACTTATTGTGTACCACGAAAACAAATTATTTATATAGTAATAGAATAAAAAATAAATATAAATAAAATGCTATAACCAAGCTTTATAACATTAGTTTAAAAACACTTTTATGTTTTGAATTGTTAACTTTTACATGTTTCATAATGCTTGTTTTCATTTCAGAGTTCTGAAGACTTAGACACGGATACTGAGTTTGAACCAGTCGAAGATTTAACACTGGAAACACGCAGTCGATGTAATTAATTTTTTTATTTTTTTTGGGGAAAGAGATAATTGGTGGTCCCTAAATATGCGCTTTAAGCATTACGCAAAATTAGACAGTAGTTTGCTGTTGGCATCCTTTTACTATCGGATGTTAAATGTCAAATGGTAGCAGTGTGTTATGCAGTCGGCTAAATCTGACTTCAATATGACTGTAGAAGACGTTTGACCAAGCTGTTATCCTAGTTACTTCTACGAAGCCCGGTTGTGAACAGATTTTAGGCGATGGCGTTAATCCTTATGTTGTAGAAACAAGATACAAAGACATTGTCCAGAATACGTCTGACAAGATAATTTAGGGGAAATTTGGTAAAAAAAAGGATGATAAAAACGAATTATATATTATATTATAAATACGATGAAGCAAAGCTATAAGTTAAAATAATTAACTAGACGATACGAACCAGAAGCACGCTTTTAGTAGAATAGATAGAACGAACAATATGTTGCATCTAGAAATTAATACTAAGTTGGACAAATAATATGTATTGTATTGGGTTGAATGCAAATTCAACTGTTACCTAATGAAAGAAGTGTTGTCAGTGGAAGTGTATGAAAAACAAAGTTCAAAATCATTGGCATGAATTGCATTGAAAAATAGAGTTAAGAATTATAATTTATGTTTGAGATTTAACTACAAACTCGTTAGTTTGGTGGCCCGAAGTTTCTTTTGTTTATAGGAATGTTTTGATATACATTATTTTAATCTAACGCTAGCTGTGCAAATTTCTAATATTTCATAATTCTTGTTATAAACCACTTACAGCAAGCGCTCATACTGGTGACCAAACAGTTGACGAATATCCGGACATAAGCGGCATTTGCACTGCTAGGGTAAGTGTGCAATTGAGCAATACTGTATCATATATATATATATATACATGTATATCATTTTATAATTATTAGGAAGCAATGCGTAAAATGACAGAAGAGGATAAGCAAAAGATTGCACAACAAGTGGAGCTGTTTCGACGGGAAAAACTCACTTTTGATTCAGAGGTTGCTAAATGGGATGATACTGGAAACGATATCATTTTCCTGGCAAAACATATGTGTATGATAATGATGGAGATGACAGATTTTACAAGGTATTTCTTTACATATTCAGTTATTATCTAACAACTTATATATTAGGGTCGTCGAGAAATCTGATTAAAATGCTTGGCATTCCTGGCTAGAACCAAATCCTTCTTTAACATAACATATTTGAAGCAATCGAAGATACACTGTGCACTTAAAGTATCTCAAAGATGAAATTCAAGCTCTTTACTTTAAGATTAATTTTTTTCGTTTATTAATTAATTGCTTTAGTATATGAGTTTTGTAATAATTACGACAGTTTGATCAAAATTATTTGTGTATTATATTGACAACTTTTAGAGGTCGTGGCCCCTTAAAGACCACCATGGATGTTATCAATGCCGCCAAGAAGATATCCGAGGCCGGCACTAAACTCGATAAGCTTACGCGTGAAATAGCAGAGCAGTGTCCGGAAAGCAGCACCAAAAAAGATTTGTTGGCATATTTACAACGTATCGCTCTCTACTGTCATCAAATCCAAATAACTTCTAAAGTCAAAGCAGATGTCCAAAACATAAGCGGGGAACTGATTGTCTCTGGGGTAAGCATTGTGTAAATTCTATGTTTCGTTTTAAATAATGTAGTTTTTATTTGATGCTTCAGCTGGACAGTGCTACTTCTTTGATACAAGCAGCTAAGAATCTAATGAATGCCGTAGTATTGACAGTGAAATACTCTTATGTGGCATCAACAAAATATACCAGACAAGGCACTGTAACTGTAAGTTTGTCTATATCTATATCTAAATATACCTTTTATTTATTGTACATGTTTGTAACATATCCGGTTAATGTCAACAACCAAAAAAACTATTATTATTTTCATGATCTTATGATACAATCTTCTGTTCATGAAGATTCCAAATTATGTACCCAAATTGTAACAATTTAAATATTATTTAGAAAGACTCACCGGATATTTCAAAAAATTCAAATATTCTTGATACTAAACGCTGATTTTCTCTTCTAAAGTCTCCAATTGTGGTATGGAAAATGAAAGCGCCAGAGAAGAAACCACTCGTTCGACCCGAGAAGCCAGAAGAAGTTCGCGCTAAAGTTCGAAAAGGATCGCAGAAGAAAGTTCAAAATCCAATACATGCTCTATCTGAATTCCAAAGTCCTGCTGATGCTGTGTAAGGGATTTAACTTCGAATTATAATATTAAGTATTATATACCTAATGGATAATATACTCGTATATTGGTATAAATGAACTGCCGCACGGGCACAGTTTATTATTAAATAAATATATTCTACGATAGGCTCGTAACATATGTGACTTTTATATCGTATCTGTCTGCGAAGGGATCTTTATTAAATCATTCCTGTACTTTGTAAAGGTGATGGCTGCCGTCAGCTAACAATATTTTCATTGCCATAAAATCTACGATAATGAGTTGTATGGATTTTTATTTTGTAATACATACTTATCGAACTCAGCAGCTAGGAGTGTGGTATGCTCCAATCTTATGAATGATATATCATGATTGATTGCGACTCTACAACACCAAAGAAAACCAGAGGCATGCTGGTATCCGGTGTTTGAACTTCAAACTTAATGGCATTTCGATGCGATTCAGTGAGATTTTAGCGTTATAATAATAATAATTGAGAACAGTTGCATGGTAAATCCTCAATGGGTAACTTCCCTTTCTGAAGCCAAATTAAATTGCAACACAAAAAGAATCGGGAATGCTAGCTAAATATAGATATAAGACGTGTAGTTAAACATTGCTATCGGAAAAACTTAAGTGAGGGCTTGAATAATTTTTAGGATACAAAATTGTTTTTTTTTTTTGTATGTTGCCGACAATATAGTAAATAATTTTAAATAAATATTTTGAATATTGAGGTGTCAGTAGGTGGACTAAGGTCTGCCCCAAATCCAATAAAAATTAATAACAAATGGTATAATGAAGGTATGCAACTTCGTTATACCATTAATTGTTAATCAGGATCAAAAGCTAAATCGATCTTCAAGGAACTTCAAAATTTGTAGCTAAAATAATAGAGAAAGCGGAAGTTCCTGACAACATTCGCATGCAAAATATTTCAAAGATGTTTTCAACAAGTGCCTGAACCAGGAAGCGTTTTCTACTCATTGGAAACAGCAATACACCAAAGGGAACTGACCCGTCCTATCGCCATATCCTCCTGCTCGATCTGGTGGTCAAGGCTTTCGAGCGCGTTATACGCGAAAGACTGGGTGCAGCAGCTATACACGCAGCAATCATCTTCTTTAACCTTTCCGGATTTCGGGAGGTATACTCCACAATAGACGGTAGCTAAACGTGCCCGGAATGCCGGAGGGTAGCAGATAGCTAGGTGGCATCCAGCAGTATAGTATTGACCACGCTTGATGCTAAAAGCGCTTTCAACTTTGCGAGATGGGATTTCGATTCGATATACCACCACTCCTAATAGGGATTATTGGCAGCTACTTCAGAGACCACACGGGCATTGGTTGAAAGAAGTATACACTAACGGGCAGATTACCACAGTGTTCGGTACTTTGGAACATTATAAATTGGACCCTGAAGTACTGACGAGTATTCAAGTGGCGCAACGATACCAAGCATGGGCTTGTTAACGCGTGGCGAGTTACTAGATAAATTACATAACTCAACAGTTTTAATTGAATAAATAGAAGAAGCACAACTTATTAACGGGAAAAGCATATTATATATGGATAGCATAATCCGAACTACAAGGTGGAAGAAAAAGAGGCAGAAAAAGCCTTGTTCTGATCGGAACTGTAAATTAAGTTGGCTGATTAACTCAGAAGAATTAATCTCACCGTTTATGAGCTTATATAAAAAGGTTACACCAAGCATTGTTCACCGATCAGAATGCGATTATATATAAAAGTCTACTACGGTAAGATGTATGATGTAATCCACCTGGAGCAACTATGGTAGGATGATGTCGCTGTTGTCACGCTGGCGAAGCATATACATGAGGCGGAAAATACCACTAATGTAGCCATCAGTATGGCTCATGATTGGTTAATCAAGTCAGAACTAAAGCAAGCGGATCATAAAAGCGGAGACATTACCAGCAGCAATGGTATTGGGAGTTACGGTACCTTCTGGGAACAAGTAAGATTAAGGAATCTTGTGGAAACTGCGGAAGTGGATAGGAACACCACACTTACAATAGGGCAAGCAAGAAGGGATGCCACAAGCGCTGGACTTATTTCGGACAAAACAGACTGGGAAGGCGGGAAGCAATTTCAGACTGGTGCTATCTCTCGTACCTATATAGATTTAGACATAGTACAAGCGCCATATGAACGCTGTGTAACATGAATGCAATTGGAGACGCAGAGCACTTATCCTGTGCGTGTCTAGCATTTGAAAAAGAAGAAGATACCAAGAAAATATGGAAGGATGTCTGACTGAAAAGGATTGGGAGATGACACAAATATTAACGCTCACGGAAAAAAAAAAACCTAAGAAACGGGATCGACGACTATTTCTGATTACAACTCTACATTTTAATCAGTAAACTGAGGTTTTACACTGGTAAAAATACTATTAATTTGTAGAGCACTTATGGCTTATATTAATTCAATCAAATTCTTTATTTATGCCTTGGTAATCACAAGCAAATTTAAAATTTTTGAAAATGATCAATATCAAAATATCAATTATCAGCTTTTCCAAAAATTAATAGTTCGAATTTATCTTTGTATAAAAAAGTTTTTAGGTCGGAAGATGAGATATTTATAAAAAACTTTAATTTGAAAAATATTTATTAATTTGGTGCTTACAAGTTCCCGAGTTTGAGTCTACTAATTAGCTGGACAACTGGTTGATGTGCCTATGAAGAAGATCATTGTCGATTGATCGACACCATAAGCATTGGGATACCAAAGTCATGGTGTAGTGTTCGATTGCACATATAGCACTTATTTTTCTTGGCATTTCTGTTATCAGACAATCTGTACTCAAAGATTGTCGAGATGAACTATCAGTTCAGCTCTATCTGCTCGGATATACTAGGTCAGTCAAAGTCAATTGTTGTGGGAAGCAGCCTGCCGTGCGAGTTGTGCATTGGATCGACCGTAGCAAGAACTTCGAGTTTGGTCAACAAGGGCCGAAAACCACTGCGCATTGGAGAGACTTCTGCGATTTCCAGTCACTATCAATCTGCAATCTGTTCAAACTATGCGCGGTGAGCAGTAGATAGCCACAAGAAGTACTTCCGCCTTATCACTTGAAACATTATCTGAAAAAAACGATCAATATTTGATCGAATTACACTTTAAAGTGTATCGACAAGCTGTCGATTTGCCAGCTAGATGCGAAATCATCTTGTCATTATATTTATTTTCGTAGTTTCAAATATAACGACGTTCCAAACTTTATAATCAAAAAATTTAGAATTTTTCAATGTTTTCGAAAGCGTATATATAGTTAATTATATATCCGTTTTTTTTTCCAAAGATAGAGGGTGTGTTAAGACAAAAAACAACAGTTTTAACAATTTTCAGAATTTTTTGTATTGCTTTATTTAATGAAAAACAAAAAAGGGTTCAAAGAATGGAGATGACACCAAATTCCTGGTTTCAGTCCCGAATTTCAATCGAGATGACGATGTGATCAAGCCTCTATAATACACAGCTCATACAAACATGTGGAGATCTCAAACATCGGGAAAGCTAGGTTGCATAATGCTCATCATAGTCCTATCCGGACTTTTTTTTCTGGTTTGTACCCATGCGAAGGAGGCAGACTGCTTCAGATAGGATAGCTAAGTAATGTCTTAGATACCTTCGATATTTCGTAGTTTCTCTGTGGATCAAAGGGTCTGTGTGAGGCTATTTTATTTGATTTGATATCTTTATTGAATACTTAGAAAAATTACATGATTTCAGTCTTTCGAAAAACTCTTAACGGAATTACAGATGACCAGTATTTGAAGACTTAAACTATGAACTGCAATATGTGTAAAGTTAACATTGTTTTTTGTCGCTAAAAAACGAGAAGATAATATAGCTTTTCACCTTCACTTTGAGTACAAAATATAATAAACATTTTCTTTATTATCATTTCTATAAGTTGTCTATAATAAGCACGAAACCAGCTAAGAAATTCCAAATTTGTTTCCTTAATATTCAATTATATATATATATTTAAATATATTTAAAGATGTGTACATGGAAACGGAAAAATTACTAACAATTCGAAATAAGTCATGAATATTTTTACTTATATATGTTATTACATAAGGCTTAGGGCTACAATAATTTAGGCTAACAAATTTGCAAGTTTCGAATATTATATTCTTGGTGTCAATACTAACGGGAAGCAGATTGCAGGTAATGCTACGCTTGCCGGTTTAATCTTAATCGTTGAAAGATCAGCGGAGTTTATATTATATTTTTGTATAATATTGGCTAACAAAACAAATCCAAAGCCACGCACAAGATTTTGGCCAATGCATGTGCGTTTTCCAATACTAAATGGCAAAAAATGAGGAATATTTTTTCTTAATTGAAATTTGCTTGACTCCGAGTTCACTTTAATGTTCTTTTCAACAAGTTTGGTTGTGATATTTGGGGTTTCTTCGGAAGAATGATATCGAATCGCTTCCTTTTCGAACTCGATGCCTGAATCCGATTCCTCTGAGCATCTTCTCTTGTTATTACATTTTAATGATGTTGAGCCACTGTTTGTGTTTTCTTCTAAAAACCTTTCTGGTTGAAATTGATCAGGATTCTTCCAGTACTTATTGCTCATATTAAGCATATAATTGTTAATGAACACAATGGTTCCAGTAGTAACGCCAAAGCCCGATATCTGTGTGTCTTCTGTGGCTACATGTGGAACAATGGGAGAAGAGGAGTAGCGTAAAACTTCGAATATGGTTGCCATGGTATAAGGCATTTTGTCCATATCAAATAAGGTAATATTTCGTTGACCGTTTTTGGACACTTGATCGACCTCACACTGAATTCTGCTCCCGATAACTGGATCCTTTGCTATATACGAAAGAGTTAGCATCACCAAATTTCCTACTGCTGAGTGCCCACCTATAAAATCTTCTAGCATGAAAATAATCGTGTTGCGCGTCACGTTTTTATTCTCTAAAAGACTCTTTAAGAGTACGTCCGTGAAGTCGATATCCGGTCCGTCCAAGTCAATGTTTAGCTCCCTCTGATTGATAACGCGCTCTAAAATAAATCTACGAATTGTGGTAGACCAATGACATATCCTTTTAGTGTGTTGAACGTAAAAGGGTAAGAGCCATGGCAAAAAGTCTAGTGCATATCCTTGATTAATTTCCCAAAAAATCTCATCAAAAAAATGAACTATTTGTCGAAATTCTTTATCCTCATAATCGAACCGCATCGAGCACATATATTGACTAAACATATTTGCGCAAGCCGTAAGCAGAAGAGGTTTTAGGTCAAAGGCCTTCCCAGGCTTGATCACCGTTTTTAACTTTTCCATTAAAATAGTAATTTCATTGCATCCAATACGCGACATTTTCTTGAAGTAAGATGATGCTTCACGTGGGGAGCAGTGTCGTCTCGCTAAGTTTCTCCGTTTCTGTTGCAGCAGTGACCAGTCGCAGAGAGCAAGAGCTGTGTAAGAAGGAAAGGCCAAAGATGTAATACATTATTTGGAAAGGCATATTTTATAGTGTGTGTATACAGGAATAAGAGTCATTATTATTAAATTGGGGCACTTGCACTGCGACCCATCAGATCTATTGTGCCCCTTCTGAGCCTATAGCTCATCCATCAACCCCAGCCCCTGCACGAATGCTAGAGTCCTTGGATGCTGCATCTTTTCCTAGTTAAGGTGACACATTCTGCTAGGATGTGCATTGAGGACTCCTCCTCGCCTTCACTAAACCTGCATGCATCGCTGCTAAAAATACCTAATTTGGTTAGGTGACTTCTTAGTCCACAATGTCCTGCTAGTAGATCGGTGAATGTCCTAAACCTGTTCTTCTCCATGGATATTACTTACTTAAATCGTTTCTGATTATAGCCACCCAAACGATTTCTGGCTTGTCGGAGTCCGGGTGCCCCTGCCCAGATCCAATTTTGCCTCTGTCTTTCTTCGTTTCTGAGTTGCAGCCGTATTGTGCGCCTTCCTATGCCAAAATTCTGTTCTGTTCCTGTTAGGGGCCTCTCTGCACCCATTCCTGCTTGTTCATCAGCTGCGTCGTTACCCGCTATGTCCCTGTGGCACGGGACCCATCTCAGGGTAAGCCTATTCTGTGTCCCGAGCTGGTCAAGCTTGGGTCGTACTTCATCAACTACTTTTAATGTCATTTTCGTTTCCCTTATAGCGTTTATTGCTGCTTGGCTATCGGAAAGGATGGATATAGCCGTATTATGATTGTTTAATCTTACTCGCTGCTATATTAATGGTATGGACAAAAAACAGTTGCTCATACATAAGTTAGTCTATCCAAATATTATTAGCCGCCTTTAAGAACCGATAATAAATTTTTTTTGTGTCCACGCCTACATCAGCGCCCATAATCGTCAATTCCGATATCTCCCACAATTTTAATTACAGAGTGACTAAACTTGGAAGGTAGCTTGCTGGTAACTTCATTCAACGATCGGCATATACATTTTTAGAACACGCCCACACCCGCCCCCTTAGGAACTTCGGCCCTATAAATTTAATAACATATATTTTATATATGTATAAATGAGCATATCTTCTACAATTTGTAAGCTAAAGTCCCAAAATGTTAAAGGTATGTTACTGGTAGCCTCCCTAAAAGATCGTTGAAAAATTGGATGGCCACGCCCACTCCACCTTCCTAAACCGATACACCTTATAGTGTAAGTTGATAAGTCCATATATCTCACACAATTTGAAAGGTCACCACAAAATGGGTCCAGCACAAATTCGAAGAATGATCATTGGGCCAAACTTGAATTCTTTTCCCAGAGACAAATGGTGCAAGTGCGAAATTAAATAGGTTGGCAACATGTCGTACAGAGACAGCCTAATGCCGAAACAGTAATCTGAAAAATATAAGTAAGACACTTCGCAGAGCAAGATAAACGTCAAGAGTTGCACTGATTTTGTAGCTTAAAGGATGTATGGTAATGAATTTGGGGGAAACAAATAATGCAATTAGCCTAGTGTCATGGTCATATGGTCATATGGTCAAAATATCGACAGTGCAGAAGTTAAGTCGCAATTGGATATCTCACTGAGCAAGAGCGATCTAAAAAGCTATCCAGTAGCTTACAGAAGTTTACTAAGGGAGATTATTTGACCAAGGTTTGACGTTGGTGATGGTAAATGCAGTCAATGCGTAGAGCCTTTCAATTGGTGATATACGCGCAGATCAAGTTTATATAGAGTTCCTTACAGTTATGCAAATAGCGACTTAAATCGAATAAGATCCAGCTCTGTTTTTGGTTAGCACAATCCACATCCGCTGGCTTAGTCGGATAATATCCGAAAACTGTTGATGTGGGGGAATTTGACCGAGCAGGCTATCGCCACATTGTCCGCATATACAACAACGTGGCATCCACTCCTCTAGGGTTCGGAGCTGTTCGATCACAACTGTGTTTCAAAAGAGAGGTGTGAGCACTCTGCCGCTGTAATTGAAGAGTCGCTTCAATAGACCTGCGTTGCAGTATCTTATCTATCGATATTTTATGCAATGCAGCATTGGTTTATTTTGCTTTTATGGTATAATCGACGCAGAGTTGGACGGGTATGATTTCGCCTAATCCTGGTAACTTATATTGCTGGAAACTTTTAATGGCCAATTTTAAGTTGTTATCGCTAAGCAGGTGTTGAGTAGCTACAGCCAGTTAGAATATTGGATGTAGTCCAGGTTGTCAAGCCAAAATCGGAATCGCAACTCCATGCTCATCGATTGAAAATCATTTTAAGACCTGAATACCGGAACTGATGTTAGTTCTGCAGAAAAGACCACATCGGTGCCAAAATATCGTAGGTGTTTGTATGTGCATATGTTGAAGCTGGTATACTAGAATTTATATTCTCAGTTTGAAGTATCTAACTCTTATAGTCTCTGAGAAAAAGACTGACAAGGCTAGCAGCGGAAGTTAGTTTAGGGCAGATTGCACAGTCAAGTTCAGATTGGTACTAGCCTACATCAACAAGACACAATGCAATTTTGTAGCTCGTTAGTGTTATATCAAACACCTTCGTGTGATTTCTCTCTGGGACCTTAGGATTGTTGGTGTTTACGAGGACACTTTGACGGAGTCGATCCTCCATCACAGTCAAGCAGCATCCGCTACTCTCTTGCTCTCGAGCCCGAAATGCCAAAATGGCCCTCTTAGACTCAACTTGTCCTACAAGAGTCATGACGGGAATGATCCACTACACCTGCTCCTAAGGGAGCTCGTCACCGACGGCGAACAACACACCTCAAAATATCCACCTTATCTTAGGAACCCCCGCAAATTTCCATTGGAACTGACATAATTTTTCCAACAGAATACTCAAAAAACACCTTTCAATGTATGCGGGAGGCATGGCTAAATTATCCCCAGGGATCGAATATGGCTGCACAAATAAGGATAGATGGTTCGAGGGTGGACGGCAAAGTTGGTGGGCCGATCTATTCTGAACATCTGCTCCTAATCATTCCTCTTACCTTATTTGAGATACTGGTTATAGGGACATTAAGGGAAACTGCAATGCGGACCAGGTAAGGCAATATCTCTTTGCTACTTCTGGAGAGTGTATGCAAAAATTTTAAATCCCAATCAAGAAGTGGAAGTCAATCACAACTTGTAATATCTAGCGCACGATCTGGCCATTAACTGCCTTGCAATGATCCGAGCTATGATTGGTACCCATACAGCCAGAGTGCCTGACCCTCACAGCGATATCTGCAGAAGCTCCCGGGACGAGAAGGTTAGGTTAAAACGGTTGTCAACCCGATGGTTGACCCACATAGGCCAGTTTGTGTATGGAATCTAGGTCAGATTTCTCCTACACTTGTATAAAACCTAAGATCAAAGATTAGAACAACCCGTGACGAATAAGAAGAGGAAATTTCTGTGTGCTTTTTTTTCTCAGACATATCGGATCTTTTTAATATCCAATCAATTGGTCCATGCGGGAATGAGAAGAGCCAATTGTAGCCCACGTGAGTCGGGAGGATTGTAGGTGGTCAAGTGTGGAATTTAATAAGCAAAGAAATGTGGTCAAAAAGTTTATAAGCACCGCCATAAGCAAGTTCTATTGCCAAAAGCTTAACAATCTATCCTCCTTTGAGGCCTGGAAGAAAAAAAAAATGATGTTGCTGAGTCATGTTCTTTGAGAAGCTTAGCGGACTCAAGCGGCATTCTTAAGGGTAGATTCTTGAGGCTGGCCTGTATTGGGTCACGCTATTTTTAGAGATACAACCTGCTGCATTAGAATTGAAACATATGTATTTAGGTTTAAGAATTTAAAATAAAATAAAGGCCTGCTTGTCAGAGCAGACCAGTTCGAAACTAACCATCGTCTCATGCACACTTTCCGTTTGCCACACATTTTTTGGACCCTAGAGCCGGATTTAGAGTTCGATTTTAAACGTCAAATTTTAAAACATATTTTGTTCCTACGCGAAAAGCGAGGCGTGTTGTGTGTCTTAAGACAGAACTGTGAAACAAAAGCATTTAAGAAGGAGAAGGAGCTGCTCAAAATGGAGCAGTCTACATCGGAAAAAGAGAATGATAAAAGAAAAGTCCTGCAAAGAGGAGACTGAACATATGAAATGCACGGTGGGCAAACGCCCTTGTGCAAAGTGTAGATTTACATTAGATTACAGACTTACACTCCATCTACGAGATGAAATAGAAATAATCACCAGCTCTTTGGCTAATCCAGCAAAACAGGAGCTGCAGAAAGTGAAGAGTACGCTGAAAGTTCGACAGAGAAAGGGCCAAGAAATTATCACTTCTTTTTGGAGAGTAAATTCGATTTTGGGGCATTTAATTCCGGAGAATTCGACGATCGAAGGTGGAGTTTTATTGGAGGAAATCGATAAAAGACTGTCGGATCAGCTAAATTCACCGAGACAGGAATATCCCAGGCAAGACGCTCCGATATCCAGTGACGATCTGAAGCGATTTAACATGTGTGTGAGCAGGGAACAGCATCTCATCGAATGTGACAGCGAGGAGCCAAGTGGAGGCTTTGATCTGATCAACTGATTAAAGGTGACAATCTTTTCAAGCTGGAAATCATACAACTTCGAGCCCAGAACATGACACTCAGATCTATAAGCGATTGGCATGCTAGATCTCATAGAAATTACAGAGTTGTAATCCCTGATTGAACTCAAGACGCAGCAGCTTGAACAGCTGCAAGAGGCACACAATAGGAGGAGCTAAAGACGCAACTACCGGAAGCACAGCGCTCCATAGAGCTCAAAAAAATATAATTGGAAGACAGTGCACTTCAAACATCAATGACAAACTGTCGCTGGAGAGCAGGCTTAAGGAATTGGAGCAGAAGCAGCAAAGACAGACAGCAATTTATCCTAGGTTTTACAAAAATATAGCAGAGTCTGGCCCTTTGTTTCCTCGGGGAGTACCCACATTTGTGAATTGTGGGAATCTGGAGTAGGAGCGGTGAAAAATCATCTAAAGCGGATTCTTCGCAAAATACTGCTACCTAAATTTGTAGACTTCCTTAATTTATATTTAGCACAGCATTGACAACTTCAACATTCACTGACTTTTAGTAGATAGCAAAAGTCAGTGCAATCCCCATATCAAAAGGTGAATTTAGAGCTATAGCAATACTATCATATCTTAAGAAATATTTTTAATATAATAATAAATATATTTAAAATATTTTGGCCACTCAAATGGGTAAGTTCATCATGGACAATTCTTTGCATAATAAAATAAAGTCAGACTTGAGAAAATATTTCAGTTGCACTTCGGATATTTTAAAAATATCTGACTATATTAGAGAACAACCTTTCTAGCATTACTCGACTATATTAAGACAATTGACATCCTAAATCATAACGTTCTGTATTCTAAGTTAGATAACTTGATGCACCTTACTAATTGGTGCACTTTCACTCATGTCGTACATCGTCTAAAAGCGCTTTTAGTGTCTCGCGATTGCTCTAAATTAATAGGTATCTGAAATAAAGTCCTCATCAATATAAAGGACAAGAGACGATGGTATCCTCCTAAACCTAAAAGATAAAAACGTCTGGTAATAACTAAGATAAATATAAATCTCCACAGCTTGCTGAATATTATATTGAACAACCTGCTTTCTACTGTAATTTTTAGAGTCTTCAAATTTGATTAGTATCTTGTTGCTCCCATCTTTCAAGGATCGGCACCGGCCACGCTAAACTCCCGCCGATACCCATCTGGCCACGCTCGCTATACCTGATGGTGTAAGGCATTACTAAAATATATCTCACACAATTTGATAGCTAGCACCTTTCAAAAAATGGGAAAAAATGCCTGTTGTAAACTTTATTACTAACATTAAGTTTCTTGATTTTGATATCGTACTTTTTTTCCAAACATATCTAATTTTAAACTATTATTTAATGTCTGCTAATATTCTGAATACTGAAGTTAAAAAAAATATATATTCTGCAGAAACAATAGGTCAAGCGAAAAGATCAGTTCTAATTACCATTTAATTTTAGCCTATTTATTCTGCTCTTTCTTTCTGTTTACGACTCGCAATCCGTCAAAATTTGATTTGGCTTATTGTTAAAGGCGGAACATACGACAGTGTTAAGCCCTTTAATGAGCGGAAAATACATTTTCCAGATAATTTACTACCAACCACGTAATTTACAAAGCACTGAAACTATTTCACAATTCAAGAATTAGCCAACAAATATAACTCACAATCAAAAAATCATGAAATATGATTTTTTAAAACTTGTTTAAAGACGAAGACACTCTCATTATCAGACCACACCCACAAAAGCCCCTCCATAGTTTCAAAGTTTTTCGCAGACTCCCGATGGGAAAGTTCTTGTTTTTCAATACTTACATTTTCTTAGTTCAACATTTTTCACGCTTAAAAATTACACATTTCAAGTAAGACTTACAATTATTGCGGTCACCTCCAAACAGCTTATGGTAACGTAGAAAATCAGGTCGTCCGCCAAAAAACTTTCCATTCTTATTTAGTACCTCTCTTATTAGATCTAAGTTATTAACAACAAGACAACGCGTTCGACCAAGAGTCAGGGAGTAAATATCGCCATAGTGATCCGTTAATGTTCCAAATCCTCGGAACGGATTATTGAAGCGGCCAAGTATATCTAGGTTTCCGATTACTGGCCAAGGATGTGGCCCAGGTGCCTGAACTAGTTTCTGATTCATTTTTTCAGATTTTGATTCTCCGATGCCAATAATTGTTTTTCGCTGGCAATCACGAATTATTAAAATATACGAGGCGATTATAACTAATAATGCCATTCCGAAAGACAGGTAAATCATTAAGATGAACATTTTATATAACTTGTGCGTTGCACTTTCAAATCAATTCAACTTTTTCTATTAATAATCTCAACTAAATAAAATCGCGTCGCTATTGTGTTTTTATAGCTTTGCCAAATAACAACAAAATGCCTGTGCGACTCGATCGAAAATTATTTGCTTTTCAAAGAACCGTCTTTCCTACGTTTTATTTAAGTGTCGAACTCAGACAGCGAGCAAGTACATTCATAAATATGTATCTGTATCTGTATACGTATCTGTATCTGTATCTGTATACGTATCTGTATATGGGTGTGTATATATTAACATCCATAGGTATGCGCATATTTGTTTATCCAAAGTTCCTACATGCTTTGATTTAACACGGTTTATACACAACTCATACATGTATGTGTGTATCTATGTATGCACATATGTGTAATACCTTCATTTGAAAGTTGCTACTTCCTCCAAATTCCAAGAAAATATCACAGATATTAGCTATTGATACTTATTCCAATTTGCAATCGCTTCTACACATGTGTTTATCTACACACACACACACTACATGTATACAGTTATCACTTTATTTAAATAAATATGTATCAGCTTCATACACATGTATTTGTCCAAATACGATTAAAGTTTAGACTGATGCCAAATATCTTGCAAAGCTGATCTTTCCGAAATCGAACAAAATTTATTGTTTTAAGTGGGAAACTTACATACTAAAATTATTTGAGCTGATGTGGAAAAATTTAAAAGTTCAAATGATTTTTGCTTTATATTTACGTCGAATGATACTTCCATCATTATAATCCCATAAATTGTTGAAAAGAGATTCAAATCATCCAATATTAGTGGCATTTCAAAAATGAGATGAAGAGTTTTTGTGGGCTTGCTAACTGGTTTTCTTTGAAAATATTTCGGATTAGTGGGCTTGATTTTATTTTAATTTTATTTTATATTTAGATAACTTACCGACAAAATTCCCAGTTAACTCTTTGTGGGTGTTAGATAAACCAGATTTCGAGTTCCCGGCTAAGTTCTCCTTGCTCTGACCCTTTCTTAGCACCACTAGCAGACAATAAATAGACATGTTCTCTCGTAAACCTGGTACGGTTATGGATCGCTAAGGCCCTTCAATGATGAACACTCTATTCTTATCTTCTCGGTTTTCAATTTTTAGTATTTGGCACCCCTTTGGCATAATGGGGTGGCTCAACTGTTGACAAATTTTATAACTTCAGTAGAAACTAGTAGCAAAATTGTTCTCGCACCCATCATAAAGGGCTGGGTCTCGCCCAGAGATGTGTACCCAAAAAATCTGATGTTTCATGCAGTCATTTTTTAGTCGATTATAGTCGATATGACCCATTAATAGTGCGATGTATTACTGGGATAGTAGATCTTAAGCTAAAAAAGAGTAATTGAGTTAATATCTGAAATGTAAGATGATCCATCCATAGGATTGGGGAACCCCAGATAAGACCCATTCAGATCAAATATTGTTATTGATTACACCTTCGTAATATAGGGAGAGTAACAAAAGAAGACAGTCATGAAATGCTAAGGATCGCTAGCAAATTGCACAGCACGAACTAGGGAATGACATATATATTTTACATTTTAAATTTGTAAATATCCTAACTAAATTTTGACATATTTTCGTACATATTTTCGGCTGCAATGTGACTGGATGTATATGGAGTTGTAGAGTTTTCCGCTTAAGATCCCACATAATATCTGAATTACAAAGTTATGCAGCATGATAAGAGGGGTCCATGCAAGATCGACCATGCTCATGGAAAAGTATTCGGGATTGTGTATAGATTCAAAGCTACTCCATCTACAAAATGTTGATAGCGAATCGCATTCGTAAAGACAATTCTAGAAGCAAATTCCGTCCAGTCCGGAGATTTATAGAGCTGTAAAGCACCAATTTCCCATTTTAGCGTAACCGCTGTGACTGCCGACTTGACGAATGCCCAGTCAAGCATCAATTATGCTTTTGTTAAGATTACCCTCTCTAGTTCCATTACTCTGGGTATACCAGATGTTCCCCTGGCTTGGTTGAGATCTAAGGTCGACTTGAATCTTGCCCAGTTTATTTTCCTAGCGTTGCTACTTAGTATACTGTTGTCCGCATTCAATTGGAGTTTAAATAGGATGATTCTATGATCAGACATAGATTCTTCCATCTTAACAATGTCTAAAATCCCTTCTCTGATTCTCGTTATGTCGGTATAGATCCGATATGGCCCAGTTCTAAGTTATAGCTGCATATAAAGTCTGTAGGGCATTCATCCCTTAAGTTGATGCAACTGCTGCCCAATATTGTATAGTGCGCATTGGCAACATCGTCATCTTCTCCTGTCTGCAATACTCCACCAGCTCCACTATCTCTGGTGGTGGGCAGGCTCCGTCTCCTGCAAAGTATGCATACAACTCTACCATCGAGATGACATTCCCACTAGCCTGCATAACTATGGGAACGCAATCCCTAGTTCGGAATTCTTAAAGAATAAAGCTTATACTCATCCTCTATATAATACAAGCTCTGGGTGCTAGGTCTCTTCGATCCCAGATTACCTTTGAACTGGCCTATACAGGCCTTTGATGCCAGCCAAGGCTGCCTTGGCACGGTGGATATTTACCTGTGCCAGCCCGCCAATTCCTCGTCCTCCGCAAAGTACTCCGACAAGTCAGCGGGCTCCTTCGGGTGACTGCTCGGTTCTGCAGCGGGAGTATCTGATGAGGCGGGAACATCCGCTGTTAGCCTCCTTGTTTGTTAGAGCGGGTTGCGTCTTTGCTCCAACCATGTTTCTTAAACCACTTACGGGCATGACCCCGTATCAAAAGAAGACCTCGTGCCCTCTCTTCACAATCACATTCCTGGATAGCTCATCTTCCCCGGTAACTAAGAGGGCTCCTCCACCCTCATTCCTCCTATATATCACCTTCCACTTGTCGGTCTCGATCTTGTTCTGGTTCTAGATTTGGTAGACTGATCCACGTTTCTTGGACAGAATATCGGAATACAGTTGGGCGACGGTATATCGGCTCCCACCTTGCGGTCACGACTTAACGGTTCCCAGCCAAAATCCTCCTAGGAGTGGCCATCGGTAGCGTTAGTAGGCTTCGGGATCCCTTGGAAGCCGCTGCCGCTTCTGCTTTTCTCGTCACCTAAGCCTTCCTCAAAGCCTCTTCTGGAGAGAGTCCTAGTGATACCGTAGGCACCACTTGACCTTCGAGTTGGAGAGATTCCGCCGGTTCGGGTCATACAGCTTACCGGGTTGACTCCTCGGTGGTAAGAACTCCTCCCTTTTTTTTGGCCGCCTTCCGCCTTGCCTCACAGCGCTCAGTGCCGATCCTCTAAATGTCTCAAACGTTTCATATTGTTCCCACGGGCTAAGGAGAAATATGTGTTCACCCGGGCATAGATCCGCATTATCCGGGAAAGGCCAATTGGAACAGGCGGTCGCCATTTGCCAGAGCCCACCGTTAGAGACAGCTAGTTTTTAATCTAAGTCTTAGTCAACGGGTTGATGAAAGAAGCCATGGGCTAAGCCATCAATGATGGATCATTCAAAACCACCCATTGCCTTCCCCCTCCTGATTTTGTATGGCGTTTCTCCAAATTGTACAACTATCTCCGACAATTACATGTTACAAACATTTACACAACTGAAATTAAGAAAGTAAATTACATTTGAACGCTTACTGAATAAGCTCATGTTGGGTAATGATTGTTTTGAG